>CM073731.1:22252612-22902612 GCA_037113605.1 Calophaca sinica | reverse complement strand
AGTTATATCATCTTGTTAATTTATGTCGATGATATGTTAGTAGCAGGTTCAGCTATGGACAAGATCAGAAACTTGAAGATGCAGTTGTCAAAGGAGTTTAACATGAAGGACTTAGGTCCTGCAAAGAAGATCTTTGGAATGCAAATCACGAGAGATAAGCAAAGAGGAATTTTGCAGTTATCTCAGGCGGAGTACATCAACCGTGTTTTGCAAAGATTCAACATGGGCAACGCCAAACCGGTTAGTACACCTTTGGCGATCATTTTTAAACTTATCAGGATCAGTCCCCTCAGACGGAGGAAGAAAGAGCATACATGGCTAGGATTTCGTATGCTTCAGCCATTGGAAGTTTGATGTACGCAATGGTCTGTACGAGGCCAGACATTGGCCATACAGTGGGAGTAGTTAGCAGGTTTATGTTAAATCCAGGTAAAGCTCATTGGGAAGCAGTGAAATGGATTTTGAGGTATCTACGAGGCACCACAGAGAAATGTTTGTACTTTGGTAAAGGTGAATTACAAGTACAAGGCTACGTAGATGCAGACTTTGGAGGTAAAGTCGATCAACGAAGAAGTACCACTGGTTATATATGTTACCAATTGACTTCAAACACAAGAGGGGGGTGAATTGTGATAGCGGTGCTTATATAAAAAATTACAGAAAATAAATGACCGAATAATAAATAAAAAACAAAAATAAATAAAGTGCTTGAATGATAAAGAGACAGAGAGCAAAGAAGAGCACGCAATTTATACGAGTTCGCCACCAAACACCCCCTGTGGCCTACGTCCCGTCCCCAAAGCAAACCAGTGGGATTTTCACTAAAACACTAGCTTTTAAATCGAGGTTCACTAGAAACCTTTACAACTCTAAACCAGAGTAATACGTTCAAGAGATATCACCTCTCTATGAACACCTTGGGATTCCTACCCAAAAATAAATGATTTTCACAAATAAAATGAGACGAAAAAGATACACTCAATAGTGCAGATATAACAAATTGAAGCTCAAATAATACAACTCGAATTTTGTAGAATAAAAAGACTCTCAGAAAATTGTGCTCAAATAAGTGTGAGTGATGACAGAGTTTTTGGCACAAAAATTAAGCACTGTGTCGTTATTGTTTTCGTGTTTTCGTGTTGTAAGAAAGAGCACAGCGTTGTTTATATTTATAGACCGACTGAGGAGCGTTTGCCCGTTGAGTTGATTTGTCCGTTGGAAGATTTGACCGTTGCACAGGGATCTGTCCGTTGGAATTTGTCCGTTGCGTTGAAAACACGGAGACGGCTCGGCATACGACCTCAAGAAGCGGCTCGGCAGACGACCTCGCCACACTCGACCGACGACCTCGACCGACACGGCTCTCATATGACCTCAACAGCTCGGCAAAGACATCGGCTGCGACCACGGCACACACACTCGTATCGACCTCCTCATCGGCCACGACCGCGCGACCTCGTGCGACCTCATCACCGACCACGGATCATCATTTCGGCACGGATCATCACCGCGACGCGACAAGAGCTCATCACCGACCTCGATGCAGCGACCTCGCTTGACCGCGCGACCTCCTCCTCGATTCGACATACTACTTCCTCGAGCTCAACATCCGACTTCCTCCTCACCGACATCCGATTTACCGAGCTCGACATACGACTTCCTCGGATCTCGACACGCGACTTAATCCTCACCGACATCCGAGCTCCTCACTCGACATCCCACGAGATATGCATGTCAAAATATTTTGTGCGTGTGTGATTTAATTTTAATTGAGAGCTTTTTATTACTACTTACAAATTGTCTTAATAAAGATAAATAAATACCCAGAACCCAAAGACTTGAGAAACAATCATTCTTGATACGCGTCTTGGTATTCTTTTCCACTTTTTGCACGGTTGACTATTTGCAAAGCTCCCTTTTGTCAATCATCAAAACCATCCTGTCAAGGCATGTATTCACAATATATTCACTGTCGGTACTACAGCAATTAGTTGGATGTCGCGGATACAAAAGATTGTTGCTTTATCCACTACAGAGGCTGAGTATGTAGCAGTAACAGAAGCTAGCAAAGAACTGATATGGCTTCAAGGATTGTTAACAGAGTTGGGTTTCATCCAAGAGAAGAGTGTTTTGCACAGTGATAGTCAGAGTTCAATACATCTAGCAAAGAATTCAGCATTTCACTCCAGAACAAAGCACATTGGTCTTCGTTATCACTTCATCAGATCTCTGCTTGAGGATGAGGTGTTAATGTTGAAGAAGATTCAAGGAAGTAAGAACCCAACAGACATGTTGACAAAGGTGGTGACTATCGACAAACTGAAGTTGTGCTCAACTTCAGGTGGCCTGCTCAAATAACAGACCGGGGAAGGCTGCTGCTTGATCGAGGTGTGAAGACAGATTGAAATCAGTCTTCAAGTGGGAGATTGTTAGTCAAAGATCAGCTCCCCACCTACCCAAATTAATTGCACCGAATGGTGCATCCCAATTTTTCTATGGCATCAGCAAAGGATGCGCTGATGGAAAGAAAAAAAAAAGGAAGCGGTAAAATTTTTTCAAGATCCTCTGTAACTGCACCGAAAGGAGAAAGAAGAATTTTTTGCACATCCACCCACTAAAAGTCAAACCAAATAAATATGGTGCCAACTATATTTGCATGCGGTGCAAATATTTCAACGAACAGTGCCTATAAAAGGAAGCCGAGAAATGAAGCAAAAATTCATTCCAACCTTGAGAAAAATTCAAGCAGTGAACACCGAGAGAAAAGTGAGGAATATTAGAGAGAAATATTTTCTTGGGTGTAATTGGGTTAAGGGTTTTGGGAGAGAGTGCGAGTGTTTGTAAACATAATGTATATTTCCTTTTTCAATATAAGGTCTGCAGCAGCCCGGAGACGTAGGCATAATTGGCCGAACTCCGTTATCAATTTGTGTGTGTGCTTCCACATTTATTTTTCGCTCTTCCACTAATCTGACCATGGGAAAATTTTGCGTAGTTTCCCAGCACCTTACCCATAAACAAGTTGCGACACCATTGCAACATGGCTTCATCTCCTCTCTATCAATGGTGTTCCTCCAACGTGGAAGACATTATCCATTGCCTCAGAGATTGTTCTCATTCCAAAGAAGTGTGGATGCGCCTCAACTTGCTATCGGCTCCTAAATTTATATCCCATCAGTGCCATGTTGAGTGGATCCGGCACATGACTAGTGGTGCTCATGCAACTTTGTTCACTACCGGTCTTTGGTGGGTGTGGCGGTGGCGGAACAACATGATTTTCGGTGACGATCATTGGGAGGTTAACAAGGTGGTCCGGAATATTCATCTCTCACATGATGAGTGCGTCCTCCATTTTCCTCCGCAGAATGCTGCTACCCTGGAAGCTAGGTTGGTTGCTAGGTGGAGTGCCCCTCCCTCAGGCATAGTCAAGGTTAATATTGATGGCAGCTTCCTGGAAACCACGGGTACTATTGGCTCCGGAGGCCTTCTGAGAGATGATAAGCTGTGAAGCACAGACACCGCCGTCCAACGGCGTGTCCCCGCATCCGAAACGCTTCCGACGCCAACGCGCGTACGACGCGCGTACGATGTGTGTCAGACACGCGCCGCAGGTGTCTGGTGCAAAAAAAAAAAGAAGAAGACACGGGCTGGACGCGGGCGGGACACCGTTCGGAGAAATACGAGACACGGCCCAACTCAAAAATAGTCCAAAAAAAATTTTAAAAAGAAAAAAATAGGTCAATTGTTCACCTTCGCAGTTCGTAATCGTTCGTCTTGCTCTGTTCGACGTCTTGCTCTGTTCACCTTTCATCTTCGTTCGGCATCGACGTCTTGCTCAGTTCGTAATCGTTCGTCTTGCTCTGTTCGACGTCTTGCTCTGTTCATCTTTCATCTTCGTTCGTCATCAACGTCTTGCTCTGTTCGTCTTTCATCTTCGCGCACGAACTCAGGTCAGTCAGGTGCATATCGCTTATGCCACTGCTTTTCTGATTCTTGTTTTCTGCCTTTCATACACATTATTCAATTTGTTTTTTTTTTGTTTGTGTTTCTGTAAGGCTGCACTATTTTTCCTTTCCTCTTTGTTGAAAACTTTCGAAATGATGCGACTGGGAACTGGGAAGTGGGAACTTTGGCAGAGAATAACAGTTAAATGTGATAGAGAAAGAGGGTTGAACAACACATTTTTGCTCTCTTGCTAGAGCTTCCTCTCTCTTCGGGTAGAGCACAGCAAAACAACAACTTAGGGGGGAGAATCAGGGAGGAGGAGAACCAGGAGAAGCACCGTAAAATTCTATCTCTAATGACTTTAGGGAGAAGAAGAATGAAGAAGAATCAGGGAGAGAGAAGAAATGAGAAGTTCAAAGCCATAATTTAGAAGAGACAAAAATAAATTTAATCCTTATTACAGAATTGATTAATATTTTCCAAAAAAGATGAATGAGTTTTAAGCCAACTAAAGAATAGTACTATTAGCATAAAAAAGTCATTAATTAAATTAAATTAAACATAAAAGCATACCACTTTTTGGCATGAATAGTAGACGAAACTACCAGCTGAAGACTTAGCTTTAAATTTCACAATTGATGGTTTTTAATTTATTTTATTTAATTTTGTGAAAACCAAAAATCAAAAAGCAGCATCGAGAAAACCAAAAAGCTCTGTGTCTATAACTGCAAACTGCAGTAGCTAGTGTAAGGCTGTCTTTCCTATAACTGCAAACTGCAGTAGCTAGTGTAAGGCTGGCTTTTGTTCATATAATAGTTTTTAATATAATATATATGGGTGTAGTAGTTGTTAATATAATATAATATATATGGGTGTAGTAGTTTTTAATTGGTTATTTATTTATTTCTATATATTTGTAGAGATGAGTGCTCCTAGTTCTAGTCAAGCCAAAGAACAAGAAGATGACATGAGACCTTTATGGACCAATGTTACAAAGATAAAAAGTATGGGCGGTGGAGGTGGAAATTATGAAATTAAATGTAATCTTTGTGAGGTAACTTTTAATGGATCTTATACTAGAGTGAGAGCACACTTCTTGAAGATTTCGGGAAAAG
The DNA here is from genome assembly GCA_037113605.1 of Calophaca sinica. Lineage (NCBI taxonomy): Eukaryota > Viridiplantae > Streptophyta > Magnoliopsida > Fabales > Fabaceae > Calophaca > Calophaca sinica. The sequence continues at coordinate 22,897,552 of CM073731.1, read as the reverse complement.
GAGTTAGGGCTTGTAAAAAAGTAACAAATGCCAAGTTTATAGATTTGAAGAAAATAGACCATGAAGCTACATTGAAGATGGAGAAATCAAAAACAAAATCAGTTTCTTTGCCTCCGGTTTCTAGTGCACACCAAGATTCCTCAGCCTCACTAATGGAAACCAATGTTGGTGTTGATCCAAAAAAGAGAAAGACATCAACATTAGAAGGTGCTTTTAATATACAAGCTAGAGAGACACTCGATGGAGAAATTGCTAGGATGTTTTTCTCTGGAGGATTGCCATTTCATTTAGCAAGAAATCCCCACTTTAGGAAGGCATTTGCCTTTGCTGCTAACAATTCTATTAGTGGTTATCAACCTCCAGGTTATAATAAATTGAGGACAACATTACTTCAAAATGAGAGAAATCATGTGGAGAACTTGTTGCAGCCAATTAAAAATACATGGAGCCAAAAAGGTGTGACCATTGTTAGTGATGGATGGAGTGATCCACAAAGAAGACCTCTTATTAATTTCATGGCTGTCACAGAGAGTGGGCCTATGTTTTTGAAGGCCATAAATTGTTCAAATGAGGTAAAAGACAAAGAATTCATTGCAAAATACATGAGGGAGGTAATTATGGAGGTTGGGCCCTCAAATGTTGTTCAAATAGTGACAGATAATGCCGCTGTTTGTAAGGCAGCAGGTTTAATTATTGAGGCTGAGTTTCCTTCTATTTACTAGACTCCATGTGTTGTGCATATATTAAATCTTGCTTTGAAGAATATATGTGCAGCGAAGAATACAGAAAAAAATAGTGTTGCTTACCAAGAATGTTTTTGGATCACCCAAATTGCAGAGGATGCCTTATTTATCAAAAACTTTATCATGGGTCACTCTATGAGGTTATCAATTTTCAATTCATTCAACACATTAAGGTTGCTTTCTGTTGCTTCAACAAGATTTGCCTCCACTATTGTGATGCTCAGGAGATTTAGGGAAATGAAGCAAGGACTCCTAGAGATGGTGATTAGTGAACAATGGTCTTCTTACAAGGATGACGATTGATAAGGCAAAATTTGTGAAGGATACTTTGTTGGATGATAGTTGGTGGAATAAGGTTGAATATATACTTTCTTTCACTAGCCCTATCTATGATGTTCTTAGAAGAACCGATCTAGAAGCTTCATGTCTCCATCTAGTGCATGAAATGTGGGATTCAATGATTGAAAATGTGAGGAAGGCCATATATCAATATGAAAGAAAAAGCAGATTGAAGAGTCATCCTTTTATGAAGTAGTGCACTCTATATTAATTATTTGTTGGACTAAGAGTAGCACACCTCTCCATTGCCTAGCTCATTCTTTAAATCCAAGGTTATTAAATTTTTCTTGGATACTTTTTACTTACATCTCCTTTAGGATTACATAAATTTATAATAATGTATATATTTCTTTTTAATCGTAGGTTTTATAGTCATGAATGGCTAAGTGAAGATGCTAATCGAGTTCTTCCACATCAAGATATGGAACTCATCTTTGAAAGAGTAAAATGCTTCAAAAGGTTCTTTCCTGATGCGGATGTAAGGAGGAAAGTGAATATAGAGTTTGCCAACTTCTCGGATGGAAGAGACGGTTTTGATGATCTTGATGCTCTAAATGATAGAGGTAAGATTGAACCAAAAGCGTGGTGGCTAGTTCATGTTGCTCATGCTCCAATACTTCAAAAGGTAGCCCTTAAACTGCTGGCACAACCTTGTTCATCTTCTTGTTGTGAAAGGAATTGGAGTACATATTCATTTATCTATTCTTCAAAAAGAAACAAGATGGCACCACACAGAGCAGAAGACTTGGTATTTGTTCATAGCAACCTTCGACTTCTTTCAAGGAATAGTCCACAATATCATCAAGAGGAAACTAAAATGTGGGATGTTGCTGGAGATGAATTTGGATCACTTGATGATTGCGAAATTCTTGAAGTTGCTAATTTGTCTTTAGATGAACCAGAGTTAGAGCGTGTCTTTTTCAATAATGATGATCAACTAGGGGGGTGAAAGATTTTAATTTAATTATATTTTTTTATCGTTTTTGTAGTGGATGAATGAACGAAGGTGGAAGACATAGTTCAACAACTTATCATTTTGTTTTAGATTTTTTTGGTTAAGAACAAAGTGCTCAATTTATATATATATATATATAGCGGTGTCGGTGTCGTATGTTTTTGACATGAGCGGTGTCCGGGTGTCTGTGTCCGTGTCGTGTCCGGTGTCTGTGTCGGAGTCCGTGCTTCATAGATGATAAGGGCCAATGGATCACTGGGTTCTCTTCTAATGATGGAACTGGTGATATTCTTCTGGCTGAGCTTCATGGTATTTATCATGGGATTAGATTTGCGCTGCAGCTTGGTTACCGCGGCTTCTTATGCGAATCTGACTCTTCAGATGCAGTGCAGCTTATTCATGCGTGTGAGAATCATCTGTTTCATAATTATGCAGATATGTTGAATCAAATTGTGGCCTTGCTTGATCAGGACCCTAGTGTGTCAGTTCGACATGTGCTCCGTGAAGAGAACACCTGTGCGGACTTCTTGGCGAAGGCTGGAGTGAATGGACCCAATTGTTTCAAGACCTGGAACGCACCTCCTTCTGGTTTAGGCTCCTTGTTATTGAAGGATGCTCTGAGCATCTAGTCTTCCTTTCTTCTGTTGCTTTTTGTTTTTCTTTCTATGTATCTTCACCCCAAAAAAAAAAAGCCTATTAACCTTGAATATTTGACTAGCAATTTACCATGAGCTTCATGTTGTATTAAGTAAAGAATACTTGAAATAGAGAATAAAAAAAGAATAGAAGTATGAAAATCGAGCAAACTATATATAATCGAGAGTCAAGAATTTTTAAAAAAAAACTAAAAATACATAAAAGTGTATCTACGTAACCTGCGTGTAGGTTTGGCATAGATTTTTATTAGCATTAATCATAATTAGAACACTAAAATACTGTACATATGAATCCAAAAAATCATCCATGTTTCTCGGGGTTACAAGGCCTAGCTCCTACCACTGAGCTAGCAACACATGGACATCCATGTTACCAAATAAGAATAGATATAAAATTAGAAATGAAAAATGAATGTGAAGAAACACTGAGAAGCAGTTAGCAACACTCACATCGAGAGAAGTAGCTCGGTCGCCTGTAGTGTACTTGGTTGATTTGTGGAACGACGAACGACATATTTGAAGAAGTTCCTGTAGGTCAGGGAGGCGGCAAAAGGAGGAGAAGGGCGAGAAATGGCTTCGGTGGCGCTCGGCTCTGATGACTTTGGACCGCAATGACTCCGGCCAGTTAGATTTCATCCTCATGCGTGAAAGAGAATAAAGGGGATCAGTGACTGTGTTTAATATTTTTGTTTGGCAGATGAAACATATTAGCCTTACATTAATTTAATTTAACGGTTTAGATAAAAGTTGGAAAGAGATCACGTCTTATCTTGTTAATTGATTTCAGATTTGTAATCAAAATAGTGAGCTGTAAAAAGGGAAACGATGGAAACTTAAAAATAGGGGTCACATGAACCTTTTATTTAATTATATTAATTTGTTTTGTCAAATATCATAGCCGTAGGATCAATTAGTCTCAATGGTTGAAATTTAGTGTAAGTTAAATGACTTATACCCATGTTAACAGATTTCGAATATTTAAAAATAGCTAAGAAAAGGAATCCTTCGTTAGCAATTTTTAGATGAATCTCTATTACTGGTATCCTTTTTTTTAAATAATATAATACATGAACCATATTGAAAGGTTGATTTTCAATTGCATTTTCATAGGGAACCGCCATGAAAGGGTTTTTTAATATCGGCTTTTATTGGCAATTTCGAGTAAGACTATTATGGAGTACATAATATCTTAGTCAGAGACGGATTCAGAGGAGGGCAGGTGTGGGCTATAGCCCCTCCCTCCCTCCCTCCCTCCCCTTTCTATGTTATTATATTATACACAAATATTATGGGCCTTTAGTCCATTAGTTTCTATTGGAAAAAAATATGACCAAATGTAAAATGACCAATTGCTTTCATCAGTCCATTTTCACTGTGCTTTTGCTGCTGCGCTTTTAGTCGCTCAATTCCGTGTCTGTGAGTAAATACTAAAGAGTCAGGATCCGTTAACACCAGGTGTCAAACTTAGCATACTTACACTTTTGATAAGTCTTTGTAAAAGGCGAATTAAATCAATCCAACCGTTAAATTGAAAGTTCTCATTAAGTAGATCAAGTCTATAAAATTTTATAGAATTTAAAAACTATTTGATATTCCATCACATCATTTTATTTTAATGTATAATACGCTATTTAAAATATATGTAAATATCTATTGTTAAAATATATATCAACGAATTTCTAAATTGTTTGAAATTTTAAATACATAATTATCATGATAATATAAGATGATTCAACGGTTGGATTGATTTAATTTGGCTTCTACAAAGAGTTATTGAAGGTGTAAGTATACTAAGTTTGACACCTGGTGTCAACGGATCCTAACTCAATACTAAATACTAAGCATTTTCCCTTTTTATTCATCTACCATAAAATAAAGCACTAAATATTAAATAATATGCATAAATGTTTTTAATAATGCCAACTGTCTAAAAACGTGACAGTGAATTTGCCCTCAAATCTGCATATTAAATAATATTTTTTCAACTGCATAAATATTTCCAACAGGAAGTTACATATTAAATAATATGCATAAATATTAAGTTTTTAAATAACTTGTGAATAAGCATCAGTCAACATGGAAATAAAACACTTAAATTCATGACGATATTTGAAGGATTAATGTTTTAATAATGTTTATGTTATTTTTTCTTTTTCTATGATTATGTCAAACCTTCAATTTATATGTGTTTGTCTTTTTTTTTTTTTGAGTAAATGTGTTTGTCTTCTAGTTTTGTTTTTTTATCAATAATATTATTATGTGTTTGTCTTTTATTATTGACGAATTTTATGATATTAAGAAATGGCATACACGACTTAGATAAATGGTACGATGCATTTAATTATTATAATTTAATGTTTTTGATAAAAAAATTAGCCTCCCATCAATAATCAATAATATATATATTTGTAAATAAGCTCATTGAATTCTCTTCTACATGTCTTACTCTAAAGAATTAAACAATTAATGAGCCTCTATTTAGACAATCCCGTCAGCAAAAATTGTCCACCCGGATGACATCGTAATCGCCCATGTTGACAGGTTAGCACCACCTCCTTTTCTTAATTTTTTTTTAATTACAAATAACATCCTGATAAATTATTAAAGGAATGTTTTCATTAGTCAAATTATCGGCATTCAATGGACAAAGATATGGTAACCATAAAAAGGCTAATATCCTGACCCAATACATACAATAATATTGATCCAAATCAGTTTTAAAAAATAAAATAAGAATGTATCAATTATGATATTATGTAATTTCATAACCGTCAAATAAAATATGAATGCATTTAGTTATATAATTACGTAATTATGTATTGAATATTTGTCCATTTTTTAATTAAAAACTGATATATGATTCATGTAAAATAAAAACACTATAAAGTGCTATTCTAAGGCAATGAGTAAATCGTAAAGGTGATTGATTCAAGAACAATTTTTGACTCACCTGATCTCGCGGCTCGCTTTCACCCTCACCACACAGTCACACCTCTAGGATTCTCTCTCTGAATTTTTGTTTCTCTGATTTCTTCTTTTTGCTTTTGTCAGGACTGTTTAATGTGAAGGCTTCTCCATTGTCTAGGGTCGGGTCGGTTCTCGGTATGAACATGGAGGCGCAGAAGATGGTGAAGAGATCTATCGGAAGCTTAATGCGGAAAAATGTTTCTAAGCTCTAACTCTCAACAAGATAACAAGATATATGGTCCAAATACATGTACTTTTTTGCTTATATTTTGGGACCGATGGAGTATTGTATTATATAAAATTTATGCCATTACGACAACCAAAAAAAAAATATGTCAATACTTAAGAACAATTATCTCCAACAAGGTTTAATATTTTTTTTCAAACACTGTAATTATCTGAGTGTACTGCGTGCTCTTTCTTTTTTCTTTTTACACCGTCTTAATAGAAGGCATATTTTTTTCATCAAAAAAAAAAAATAGAAGGCCTATTTTCAAAGTCAAGCCAATAAAATAGAAGCTATAGAATCGTTCCCGTACTGCGCTTACAAGTAAAAGGAACAATATTTTGACGCAAAAGAAAAGAGCTAAATGACCTGCAAAATAAATAAATTAAAATAAAATAAGAAATACTAAATTGTACGAATTAATTTTAGTAAAACGACATACGATCAATAAATAAAAAAATAGTGAATGTTTGCATTAATTTGCCATGTAAAGGAAGAAAGGGCGACTTTTTGCGCATTAATTTGTCACCATATATATTTGATGGTCGATTTTGTTTAGTGTCATTCGTCACACACACGCACACACAATAAAATAAAAATTTTATTGTACCCAAAAAAATAAAAAAATAAAAATAAAAATAGAAAATTTAATTAAGGAAAAGCTTAGTAAATGGTGGTTTCAAGTTATCACATTACTAATATACCTTTCAAGTTTGGTAAAAAAAAAAAGTCTAATTATTATTAGAAGAGAGTGTATATATGAGTATTTATCGCTTCTTAGAAAATAAGTAAACGTTTCTGTAAAAATAAAGTTACATTTGTAAAATATTTACGAGTCTAATTAATTCAAGATGAAAAAATGGTTTTTCTGTCTAGGAAAAGCAATTTCCGATAAGGATTACAATAACGGAAATCGTTGTCTGGAACAAATTCTCCCTTCTCTCTACATATATTCGGAGGTCAATCAAAATTAAATAACCTCTTGCTTGCTGGCTATATGGCTTTGTCTTTCTCGTCCTGGACTAGGTGTGGGACTAGAAGTTATCTCTTTGGACTTTGGGTATTTGACTCCTTCATTACTCCTCAAAGTAGAGAAAACGTGATGTATACGACAATTATATTTTTGTAAGCTGAATTGGTCAGTCACAAACTTTTTTTTTTTTTTGCTGCTAATTCAAGGCCCATGTCAACTACACTACCAGAATCATTAACACCACACAATCCATTTTGCTAATGGACTTTGTTAATTAATTAGCAAAAGTTTGAGAAGTAGAGTTGCCAATTCTAAGGAGAGGACATGCCACAATTGAATAACTATCGGTGTTCCATATCACACGTTAAGATAAATTTGAGTTCAATATTAGAGGAATGTTACGGACACTCTCTCTAACACTCTCTCTTAAACACTCTCTCAATGATTGGACCACGTCACACTTTTTTTTTTAAAATCAACCATTGGATTGAAAGTTACTATCATATAGATCATATCTGTAAATTTTAACACTAATCTATGATCATTTGCTATGTCATCAAGATACGTCAAGATTAACGTCAACGGTGTAATTACAAATAACGTTAATCTTGACGCATCTTGATGACATAGCAAATGATCATAGATTAGTGTTAAAATTTACAGATATGATCTATATGATAGTAACTTTCAATCCAATGGTTGATTTTGGAAGAAAAAGAAAAAGTGTGACATGGCCCAATCATTAAGAGAGTGTTTAAGAGAGAGTATCAGAAAGAGTGTTCGTAGCATTCCTCTCAATATTATGATAGATAAAAAAATGTGCGAGTTTTCTTTTCTTTGGCATTCATGTATATATTTTTAGTAAAAAAACTTAGATCAAGTTCCAACAAGTTCGTCCTGTTTATAAGTGAGAAAAGCAAAAAATAACTATCGCTAACTATCATATCATATTTCTAGGAGTGAATAAGGTGAAACTGTTTCATAAGTATTTGTGTGTATTTATCAAAGAACAAGACGAAATGGACAAATAGAACTTTATACAAGTTTTTTTCCATATTTTTATTGATATAAGCATTCATATATATGTTTTGAACACATACCATTCACATGACTTTATAAAAAAGTCTCTCTTACTATCACATTAAAAAAATCTCTCTTACTTAATGTGTCTCATGTACTGTCCATACCAATTCAAAAATTAAATAAAGAAAACATTAAAAAAATTGTTTTTAAGATATTAAGTGTTTTTGCTTTTTCATTTAGTGTTTTCCCTATAAAACAATAAAAATATTATTAGGAGGATATTTAAAAGGATATGTTCACGAGTGGAACACGAGGAGTACCTCTGGGAGAGGGTTGAAGGTGGTGGTTTTGCCGGTCAGGGAGTTCGTCGTGGTGGTGCTGCTGGTAGGGGTACTTGCAAAACCACTTTGATGCCAAAGTCAAGTCCTCTTCAATATATTAGTGTAATTAGGGTGTTAAAAGTTACATCACCTTTGTGAGTAGACCCCTTTATATAGTTACTAATGGGCCTTGTAGTGAGCCTCGTATTAAGATCCAGATGGATGATCAATCTAGGGGAAGATCGACCAACCAACCCAAGTACGAAGACCCTGGGGTAAGTGCCTATCTTCCTACTCGGTCTGGACTGTAAACAAGAGCCTGGTGTCTGGTCATATTTTTTAGTTTTTCTGCACTCGACCGGTCGATCTGGCACAGTACACAGTCCTTCAAGCGCCGATCATGTAAGGCGAAAGCGCTCCATCAACTAGGTCAGTCAGTCCGACACGGTACACGATCCTTCAAGTGCTGAGCCTACAAGGTAAAAGCAATTAGTAAAATTGGTCGGGGTTAACCCCACCCATCAATCTTCCTTTAATTCCTAAAAGATCAAACTTTCTGCTAATCTTTAATTTCCTGCCTTGTCTATTTCGGTCGTTCGAAAGATAATGCAATCTTTCCTGCAATACATAAAAGAATCCACATGCACTAATTTTTAACCAAGAGTGATGGAAACCTAGCAAGCCCAATGAAGAGCCAATGCATATTGAGGAGCCCAAGCCCAAAGAAGAGTTTAAGCCCAAATAAGAGTTCAAGTCTAATGAAGAGTCCTAGCCTAATAAAGAGCCTCAAGCACTACAAGAATTTCCGCTGCTACCGACGACCATTTTCCGTCTGTAACGCACGAAATCCGTCGGTAAATCGAGAATACCGACGGCCTCGAGGCCATCAGCTAATGGCTCATTGGAAATCTTTTAAGCCGTCGGTAATTCTCGCAGAAAAGTTGAAAAATTCCACCAAATTTGCGACGGCTTAGACGTCGATAATCTAATGACGGCCAGGCCGTCTGTAAATTACAGACGGTCAAGCTATCGGTAACGCTCACCAAAAAATGGAAAATCAGGACTACATTTGCAACGGCTTAGCCGTCAGTAAAGCTAACAAAAAAATAAAAAATTTCATCCAATTTTTGACAGATTGGCCGTCGGTAATATCAAAAAAAACGTTAAGAAATTTTTGTTTTTTAACAACCCCAAAATATTCAGTACCTACCATATGAACGCAACAACAACAAAGGCTTCAATGGCCATCAACATACATTTTTAGTCATTATAACAACAAATCCATAGTAAACAAACTAAGTCACAACAAGTCATAAGCAAGTCGATAACAATCCATAATGTCAAAACCCACAAATCCATAATGTCAAAACAAGTCCATAAAAAAAAGTCAAGTCCCTAGCCTAATGGCAAGACTAATCCTCCTCAGACTCCTCATAGTCCGGATGGTGACAACGGGATTTGTGGGCATGGATGGCAGCAACACTGGCAGACAACTCCCTTAACTGCCACTGAAACTCCTGATCCTGCTCCGAGGCAATTCTCCTTGCCTCTCGTGCTTCCTCCCTTGCCTCCAGAGCCTCCTCCTCTGTCTTTCTTGTACGCTCCTCAAAAGCCGCAATCTGTGCAGCCACCTCGGCAAAGTACTGAGTCGGCAACTGGGTACTGGTGCCAGATGCACGAGACTCCTGGGTCAGAGAGGAGACAATATGTTTATGAAACAAAATAAAATTAATTAAGAAGATCTCATCCACCGTGGGCTCTCTACCCAACTCATCAGACTGAAACATAATTAAAAACTTAGGCCTTAGAGGCTACTTTACTCGGGATGAACCTATAAATAAGTTATAAACACAATATCAGCATTAACTAAAGATGCATTCTCAAACTACCTTTGTTTTCTTTTACCCTTGCGAAATAAGAAGACATAAAACCAAAAATCAAAATCATTCATAACAACCAACCTTGCATGCTGAATTAATGTTATTGCATTGATGTTTTCCTTGTCTTGGGTAAGTGTATCATCAAAACTAACAAATATATGACAAAATTGTGATAAATAGTATTAGAGGAGAAGGACAGCCAAATATAATAGTACCACCAGACAGTGGACAAAAGCCAGTATATGTTTTATTTAATAAGCTACACAAGCCATGCATGGAAATAGATCAATCCCTCACATCTAAAGTCACAGAATAGGTTGTAGTACAAAGCCCGCATGATAGATAGTATTCCTAATTAAGATCTAAATGAGAATACAAATAAGTCTGAACTAAACAACCAATTGCTCTAAAAAAACAATACAATCTACTTCATAAATAAATTACTAATTCTAGAACCCAATATATTCCCAAAGGTCAAATTCAAGGAGGATCAAAATGAGAGTACGTGATATTGAGCTACCTAGTATCTAGTCTACCATGAGTTCTGGACGACACATGAATTTTGATACAGAGCTGGTTCTGGCAGAAATTGGCTAGATATTATGAATTAATAGTGGATGAAGAACCGAGTAAGAATGAATGCTTGAAATACAAGCAGTGGTTATGTTCTTGAAAATTTAAGTAAACAATTTTTTTCCTAGCTTAGGTTCAGGGACAGTGTATGTGTGAAATATCAATTTCAATTTCAAGTAGCATCACTCATGTATCAGACATTGTATAAACTAGAAAGCCCTGTATTTGAAAGTTTGGTTTCAACTCTTCAACCCCTTTTACAAAGTTTGGTTTCAACCCTCCTCTACCAGGATAAAGCCTATCATATACCCAACTCCGATCTGGAGGGTAACCATCCATTTCTAAAATGTGTCACTTTCAGGAAGGCGACCAAAAAACTCTGCTTATACTGTTACAAGGAGATAACTCAACATAACTCAACATTATACTACATCAATTGAAATTAAATATAAAACCAGCAAACCTCTCCTTATACTCATCTTCCAAGGGAGGTAATTCAACAATATATTACATCAAATCAAATTAAATAAAAATTAAAGCACAATAAACAATAAGCCACTTTCTCAATTCATTTTCTATTTTTCCCAAATTAAAGCATGTGATTTATAATCAAATAACAAAAAACAATCCCAACAAACTAATCATGCATCTAAGCTACACATAACATTCAACAACATCCAATCATGTTCAAAACATAGTGGCTCACTTTTTCTTGCAGCATCTACTTGCTATATGTGCATAACATAGTGGGAAAACAGATTTTCACATACACAAAGCAAACTCCCAATTCAAAAACCATCCTTTCACTTTAAGCTTATTATCATACCTGATATATTTGCTACTTACTACTCTAGACTCGATAGGTGTTACCAAAATTATGAGGGTAAGGCACCTAGAAGTGGTAACAACCTTCACACAATACATGAAACATACAACTAAATCACATTTTTTAAATGTTCAATCACTCGTTAAAGAGAGTTTTTCCATTTACCTTGATGAAACTCATCAGAATACAGTTGACTTAGTGGTGGTTCTTCGCTGCTCTCCTTAATACTTGGGATGACTCCCCTTCAAGAATCCCTAACAGGCAGCCACAAAGTGAATAACAAGAATCGGGAGAAGAAATAGAGGAAGAAAGTACAATTCGTTTTTTTATATTCCTAATCAATACGAAGGATATGCATTGGAAATGACAGCAGGGAATCCAAGTCCATATGCAACAAGAATTTGTAGGAATAAAGGATGCACTTGTTTTACATTTTTAAAATGAATAGAAGTGAAAATAAATCTTTGGACAATTCATTCGTCGCTTTTTGTGCCTTTAACTTTCGTACCATTTACCTTTTTCTTTTGAATAAATATTGATTTATACAAGCCACCAAACCAATGATGAACTCTTATATATCTCAAACTACCAAAAAAGGGACTCTTTCAGGTCTTTTATAAAATTTTAGAGTCACTTTTGATCGTAATTCAACTCAGATTACTCAATATAAATGTGATGTGTTGTTTTACAAAATGTAGCACTAACCTTTAGTAGTACTTAAACTAGATTCATAATCCTAGGAAATAAATTATGGAATGTAAGGAACTATGGAAATATTTTTAGCTATTGATTTTATTCCATTCATTGTTTGGTGAATTTTGGGCCATTCTTTCATCCTGCATGTGTTTTAATTACTTGGTCGATGTCTTTTGTAGGTGATGGAACATATACTTAGGAGATACCCATCGAAACAAGTCAGATGCCTCAAAGGTTCTAAGTCAGTGGTGAGGTGAGAGTTGTTAACGTATCCTGAGGTGAGAGTTGTTACTAATATTAGTCAATGTGCATATTTGTTATTATCAAAACTCTCCAATAATTCTTTCTAGTTTGAACAAATACTCAATCCCATTACTTCCCATACCCAGAATCTGTATTTTCAATTCTCAGTAATTCTCCAATTTCACAAAATTCATAAACAACAAACAAACCCCCAGCAATACAAATCTGTAATACCCTCTGAACACACCAAGATTCACCATATAACTAAAAATGACAAAACTGATACTAATAATGAAAAACCCAAATTAGCAATCAAAAGCTGTTAAACCCACAATTTCAACCTCCTTTATAACTTTTCTCATATGTTCAAAAGACCAAAACACCAACTAATAATTGAAAGCTTTTGAAAAGAGTATACATGGCCAACTAGCACGACCCACCAGTCATTCAAACACAGAACGTTTGGTAAGCATAAAGTTCGAACCTTTTTCCAATTCTAACCTCGACCCACTTCAAGTATCAAGCTAAAGTTCACGATCAGCACAAGAACAGAGAAAACCCCAAAAACTAAAGAGCAATAAAAAGGTACCCAGAAAAGCTTCACATCAGAGAAAGAGGGTGGCACCCCAGAAATTGTACAAAGGAATCAGAATCGTCTCATTCATTGTTCACAACTTCACATCAATAAAAAAACCTTCATTTCATTTCAAAACCCAAGTTTCATATCAACCTGATTCTGCAATCAGATTTTTCTGGGTCACAGCTCAAAAACTATTCAGATCTTTCGTTTACCAACCATTCAAATTCAGATGCTTAAGAAAAGAAAGGGTGCATAGATCATAGGAAAGAGAAACACGGTACATGCAAAAGCAAGAACTATAGTTTCGGAAAAATTGAGGAGATGAACAGAAAGAGTACCAGAGAGGGAGTGAGTGAGAGATAAAGAGAGAGCGGCGTCGATCTGTGGAAGAAGAAGGAGAGCGGCGTGAGTGAGAGTAGAAATAGACTTCTTTGCTTCTGATTCGTGAGTGAGAGCTGTAAGAGCGGCGTCGATCTGTGGAAGAAGATGGAGAGCACCGCGCAGACTTGGTGGTAGTTGTGTGTATTAGAATGTCTTGTTACAGTGGGAAGGGTTTTCAGAATGAGAAGGAGAGAGAAAGAGAGCGCCGCAGGAGAGGGCGAGCCGTGGAGAGGGCGAGCGACGTGGAGAAGGCGCCGTGGAGAAGGCGAGCGGTGTGGAGAGCACGGTGGGATGGGTTTTGAGAATGAGAAGGAGAGGGAAATTAGAATAGATAGGTGAAATAATAATTTGTCTGAAGATTACCGACGGCTAAGCCGTCGGTAAGATCATCCACCGTCCACCCAATTAAACGCGGGACAAAATTTTTTTCCCGCCCAACATAATTAGTTAACGACAGCCTTTTTTTTATGCTACTGACAGCTTAGCCGTCGGTAACATAACAAAAAAAAGCGTTTATATTTTTTTGTTTCGATTACCGAGCTGCCTCAGAATATGATTTTAATTACAAACGGCCCATAAGTCGTCTGTAATTACAACGGTTAAGCCATTGGTAGCGTAGCAAAAAAAAAATTTTCGCAGAAGTTTTTTTTTCGGCGCATTTGCGATGGCCAAGCCGTCGGTAATTAAAATATTACCGACGGAGTCGGGGTCGTCGGTAAAAGTTCGTCGGTAATACGCAATTTTCTTGTAGTGAAGCCCAATCTAGAGGAAGAAGCACTCAAATTGGACCAAACAATTCAAGTGAAAGACCAAGCCCATGAAGAGCCCAATATGGGGTAAAGTTATGATTAATTTTAATTTAGTTGTTTTGATTATTTTAACTATGTAATTAGACTACTAGTTGACTATTTGTTTTTAGTTTTGGGCCTATTGTTATTGGGCCTTATTTGCTATAGGGTTAGGGTTAGTTTGCACCTAGCCATTGCCTAATCATAGTCATGTGCTCCCATTATGGAAAAGATGGGTAGTTATGCTCCTACTTAATGCCTATAAATAGGCTTGTATTCTCCTTCATTTGGTAGCTTTGATTTTGAGAAATAGAATTACTCCTTGTGAGTTTTTGAGAGCTTAGTTCTCTTTAGAGTTATTGGGTGAACCACCATTAATTCTTATTAAGAGTATCCTTACTCTTGTGGCGAATCCCCACTTGACTTATCACTCTCTCAAAGAGTTTGGTGTCTTCCTCCCACTTCTCTTCTTCTCCATATTTTATATTTTTGTTCTTTATCTTTCTTGTCTTTATTATTTATGCGCCTATTTTAAAGTTTCAATTTTGGGTTAATACCCCTTTTGGTCCCTGTAATTTGAGCGAAATTCGGTTTTAGTCCCTGTAAAAAAATTTCGATTTAGTCCCTATAATTTAAGATTCTTCCACTTTTAGTCTCTGTCGTCAAATCCCTATTAAATTACAGGGACTAAAAAAGTGGAAGAAAAACTCAATGTTTTTAATAGGGATTTGACGGCAGAGACTAAAAGTGGAAGAATCTTAAATTACAGAGACTAAATCGAAACAAAAAGTTTTACAATGACTAAAACCGAATTTCGCTCAAATTACAGGGAGCAAAAGGGGTATTAACCCTTCAATTTTTATGCGCATAGTTCATCTTCTTCTCCGTATTTGTGCACCATTCTTCCATAAAGCTTAAAGCTTGAATTTTTATTAATTTGTCTATAGAAGTGTGCGCATAAATTTTAAGGATTAAAAGAATCATACATAAAGTTTCTATCTTTCTATTCTTTAATTCACTGAAACAAGAAGTCAATTCAAGGACGATCCGTAAAAACTATATGCATCTGTCTTGTATCATATCAAAGAGTCCCTCGGTTGCCTTGATGTTCAGACCGACTTTATATTTTCCAAATTTGTAGAACAGATTTTTTAACAAAAATTCCCTCAGTCACATCGATGTTTATAGGTGATTGAGTTTTAGTGCTTTTTTTTACAAATGGGTGACTTTTTCCCAAAGAGCCGTAGCCCCAGCGAATCAAATAAATCCGACCGTCCTCCTGAACTGATCATGCATAACCAACGTTTGCTTTTTTGCAAATGGGCGACTTTTTCCGGAAGAGTCGTAGCCTTGGCAGATCGAATAAATCTGACCGTCCTTCTGAATTGATGATGCATATCCAACATTTGTGTTTTTTTTTTTTGCAAATGAGTGACTTTTTCCCGAAGAGCCATAGCCCAGTAGGTCGAATAAATCTGACCGACATCCTGAATTGATCAGACATAACCAACATTCACTTTTTTGCAAAATAAGTGACTTTTTCCCTAAGAGTCATAGGCCCCTTTCTTGTGTTTTCCCTATAATATTTTTTTTGTATATTTTAATTTCACTATAATGACACTTTGTTATATTACTTCATAAAATATCTTCACAAATTTGTAGATGGTGAGACATGATTTTTTTTTGACAATATGGTGAGACATGATTGGGCATGTGTGTAATTTTTTTTCTCATTTGTTAGTATATAATTATTAAAACCAATAGTGGAACCCATTTCCAAAATAGTGGGACCAACTTGCATTTAAACCAATGAGAGAGTGTGTTGAAATAAGAGTGTTAGAGAGTGTGTTGATAGCACTCTTTTGATATACTCTTCCAATACACTATTTTATATTCGTACATACAAAAATATATTCATACATACTCTTTTGATATACTCTTCCAATATACTATTTTATGATTCAGAAATGATGATTGAACATTACTTTTGGAACACCATGGAACA
This sequence comes from Calophaca sinica, assembly GCA_037113605.1. Lineage (NCBI taxonomy): Eukaryota > Viridiplantae > Streptophyta > Magnoliopsida > Fabales > Fabaceae > Calophaca > Calophaca sinica. Next base: position 22,881,378 of record CM073731.1, on the reverse strand, counting down.
CCATATACGATGTCCCATTTGTTTTTTTATGTATAATTGAAATGTAAGTGTCAGAAAAAAACTGGAAAAGTAAGTGAGAGAGTGAAAATAAGAGATACGATAAGAATTTGGTGGCTAAAAAAGCGATGTTCAAATATCATAGCTCTTTATGATTAGTTGCTTTGTAAATTTTTTTTTTTTGACAATAGTTGCTTCATAAAATTGATCGCGTCTTGGTACGTAGCATTCCTCCTAATAATATATCGTTGATTTGACCACACCCATTCAAAAACTAAATAAAGAAAACATTAAATGTTTGTGTTCTGAAGATATTAAGTGTTTTTGCTTTTTCGTTTAGTGTTTTCCATATAAAATAATAAAAAGATTATTAGGAGGATATTTAAAAGGGTATAACATTTCTCAGTAGATGAATGCTAATGTAATTGTTTTTTTGACAGAATAAATGCTAATGTAATCAATATTCTTAGGACTAGTAAAAAAATCAATATTCTTAGGATAACTTTTTTGGTAACAATATTCTTAGGATACTAATTAATTAATAAAATAAAATAAAAAATATTTGTTAAAAATATAGTGTTTATATTATCTAAGATTAAATGGTAGCTTTTTCAATAAAGCTTCTTAAGTTTTCAATTTTTTAATCAATGTGATAATAGGACTCTATAAAATATTACTTTTATATCACGTGTAGGAATTACAACCACGTTTAGTGGACACTACCAATCAAATCTTCCAAATCGCAGGTGAATGGAATGCAAGTATGAACCTGCATACGACTGAACACGTAATCCCAACATATAAACGTCTAATTGTCCTTCACAAGTTGAGATCATCTCCATTTAAAAAAGAGATAAACACAAATAAGAAGTTTGGTATATCAAACTTTAATTATTATTTAAAAAAATTTAAATCATCATTAAAATCCTGTATTTCTATCTCTTATAACAGAACCCTTCATTTCTCTAATCTTTACTACTGCAGAATTACTACTCAATCTGCCCTATTAAACTAAAGGACAAAATTGCGATATCTCACTTAAAACACAGGAGAAAACACATGACACGCGCGTGCATATGGATCTGATCAAGTTCAAGCCTAGTTTTTTTTTTTTTTTTTTATAAGCGTTCAAGCCTAGTTATATTATTTTCACACTAAGAGCACGGAGAGAGGCTCACAATCGCACAACAAACTCTATAGTCTATACAAATGTTTTCATTTTTCATCAGCAACAAAAAAAACCACCTACAGCCCTAATAAACAGCAACAATAATATTAAATCCAAAGCCTAATTAACTCTAGTTTGTGGTGCATGCGCGAGAGGGTGTATTACGGTTGGCGAGGGCGAGTGAGATAACCAGGCAAGGGGCTGGCGCGTGGCGACCTGAGAGGTATATCCCTCGTCTGTTTCCCGTTGATATCGTAGTAAATCACGCCGGAGAAATCTAACGGCTCGCACTTCCCGCCCATCAAAATCTCCTTCTGCCAAACGCCGCCGTTTCCCCAACCATCTTTCTCCTTCTCTTCTTCCTGACCCTGCTTCTTCTTGCGGTTCTGACCGAACGGCAACATCGCTTTGTTGCTTATGTTGCTCAGCAGCTTCTTCGGCCGCGCCAGCGGCGACTTCGGTGCCCTAAGATCGATTTTCCAGTCGTCGTCTTTGATCGCCGACGCCGATTTCTTACGGCTGGCTCTCTTGAAAAACATAGCCAGAATCGCCGATAGGGTTACGAGGAAGCCGTTCGTTTCGCGCTTCGGCGACTCTATGGAAGTATCGTTCACCATCTCTCTCTCTCTCTCTTCCTTGCGATGAGTTTCGTGGCTGACTCTTCTCTCTGTGAAGTTTGAAAAGTTCGAGGTATATATAGGTGTGCGAGTGGAGTCCACGGTTATTTGGGTTGACTCAATCTTATTATTTTTAATTTTTAAAATTTTAAATTATTAGTACTACTATTCGTTAGGGAAGTTTGTTAATGGACGCCTTCCCCGTAACGACGATTAATTGCGAAAAATGAAAACATTGTCATAAGTGTGTCATTACACCAAAAATTATTTTCGAGAAGAAAAGGAATATTTCGTCAAAAAAAGAGAAGAAAAGGAATACAAGTTTAAAATTTTAAACTCATATGTGGTCAACAAAAATTAGAAAGTTATATTTATAAAAATGAATAAAAAATAAGACACTGACTTTATGGTAATGTATTTTATTTTTTCTCATTTGAAAAAATACTGCATTAAGAATCATTTATTTGAAATAAAAATAAATAAAAAATAAGACACTGACTTTATGCTAATGCATTATTTTATTTTATTTTCTCATTTGAAAAAATAATGCAATAGGAATCATTTTTTGAAAAATAAATTAAATTCTATTTTTTATTTTCTCTCGAAAAAAAAACCACATCGTAAGTGATCTCGCATTAATCACTATGCAAATTAAGTGATTTTCAAATTTGGAAATATTTCTTGTTACGAGCAAAAATCGCATAAATTTAAAAAAAGGGCTATTATTCATCACATTTCCGTGTGAATCTTTTTAAACCGAGACAATTTTGTTCGCGATGGTTGGTTATGCATGAGCATGAAGCATCTGCACACACATGGTAGATGTTGTTGCGCAATTACACGGCAACTATGGTATTACCCCGTATAATTAGGGGTGAGAATAGGCGGACCATGATCCACTACATTCACCCCCTCCTGCAGTCACTATAGTAGGGGGTATGTGAACCATTGGATCTGATTTTCCAACACTCCAAGCCCTTGATTTATTTTGTTTAAAAAATAAAGAAAAAAATAAAAGTGGAGAGAGATAGAAATACTTGAATACAGGGGATCTAAATCCGAGAATAGGCTGGTTAGGCTTGGCATAAATACGGTTAGGTCTGATATGTTCTTTTTGAAAGTCTAGTATGGCCTAAGTTTATTTAAAGAACACTCGTGTTATATTAACGTCTTTAGTTAATATTCAAGGTTTTCATTGGTGGGATGCTATCCCTAAATTTATTAGTGAAGATTTCTACTGCAATAGAATAGCTCTTCCTAATTATAGGTTCAAATAATGTTGTTGTGAGGGTTTTGATCTGTGTCCCCTTGATTGATTAGTATTTTTTTCCTATTTTTAATAATATTTTTGTTGTAATACAGATGATTGATGGCAATTGAGGTGCCAACATAGTAATATGTCGGTTGTCATTAATTGTAATGTCTTTGCATCCCTTTGTTTTAAAAAATATATATTAACATTTTTAAATAATTTATCTTTAAATAGACTAACAGACTATATAGATTAATAAAGTTAAGTTCTATTTATAACAAATTGGAAAAAATAAATATTAAAATCACTACTACTATGAGACATGTGACATAGACATGAAAATAGATAGAACGAACAGAATTTTACAAGAAAGAATTATATAAAAAGAAATTAGTAATTGTACTTTGGAGATAGTTCACAAACACCTATTGGTTTGAGTAGTTAAAATTTTAGTTTCACTTAAATAAGACTTCAAAATTGAATTTTGTGAATTAAAAAAATAAGTTTCTGAGAGTTTTATTTCCCCTAAACATATATTCAGTTATTCTAAAAAAACAGATGTATTCAGTTTAACTTGAGTAAGTTATAAAATGTGATATTCAGTCATTCATATGCTAAGGCTCCTAGATAAAAAAATATTCAGACAAATACTAATCAAAAAATAAAAATCAGACAAAGCTATAATTAAAAAATATAATATATTTATTATTTTTATTACTTTCTATATTTAGCTTCATATGGTTGAATAAATAAATAATTGTAGTTTTTTAAAAAACTGTGAACAAATTATATCTTTTTCTTCTTTTATTGATGTATTTGCATTTACTACATATCCAAAAAATCAATTTTGTTAATTTTTTTTTGACAGAAAATCAATTTTGTTAATAGAATTAACTAATTCCCTTTTTTTGACTGGTTCCCTTAAGTGGTAAATATAAGTCAAATCTAAATTGCCGAGATAGAAAATAATAAATATGCTACATACTACTATTAACTAATTATAGGACAAGTTCATTAGTTTATAATACTACATGTCTTGCCATTTATATGAGAAATATAAAGCTTTGGCGATTGTTATATATTTTCGGTACAATTAAAAGCTAGTGAAAAATATGTACCAAAAATAAATAAACAAAAGCTAGTGAAAAATTGTTTTGACAAAAAAAAAATCAAATTATAGGATTTTTTGTATATTAGAGCTAAGTTAAAGTATATGGGTTTATAAAAAAAACAGTTAAAGTATATGTGAAACGAGATGCATAATATGACGGATGATCAACTTCCAAATATTATTCTCATAATAAGTTTTTAAAAATATAAGCCAAAGACAAGGTCAAAAGTTTGTTTGTGAACGGTAAAACCCAAATTTCATTAATAAAGCCAGACACACAAGGATTGTTCATAAAATAAAAGGGCAATCCCCAACTATATAGATCCTATTTTCTAATCATATAATTTTTCTCACAATTTTTCTCACACACAGTCAGTGACAAAAGAGTCAAAAACTCTAGATTAAGAATCCACGGTTTCATCTTTATACTGTTACAAATCATTTCTTCAGCTTCTTCATGCATAATTTGATTAAAGGTGGTTTCGGATTTGTCCAAACTAACCACTTGTCCGGAAGTCATTTGTTGGTTGGAGAGGATGTAGAGATTGGCGACGGCCACCTATGACTCTACACACAAAATGTTGTTCCAAAATGCCAAGTACCTTTGGAGTTTTTCATCAAACATCATTGGTGTGCAAACTTGAGCCAAACTAAACTTAAAAAAACCACAAAAGTATGAAACCACAAAACCACCAACATCATTACTGTCATTAGGCCTTTTACCAGACAACGTTAATAAAAACAAGCCACAACACTGCACAAAGACTTTGAAGGTGGACAAATGGATGTCAGATATGAAGGTGGGGGAGCAATCGTGGAGATGGGAGGCCAACGTGAGAGAATGTGGTCGAAACGCTCTAGAGGTGACTTCAGTGGAAGGGGTTAGGCTCCAGTTCAGCAGCAGGTGAGGGTGGTGGGTTGTCGTGGTGGTGGGTGGCTATGATGTTGGAGTTTCAGTGTCCAAAAGTTGAGCCTTAGTGGCGAGATCTGTTGCGTCAGCATGCATCGAAGGCTTAGGGACTGGGAGATGGTTGAAGAGAGATCCAAAATATATAATGGATGGTGACACTACGCCAGCTTAAAAGCATTATACAACGTTGTGTCATCTGATTTACGTATTTTAGATAACAGATTTGGAAACGTCATCCATCTTACACAACGTTTGTTTAAAGAAGCGTTATCCAATGTTATTTTTTTTCTTTTTTCATTTTGTGTTTCACACTCTACCCCGACCTCGCCGTAGACCGCCTCCACCTCAACCACTTCTCCAACCCATCGAATCCCCAAATATCTCCCACCACCACCACCTTACTGCCATGTGAGTAGCCCCGAATCACACGAAAGCTGAACATTCGTATCATCAAATTTTGGCTTTTGTATCTTCAAAATTGATCCTTTGTTTTTCCCCACCTTACTGCCATGGGAACCTTCATATCTACAAGTTAAGTAAACAAACACAGATAAGGAGAAGAAAATAGAAGGAGGCGGATGCAAGAAACTATGAAGCAAATGAACACAAATTGTTTCAAAATATAAAAAATAAGGAGAAGAAAAGAAGAAAACGAACACAGATCAGCGATAATACCATATCAAGTTGCTTGCTTTTTCAGATCTGCGAGCAACCACTCCAGTTGAGACTTAAGACCCATTCCATTGTCGCTCTCACGCATACATGTTGCTCGCTTTTTTAGATATGTGAACAACCACCCCAAGCAAGCAACCAGATCTACAAGCCACTCACGTTTCTGTCATTCTCACCACCTCTCGGCCCCACATGAGGACCACCCATCTCCAATAGCACCGAGTCAGAGAATGAAAAAGAAGAAAGAGAAAGAAACTTAGAATGAAAGGGAGATGCGTGCGGCTGAATGTGAGGGAAAGGTGTTTAGAAAGAACTTTCAAAAAAATTATAATTTTAAAAAATAGAGAGACTTCGGATAAGACTTGTTTAAACGAGTGTTATCTGAATAAGTATCTCAGATAACACTTGTTTGGGCAAACGTTATCTAAAAAAATCATGGAGCCTTTCACATAACGCTTGATTAAGCAAGCATTATCTGAATGAGTACTTTAGATAATGTTTGCTCAAGCAAGCGTTATTTGAAAGCTCCGTGTTTTTTTTCCCCCTAAAGATACCACTTGTTCAGGCAAGCATTATCTAAAAGCTCCATAATTTTTTTCAGATAACGATTCGTTAAAAATGTTATTAGAATGTCATTATTGGAGTAAGTTTTTGGCGTAGTGTAATAATAAGAGGAACATGGGGAGGTAGCCTCCACAAACCCTAAGGTTGGGATAGGAAAAACTATACTACTTGCGGTCCCTAATATAAGAGAATTTTTAGAGTATTTTTTGTCCTAACTATAAGAAAAATAGATTTATTTCAAGATGTATTAATTGCTAAAATATCTTTTATAATCTTATTTTAATGAGACATGTATATTTACTATAAGTTTACATTTTTCCTATGCACCCGATTATTAAGGGTATATTTGGAATGAGAATTTAATTTTATAACATTAAATAAATTTCATTAGTTTTAGAAATTTTTGTAATTTCTTCTTATATAAGAGACTAGAAGTACTAAAAAAGAGATAGCCTCTCTCTCAACCTAGCAATTTTTCCAAGTTACAAAGCCTTTTCCGATTCTTAGAGGAGAGGCTGAGAGGTATATTAGTGATGAAAAATACCAGTAAATTGATATTTCTTCCTTGGTTCATCTTTAAACCTCTAAGAAAATTGGCATCCGTTTTTTTAAAATTTTAATGGTTATAATAGTATCAGTGGATTTAATCCAAAATTTTAATGGTATGAATGAATCTAAAATTTGGTTAGCACCAGATAATGATTTTCACCTGTCATGATCCCAGCCACAAAGGGTGCGAGAGCTAAAACGATTAATTGGTTTTTATTTTATTTAATTAATTGGTTTAGTCAACGGTGGTGGAAGCAGCATTAATGAGGCAGTGGATTTCAGATAAGATAATGCAAGTGCCAAGTTTTAACCTTTTGTTAACACATGGCGTCAGTGGGCCAAGTGGCAGCTCGTATGGGCCTAGTGTTGGGGCCCATTATCAACCTTATAAACCAATATTCACAATAATTTCCCCTTTTTATTAATTTTGGAAATAATAAATATTATGTCTGTTCTATTGCGGTGATGTCTATATATATAATTGTTTAATCTAAGTTCTAAATGGCACTGAAGCATGAAAGGTTTCAACTTGCACGACATCTTTTAGATAGCTATAAGTAGCATCACACAGTATCACTCTCTCTCTCTCTCTCTCTATTATAAGGCATCACACTAAATTGTTTTAATAATAGTAATCATGAGTTCGTGATGAAATTTTTTTAGCACTTCTCACAATTAAGTTCAAACACACGAAAACAGATTAGGCCACGAAACTAAACAAGAATCCTAGCTTCACGTGTCGTATTTAATTTGATTACCTCTTAGAGACCATATCCTGCAAAATTAAGAAGGAAAAAAGAAGAGAGTAACAATTCCTTGTTACTTCGAGTTATGGACGGTGGGGAACTAAACTAAACTTAGTGAGTTGTGGATTATTGCTTGGTAGGTTACCTTCCATTTTTTGTGTGCATTTGCAACGATTATTAGATTTTTGATTTGTTCGAGTACAACTGCGTGGTACTCTTTTTCTTTGTCCACTATACAATCCTGAAGTGTATGCTGTCGTCAACTCATCATGCCATGCGGTGCGAGCTTGAACTCTTGCCAAATTAATTAACGGATAATAATATTTAAAGGAATTCAAGAACGAAAGTTGTGTGCGGTAGCAAGGGTCGATTTAACGTCCGAGATTCTGACCTACCCTTTTAATGATTCCAAGGGGGCCTCTTACTTTTGATGATTAATTTGTGACGATCATTTGAATTCAGCATGCAACTACGATCAAAATATTTTTGTTATATGTATATGTCAAAATCATGGATTCCTCAGTTTTGACTTTTGACCGACTTGTTCTTCTTAGCATTGGCTAAGAAGGGTGGACAGGAATCATGGGATTAGACAGGGTGTTCCAGGATCGGTTTTGAGGTAAAAAGTCACATATCTAAATAATAAAACAACATGTGATTTGGTTCGGTTTGAGTTGTTTTCTTTAAAAAAGACAACCTGTTCTGATCAAGTGCGCTTTAGATTTGATCAGATGATTCGGTTTTTATCGACACATCATTACATATTTATATTACATCAAATAACATATTACAAGCTCAATTGAACAAAATATTAAACCTTATATACACTTACCCATTTTTTTGGATAAGAAAATACTAAAAATACATATGATTTTTATATTAAAATTGAACAAATCCAATCCGATTAAAGACAGATTGAATTGGATTGGATGATTCAGTTTTTACAACACAAATCTAAATAGCATCGACACATGTAACATACTCCATCTGGTCTCATATATAAGAGACAAATGCACTTTCTAGGTTCATTGAATAACTAATGTATCTGGTCTAATATAGACCAGATACATCAGTTATTCAATGAACTTAGAAAGTGCATTTGTCTCTTATATATGGAGCCGGAGGGACTACAACATAATAAAAATTAAAACATTACGGAGAAACAAGTGCCAATTTTATGTTTAAAACATATGAAATAGTAAAAAAAAAGATCACATTAAACAAATGAGTATTATTAAAAAAAACCAGCAAATAAGAGATTAATACACATCTCATACTAATAATAAAATAAATAATATTAAAATTTACATATGCAGTTTTGTTCCGTTTGTTTTTGTAAAAAAAAAATGAAATCTGATCTGATCCGATCCAATTGGTTTTCATAAGAAGAGGTTTAAAAACATTGGTTTTGTTTGATTTTTGATTTTTTTTGGAATAATTTGCGTTTTTGTTTAGATTGGTTTGGATGTAAACACCTCTAAATTAGAGCTAAATCAATATTTGTATCTAGACAAAGCATTTAATGATGCTTTCTGGGTTTATTTACCTAATTTAATTTTATACACCGAGTAGTAACAAATATGCAACACTTTAAATATTAATTTTTTGATATAAAATTAGAAATCATATTACTTTAAATTTTGTTTCGGTTTGCATGTCTTAATGGAGTGTTGGGAACAGTGAAAGGAGGAGATTTTTGGGGGAAAGGGGTGGTGGGGAGAAGGGTAGTGGGTTGGGGTGAGGGGAAGCGGGGACGGTGGTGCGGGATGGGGCTGTGGGATGGGAGCAGGGTCGTTCTTAAGATTTTGAGTGTCAAGTGAGAACTGAGAAATTAATGCCCTATTAATCTTGAAATATTATCCTCCTTATATCTTTTGCTGTAAAATCATTAATAATTCGTTCATAATGTTTTTCCTTTTCAGTTTGATGTTGATTCTTTGTTGTTTCAATGTTTTGTTTGTCAATGGAGTCACAGATGAACAACGAGCTGAAAATTAAGGTTTAAACAAAGGCAGAGACTATGCAAAAAGGAATGTAAATCAAAATTTGGTCTCACGAAAAGGGATTGATTCGTAAAAAATAAGTAGTTAAAAATATTTTTTTGAAGGCCTAAAGCAAGGACTTATCAAGTTTAGAACCTAGAGTTTAAAATAAAGTTGGGCCCTCAAGCTTTAATATATATAATTTTTGATTATATTAAATTTTTATTTTAAAATTTATATATTTTTTAAAATTTATATATAAACTAAGTAAAACTTTCATATTATCTAGTACCCCTAAAAAATGAGATTATGTGCAGTCGCACCACCAAAAGTCAAAACATGCTCACGGTCCCCACTTGATGGGGGTGAGGGGAGGGTTGCAAGGAGAGAGGGAGAGTTTAAAGGGACGGGGGTATTTTGGTCTTTTTAAAATAAGAAGGGAGGTGAGTAAATTAAATAAAAGAGGTGCTTTTAACAAAGCTCAAATAAATACCTACCGAGCCCAAGACAAAAACAAACGGTCATTATTAAATGCACCCCTCACCTATTGAGTACACCCCCAAAGATGCGAATTCTCTAAAATACCCCTACACAAAACAACACAAACCCATACTATTTTTTGGCATTCTAAACATAGTACCGAAAATTCACATTTTCGGTATACAAATTGTATACCAGAAATTATTTGAATTTCCGGTAAAATTGTGTTTAAATATTTTTCATACCAGAAATTCACCTTTCCGGTATACAAATTGTATACCGGAAATGTGAATTTCCGATAAATTGTTTTAAAAACTTTTTCATACTGGAAATTGAAATTTTCGGTACACAATTTGTATACTAGAAATTAGAATTTTCGGTACTAACAAATTTTTGTTTGCATTCCAGAAATTAGGAAATTTTGGTACAAATTTTTTTTATTTAACATCGGAAATTATGAATTCCCGGTACACAAATATATTTTTTTATGAAATATATATATATTTTTTATGTAGATTTTTTAAAATAAATATAATAACGAAATAATAACTTAAACCATGATTAAACGCAAAAAAACATGCGCAAATATAACAAAACGAAAATATAACAATGAAAGATGTGCAAATATAACAAGTTAACATGACAAATATAACAAATATGATCGTCCTAGTGTCTCCTATGTCGACGCTTCGTCCTGGATGTGGATGCCTCCGACTGGAGAATGTCGGTGACTGAGTTTAGCCTCTCAGTCATATCATAACAACTCATCTGTAAATTACAACAAGACATCAGAGAGATATCAGAGGAAATAAACAAATACAAAAAAATACATAATGTATATCTAAACACTTACACATCAGGAGCAACCTCAAGAGCAGCCGGATTGATCAGAAGTGGATGCGACATCCTGCGATACCACTCCATGTACCTCTCAGTGCACTCCGCTGGATAAGAGGCCACGTCTAGTGGGACAGTCGAAATGATAGAGTGCAGAGGAAAAGATATTCACGCATCCGTAATCTCCTCAGCTGTGGGACGTCGTGGTGGTGGCCGGAGAATGTCCTGGATATAGCCGAACTTTTTGACTACCCTCTCATGCAGGTACGACACAATAAACGAAGTACACTAGATGTACCCCAAAAACAAGCACGCGGGATGACAATGCGCCTTGTGGCCAGTCCACGGTGTCCGAAAAAACATCATCAGGTGTCAACGCATCCAATGCTCTCCTGATGGGCTCCACCTGGCCGTGACCCCTAACAGGCGACCACCTCATGGCTCGTGCCATGCCCAGGGTGATGCCAAGATCCTTCCTATCACATATAGTAGGGAAATACTCATATATCCATGCTTGTGACAACAATAACGAATCAACACGCCATACCAATATTTTAAATAAATAATTGTTTACAAAAATAGGCTACGTACCTAAAAAAGTGTCATATATCTGCCAATCTACTTAGTGTCATGCAGGCTAGTGTCGCCCAGATATCCGTACAAGACGGATAGCGCAGCACTAGCCCATGACACACTCAACCGCCTGTAAGTCACGTACCAGGTCCAGGTACTTGACGTCAATGTATATATGGCTCTTGTCTGCCAAAATGGTACAGGCCAACAACAACATTATAAAGGTCATGGCTGCAAACTCCCACTGTCCTTCTTCCCTGCGCTTGTCATATGTCGCCATCAAAAAGTCAATACTCATATGAGAACCCCTCCTATCTTTTGTTTCCTTGCATGCCTCCTTATATGTACACCCCAACAATGTCTGTAAATAAGATATGGCAATGTCCACATCCATCACTGGGGCTACATAGAAAGAGCCGCTGACTTTAAGGCCAAGGAGGAAAGACACATCATCAAGCATGATGGTCATCTTTCCAAAGGGCAGATGGAAGAGGCTCGTCTCCCGGTGCCACCTCTCTGCAAAGGCGGACAGTAAGGCCCTATCAACCATCCTGAAGCTACAGTATACCAAGGATGTTATACCGGCCTGCACGACATAGTCCTCTACCTGACGAGGTGCTGGTAATCTTCTCTGCAACTATTTTTGCAACTTCAGGCCGTGAGCAGCCACCTTAAGCGCATCACGCTCCTCAACAAAAATAAACATAATTTATCATACAAAAAATTAAACATTTGATCAAATAACAACCAGATATATACCTTCCCCTGCCATATCTGATAGGCAACGTGATGCTCAAAGTCTGTAAGCAACGACCTATCGTAAGGTCCTCTAGTAAAGGGATCATGGTCTCCAGCTACATCCTCTGGAGTCTCATCTGCAATATAGGGGGATCCTGGTCTCCAGCTACATCCTCTGGAGCTTCCACATGCTCATGTGGTTCCTCGTGTAGCGGCTCTTTGTTGTGAGGCTGTCTGCGAGCAATACGCCTCTTACGCTCAGAGACAGTCAGAGGCTGCGCTGTCTACGAGGTGGTGCACTGTCAGTAGTGGATGCTCCTCCTCTCCCTCCTCTCGACCTAGGCATATCTGAAACCATAAAAAAAAACTCAAATAATTAGTAATAAATTTAAACAAATAAATAAATTTATTTATTTAAATAAATTATACTAAAATTCATTAAAAAAACCCTACACAATACCGAAAATTCATAATTTCCGGTATATATGTTACGGAAAATATAAATTTCCGGTATACATTTTTTTTAATATATACCGGAAATTCACAATTTTCGGAACATATATACCTGAAATTATGAATTTTCGATATATATTAAAAAAAGTGTACCGAAAATTCACAATTTTCGGTAAAAAAAGCTTAAAGATTAAATCCCCCGGAAATTCCGATTTCCGGAATACAATTGTTATACCGTAAATTGAAATTTTCGGAACGAAGTTCAAAACGCAAAAAAAATACGTAACAAGTTTCCTGTACGATTGTAGCGTTTTCAGTTCAGAAATTTGGAATTTCCAAAAAGTGTGAATAAAACAAATGAAAGTTACGTTTTTGATGTTTTGTGTTGGGGTATTTTGAAAAATTTACAATTTTAGGGGGTGTACTTAATAGGTGGGGTGCATTTAATAATGGCCAAACAAACAAAATATGAAGGGAAAAAAAAATACTGACCAAAAAAAAAGGGGAAAAAAAACATAAGATGCTTGTGCCAGATTTCACTGCAACGAGAAATGCAGACAGCAGCAGCACTGAGTTGGAAAAAAAAAAGCCACTGTCTTAAAACAAAGAAAGAAATGCAGCTAGCACTATTTTGGAAGAAATGCACCAATCAATTCTGCAAAAGATAAAAAAAGAAAGAAGGTGAAACCGAGAAATGGAAACAGAGAAAGGGAAAGAGGAAGCAACAACCAACCGGAGCAGCAACCCAAACCGCCACCCGCGAGAAGCCCAGCTGTGAATCGCATTTGGGATGCAACCACCAACCCTATTGCGAGCGTCGTTCCCCACCACTAGTTCCTCTCCGAACGAGATCCGTCGCACCACCAAAGAACTGCCACACCTAGAATCGTGTCTCCCACCACCATGGACGGATCGAGAAACATATTCAACGGGGGATAAAAAAATTATCAATAGTACATCATACCAAAAAAAATGATAGGAAATTTACAAAAATTAAATAATAATAGTCAAATACATGATACCTTTATCTAAATCGTGCATGTATTTTGTTTTTCACAATCTTTCATCTTTGCGTTTTTATTTTTCAAAGTTATGTTTTTTTTTCAGCAGTGCTATATATAGCGAAAGCTGTCATCGCGAAACGTCCTGAATGCGTACGTGGCTGTTGTTAAAATTAAAGGGAACTGGCCCAACAAAATATTGTGCAGAGAAAACGGGCCTAAAAAAAAAACACAAAATCTTACATAGTAAAAAACGTTCGTGATAGCATCACGAGTAATTTTTTCGCGATAAGAAGCATTTCCCTTTTTTTCCTTATTAGCCTTGAGTTTTTACTTTTTAATTTCTATTTGCACTTTGCACACCTAAATCACGTGAAAATTGGGCCCAAAAAATGATAAGGCAACACCGACTTTGTGAGGCATTTTATCAGAATTACCTATTACTTCTAACTCCCTCAGCCACGTTATGCTAATTTTATGTTCGCTCCCCATTGGCTGCACTGTTTTGACTTGACTGCGTTTTAATTCAGCAAAGGCAATTGGCTCCCCATTGTTCACTTGTCAGCGTAAAGTGTAAAAGAATACCAAGCCAGGGGCCGACTCTACATGATCAACTTAGACGGTGTTGGCATTCAAGGTGCGTGGGGTGTGCGATCATACAGAATCTCATTTTTTAGAGAGCACTAAAAAAAAAAAATTGCTCAAAGATTTTGCTACATGTTCTAGTTGATAGATATATATATAATTATTTTTGTTATAATTCTATTGTAACTAGTATGATACCCGAGCATTCGCACGGGGCGCACGTTAGTTGTTACGATTAATGTTTTAAGCGGTAATTGTTTATAGTAAATAATATTTTTAATTCAATGTATTAAAAATTAACTAATTTTATAGTGAATGTAAAAGAAATATTAAATGTGTATCAAATATTACTATTTATGTAATTGTGTGACTTGTGTACCATATATGGCTAACAAACATGGTTAGGGTTTTCTTGATTAAATATATAGATAGATAATTATTTAAAAATAACTTAAATATTTATAAAATTGATCTGTGTCAAAGACGATAAAAATATACCGATAACATGTAATGTTTCTCCCGTCGAGACTTAAAAGTAAAATAATCATTTATAAATAATAAAAACATTTATAAAAATTGATACTCAAAGATAACGAAATTATAGCGACAACATGTTATTTTCTCTCATCGGAACTCAAAAACAAAATAATTATTTATAAAAAATAATAGCATTCATAAAAACAGAATATTAAAATTAATTATACTGACAACATACAATGTGTCATTATAATAAGAGGTCTAAAATTAGTATGTAATATTTCCCCCGTTAAAAGTCAAAAGTAAAATAATCATCTATAAATAATATATAATAAAAATATTTATAAATTTTGATGTCATGTCGACAATATTTTATGTTTCTCTGTCTGGACCCAAAAGAAAAATAATTATTTATACCAATAATATGTAATGTTTCCTCCTGTTAAGAATCAAAAGTAAAATAATCATCTATAAATAATATATAGTAAATATATTTATAAATTTTGATGTTATATCGAAAAAAATTATTTTTATAAATAGTAAAAAAATTATAAAATTTGATATATTCTAAAAGACGATGAAATTATACCGATAACATTTTATGTTTCTCTGTCTAGACCAAAAAAAAAAATCATTTATACCGATAGTATGTAATGTTTTCCCGTTAAGAGTCAAAAGTAAAATAATTATCTATAAATAAAATATAGTAAAGATATTTATAAAATTTGATACGTGATGAAAGTTGATAAAATTATATTTGAGACTTTAAACGAAAACAATTATTTATAAATAAAAAAAATATAATGATAAAATATAAAAATAGAAAAAATAGAAAGAAAAAAAAGAGAGAAAGATGGAAATACATCCACAAAAAAAAAGAGAAAGGGAGAAAGGGAGAGTGACAACGTGAGAGAAAGAGAGGGTGAGAAAAGAAAGAGAGAAAGAGAAGAAAGAGGAAAAAAGTAAAAAGTGAGACAGAAAAGGTTAAAAGTAAGTAGAAAAAGTTATTTTTTTTTACCACCAAAGAATTGCCACACCTAGAATCACGTCTCCTACCAACAGGACGGATGGAGAAACATATTAAACGGGGGCTAAAAAAATTATCAACAATACATCATACAGAAGAAAAAAAATGATAGGAAATGTACAAAAATTAAATAATAATAATAATCAAATACATGATATCTTTTATCTAAGTCGTGCACGTATTTTATTTTTCACAATCTTTCATCTTTGCGTTTTTATTTTTCAAAGTTATGTTTTTTTTCCTAATTGCCTTGAGCTTTTACTTTTTAATTTCTATTTGCACTTTGCACACCTAAATCACGTGAAAATTGGTCCCAAAATGATAAGGCAACACCGATTTTGTGAGACATTTTATCAAAATTACCTATTATTACTTCTAACTCCCTCTACTAGGGTTAGATTTTCTGCAGTTGAGGCGGGAACTGCCCCCTGCCTTTCTCTCTGTCACTCTCATCCAACACCCTCTCTCTCATCTTGTTTCCTTCTCTTTCTCATTTTTCTCTCTCATCAAAAAAGCCTAAAGGCAGGGAAAGTTAGAGAAGGAAAGTCACAGAATCCAAATCCCCCTCTGCCACATTCTGCTTATTTTATGTTCGCTCCCCATTGGCTGCACTGTTTTGACTTAACTGCGTTTTAATTCAGCAAAGGCAATTGGATCCCCATTGTTCACTTGTTAGCGTAAAGTGTAAAAGAATACTAAGCCAGAGGCTCAACTCTACATGATCAACTTAGACATGTGATAGTATCTTTATCTTTATATATAAAAGTAAAGTAGTCACTGAAGTAATTTTTCCAGCCCATTTTGGGGGCAAAATGGGAATTGAAAATTTTCACTTTAATTGTTTTTTATTAATTGCTGAAACCATTTTAAGTTGCATAGTTTGGATTTTAAAATGTGTCAATTGAATGACTTTATTTCAAAATAAAGGCAGCTTTGGGAATAAAAAAATATAAAAGTAAAACATTAAAGTTGTATTGAGTTATGGAATATTGATTGATGATTTAGGAGAAAAATGGGTTATGGGAATTTGCAATTACATTATTATTTTTTTGATAGAAAATAATACTGCATTAGTTTGGAAGTATAACTATCTCTATCTCTATAATTAAAGGTGACTCTTCCTTTCTCTTACGGCAGACATCTTTATATATAAAAGTAAAGTAGTCACTGAAGTAATTTTTCCCGCCCATTTTGGGGGCAAAATGGGAATTGAAAATTTTCACTTTAATTGTTTTTTATTAGTTGCTGAAACCATTTTAGGTTGCATAGTTTGGATTTTAAAATGTGTCAATTGAATCACTTTATTTCAAAATAAAGGCAGCTTTGGAAATAAAAAAATATAAAAGTAAAACATTAAAGTTGTATTGAGTTATGGAATATTGATTGATGATTTACGAGAAAAATGGGTTATGGGAATTTGCAATTACATTATTATTTTTTTGATAGAAAATAATACTGCATTAGTTTGGAAGTATAACTATCTCTATCTCTATAATTAAAGGTGACTCTTCCTTTCTCTTACGGCAGACAGAAGAAAATAGGGGTTCGAAGCAAGTGAAAGAAAGAAAACGGGTAGAGAGAGGGAGAGACAAAGAGAGAATTGGAGAGTGTTTGGGGTTGCGCCTTTGTAGAGGCAAAGATGGACTCATTTTGATCGTCTAACAGACGCAGTCTTCTCCTCTATAGGTATGTTTGTTTCTGCCATTGTTTGTAAGTTAGGTGGTCTATTCTGCTTTTCTTTGTACTCCTTTCTCTTCTTGCACCTAGTTATACCATGCCTTCCACTCATATTTCCTTTTTTTCCTGAGTTTTGTCATAAAGGGGATTGGAGAACAAATTTACGTTTTCTTATTTTGTTGTTGGGACTTTATTTGGATTGCTTCTATTTTTTGTATATTTTCAATCCCTATGGTGTTCCTAATTGTGTTATTGCTTCAATGTCTTTGTTATAATTTGCTTTTCTTTATGCTCTTTCCTCTTCTCGCGGTTGGTGTCTTCATCTTCCACTAATAATGATTTGCGCCTGTTGATGTGTCGTTCTCTGTTTTGGATTTGTTGCAGATGTTGAATGAGTGCAGTTTCTGAAATCATAAAATGGGTTGTTTTTTCGCGAGTACAAAGTAAAATATGAAAGATGGGAAGATTTTGTTTCCTGAATATTGTTTTTCTTTTTTAATTGTGTAACCGATGAAATTTTTTTTCTTATTGTTTTTGTGATTTTTTTTTTTTGCAGAAAAAAAGAGGCATCGACTTGCAGCTTGATCTGGACAAAGATGATAGGGAATGTGTGTGTGTGTGTGTGTGTTTGTGATTCTTTGTTAGGGTATGGTTCTACTACAGATTGAAGGTTCTTTGAACCAAGATGATGAATCCATTGTGGGTGACATAACCGATAAGTAGTAGTGACATTATTTCTCTTTCAACCAAAGAAAATCATATTTTTCTCTCACTTTGATTACAAGGCTTTTTGGTTATTCTTACAAGGAGAATGAAAAAGATTCTTTAGTGGATTGCGATGCTGACTTGACATTTTCTCTTTATGTTAGTGTTACTTATTCAACTATTTGAATAGTTACTAATTAGTAATAAAAAATGGGCTAGTAATAAAAAATGGGCTTGAACATGTTTTGTGTGTCTTGTGATTTTTGAGTTTGATTTGCCTATGACTTTAGCAGTAAGTGGGGGTAATGCACTAATGATTTTTTATGTTTTTGCATATAGCTTTGGTTGGCCTTTTAGGTGTTAATTTAAGCAACTAGGCTTTTATGTGACATGAATCTGTCAAATGCCCATGCATTTGTTGTGTTCTATTTCATTTTTAAGCAAGAGGGAAGTATCATTTTCCTCTAATGTTTCAAAGTTCTATTAAAGTCTTTCATCGTTTACCTTTTTGTTAGAAAAAATAAATAAATACTACTTTAGATTATACGTTTTATGTTCAAAAGCTGACAAGTAACAACAATTTTGATGGCTAACAAGATAATACATGATTATGTTACTTGAGTCTTCAGGATGGATTTCTTTGATTTTTATGGATATATTTGGTGGTGTTCTGATTATATGATACTGGTTTATTTATTTTTTGTATGCATTTTGCAATTTTTTTTTGGAGTTCGTTGTAACATGTTTCAGATGCTATAACTTCTATTACAGAAGTTGAAAAGGGATGTGTGCATCATGATAGGAATCAATTGGCAATCGGACAATGCTGCTAAGGCTGAGGAGCATCTATGAAAGGATCAAAGTGATATCCACTTTTGTTTTGTATCTTTTGTTGCAATTTCTTTCTGATTTAAGAGTTTAGATAGAAACATATTGTATTCGAAGATCATTTGGGATTTTCATCCCTTTTATAATGTGTACGATTTTTTTTTGTAGTTTGATTTCTTCTTTTGGTTTTTATTTTTATATTTTAAATCAATATCAGATTTTGTCTGTTTGTTTATTGTGATTAGTTTTTGTGTCATCTTTGAGAGAATGTCTTATCATCGTGACTCAGAGAAGGAGAAGAAGATTTCTTCATTGATGAAATGATGAAAATGAAAAACAACTCAGAGCAAAACTGTTACATTGGTGCTTATATACAGCACAAGGAAATAACCGCTAATTAACTCTAGAACTAACTCTAGTTAGTTAAATATTAAACCAAGCCAACTAAACTAAGATTAGTTAATTTACATATGGTAATACCCTCCCTCAAGTTGGACTATGTAAGTTGCAAAGTCCTAACTTGGATACAAATGAAGCAAAAGAGGTAGCATGCAATGGTTTTGTAAACACATCGGCCAGTTGAGAAGCAGAAGGGACTGGCAATAGATGAATGACTCCTTTTTGTATTCTTTCGCGAACCACATGGCAGTCGATTTCTATATGTTTGGTTCTCTCATGAAATGTAGGATTATGTGCAAGATAGATGGCTGATTTTTTGTCACAATAGACTATAGAAGGGGCAGAAAATTGAACTTTCAAATCAGCTAAAAGGTAATACAACCATTGAATCTCACATGAGAGGCTTGCCAATGCTCTATACTCAACCTCAGAAGAGGACCGAGAGACTGTGTTCTGTTTCTTCGATTTCCAAGACACAAGTGAGCCACCAAGAAACACACAATAACCAGTAATGAACTTCCTGGAATCCAAACAACAAGCCCAATCAATCGCTAAACCAGGAAAGTTGGAGATTGTTATCCGCCAGAAAAAACAAGCCTGTGCGGGCAGATTGAGGCATCAAGGACTCTAGTTGCACTTGAAATGGGAATTGAGAGGCTTGGAAACATATTGGCTAAGTCGAATCAATATGCAATATCTGGCCTGGTATTGGTGAGGTAAAGTAGCTTCCAATGAGGCGCCGATGTCTTGAAACATCGTAATAAGGATCACTTCCGCACTACGAAGCAGCTTGACCAAAGAAGATCGAGGTGTAGCTTCGTTTGACCGCCAATAAACCACTATCTTCAAGCAATTCTAAGGTGTATTTGGCGCTGTTAAGAAACCAATTCCTTTGCTTGATCTTGCAACTTCAAGACCAAGGAAAAATCTTAAGGAACCAAGATCCTTAATTTTGAATTTTCCATCAAGAACCTGCTTTTACAAATCAATTTCAGTCTTGTTGTTGCACCGCTAGTACTATGTCATCAACATATACTAGCAAGGTCATAAATGAAGAACCCAAGCTTTCACAAATAAGAGTGATGCACGAGATTGTGAATAGCCAAGTGGACAAAGAGTAGTGGTGAGCTTGTGATTCCATTGACGACTTGCTTGCTTTGAGGCCATATAGAGATTTGTGTAATCTACAAACCTTGTTACTCATGCCATGATGAGAAGGGGATAAACCGGTGGCTTAAGGCACATATACACTTCCTCACTTAAATCCCGAGAAAGCATTATTTACGCTGCTGCTCTAAAAACCAGCCTTGGGCAAAGCAGCTAAAGCTAGAAGGATTCTGACAGTAGTTAATTTGGCAACCGGACTAAAAGTCTCAAAGTAATCTACACCTTCCAATTGTGTGAATCCTTTGGCAATAAGTCTTGCCTTGTGCCTCTCAATAGTACCATCAGCATGATACTTAGTTTTATACACCCATTTGCACCCAATTGGTGTTTTACCAGGAGGAAGCTCTACAATAGACCATGTCTTGTTCAAAGCTAGAGCATCAAGTTCAACTTGCATAGCCTTCTGCCAACATGCATGTTTGGAGGCTTCAAGAAAAGTCTTAGGCTCAAAGTTAGAAGTGACTACTAGACAAAAATGTTTATAAGAAGAGGAACAGTTTTGATAAGAAAGAATAGAAGATAAAGGATAGGGAGAGGAAGAAGCGCACTGCATGATCACCCAGTCAGATAAAGTGCAATGGTAATCGCGCCAAATAAGCGGGTTTATTTCTCGATTCGTTGGAATCTTGCCGATTTGTTATGGAGGCCGACAATTAGCAAAGTGTAAGAACTATCAGTGGTAAATGTAACCACCGGAAGCAAAGACAGGATCAAGTAAAAGGAGGCATGGAAGTAGTACATATTTAAGCCGGTAGAACAAGCGTAAAGGAAGGCTGTGTCAGACAAGTACGGTCGAATAAACATGGAACGGGATAAAGATGTAATCAAAGAGAAACCAGTAATTATCATTGGAAGAAGAAGAATTAGGCAATTCAGTGATTGATGAGGAAGTGTGGAAGGGAAAGTGATCTTCAAAAAATATGACATTTCTAGAGGTAAAAAGTTGATGAGAATTAAGATCATAAAGAATGAAGCCTTTCACACCCTCTTTGTGACCAAGAAAAATGGTTTTTCTAACTCTATGATCAAATTTGGTTCTTTGAGCATGTAAGGTAGATGCATAGGCAAGACAACCAAAGGTTTTAAGATGAATTAATGAAGGAGGCTGATTAAAAAGGATTTCATGAGGGGACTTGTTTTTAAGAACAAAGGGTAGGAATCCTATTGATAATATGGACAACATGTTGAATGGCAAAATTCCAAAGAGATTTAGGAAGATTAGCTTGGAAAAATAGAGCCCTAGCAACATTTAAAATGTGTTGGTGCTTTCTCTCAACAAGGCCATTTTGTTGAGGAGTTTCAACACATGACCTTTGATGTAAAATACCTTTGCTAGAAAAGAATTCATGCATAAGAAATTTGGGACCATTATCACTTCTTAAACATTTCAATTTTTTTCCAAATTGTGTTTCAATGAAAGAAATGAAATGAATAAGATGTTTACGGGTCTCATCTTTGGATTTCATTAGAATTACCTAAGTAAATCTATTGAAATCATCAACAAGAGTTAAAAAATATCGATGACCCAAAATAAAAGTTTGAGAATAAGGACCCCAAATATCAGCATGTAACAAATCAAAAACATGAGAAGTTTTAGTATTACACTAAATGAGGTAATTTCGTTTGCCTAGCAAATTGACAAATATCACAAGGAGTTTTGACATTATGGAAACTAATAAAGGGAAATTGAGTGGCCATACATTGATGCCTATCAAAGGAAATGTGTCCTAATCTTTTATGCCAAAGAGCCGAATCAGAAACAGATTTAACATAATCTGAATTACAAGCAGAAGCAGAATTTTGATTGACATTACAAACAGAAGAAACAAACTCATCTGCTGGAAGATTTGCTTTGGAAGTGTCAAAGATATACAGTCCATGCACTAGTCTAGTCAGACTAATCATCTTCTTGGATGGCCTCGCAAAGGTGCAAATATCAAAGATTGAAAACAAAGATAATACTACTAGTTTTGTGAGTTGAGGAATGGAAATGAGGTTGGCATGAAAGTTTGGTACATATAATACACATTATGCAATTGTAACTCAAAGAGGAAATACAAATAGATCCTGCCAAGACAGCAATAGCATATGTATTATTTGGCAAATTGATTTTAATAGGTTTGATGGAATGGCATTTAGTAAGAATGGCTTTATTATATGTGATATGATCTGTAGCTCCTGTATCTATGATCCAAGAGCAGGAATTCTTACCAAAATCTGGATTAGAATTGGTGTTTAGAACAAAGGGATTACGTAATGTGGAGAAATGTGACACAGTTGTTCGGTAGAATGAGATGTAGTTGATCCTTGAAGCTTTGGTGTTCACAAGCAAGTCCATGAGTCCCTTGTATAGTTCTTGTGTGAGGAAACATTGTTGCTTGCGGCCTCTCGAAATCGATTTATCAAGATCCTAAACAGAATCGTTAAGCTGCCAGACAGTAATTGACATTTTTGGTGTTTTTGGTTTGATATCCCTGGGAATCCATGAAGGAAATAAGTATCTATGATATGATTTGTTTTTCCACAAAGTGAGTACACAGCCTATTCCCTGACCTGCCTCCGCATCCATGTCTACCACGACCTCTATTGTTGAAACCTCCTCTTTTATCGTAATTCTTGTTGAAATTATTGTTGAAATTACTCGGTAACCAATGCCTTCACTTCATTGTCGGCTTCACTAATTAAAGGAGTATGGAACTGTCGCTCTTCTTTGAGTTACAATAGAGAAAGCCTTTGATATTGGAGGAAAGGGATCCATCATCATTATTTGAGACCTCACATTTGCATATTGTTCATTAAGGCCTTTCAAGAACCGAATTATGTAATCTTGATCCCTAAAAAGTCTCATTGATTGCACAAAGACTTACAAGTACAAGGAATAAGCACACTTACATTGAGAGAGGCCTAAAATTGTCCAACTCATCCCAGAGTGACTTCAATTCAATAGAAATCGTAAACAAAGTGAGGCTTCCTCATGCGAGACGCAAATGTCCTCTTGAATATCAGCATGCGAAACATGTCATTGATCAAATCTTTCATGTAGATCTTTCCATGCTTCATGCAATGCACCGTAAAGAAAACAATGGATTTAAGAACATTTGGAGAAACCGAATACGAGCCATGCAATCACCATGCTATTAAATAATCCATTGGTTGTAGTGGATCGCTTTAGCGAGCGAATCGTGCCATCAACAAACGCCGCTTGTTCTTTGAAATCAATGCAACACGACGACCTAATCCAGGATTGAAAATTCTTGTTTCCTTCAAGCGCGAGTCACCAACACCACCGGCAGAGTCTCACTTTGGATGAAGCGTAGAAAGGATTTGTGTTGTTCGCCAATCGTGTAATTCTGGCATGTTGTTGAATCAATTGCATAAATCACAACAAGATTGAAAAAGAAGAAATCGCGAAATCGCAAGAACAGAGAACACCAAAAAATGAGAAAGGGAAAATGCGATGGAGATCACAAAACAAATGAAAGGAGAATCGAGAATCAGAATCGCAAAGAAATGCAACGAAATCACGGAAAAGAATTAGGCAAAAAATTCATCGGATACCATCTTATCATCGTGACTCAGAGAAGGAGAAGAAGATTTCTTCATTGATGAAATGATGAAAATGAAAAACAACTCAGAGCAAAACTGTTACATTGGTGCTTATATAAAGCACAAGGAAATAATCGCTAATTAACTCTAGAACTAACTCTAGTTAGTTAAATACTAAACCAAGCCAACTAAACTAAGATTAGTTAATTTACATATGGTAATAGAATGTTTTGTTTTCATCCATTCTGAATCTGAATGCAGTCTTTTATAAGGATGTTAGCATAATCAATTCAACCATGATAAATTTAATACTAAGATTTTTGCAGCTGGTGGTTGTGAGCTTCTCTCAAGATGCAGTTATTACTGGATTTTGTTCTCATAGTGGGTCTAAATATTCGCTCAAAAACCACAAGATATACATACATTATTGAAAAAGAAAAATCCGTGTTGTTAGTTAATTGTTTTGGACAAATGTAAATACATACACAATATTTATAACTTTTTTTAATGATTTGTGCATGTTAATCTCCTATGATTTAAAATAGGTGCTTTTCATTTGATGACTGATATATGTTGAACAAAGGGTGTAGCAATGCTTGATATTGGTGGCGTGTTTTTTTTTTCTGATAGGCATTGGTGGCGTGTTTTATAATTATCCCTTTTTACATTGTTCTGATTTTGATAAAAAAAAAGTAAAAAAAAAAGTATAATGTCATAACAATACTTGAAGAGAATAAAAAAAGTCAAAATTACGTAGTCATTGGGTTGCTTTGGGAGATATACTAAGAAGTGCTGATGTGGCACTATATAGATCCAGAAGTAAATCTCATGGTAAAAAATAGTTGCAAGTATTTGTATGCCACACAAAAACATTAATATCTTTGACGAAGAAAAAACCAAGTAGATGTCAATCTAGAAAACTTATTTTTTTTCACCTTCATAATATATATTGTTTCTCTTTTAGTTTTTTTCTCCTTTATAATATATATTTTATTTTAAAAAAGAAAATTATATTGTCGACACACTTTTCCCGTGCATCGCACGGGTCAATGCTCTAGTAAGTGTGTTTAAAAAATTAACGGAGAAGAAGGGGTGGGGGGGCTTTAGCCCACGTGTGCCCACCCCTATCTCCATCCTTGCCCACCACTGTGCTCGGCCGGCGGAGCTCCCTCCTCACTTGGTCTCTCCAGCCACAACCCGTATTTTTCCTTTCCCCTTCAAGTATTCGAACCACAATTTCACTTCTTTTTTTATCTATTATTAATAATAAAATCATGTTTTCTTGGAACACACATCACACTCATGCACACCTCTCCAATTTCACTCTCTCATAAACAACATATCAATCTCTCTTATAAACTTCAATCAATTCTCTTTTCTCTCTCAACCCTTTTTAACATTTTATTTTTTTCTTCATTTTATTATATTTTTTCGTTTTTATTATTTACTATTTTTTACTTTTTTCAATTAATTTTTTTTATATTTTTACCTTTTATTTTTGTTTCATTTTTTTATATTTTGTTTTCATTTTTTTTTCGTTTTTTTTAAATGTTTTGAAAACTGGACCGGTCACTGAACCGGTGAAAATACCGGTTTAAGGTTTGATGGTCTAAGGTAGTAATTAAATAATATTATTACAAATTTGTAATATATATATATATATATGTATGGTGGTGCTGGTTTATGTACAGCAACCTATGGTGGTGCTGGTTTATGTACAGCAACCTATGAGCCTGGGTTCTAGTCATTGTTAGCCCATTTTTTTTATTTTATATGCCTTAAAGACAAAAAAGAGGCTATCAACCTACTTTTGTAAAAGTGTACCCTTGCACACGTGTCCTCTTCACGTTTAAGCATTTCCCACGCTCAGTCCTTTATTGTTTCTTTTCTTTCTTTTTTATGTTACATCTTGTTTAGTAGCGTGTTTATATGATATGATGATTGAACTGTAATCTTATTATGTTAGGTTCATTTACATTCCAGCTCCTTACACAAGTGATAGACTTGCTAATGCATTGGTTGAGTGTTTGATGGATTGGAATATTGATACGAAATTGTCCACTGTCACTTTAGATAATTGTAGCACAAATGATTCCATGGTTAGCAAAGTTAAGGATAAGTTGCAGTTAAACACTTTGTTAAGGGATGGGTCTTTATTTCACATGCGTTGTTGTGCACATATATTGAATTTGATAGTAAAAGATGGGTTGGAAGTAGTGAAAGACGGGATAGAAAAGATTAGAGATAGTGTGTCGTATTGGGATTGCAACACCTAAAAGGAAGGAAAAATTTGATGAGACAGCCAAACAATTACGAGTCTCTTGCACTAGAAGTTTGGTTTTGGATTGTCCCACCAGATGGAATTCCACTTACAATATGCTTGAGGTTGCCATTTTATATCAGGACGTATTGATCGGTTAAAAACAACGTGATTCTCAATACAATTGTTTGCCAACTAGTTCACAGTGGAAATTTGCAAAAGAAATTTGTGAAAAATTGGAAGTGTTCAATTCTATCACTAAGATTTTTTCTGGCACAAAGTATCCAACCTGCAAATCAGATTTTCCTAAGATCCGTGAGATAAAATTGAAATAGCTAAGTGGATTGGCGACCCTAATGAATTGGTTAAACAAATGGCACAAAAGATGTCGGACAAGTTTGATAAGTATTGGAGTGTCATTCATGATATATTGGGGGTTGCTACTGTTTTGGACCCTAGATTCAAAATGGAGATGCTTAATTTTATTATGACAAATTGTATCCGATTAACACTTTGGATGAAATTAAGAAGGTCAAACAATTGTGTTATGATTTGGTTTCTCGATTATCGCTTGAAATTGAATCAAGCCTCTGGTGGTGACTCCCCCAATGTTGGATGCTAGTAATGTTAATAGTGATTCTTTAAGAGACTATGATGCATATATCATGAGGAAAAAAGAGCTAAGACTTCATTTGTTAAAACCGAGTTGGATCATTATTTAGAGGATGATGTTTTACCAAGAAGCAGATTTTGATATTTTAATGTGGTGGAAGTTGAATGGCATGGCAAGTATCCAACACTCCAAGCAATTGCAAAGGATGTCTTAGCGATTCCCTGTTTCTACCGTAGTTTCTAATCAAGATTCAAGCACTAGCGAAATATCTTAAGTCCTCATCGTAGTCGACTTCATTGGACTACTTTAGAGGCCTTGATGTGTTCCGTGGTTGGTTATGGAGTGTTGAGAATGTAAGTAAGTTTCAAATAAAAATTCTTTCAAATATCTTATGAAATGACAAATTAAGTTTGTATATCTTAAGTTTGTATCGGATTTTATATTTGTAGGTGGTTCTAATTCTAAAGTAGGCAACGGTTTTGCTACTTTACTCAACGAAATGGAGTCTGATGATGAAGGTATTATTTTATCTATTTTATTTTCTTCACATTTTATCAAGCTTAATGTTTATAATTTAACTTTCGGTTTTTTCTTTATACAGGTGAGTTGGTTAGTGGTGTTACTTCACTTGTTGAAGAGGATCGTTAGTTGCCTTATTTAACGAATTTGTAACATTGCTTGTTATTTATATGTTGGTTTGTAATGTATTTTGGTGATGCTTAATTTGGAATTTGTGATGTACTTTGTGGTTGTTACTTACTCCCCTTGCTGGTAATGCTTGCTGGTAATGCTTTAATTTGTTGTTTGGATAATTTGTAATTTATGTCTGTTTCTAAGCATTTTAACAAATTAAAATGGGCTTTAACTTTCAGAGGGTTGCGATATTCTTCTCTTGTTTTGTGTTTTCCTGTACTTGGGCCTAGTTGTGTATGGCCTTGGCCCATTTCTGTGGTGTTTAGTGAATGAAATTACAGTTTTCGAAAAAAAAAACAAATTAAAATGGTTTTTTGTCAAAAAAAAAAAACAAATTAAAATGATTTTATAAATTTTTTTAATATTTATATTATAATTTGTGACGGGGGCGGGGCGTGGAAAACCGACTCGCTGGGATGGACCCGTTTTCGGGTCTGTGGGAGGCGGGGCTGAGTTCGGGGCTTTTTCAAGGTGGGCGGGCGGGAAATGCAAAACCGCTTCTAACCGCTCCGGTTGCCATGCCTAGTTACAATTCCTTCGCTCAGTCTTTTGCTGTTCTTTTTATTTTTTTTATTTTTGGTTACAGTTCCTTCGCCGTTTCTTCTATGCCATCTTTTTTTTTTTACAAGTTTCTATGTCATCTTTGATTACCACAGTACTTTCTCACGTGATTTTTTGATTTGTTTCGCATTTACTTTCTTCTGACTTATATTTTTTATGTCCTTTAATATAAGACTTCTTTGATAAAAAAGTTTGTCCTTTAATATAAGACTATTTTTAAAGACCAATGTACATTAATTATTTTTTTACAAAATTATCTCTATACCAAGGTGCATTAATTCTCTCTCTCTCTCTCTCTTAATAGTCTTGGAAGATGAGAAGGGTAACTTAGGAAAAATAGCACACATTTTGTACAAATTTAATACTAACAACTAACAAAACCCATTTTTTAAGGGCGTGAAATGGTCAAAGAGAGTCTTATATTAAGGTACGGAGGGAGTACCTATTATTACTTTATATTTTAATTTTTTATTGAGAAAAGTAAAACTCTTGCCTATGGTCTGCAACGTGTGATGATGTCATGTCACATCCTCTTCTCATTTTTTTTTCTTTCTCTATATTTTCCAATATTGCTTTTAAGGTCATTTTTAATTTTTTTTTTAATTCAATTCAATTCAATACAGAAAAATAAACCAACAACAAAAAAAAATATTAAATTACTCATTTTTTAATTTTTGACATGTCATCAATTTTAAGAGTAGAATAGTCGATCTAACTTCACCACTTCCCTTCATTTATTCTCTCTTTTCTCTTTTCTCAAATTTTAAAAAACTTTTATCTCTCTCTTCCCTCCACTTTTTGCGTTCATTTTTTTTCTCTCTCTTCTTTTTTAAATTTTTGTTTTAGATTTTTTAATTCTTTTATTTTTAATTTCCTTATTTATATTATAATTTTTATTTTTAAATTTGTTTACTTTTTAATTTTCACTTTTTTCTTTTATCTTTATAATTTTTTTATTATTTGTAACTTTTGAGTCCCTAGAGGGAAACATTGCATGTCATCGGTATTATTTAGTTGTCTTTCAACATATATCAATTTTATAATATTTTTTGTTGATAAATGATTATTTTACTTTTTCAGTCCCGACGGAAAAACATTAGATATTATCAGTATAATTTCATTGTCTTTAAGCAGATAAAAATTTTAGAAATATCTTTATTACTTATAAATGATTATTTTACTTTTGAATCCCGACGGGGAAATATTATTGTTATCTGTATCATTTTATTGTCTTTTAGCATATATCAATTTTATAATTTTTTTAATTATTTATAAATGACTATTTTGCTTTGTGAATTCCGACGGGAAAACATAATATGTTAGTATAATGGTCTTTGAGTACGTAACAATTTTATGAATCTCTTTATTATTTCTAAATAATTATTTTATTTTTAAATCCCGACAAAAAAATATTACATGTTATGGATATAATTATTTTATCTGTTTGAATATTTTCAATCTTTCTGCATTTTTAGAAAACTAAAACTATTAAATATATTTATTACTATTTAAAAATTTATTTTTACAAATAAGCGTATTTCAAAAATACGTGAAAATAGAGTCACCCATGCAGTCGCACGGGTATCTTGCTAGTATATACATAAAGGCGCACATGTATACTACAAAATAGATGCTGGCCAGCGGTTAGGTGCTTCAAATATTAGTGGAGGGTCGTGGTCTCGAATCTTGTTGGAGCCGCTAATAATTTCTTTTTTATAATATGTAAGCGCATTAACAGAAAAGTTCAAACCGGAACCGAACCGATTCTTAACCGTTTCTACGGTCTGTGCCCAATTCAGCCGGCTCTAGAGCGGTTCAACTGCAGGGCGGTTCTCAGGCTTCACCAGACCGGCCATGGTTCTGATTCACGGTCGAACTGGCCGGTCCAGTGTTCAGAACAATGGTTTTTTCTAGTTTTCTTTATTTTATTCACATTTTTAAT
The DNA here is from genome assembly GCA_037113605.1 of Calophaca sinica. NCBI lineage: Eukaryota > Viridiplantae > Streptophyta > Magnoliopsida > Fabales > Fabaceae > Calophaca > Calophaca sinica. The sequence goes on along the minus strand of CM073731.1, from coordinate 22,851,248 downwards.
TTAATATAATTTTTGTTCTTTTTCGATTTTTTCAATTAACTTTTCTTTTTAATTTGTATTTCCTTTTTATTATTTTAAAATACATTTTTATTTTTTATTTATTTTTTATAAGAGCAAAAATGTCTTTAGTCCTTACGGCGAAACATTACATATTGTCGGTGTAATTTTATCCTCTTTGAACACATATCAAATTTATAAATGTCTTTATTATTTATAAATGATTATTTTACTTTTTAGTCCATACGGGAAAACATTACATGTTGTGGGTATAATTTTATCGTCATTGAACACATATCAAATTTTTAAATGATGATTTTGCTTATCAGTCCCTACAGGGAAACATTACATGTTATCGATGTAACTTTGTCGCCTTCGAACACATATCAATTTTATAAATATTTTTATTATTTATAAATGATAATTTTATATTTTAGTATCTACGAGGAAACATTACATGTTATCAATGTAATTACATCGTTTTTGAACACATATCAAATTTATAAATATTTTTATAATTTAAAAATGATTATTTTGCTTTTCAATCATTTTGGGGAAACAATACTTGTCGTTGGTGTAATTTTATCGTATTTGAACTCGTATCAAATTTATAAACGTCTTTATCATTTATAAATGATTATAATGCTTTTTAGTCTTTACGAGGAAACATTACATATTGTCGATGTAATTTTATTCTCTTTGAACACATATCAAATTTATAAATGTCTTTAGTAAATGATTATTTTTCTTTTTTGTCCCTACGAGAAACATTGCATATTGTGGGTACATTTTTATCGTTATTGAATACATATCAATTTTATGCATCTATTTGTTTTGCCCAAATTTATTTAAATTTAACATAACATGAATTTAGTATAAACAGATTTTTAAATATATAACAAACTGTTTACGAACATGATATTTTCACACATGCATAAAAACGAATAAGACATGTGTGCACGCACGGGTAACTTGCTGGTTTGTTTTAATGATTGCGTTTTTGGGTGGGTGTTTTTTGGGTCAAACGTTTATGTGTGGGTTAGGTCTCTTTGGGAACGTGAATGGGCCAGCCCATGACTAGCTTTGTGTTATTTTTTTGGTCAAAATTGTTGTTTGTTATTGTGTGGGTTCTTTCGGTTGTTGATCCCAATTCCCAAGTGGGCTTAGCCCAGTACCTCCTTTCTTTAATTTGCTCTTGTTGTTTTGTCCTAGTAATGAACCTGTTGATGATTCGGACCCAAAAAAAAAAACAAGTAGCTCAAACCAGATGGGCCCAGTAGCCAACTGCTTCATCAAAAACCAATTTTTTTTAACCACAACAAAAACCATTTTTTACAGATGATTGATAAAACAAAATTAAATAAATATCTATTCAAATAATAATAGGGATTAAGTCAGTTGTGACAACCTGATTAATTTTATTCGTGAGACATATGAGCAACAACAGCTCAAATGTCCCAAGAATCCATTCTCAAAACAAATAATACATAAACAAATAATATTAATAGAGAATTAAATCGATTGCGGTAAACAGATTAATATATATGTTTTAGGACGTATGAGAAGCGACAACTCAAAATCCTAAAATCACTGTTAAAAAGTATTAAGTGAAACAAACCAACCCAAAATCATTTTCTTGACCAACATTGGATCGTGGAAAAGAAGTTGTTCAAGAACCCTCTAGTGTTGCCAAACCTCCTGATCATGTATGTATTGTTTACATGAGGGAACACGCGCAAATGTGTATGGAGGAGGGTCATCAATTTGAGGTGCAAATGGACGCAACAATATTCAAATCGGAGTATATCGAATGGATTGGGGATGGGCCCATTAATGAACTTCTTCACCACAAATGGATAGGCACATCATGTTATCTGCGTTTATGTCAGGTGCTTTCAACTACCTTAAGTATTTAAGTTATTTAGTTTAACTAAAAATTCATTCATATTTTTAATCTTTTTGTCTAAGATTATTGTACGAGTCAATATTTGTAGTCCCAAATCATATATATTAGGGAATAACTTCTTCTTCCTATCGTCACATAATACATAATTCTGCCTGCTAATCCGGCATCAGGTGAACTCACTACAACATTTTCTATTTACCACAACACCTAAAAACTGTAGCCTAAAATCAAAAAAATGTTGTCTTTACTTTCGAGAGCAGTTTTCAAACTGTGGTATTCTGAGGCGTTGCCTATTCCTTTGGCAACAGTTTTACCAAGAAAAGACAACACTAATAAAAAACTGTAGTCTTTGATATGACCAAATACAACGGTTTTTTTATCATGCTACAACAACGGTTTACGACCGTTGCCATCAATGACAACAACTTTTTTTACCGTAGCCATCAATGACAATAGTAAAAACCGTTGTCTATCGGTATCAAATAATACATATCAAAACTGTTGCCATTTATCATACAAACTTAAAAAAATATATAGAAAGGTTGGCACAGATTATTCCCATGTGCGAAACAATCAAAATACGTGATAGGAAAAAATTAAACTGACTTTTACAACAAAAGGTAACTTGATCTCTGTAGCTTGAACCTCAATTATGAATTTAATTCTATATATTACCAAATGTCTTCCTAAAAATTAAAATAAAAAATAAATCATTACAAATAGTAATACATTGAATTGGCAAGACAGATAGCCCACAACACATCTTCTCTTCTCTCCCATTCTGATCTTTGCAATATTCTGAATGTTTCAGACAATGGGTCAGTACATTACTATGCCAAATCATCCTATCCCTATCACATCATTCACTTTTTTTTTTTATTGAAGACCACATCATTCGCTTTAAAGTTGCTGTTTTCTAATCCATTAATTTTATAAATCCAAAAATCAAATTTATTGTTCGGATTCTATCAGAAAATGATAATTTTCAGAACTATGCAAATACATGTGTTGTTTATGGTATCAAATACATATGGCAGACACTAAACTACTTTTTGACATATACAAACACCCAAGGGGGATAAGTGGCACTAGTATTAGAATGAAAAGGGAACTTACTGTCATACTAGTAATTGCAAAGATAGTCAGGTGTATCAGCCTTACCTCCCTCATATTCAAAAATAAATAAACCATTATCTATATATTGTAAAAGAAAGAAAAATTATTATGTACACTTTGAAAAAGAAAGAAAAATACCTGTCGAGAAAACTAACTATCGTATATGGTAGAAGAGCCACAAACCATGAGAATAATCCTTCACAAGGCACATAAGCTCGTAACCGAAAATGGAAGATCAAATTTACTCATTAGAAGTAAGCAGGAATAAAGTACCCAAAAAAAAGTAAGCAGTAATAAGCTGAATCCGAAATTACTAACTCCAAAACTCAAATCTTCCACCGCACGAACATCAAAGCTTCTGATAATCACAGCAAGTTCCGGTAGTCCATGGTACTCTTCTTTTCAGTTTTCTCCATCACTACTACATTGCACGATCAAAATAATTCAAGCTGAGTGAATTGAGAGTATCTAAAACTAGAAAAGTTCCATGAATACTTTTGCAGCAAATAGGTATACAAAGTTAATAATGTAAAACTTGATTAGTTGTTTAAAATCATCACAGTTATTTACATGGATGAAGAGTTACATTATTTTCATTCCTTAATCCTCTTTGAAATGATGTGGCTCTATCGCATGCAAGTGATAAACTTAATGCTTGATGGAAACCTTTAAATGTAACAGAAACACGCGTACGATAATATTCTCAATGTCAATACTAAGAGTTAGTATAGGTGCTTAAGTAAATATTCCTTAAGAATAAGAATTACATCACAGAAATGTCAATACTAACAAGCCCCTTTAAGTGTATTGCCCAAGAAAAAAAGAGAAAAGAGAGAAACTACATAAACCGTCAATGATAATAACACTAAATTTTCATTTTCCTAAGACAAGAAATCATTAAACTAAAGCTTTTTTCCGGTGATTATAGTGCCTATTCACACAATCAATAAAAAGCTCGATTAAGATAAAACAATCTTCTATGTAGGACTAATAATCACTGATATGAAATTCAAATAAGTAAATTTTTGTATATCTATAAACTGAAGTTTATTATACAAATGCATGTCTTTCTTAAAAATCTAAGATACTTGGATAGTTGCGCTGCTTCTTTTATGATTTCATTCTCAAGACAACTAACAATCAATTTCTGCCTTTGGTAAATTAAATCAAATATTTGTAGTGGTTCTGCTCATAAGAATACTAGAGGACAATTTCAGAACCATGTGAATAGAATTTATCTATATACCTTGCCGAACAATAAGGGGTATGCCCTTACCGAAGACAGCCATCGCAAGGAAGAGGTATCTTCTGTGATGAATTTCAGGGACATAATCATGAAATTGAACTAATTTAACAAATAACAATTATAAGAATCAAGGAGTTTGCATCCAACCAGGCATCACTAATGTAGCACTCATGTTTCTCGCAGCAAGAACAGCATTAGAGATCTACAACATTAACATACAAATATATAAATATAAATACACACAGAACAGAATAGAACCACCATACATATAGGAAGCCCCATCCTAACAATAGATAGAAGAAAATGGTACCTGCAGTGCACTGTTGATTCAGCCTAACGTTACATCGAACACACAGATAGCCATTGCTCTTGCTCGGAGGAGCTGAGAAAAAACACCAAACACGACATCAGAAATTAAGTTCTAGGACATCCATACTCAAGTGAAAATTCTTGCATCAGAAACATATTTTAACGACAAGAACAGATAGATACGGGGCAGTGAGAGGGCAGGGCGGATGACGGTAGCCAACGACTGGAATCAACATTACTCCATAGTTCTTCTAAACAGATCTGTTTAATGACAAATGAAAATTGAATAACCAATGGCTGAATTTCATCGAACAAGTGCAAATTTCACATCATAAAAATGCGCAAAGATTCTCAAGTGAAGTTTCTATGATTCGTTGGAATTATTTTCAGCAAATGAAGAATTTGGAATGAAAAATTTTCCACGAACCTCGGAGAGAGTTGGATTGAACGTTTGCGGTTCCTGATAACAAGAAGAACAATGAGAGCGTGCAGATCAAGAACACCACAGCAACAATCGACCGCTTCACAATCATTCCCTTGAACCCTGACCCTCCGCCGCGTCTCCTTTGCTGCCTGTGAAGCCCAGCTCTGCAACCAACGACATTGTCTACGTTTGAAAATCGAAATAAAAACCAACCCTAATAATGATCTAAACTATATTCAGCGCTTAGAGCTTACACATCAGTGGAGAACTTATGGAACAGAGGTTGCGATTGACGGTAAGAGAAGTGGCTGTGAACGCGGCGGGAGAAAGAAGATGAAGCAAAGTCACAAACTGCCACAGTCGCAAACACGAGCTTGAAGAGATACAAGGGTTTGAAGAAAGCTTTAAAACAGTGAATAAGGTCTAAAAAGTGCATAGGTCATAAATGCGGGTCTTGAGAATATTAAGCCTACTAGAACGCTTGGTTTTTTCATTTAAAAATAGAGAACATAGTTTAACCGTTGTGCAGAGAAGTAAAATAATTATGATTGAGAAACGTTGTCTTTTATTTTTCAAGAACAGTTCTTAACTGTTGCAGAGAAAAATTATAAACTTTTGTTTGCTACAGCAACAGAGTAAAAAATTATTGGCTATTATAATATAAGAGAACGGTTATTTTACTTTTATAAAAATAAGTGTTCTTGTAAGCCCAAAATGTTGTAGTGACTCTATCCTCGAGTGAAAATAATTGTTGATTTGCTTACGGATAATGGGAGGAAGGATAAATTGATTCTTGCGCCGTATAATACAGGGCAAGACTTTTTCATTTAATTGTGATAATAATCATTTATTATGAATGTTCGAGACTGGTCAATTTTGTAGGGAACATTGGGTGTTGATCGCCATAAATGCTAAGGAAAAGATAATATATTATCTGAATCTTGTGCATAGTGATCATGAAAATCACCCGGACACTGTGGACATGTTCAATTAGTAAGTACTCATACATGATTCACAGTGTGTGCATGTATTTTCATAAAATTTATTTCTTACATTGAAGTTCGTTTGTTTTTCAGGGTTTTGATTGGCAAACAACATTAAGTGGAAAAAATAAGGTACTTTACAATGCTACTTAGAAAAAATTATTGTAGACTTCAAATATTTGTATCGACATACATGTTTTTGGTTTTATATATAGTTCATAGAGAAACCAACAATATAGACTACAGGTACTATGTAATGTGTTTCATGAGGGGCATTCTCTCCACTGGGTTGACGACAATCCCAGAAATGGTATGTGTTTTTGGTCATATCTATGATTCCAAAATTGAATCATTCCATATTATTATAACTAACTTAGTTTTAATCCATGTTATATTTTGTAGTATTTTCCTAGCTACTGGTGCTCTAGTTATTCTCGAAAACATCTAAGTGAACTCATGGAAGAATAGTGTAAACCCATGGTCCAAAAGGTTTTAAAATAAACATGGTATGTGTATGTGTAAATGTGAATCCCAATTTTTTTTTCCAACTAGTTATAAGTTAGTTATTCTAGGTTATTATAATTAGCTTTTCAAATGTATTTAGCTAGATAATCATTGAGCCTGAATTTTAATATTTGTATTCTTATATAATTTAGTTATTTAAGGCTAAGTTTTTTTTTTTTTGCTTTTCTTTCTTCTATACTTCGATATATGTATTCTGATATGCGTTGTGTACTATTTCTCATTTGTTTCTACTTCTATATAGGGGAAATGAGAAAAAAATATAAAAAATATTAACTCAGATAACATTTGTTTGATCACACATCATCTTAGGTTCACTAAGAAAACACTTGCTTCAGAACGTGTTATAAGAGTTCCAACTTCACATAGTGTGTTCCTAGAATTACGTTTGCTAAATTGAAGCTTCGGATGACGCTTACACCCAGATGCATTATCAGATTTCACCACTCTGATAATGCGAGATTAGGCACATGCTGTCTCTTTTCACGACACGAACAACACTTTGCATATGTTATCTGTTCGTGTGGCTATCAAATGATGGTTACTCTTATAACGCTTTAAAGCACTGTACGTGTGTTTTTGTTAAATACATTTTAACCATTTTAGACTTTTGCCCCACATTCTCGACCCTTTCCATTACTTTGATTCTCCCTCGTAATGCCCTATTTTTTCTCATTATTTTTAAATTTTTTTCTACAAACATTATAAAAATGTCTACAAAAAAAAAAGTAGTATACTTTTATATCTTATTAGTAAATATCTCCAACATTACACAATATTTCAAAATTCAGATAACATTTGAAAATATAAAATAAAAGAGAAATGCTAAACAATATTATAACATATTCAAAATCATTAAAGAGATATGTATATAATTTAAATAAATAGGAAGATAAGTATAAGCATGTGAGACTTAGAGCAAAGAGCATTTTTAATTGCAAGAATAAATATCTGAAAGGAATTAATATAAAGTTATAATTAAAAACAGTAATCTTGACAGTTGAAATTTGAGAAACAAAGACAATTTTAAAAAAATAATTAATAATTTTAGCATTTAAAAGTAAAAATTTGTTAAGCAATAGTGAAGCCACGTATCCTAAGGAGAAGTAGAGTATAATAGAAGGTGTTCTTTAACCCGAAGGCCTAATGGAGCATTACAGGACTTGTATCCGACATGTTGCGGGTTCAAGTTCCCAATAGTCTATTTGGAAAGAGGTAATTCCCCTTCGTAATTGATCATTAAACCTGAAAGTTTTTCTGTCTTGAACTAGGGTGTCATCCTCTCATTCTAAAATTCCTCAAATCAAAATAAGAAGGTGTACTCATATTTACATCTCCGTTGATTTAATATGTTGTGTAAAAATTTGAATACGTGAACTGTAAATTTATAGTCATGAAATTTTCGGCATTGATAATTATATAAGTTTAGGGTTAATAAGAGATAACACTCGACGTAAAAAAAACATGTTCCTAGTTGAGAAATAAAATATATTAGATGAAATCCTCATTTTTAACATTAAGTCTTCCATAAATAAAGTGGAGTAAGTCTCCACTATATGATATCTAAGTCAACTACATAGCTGAGCAATAGTTCCTCATGATCGAAGCACAAACATCATATATGTCGAACTCTTTAGGGATGCATGACATGAGGAGTAAAGGAAGAGTGCAAAAAGGGTCCCCAGACCACAATTAACAACTCCACCAAACAAACCAAAAAGAGGCCAAATTTCACAATCGTTTCAAATGAATTAGTAGTACTCATCATCGGATGCCACAACTCCACTGAGCTTTAAAGTTGACACTGAATTGTGAGGAAGGAAATTAATGAAGCAGTTAAACTTCATCAAACTAATACCCACCCCATGTTGAAATTAGAAGACACAAAATAGAAAATTTGAAAGTGATCACCCATGACACGAAGGGAGAGAAAAAAAAGTCCGAATGTGATGGTAAAATGTTAGTACTATAGAAACAAACTTTCAGGCCCAAATCGAAACAAATATTTATTACGCGAGAGAAAAAAATTACAGCAAACACCTACGTGAGCATCTGTGTATAAAATGCGTCATGTGCGCTTCACTCATTCATAAAGTCAACCCCTTTATTTATAGCAATATCCCTAGCACAATCACACGTATTCTCAAAGCCCCTTATTATCACAACTAATCCCAATATTAAATTGCATGTCTACTTCACATATCTCATTAATTTCTTCTTTCCCGTGATGCGCCGTGCCGTCACAACCACTACAAATCAAACAAAAAATATTCTAATTTTTTTTTCTATCAATTAAGACGCATCCATTCTTAATAATAGATGCATATTGTTTAATCAAATTGAGTAGGCCATGCCGTATGCGTATGATTAAAATCCAACCCACATTATTAGAAGTTAATTGAATACCAAAAAAAAAATTATTAGAAGTTAATTATTCACGTTTGGACCAAATTCTAAATTCAGATGAATAAAGTATACATTTTATTTATATATGAAAAATTAATAATATTCATCACATATATATATATATATGAATAATAAAGAAAATAGTAACAAAATTTGTCAGTTTATAGAGAGGGGAATAATATATATAACAATTTTTTTTACTAGACTTTCTAGACAAATTTATTACATTTCATAATGAAGAATAAAAAAAAAAGTATGTGAACCTCATCAATGGTGCAATGGATTTGGACCGGTTGGAACGAGGCGTTTCTCAAAACCATAACGTGGATCGATCTCGGTTCCCTTCGGCTCTGGAATGTGACTTCGGTGATGGTGGTGATGCTGGTGGTGGTGATGACGGTCGTGATGGTGGAGAAATGGGGTGAAGTCAAATCCGGTAGCTAAGATTTTCCTATTTCGAGACACACGAGAAAACTGCAGCTTGTTGTTGTTGTTGTTGTTGTTGCCGCCGATGATGTTGTTGTCACTACTATTGGATTTGAAACCAAACCAACCGTGAAAGAGTATCAAAAAGAGGGAGAGGCAAAGAATGAAGCTAAGTACATGTTGGAATGATCTGATGGTCATATTCATGGCCATGATGCAGGGTGTGGTAAAGTACAAAGAGATCGGAACGATTGCATAGAGAGAGAGAGAGAGAGAGAGAGAAAGTTTTTGGAAGGAGTACAATTTGATGGGGTTTTAGAAGAAGGGAAACTTTTGAAGCTTTGACAGCTTGAAGGTGCTAAGCATGCATAAGAAATGCTGCTACGGAAGCTTGACATGGGAGAGTGCTTGCTTCCATGAGACTTTAGCTTATAAAATTATATATATACTATATGATATAATTAATAAATTAGAGGGAGAAATGAAAGAGAGAGAGAGAATTGGGGGGTTGAGTTAATTTGGAAGGTCCAGTAGATGCGGAGAGGGGGCAGAATTGTCGAGCATTCTTATTCCAATGAAGCTTCCTTTGCGTTCAAGGAACTAATTAAGGGTCATTAAGAGCAGATTGTCAAACCTCCAATTATATATTGCTATTACCACCAGACCAGGTCAAGAAATTTGTGTATGACTAGCTAGGGGTACTTAGGTACGGGTATAAATCAAATAAATATATGAAATTTAATCAGATAAGTGCGAATGGAATGAGTGAGTAATAATACCAACATTTATCCAACGAAATACTACTTAATTGGAAGGACAGGAAAGCAATTAATCTATTCAATTAATAGATAAATAAATGATGTAGTATATGGCAAAATTTCAATTTTGTTTTGTATCTAGAACACCAGCATCTCTTATTTGTATTGTTATCAGTGAATATGGAGAAACATTATAGAATGTGGGGGAGGAAGGGGCGGCCCAAATGAGGCAACTATAGCTCTTGCTTGAGGTCCCTCAAAAAAAGCCCCCAAAAATAAATTAATCATTAATGTTAATATTCTTTTAAAAAAATTAAAAAGAAACTACTAATTAAAGTGAGCAATTTATTTTGAAAGATTAAGTAACAAATTTCAACCATTGAATACATGTACTTGCATAACAAATTATGAATGTGTGAGCATGTCAATTATAATTTTTTATTAATGATTTAGTTACCTTCAAAAGTTAGAGTTCACTTTAGAGGGGCCAAATTCTTAGTAGATTTTTTTGGTTTTCACCCACAGTATCCCAGGGAAAAGAGGCTCCTGGACTAATTTGTGTTCAGTAGGGAGTTAAGTAAAGTCTGACCACAGATTATTCCATCACCAAGGATCTAACTCGGGTATTAGCCGAACTCATTCCTTTAAATGGAGCACATTAACCATTTGTACCCAACCCCGTGGTTAATCAAATTCTTAGTGGATGAATAGTAATAGGAGTAAAGATTTTTTTTAATTTTACTAAAACTCATTTTCTTAATTAGTATTAACTATTATGTATTTATCTAATTAGTTAACTTTATTACCATTAAAAAATAAATATTAAAGAAAATCGATTACATAATTCATCATACTTACCTTTTAATTATTTTTTGTTTTTTAATACATAAAATATTATATAAAAAATATTTTTTTTTCTAATTTAATAAGTTAATTTGCATGCTAAAAAGGTCTTAAGATTTTTAAAATAGAACTATAATAATTTTATCGTATTATTTTAATTAATTTTTAAAGGTCTTAAGATTTATTTTAGCCCTAGATATATTGAGTCGAGGGATGGAGAGGGTGAGAGGACATATCAGTAAAAGTACTTTGTCTGCTATAATTTGGTGGGTCCTCAAATTTATCAAATCCATGAATTCCAAATTTCTAACCCTCATCTATGAAAAACAATGACACTCCTTGGAATTGTGCAAAGAGAAGTGGAGCAATCGTAAATGACAAAAATAAGGTTAAATCATTTTGTAGGTTTTGTATTTTATTAAATTTTAAATGAGTATTTTTTATTTAATTTTTTTTATCAAAGTCATTATATTTTGAAATTTTTTCAAATGGATCCCTACTAATAAAAACTATTAAACCTTTGCTAGATTCGGATCAAATATAAACACTTATTTAACTATGGTATCTATTTAATAAATATCTAGTTTATTAAATTCTTATAATTCAATAAAAAAAATTAGAATTTAACGATCATTAACTGATAATGACTTTTTTTTAAAAAAAATCAAAATGTAAAAATCTTATAAGGAACTTTAAATCATAAAATAACCATTGATAGATTTAACCAAAGTATTAAAATCCACAGAGTAATTTAACCTAAAAGTAAAATGGAAACACAGAATTATTAGTGCAATATGAGTCCTTTTAATGTGATATCTTTCTTTGTTTTTCCGTTTTCCTGGATTAAGTTTAATCATTTGAATACATATCCTTCCTCTGAAAGCACGTTATGGCAGCGTGCTGTATAGTAGTCGGCAGAAAGAGAGAAAACTTTGACTCTGATTTATATTTTGGGAATTGACCGACTTTGATTTTAAACAAAGAAAATAAACTTATGTGTTTTTTCTTCCCTCATTTTTATTTTAGCTACATATAACTATTAAACTACATAATTGGTATTGACATTTAGTGCAGCTTCAGCATAAACGAGCTGGCAATAGATTAGAATAATAATGCAAACTATATTGTGCCAATTCACACGTATGTACTCTTACATTACATGCGTATACGTTGGAACGCGCTAAAGTTGCATTGGAGAGCTAAAAACACTTGCTAGTTGCTTCAATTAGACTCTTTCACCTGTCTGCTTTCAAATATTATATCGTTTAGTTCGATTTATACTAAATGAATTGATAAATTGTTCACATCCCGCGTATCCTTTCTGAAGGGCTTGTGGCCGGTGGGTCTTAAAATTTGCTTCTGCTTTCTCTGATGATTGAGTAACGGAAACATGTTGCCTCCATACAGTACATATATATTTTACAATAATGTTATTTGAACACCAGACAACTTTTTCGACAACTTTTTAAGTAGTTAATGAAGTTCAAACATTTGGTTAATGAAGTATTAGATTTGGTTAATAGATATATCAGGTGACGTAACTCATTAATCATCTACTAAATTTAAACGTTGTTAAGCACAATTTCCATGTGTTCAACTACACGTAGATTTGAATCGCAGTTAATTACATTTAAATTTGTGGTTAATAAAGTTCAATTGATGGTTAATGAGTTGTAACACCTGATATATCCATTAACTAAATTCAACACTTCATTAACCATATGTGTAAACTGTGTTAACCATTTAAAAAGTTGTAAAAATAAGTTCCCCTAAATTTATTGTTCAAATAATAGGACTGTATATTTTAACCTTCCTTTTTTTCACGGTTCACAGTAAAATGCACAAATCATAACGGAAATAAAAAAAACCAACAATCAATACAAATCAATCAATACAAAAAGAAAAATCGATAAATCATAAAAGAGAAGAAACTGTCAAAAAGAAAACTTTTCTTTTATGAAATCAAAGCCAAGACATTTTACTCATGATAATTTACTCAATACATGTTGGACATTATAATAATGCTTGCGAGCCGGGGTAAACTCATAACTCACGTCGGAAAAAGGAAACGGATTAAGTGCATCATTTTTCTTTCAAACGACCACGCCAACTTAAAATTTGATCTCTTACAATTTATCAGCATTTTTTTAAGCAACCTTAGTACTTTAAAAAAAATACTAAAATGATAAAAAACTGAAAAACATTTAATAAAAAAGCTACTAAGCCCAATATAAGAGATACTCCTTTCGTTTTTTATTATAAGCAAAAATCAAAATGTGTTTGGTCCGTTTTTTATTATAAGCAAAAGTTAAAATATATTTGGTCCAATTTGACTTTTGCTTATGATAAAAAACGGTGGGAGTATCAATTTTGACTTTTGACAGAGGATGGGAGCCAACAATGACCCAACTGCCCATCTGTCTACAATACACCTTCATTATATCTTTGGGAAATGGACAACTTGGATGGATTTTGCAAAATGAAGGGCCTTGTCGGGAATGGCAGAGGTAGATACTATAATTCAGAGCTCACCATTTTCTTCATTGGTGTCCTCAACATCACAGGTAAAATGTTGGGATGGCCCACTATTCAAAAATCAATGTATCCATTGGTAAATAATAATGTGGTCACAATGACATGAAGTCCAGAGACACTATTCTTAGGCGATAACATGCAACATTTCAAAGTAGAGTTGTCGGTCTCCAATATATGATGAAAACTGATGATTAACAACTTAAAAAAGTCAACGGTGCACCTCCTCTCAAACCATGGACGCGTTACCACAGCAACATGCGCAGGCAATAAGATAATGAGCAGCGAATTCCGGTATTGTGATACATAATTTGAAGACCAGATGATTTTTTTATCAACCTTCCTCCCAGTCAACGTCATCCTCTGCTGGAGCATCAGCTTGAACATTCAAATCAACCTTGAATCCTTCATTTCATTTCCATTGCCTTTAAAATTTACACCCATAGCATAAATGAGTTGACACAATTAACAAGGGAGAAAAATAAAGGAAGGAAATATTAACATCAAGAAAACTTCAAGTTAAATTTTAAAACGAAAACGAAAGCTATTCAGATCATTAATAAACAAGCTCCTACTCAATAGCCCCATCATCAACATCTTAACATCTGATTCTCGTGGATCCAGATTCCTGAGGCTGAGGTGGCCAGAACAGGAAGATATCATAATAAAATCTTAAGTAAAAATTGCCCTTCTAGAGGTATACAAAGCCTATGAAAATCCCCCTTTAATTTTTTAAATTACGATGATCCCCTCTGAAATTTTCTTAAGACAAATACCTCCTATGTAATTCTTTTAGCATAGAAGATTTTAAAATATTTCACAAAAGGTGTTCAAATGGTTCGGATTTTAATTCAGGATTCCAAACAGGTACTGAAAATCAATTTCACACTATCGGAAATCCTCGCGCATACATTACTCATAGGTTATTGAGTTATGATATTCAAACACCATAATTGTAGCCATCGTATATGGCCACCGTATTTCCGTACGGTACGGACTTGTATGGATCCGTACGGAATCCGTATGGGTTTTTTTTTTTTTACAGGAACAGATTTTTTTTAAGTGGTTAACAGAAGTTATGTAAGTGGTTAACACGAGTTGTGTAAGTGGTTAACACGAGTTTGGAGTGGTTAACACAGCATCTCACTTCAAAGTAGTGTTAACCACTTACACAACGCGTGTTAACCACTTACATAACTTGTGTTAACCACTTACTAAAAGCCTGTTAACCACTTCAAAATATATTGTATCTCATTTCAAACTCGTGTTAACCACTTACACAACTCGTATTAACCACTTGCATAACTTGTGTTAACCACTTACGTAAAGTCGCTAACCACTTCAAAATATACTGTATTTCACTTCAAACTCGTGTTAACCACTTACACAACTCGTATTAACCACTTGCATAACTTCTGTTAACCACTTAAAAAAATCTGTGTCTATTAATGTTAGTGGACTGCGTTAACCACTTACACAACTCGTGTTAACCACTTACATAACTTCTGTTAACCACTTAAAAAAAATCTGTTCCTATAAAAAAAAAAAAACCCATACGGATTCCGTACGGATCCGTACAAGTCCGGACCGTACGGAAATACGGTAGCCATATACGATGGCCACAATTGTGGTGTTTGAATATCATTTTTCTAGGTTCTTTACATTCTCACCATATAAAAGTTTTTAAAAAGTGCTTGTACTTATACCATATGTACATTCTACCATTACTATCGTTGCCTCCTTCACTACATCACCCACCGCTACCATAGTTGCTACCAAAACTGCCTTCCCATCCCCATAAAGCATCAGCATAGTCTTTTGATTCTATTGCACCGCATCACCCCTACCATTCTCCCAATATCTGTCAGATACTAAGTACATCTACCCAATTTATTCCACGGCCATCAGCATCAATCACGCCACAGCCATACCATACTGTAATTACAGATTGCATTGGCAACTGCAATGCAACTGTGACTACAATTCACAACCTTAGTCCAAACCAACTGATGACTGACAACCAGCCTAGGCAAACTATTCAAGCCGTTATTGGTTTTTGGATGACCTTAAGAATATGGGTAGAACACTAAGAAACCATTATAAATGTTTAACAACGAGAAAAGCACTATTAGACCTCAATTACTCAACTATCCAACAGCTTTATAGGTCTCTCTTTTATTGAAAAAATATTGGATTGGATATCAACAGTATATCTCATCTCTGCTTAAGGAATTCGATAAATGTCACAATTTTTATTTATAATCCAAGTATAACGAGGTTCAAACAATTTAACCTCTGACATGTAGTCTTCTCTCCTTTAGTAATTAGTGATTAGTCTGTCTTTTTTTATAACAGATTTTACCTGTTAAGATGTTGAGTATTCCCATCATTCAGTCTTAGTGATTGTCAATTCTGTGGCACTCAACAATCTTAAAACTACATATGTAATAAAGCTCTAAACATGGATCTAGTGTGATAATTGTGCACATTAATAATATAATTTCAATTAAGACAGACAAATAAACCAAGCAATAGTATAATCAAACCCATGAGTAATCACGAGTGTTCAAATTTCAAAATTTATGTCTTTTAACTTTTTAGATGGGAGGCAAGGGGGGACATTAAACATATATATATATATATATATATATATATATATATATATATATATATATATATATATATATATATATATATATATGCAACAATTAGCAGTCATGGATGCAGGTATTCTAGATTTGAACTTTAAGGATCCAAGTTTCACTTTTATCACATTGAAAAGGCTAAAATGTACCTCCAACAGGAGCCTGTTCCCATTCAGTACCATCATCATCTTCCTCGTCTTCCTCACGTTTTGATTTCACGCCAACATGACGATTGGAAGTACTGCTAGAAGGACCATCTTCTGCGTGTGCATTTGACGGTTGTTGTTGTTTTGCAGCTTCTTCCAACTCATGTTGTTTCTTAAATAAAGCAGCATAATAAGCCTTAATATACTCATCCTATAAAAATATAAAAGGAAACAGAAATCTTTAGTGAACAAAAACTTTCTTGTGCCTTCGGAAGGCAGGGGTAAGGAACTCAGAACATAGAAAATAACAGTTCATCTTATTTTACGAGCCTGTATATTTTTATCATCATCATGCCCAATTGTCGACTTCTTCTCGTCCGTGTGTTGTGCTGCTGTGGAAGTTGAAGTCCCATCCACCTTTGTTTCCTGCTTCACCTCTCCACGCTGTTCCTTTGTAAGATTCATCGCGATGTATTCATCCATGGAGGCAAAACCTTTAAGGATGTACTTTCAGTTTCAGATTTAACACCCTCTCCTTTGCCTTGGGTACCATTGAAGTCAACCCCCACCTGTCCACATTCATTGATAGAGTACTTAACATTTAAAACTTCTCTAAGAAACATATGCTGAGTGCTAAAATTAAAAGCTGCCCAAACATGCATCAAACCAAGATATTGAAGCAAGTTTGTTAGGATACAAAATAAAGGGGAGTTGGAGTAGTTAGGATTAGTTATAGTTGGTTAATTAGAGAGATATCATGTATAAATAAGAGAAATAAGGCGAGAGGGAATCATTATGTACATTTTATAGATTGTTTGTGAAAGGAGAGATCCTTTGTGAAGGGGAAACCCTTGGGGAGAATTATATTCTCCATTTTCTTTCAATTTATCAATAATACTATTCTTTCTTCCAATTCAATCTTTTTTGGTTCCTCTTGAATTTGGGCTTTAGGCCCAACTCATCCCCACAAAATCGGCTTGTAAGGTGAGGATTGACTAAGCCTTATAAACACCACTCAGGCCATATCTTTAGTCGATGTGGGACTTTCAACACACCTCTTCACGCTCAGAATTGGACATCTGAAGCGTAGACTAATGCTGGTGGAATAATAGGGATCTTAACACACCCCCTTAAGCCCATGACCTGACATCTGTAGCGTGAAAAAATACGGGTAGAATATCAGAGATCATGGCCAAATAACAGATTTAAGATAGACTCTGATACCATCTTAAATTTGGGTTTTAGATCTAACTCATCCCCACAAAACCAATTTGTAAGGTGAGGATTGCCTAAGCCTTATAAACACCACTCAGGCCATATCTCTAATCGATATGGGACTTTCAACGGTTCCTAACAAAGTCAAAAAACACGTTCATCAAACACTGGACACACAGACTGTCATGTTTTACCATTTCAAGGACTGCATCCTCTCATGTTAAATTTTCACACGACAAGGTTATGAGAAAATCCTGTGTCTGTCCCTTTCTTCATAAATATTGACAAATTTTGATAGAGCCCCATCTAATTAATGTCTATCTAAATGAGGGACAGACACAATTTTTGCATGACAAAACCATGTGAAATCTTAACATGAAAGGATTAATTCCCTACTACCAGTTACCCCCATTGCCCACACATACTCAGAGATCCTATTTGCATTCTGTTATGCAGATCTGTTCAGCCCATATTACTTCAGAATAAGGTCAAACAAGTTCAAAAACTATTATTACATTAAAAAATAATCCTTTTTGAATAATGTAAGCCATCTGTAGAGAAATATACTCTTCATAGATAGATAATATAGAAGTGACATAAAACTATTAATATAAGATGCATCTGTTCGGCATAAAGTCTCCTTCTAACAAAATTTTCCAAGGTTTTCTGCAGTGAATATAAAGCATCAACAAACACAAATCAGAGATCAAAATCCAACCTACCAAATTTTGGATGATAAAAATCAAGCCATAATCCAAATACCAAACAATCATCTTCACTTACAACAAATTCAAAATAAACCATAATCACACTCTGCCTAGGATCATAATTCATGAATTGGCTGAAAGATTAAAACTCTTGATACTTCTATATTCATGTAATTTCTTTATTCGCCCACACTTTAATAATAGAAAATAACCCTTGAAAATTCAATGCTCCTTCCAAGTTCAAGTCTTTCATTGGACAGTGGTTTTTAACTATAACACACAACAACGATAAAAAAATGTGTGGTTCTAGGCTTCAATCTCTGTAACAGCTGCTAATTTGTCCTCACACTACCCTATTAGGTCTATACCAAGTAGATCACTTGATGTGTGTGGAGAACACTGTAGCTGCCCCTTACTTTGGAACAGTTTACATTTAACTTCAAAGGCTTTATCAGGACTAAGAAGGGAGTTGCGTAAAAAAAAAAAGGACTAAGAAGGGAGTTTATTGAAGGTGGTGTGCACAAAATGCTTGTACTAAAAATATAATTCTTCTCATCTGCCAGAACTGATTTGGTACAAGATATTTTTATGACCTCTCTTAGGTGCTTGGCAAGTGACTTTCTTAAGAGAGCTAACCGGCAGATATGTAGAGACACTGAAAAGTTTTATTAGTTATTGTACTGACATATTTGTTCATCTTATCGTTTCTTCTAGGTCTTTGTTTTTCTCTTCTACAGTATTCTGATAGGGTACTGATTTGTTGGGCCAAATTAAAGACAAGCAGAAAGTTGTATTATTGATTGAAAACTAGATGTATTACAGAAGGAAGCCCCCTGTAACCCCAGAGCAAAAAGTTCCTCAGAGAAGAGACATTTCTCTCTCTATCCAACCTCTAAGGTCCTAATAGAAAAGATATTGAATGATGCTCTCACTCCTATTCTCCCTCCCCTATAATCACGTTACCAATTCCCACTAACTGCCACATCAGCGAACTCCCTAATTCTCTCCCCTCTCTTGTTTCTGTAGCATGCCTTTGGTTTGCTGGGCTTAGATCCCATAATAGACCTCGATATTGTTCAACCCAGTTGTTGCGATTAGGCCCATAAATCAGTACCTGATAGGATCTTTATGAGTGTCTGATAGGATCCTTGAATAAAGCTATGTAATATCCGTAACCGATTGTTATCATCAACTTAGGCCAGGCCCCTCAGAGTCAAATTCACCACACCCAGATTTAAGGGCGTCGTGGTAATTGTGACGGTCGATTTTGCATTTGGGTTTCATCCATTTTTGCAAAGCCTGCGTGCAACCCTTCTTCAAGTTTCCAAAGAATCTATCTAGGAATGGTCCCAATGAGATTAGAATTCGAATTAGGCTATCTAAACCCCTGTCATCAAATTGGGCTAGGCCCATTAGGTCTAGAATTGGACCCAACTCACAGAATACCAAACTTGCTCCTCTATCTTCCTCCTTCGCCAGAGTCGCATCTTCCCGTGTTTGCATCCATGGTGATTCGTTCAGCAGCGACCTAATGGCAGTCCCAGGTGGATCAACAGTTGGGGTCTTTGGCTATGGAGGGGCCGCCACAAGTGGACCGGTGTCTGCCGGTTCCGGCGGTGGTGCAAGGGCAATTGCGCTTTGAGGTATTTGGGTCTTCCAGGCCGCCACAAGCAGATTGGAGTCTGACGGCTCCGACGGAGGTGGTGGGTGTCTGATCTATGCGCAACTTGCCTCTCCAAAGCCATGGTTGGTTCATTCCGTTGTATTGCCTTCATCTTCTCTGACGTCTCTGTTTCGACGCACGCATCAGAGGCTGGCACTCCTTCTTTTCTTGCGATACCCATATATAGTTGTCTCCCCAATTCATGTTGGTTCTGCGTCTTCTTGGACCGCATCGTCTGCTGAAACTGGATCGCGTCAGTTCGACCCTCAAACTCATTACCATTTGGATTTACTTCATTCCTCTTCATCTCACCAAGAACTTTACGATGGTCCCGTCTTCCTCTATTGGCAATCCCTTAACATTACTGCCACTATCTCCCTCTCCACATCTTCTAATCAAATCTGTGGAAAATGATTCCCAGTCTGGATTTGGGTTCTCTTGGCATCAAGAATGAAACCAAAACATCGTCATACCGTCCATGCTCATAAACGCCCATTGCAACTTGTGAAACACATGAATTTCTTTTACCTCAAAGAATTTTTCAGCCTTAGCAATCCACTCAATAGGGTTTGTCCCAATAAATTCTAGCAGCTCTACTTTCTTGGCCCACATGTCCTCCATCTCCGACAGCACTGGCTCTCCCTCGAGAATTCAGCAGGTCGGGCCAATTGATAAGAATCTGAATTAAAGACAAGCAGAAAATAGTATTACTGATTGAAAACTAGATGTATTACAGAAGGAAGCCCCTTGTAACCCCAGAGCAAAAAGCTCCCCAGAGAAGAGACATTTCTCTCTCTGCCCAAACCTCTAAGGCCCTAACAGAAAAGATGTTGAACGGTGCTCTCACTCCCATTCTCCCTCCCCTATAATCACGTTACCAATTCCCACTAACTGCCACATCAGCCAGCTCCCTAATTCTCTCCCCTCTCATGTTTCTGCAGCATGCCTTTGGTTTGCTGGGCTTGGATCCCATAATTGACCTCTATCTTATTCAACCGAATTGTTGGGCTTAGGCCCACAAATCAGTACCCTATCATATTCTTTCTGATAATATTTCTTATTTTACTGCAGAAAAAAAAATTGCATGTTATGAAATACAACCTAGAAATTCAAATTCATCAATGTTATACATAAGCAGGCATAATAACTTTCAGCACTAACTTTCTATTTTTAAATAAATAAATATTGGCATTCGTCACCAAATGTAAAGGAAAATTATATTGCTCAAACTAAAACGAAAATCAGGAGTTTTTTGGTGTTATGGTAAAAGAAATTTTAGTAGAGAGAAGAGAGAATGTACAACTAAGAAGAGCAGGGGCAGAGCCTTTCATACCAATGGGGTAGCTATAGCAACCCATAAAAAAAGAAAATTAATATAAACTAGGTATATGTATTGTTAGTTTAGCCCCCAAAAAATATATATTTTTATTAGAATAATAACAAACTTTGGGTAGAGAGAAGGGTTCCCAAGTTGACCCTAAGAATCAGGTATAAATTGACCATAAATCGATGTTTCCACTTCTATTATCTTTTGGGTTCACAAAGAGAGCAATAGTTTTTGTTTTTTTTTTAACTTTCAAAAAATATGCACAAGTTTAACAAATAAAGTTCATGTTGTCCATAAAAAAATTTACTCTATATCCCTCATAAAAATTGAGCTAGCTCCGCCATTGAAGAAGAGGATAATATATCATCCAAAACGGTGGGGAGAGATCCAAGAAAATTGATGGGGGAAAAAAGGACATAGCGTGGCTTCCCAGTCTCCTGCTAGAATGTATTAGTATTACATGTACAACACATGGGTTTTGTTAGTCGGTTAACCAGCTGCAAGCTGGCATAGTTAAGAAGTTAGCTCAGCTAGTAGCTATATGTACCAGAACCTTAGAAGGTTCAGTTCAGTTTTTCAGTTACAGAATATTCCAAATACAATTCTGCCATTCTCTCTCTGTATTTTCTTTCCCTTTCTATCATTTTCTCTTGTTTTCTCGCCAATTTTTTGTTCTTATTACTCTGCATGCCAGAAATGATAACTCCCTTAAAACAGGATAATGTTACCTCAGTATCTCCACTGTATGGCATTGTTGCTCCATTATATCCCAGCTGAGAAAGTTTAGAATCACCAGCATTGATATCTCCATTAGCTGCACGCCCAGCAGCACTCGCTCGAGCTTCCCATGCTTGAAGACTGCCAAATTCTGGAACAGGCAAGTCTTTTGCCCGACTGAGTTGGTCCATTAAAGGCTTGAGCTGCACCTGAACTAGCACAAGAAGTACAACAGTCATAACATGCAAATCTGTAGCTACAAAAAGTAAAGGCCATCATTGTGTAAACCCTAGCAAATTTTCATGAAATTAAGATGAGATCAATGACTCCTACAGCCAATTTTGTTTAAAATTGTACTTGTAAACTGGCCCAAAATTGACAGTTCTACTCAGTACTTGACCCAACAAAATCTGCTTAACATATATGGGTCAAAACTCATAACATTGTTGACCTCCAGTAAACTTTCTGAGTTTATTAGATTTAGCTCGTTATCTGGCTGTCTTAGGCCTTCTCTGAACTGAGGGTTATAGATTTGACTGGACCAACAAACAAGCTGTCCACTAAAGTTTGGATACCGAAATGTTGTGTTCAACCTTGAACTGGCAGCAATTATCCTCCAATGATCCTCTTCCAAATAGGGTTGGACTGGTAAGCCATAGGAGAAAGGAAGACAGGGATGCTGCCTCCTGGTTCTTTCTTCTTTGTGCTTTTTTGTAGTTGGTAACTTACACGGGGCTGCTATAGTTAAGAATTTATTACATTGCTAAGATGGAAGAGTCAAATTGTTTTTATTATCTTTGTCTTAGACAGTGACTATCACAATTTCAAACTGAATTATTATGATTGAGTCGGCTTACTTATACTTGAAGAGTGACGATATTTCCTATGACATCAAATTATTTCTGAAAAAATCTTACTATCATTGGATGAATATTGGTGGAAGAAAAAAACAGAATTCCAAGTGGGAAACTTTAGCCTCCGCAATAAGTTTTAGTGAATTTGGTTTTCAAGCATTTTTAAGATTTGGTGATAGAATAGAAGCAAACATTCTGTAGTCTTGAAGACATGGTGATAGAATAGAAGCTATCAAACAGAAAATCTACACTTGAGTTTGGTCACTGGACTCATTTAGTTCAGTAATGGATTTGGTTTTCGAATATGGTTTTCCCGTTTTGTTTAGATATGTATGTATCCCTAGTGGGAGAAAAGAAATAAAAGTAACTATAAATACATTTGATTGAGTCACCGGCTTGTAGGATTTTGGTCTTTAACTTGCACAGAGAGGAAATGAGCAGCCAATGATTTTGTTGGATTGTGAATTATGAAAATCCCAGACATAGAAAACTACAGAAAATGGTGGTAGTTGTATTGTGCCATTGTCTTCCACAGGCATACCACTATAGTCCATATATGTTAAGAAGAAACCAGTAAAACTCACAGAAAACCAGTAAAACTTACACGGGGCTGCTACAGTTAAGAATTTATTACATTGCTAAGATGGAAGAGTCAAATTGTTTTTATTATCTTTGTCTTAGACAGTGATCATCACAATTTCAAACTGAATTATTATGATTGAGTCGGCTAACTTATACTTGAAGAGTGACGATATTTCCTATGACATCAAATTATTTCTGAAAAAATCTTACTATCATTGGATGAATATTGGTGGAAGAAAAAAACAGAATTCCAAGTGGGAAACTTTAGCCTCCGCAATAAGTTCTAGTGAATTTGGTTTTCAAGCATTTTTAAGATTTGGACTCCTACTTCTTTTCGTAGAAAACAAGATACAGGTTTGCAGGGTTTATTTGCTTTGAACTCTTTTAGCTTAAACTTCCTGTGTATAAAATTAAAAAAAAAAAAAAAATCACTCTGATATGCAAGATGAAATCAATGAAAAGTGATTAAACATACTGCAAAATGACAGTTAAAAATCTGAAATAAGAATTTGAGTCGGACCTATGAGTATGACCAACAGCATGCCAGTACACATTGAACATTCTACTTTTCTTTGTTTATATTTCAATTTTGTTACTCCCATGTGCATCTATAAGTGGGTGAATCACAATTCACAACACAACTTACTTTAACACTGAAATAAAAAGAAATCCAAGAAATAGATTAATGATGTATTCAAATAGCAAACAAACTCTGCAATCATCATCCTCTGGGGAAAACAAATGGTCTGGTACTCTGATATATCAAAAGCATTTGCTTTGACACACATCAACACTGATCAATTTAATGCAAATATACAATAATATGTTGTGTACATGTGTGTATATCGTACACATAATGATAAATGCATACTTAAACTCTAATGAGACATCAATTTCTATAAACATTCTTACACGAGTATTAGCATTTGGTAGGGTCAGAATATCAAACTAATTGGTGATCAAGCAGTTGTTCACCAGGCATAGATAAAAAAAAAATCTTCCAAAAAGGTTACCACTTGATGTCATTAGAATATTGAAGTAATTGACAATCAAACACCTCTGTATGATAAATTCTTATGATTTCCATGAAGTCTCTCAAAGCTTGTTTAACTCATAAATACATGACCTAACCCCACAAAACACCAACACAAACATTACTTGCCAGAAACTACTTTGGTAAAGAATTTCCCAGTTCTAGCAAACAACAATGATAATGATCATTACCAATATCGAATCTAAATAAAATGATCCACCATACAAATAGAAACAAACAGCAAATAAAATCATATAAACCTTCATCTTTTGAAGCATGTCCTTCAACTTTTCACGCCGTCGTCTTCTTGCATTATCATCTCCATCTCCCCCTTCTTGAGCAGCTATCTTATCACTTTCAACCTCTAGTTTTCCATTACAATTTTCACAATGGAAATCCTCATCTTCAAAAGATATTAACCGCAGTGCATCCAAAGCATTGTATCTAAAATAACAAAAATCCCCAAGTATTATGGAACAGAAATATATCAATACAAATAACTATGACAAACTATGGTACGGAACTACGGATAATACAATGAATAGAAACCTTTTTTCCACAGTTTGGACATACATATTCCTGAACTGTGTTTTTGTTCTCCAATTCATCTTTCAGCTTGTGCTTCATGCGATGCAGTCTGTACCTAACCACATCATCTATCTGCATAGAAATTCAATGTCAGATATTCTATATATGAAAGGGCCAGGATTTTGCTGTACTGAATAAAAAAAATGTCTGAGAAACAGGTAAAATAACATTGATTTTCCCTTCTCTTTGCAATAAAACGACCAAATATCAATAATAAAGCTAGAGTTAAAGAATAGTTAGTGGAGAGATTGACCTGTGCATAATCTAGACAACAGTAAGAGTGTGTGTGTAGCTTGACCTTTTCTTCTCCCTCTTTTAATGTTTGACCATCAGCTGTGGCAGCTACAGCAGCACTATAAATTTTTGCACCTTTTGCCGTCTGTAGTAAAATCATGCAATAGGCAACATATTAAGAGAATACATACACGACCAAAACCCACAACTCTAACACATGTGCCAATCTAAGAATGAAAAACATCAACAATAAAAAACAAAATAAGCACACATCACCAGATGAAAAGTATAAATCAGAACCATTAAATAACTAGTAAATGCAGCATTTAAATTTAAATTTATTTTTAAAATAAAATGAACTTCATTTCACATCATAAAGACAATAATATGAAAGTTATACAAGGGAGAGTGTCCTCTAAATTAACAATCTTAGAAGAGCTTACCTACTCTTTGTTCTTCAAGATGTATAAAATGTTATCATTGTTAAAGGAAAAAGAGACAAAGATGCTCGTTAAGTAGAAGCACAGCAACTATCATGGCAAAAGAATAGATACTATCATGTGAACCGGAAAAAAAAAAAATACAAATAAGTTAACAAAGAAATATAATCTACAATGAGGAATTAAGTTTTTTTAAATTAAGCTTTTTTAAATAAAAAAAAACCTTTAAAATTTCACAAAAAGCAGTGGACATATGGGATCAAAGGCTTTAAGTCCTTGATTTCAGAGCTTTTAACTACAGAGCAGGGAAAAGGGGCAAGGGAAAAGTTAACACAAGATCAAAAAAGAACAAAAGAATACAGTATGTATTATCTCTGCCAAGGGGAATACCCCTTCTCAACTGCTACAACATTTAACAAACAATCCACCAAGTAACTCCCCCCTTCCCCTCACATCCGTATTTAAACTCTCCTACAATCTTTAGTTCCCCAGCTCCCTAGAATACACTTTTAATAATGGGCCTTGGGCCTCTTGGTCCCTAACAGCAATTGATAAACAACTATCAATAATAAGCATTCTATGGACTTCTATACAGTGTTGTTAAATGGTGGTATGATGTGATAGTTTTGCGGCAAAATGCCACTTTTAAGGCCTTGGCGTGGCAGCTTTTACATGGTTCCCATGGCAACCACAGCAGATATAGCATCAAAATCAACATTGAGAAAGGAAAAAAAAATAAAAAAATAACACATATTGGAAACACAGACCATAACCTTTTTAAACCCTAAAAACCTGTTTACACCCAACTCACTGCAGTCATCTCTCACTCGCACATCCTTTACCCTCTCTCACTCATCTCTTCCATCCCTCACTTGCACATCTTTGGTGAATGGCCCCTATCCGGCAAACTCGGTTTTGTCGGGTACAACCTTTCTCTTCCTCCTTTTCTGTTCTGTATGTCTGTATTTTCGAGGTCTCTCAATTCCTTCTCTTCCTAATTTTTGTTTTGTATTTCCCTATTTTCCAAGTCTTGCAATTCCTTTCTCTTCCTCATATTCTGTTGCGTATATATCTCGCTGTTCCACTGTCTATCTCTCTCTCTCTATTTCTTTCTTTTTATTCTTTTGTTTTGTAAATTTTGGGACTTTCTAAGGTAGCTTTTGGTAGACAGAACATATAAGCTCTATTCTGTGTTTGGTGCACATTAAAAGTAGAACAGTACAGCACATGAAAGGAAAAAAGTGGCACATTTTGATTCCACTAAAAAAT
Source organism: Calophaca sinica (assembly GCA_037113605.1). Lineage (NCBI taxonomy): Eukaryota > Viridiplantae > Streptophyta > Magnoliopsida > Fabales > Fabaceae > Calophaca > Calophaca sinica. Next base: position 22,824,360 of record CM073731.1, on the reverse strand, counting down.
GTATAACCAAAGAGAACAAATAACCATTTTATTCTGTCCTTCTTTCAAACTCTGCCTTGAGTTTTTGTTATGTGAACGGAATATTATTGTTGTCTTTTTTTTTTCTTCTTTGTTTTGAGTCTCTATTCTATCTCTGTCCTCTTTGTTCAGTGGTTCTCCTCTATAAGGGGGAAGGGAGGGGGGGGGAGAACTGGTAACAAAGTAGGGGAACCCCTTCTCCATAAGGGGTATGTCTATAACAGCATTCCTTTTTTGACATGCAAACCCCAACTTAGGTAATAAAACAAAACAAAACCCTCATTTTGCCTGTATTTTACAAATTACAATATCTTTAGAACATCAAGATTGTTAGGAAATTACGCAAAATTTCCCCATAGTCAGATTAGTGGAAGAGCGAAAAATAAATGCGGAAGCACACACAAAAATTGATAACGGAGTTCGGCCAATAATGCCTACGTCTCCGGACTACTGCAGACCTTATATTGAAAAAGGAAATACACACTGTGTTTACAAACACTCACACTCTCTCACAAAACCCACAACCCAATTACACCCAAAATATTTCTCTCTAAATATTTTTCACAAAAACTCCCTTACTGGAATTTTCTCTCGGTGCTCACTCTCTCAACTTGGAATGCACTCAATGTTGGAATGAATTTTCCTTCGTCCATGAGCTTTTATTTATAGGTGAACCAGGCAATGTGAACAACCCCAAAAATTGCCGCAGTCAAAGAAAAATTGGGATGCCCCATTTGGTGCAATTAATTTGGGTAGGTGGGGAGTTGATCTTTGACTAATAAATAGAAGAATTGGGATGCACCATTCGGTGCAATTAATTTGGGTAGGTGGGGAGTTGATCTTTGACTAACAATCTCCCATTTGAAGACTGATTTCAATCGGTCTTCACACCTCGATCAAGCAGCAGCCTCCCCCGGTCTGTTATTTGAGCAGGCCAACTGAAGTTGAGCACAACTTCAGTTTGTCGATAGTCACCACCTTTGTCAACATGTCTGCTGGGTTCTTACTTCCTTGAATCTTCTTCAACATTAACACCTCATCCTCGCGCAGATCCGATGAAGTGATAACGAAGACCAATGTGCTTTGTTCGAGTGAAATCTTTGAGTTCTTTGCGGATGTATTGCACTCGACTATCACCGCAAAACACTCTTCTCTTGTGTGAAACCCAACTCTGTTAACAATCCCTGAAGCCATATCAATTCTTTGCTGGCTTCTGTTACTGCTACATACTCAGCCTCTGTAGTGGATAAAGCAACAATCTTTTGTATCCGCGACATCCAACTAACTGCTGTAGTACCAACAGTAAATACGTAACCAGTGGTACTTCTTCGGTGATCGACTTCACCTGCAAAGTCTGCATCTACGTAGCCTTGTACTTTTATTTCTCCTTTGCCAAAGTACAAACACTTCTCTGTGGTGCCTCGTAGATACCTCAAAGTCCATTTCACTGCTTCCCAATGAGCTTTTCCTGGATTTGACATAAACCTGCTAACTACTCCCACTACATGGCCAATGTCTGGCCTCGTACAGACCATTGCGTACATCAAACTTCCAATGGTCAAGCATATGGTATCTTAGCCATGGATTCTCTTTCTTCCTCCGTCTGAGGTATTTGTTCCTTGGATAGCGAAAATGACCGCCAAAGGTGTCTTGTGGCCGGTTTGGCGTTGCCCATGTTGAATCTTTGCAAAACACGGTTGATGTACTCACTTTGAGATAAGCGCAAAATTTCTCTGCTTATCTCTCGTGATTTGCATTCCAAGGATCTTCTTTCTTTGGACCCAAGTCCTTCATGTCAAATTCTTTTGACAACTGCATCTTCAAGTTTTTAATCTCATCCATATCGGAACCTGTCACTAACATATCATCGACACAAAGAAACAAAATGATATAACTGGACTTATATCTCTTGAAGAAACAACAGTGGTCAGCGTTGCACTTCTGAAAGTCTTCCTTGTGCATGAAGCTTTCAAACTTCCTGTACCACTGTCTCGGAGCTTGTTTCAGGCCATACAAGCTCTTCTTTAATCTGCACACCATATTTTTGTTTCCATCTTCTAAGAAACCTTCAGGTTGGTGCATATAGATCTCCTCATCTAAGTCTCCGTGAAGAAACGCAGTTTTCACGTCCAACTGCTCAAGGTAGAGCTCTTCGCTTGCAACAATACTTAACACTGACCTGATAGTATTGAGCTTCACAACTGGAGCAAAAATTTCGGTGTAGTCAACTCCTTCCTTTTGCTGGAATCCTTTAACGACTAGTCGGGCTTTGTATCTCTTGGAGCCATCATTCTCCTCCTTCACCCGATACACCCATTTGTTGTGAAGTGCCTTCTTTCCCATGGGTAACTCAGCTAGTTCCCATGTTTGATTGGAGATGAAAGACTTCATCTCGTCTTTCATGGCAAGCTCCCACTTGCTAGCATCTGCGATCTGACATGCTTCTGCATAATCTTCAGGCTCCCCTCCATCAGTCAACAACATGTAGTCCATGTATCTCTTGTTGGGCACAAGAACTCGAGAAGACTTTCTCACTACCGGAGCTGGAGTAGGATGCTCTACTGTGTCAAATTGTTGTCTGCTACCTGGATAAGTTGATTCCTCTGACTGAGGATTCTCAACCATAGGACTTTCTAGGACATCGTCCACCTCTGCATACACCGCCCACTCGTTACGAGTTCTTTGGTGTGCGTGCTATGCCTGTCCTTGTACATCATTCTTTCATTGAAGATCACATCTCTCTGCGGATCGACTTTTGTTTTCACCATCCCAAAGACGGTAGCCAAACTCATTTTCACCATAACCGATGAAAGTGCACTTCTTTGATTTGGGATCAAGCTTATTCCTGCCTTGATCACTGATATGCACATATGCTACACAACCGAAAACTCTAAGATGTGAGAGTTTTGCCTCTTTTCCGCTCCATACCTCTTCTGGTATTCTGTGCTCCAATGGTACCGATGGACCTCGGTTGATCAAGTAAGCTGCTGTGTTATCGCTTCGCCGTAATCGCTTTTGCCTGACCGCACCCGCAAGCTTCGCTCTCTCTCAACGTTCGATTCATACGCTCAGCTACACCATTGTGTTGGCGTACTGGCACTGCTTCTTTCCATTACGATCCCGTGCTCATAGCGTAACTTCTTGAATCTGGTGTCTTCATATTCACCACCATTGTCGGTTCTGAGCTTTTTGATCTTCAATCTGTCTCATTTTCCACCATGGCTTTCCACATCTTGAAAGCCTTGAATACTTCGCACTTATGTTTCGTAAAGTATACCCATACCTTCCTAGAGTGATCATCAATAAAGGTCACGAAGTATTGCTTCCACTAATGGATGAGGCAGTCGTTGGACCCCAAACATCGAGTGAACAAGCTCGAAGTTTCTCTTTCTTTGGGGTTCTTCCACTTGTCTGAAAGCTAACTCTTTTACGCTTTCCAAGTATGCGATCTTCACACATGTCAATTTCTCTTGATCAAGACATGGCAATTTGCCCTTCGAGTGCATGATCTTCATCCCTTTCTCACTCATATGGCCTAGTCTCTGGTGCCATAGATTGGGATTTTCATTTCTTTGCAATCGCAATCAAATGGCATGCTCTATTTGTCTTGTAAAGAGTACCACTTTTTCTGCCGCGAACAATTGTCATTGCACCCTTTGAAGTCTTCCAATGATCGCCGTGGAAGATTGTTGTGTAGCCGTCACTAGCCAACTGGCCTACTGAGATTAAGTTTTTCGTCAGGTCAGGAATATGTCTGACATTTTTCAATTCCCATACAGACCCATTCAACTTAATCTTCACCACACCTTTGCCGACAATCTCACAAGATTGTTCGTTACCAAGGTAAACTTTACCAAGGTTTCCGGGTACATAGTTCTCGAAGAATTCTTTATGCGAAGTGGCATGAAAGATGCTCCAGAGTCTAATACCCAAGACTCTTCCTTGCTCTCCAAATAGCATATCAACGCGTCACCTCCTCCTGAGGTGGAAGCAACACTTGCCTCGTCCTTTGCCTCCTGGTTCTTCGGTGCACTCCTGCACTGATTTTTGTAGTGCCCGGTCTTCCCGCAATTCCAACACTCAATAGTCTTTGAGTTGGAGTTTTGGGAACTTTGATGATTTCTGGATTTGGACCGTCTGCCCTTTGATTTGCCACGTCCATTTCCTCTAGCTGAATTTCTTCCCCTTGACTCTGTATGCTATACTCAAGTGGAAGAAGATTCACTCGACTCTCTCCGTCGGATCTCTTCGCTGAGAACTAGATCACGAACATCGTCTGATTTCAACTTATTGTTTCCCGTTGAGCTACTCACAGCTGTGACAGTAGCATTCCAACTCTCTGGAAGAGAAGACAAAAGTATCAATGCTCGTACCTCATCATCAAATTCAATTCTAACTGAACTCAACTGGGTTGTGACTAAGCTGAGTTCATTGAGATGTTGCGCTACCGATGCACCTTCCGCCATCCGCAAGTTAAATAACCGCCTCATCAAATGAACTTTGTTTGAGGCCGATGGCTTCTCGTACATGTTGGAAAGAGCCTTCATAAGATCTGCTGTGGTCTTTTCTTTTGCAATGTTAAACGCAACGTTACGGGATAACGTCAATCGGATAACGCCAAGGGCTTGTCTATCGAGAAGGATCTATTCATCATCCTTCATCTCCGCTGGTTTCTTTCCTGTGAGAGGTTGATACAGCTTTTTTCTGATACAGATAATCCCCGATCTGCATCTTCCAAAAGCCAAAGTCCGCACCATCAAACTTTTCAATTTTCACCTTTCCTTTATCTGCGGCCATCACTCCCACTCGAGTCTGACTTCTCAGGATCGTTTTTGACAATTTCTGCGAACCACCGTGCTTTAGAACACCTCCGTGGACAAATTTGTAGTGCCGACCAATTTTACTATTCACGAAAAATTACTATTCACGTGAACAGTATCCTCACCAAGATTTAGCAGAAATAACCAACTAGCTTTGATACCAGTTGTTAGGAAATTACGCAAAATTTCCCCATAGTCAGATTAGTGGAAGAGCGAAAAATAAATGCGGAAGCACACACAAAAATTGATAACGGAGTTCGGCCAATAATGCCTACGTCTCCGGACTGCTGCAGACCTTATATTGAAAAAGGAAATACACACTGTGTTTACAAACACTCACACTCTCTCACAAAACCCACAACCCAATTACACCCAAAATATTTCTCTCTAAATATTTTTCACAAAAACTCCCTCACTGGAATTTTCTCTCGGTGCTCACTCTCTCAACTTGGAATGCACTCAATGTTGGAATGAATTTTCCTTCGTCCATGAGCTTCTATTTATAGGTGAACCAGGCAATGTGAACAACCCCAAAAATTGCTGCACCGTCCAAAGAAAAATTGGGATGCACCATTTGGTGCAATTAATTTGGGTAGGTGGGGAGTTGATCTTTGACTAATCAATAGAAGAATTGGGATGCACCATTCGGTGCAATTAATTTGGGTAGGTGGGGAGTTGATCTTTGACTAACAAAGATTATGCCAAATTGCCAATCACAACTGCAAAGACATAAAGCTAACTGAAACATAACATTTTGAAGAATCTCAAGTGCTCTGTTGCACTGAGACCGAGTCCTCACATAAACAACAGGAATAAACGTTAATAGATTGTTGCGCATCACTGTATATTAATCTATCTGTCATTCCACCCTGTATTAATTTCAAGTCTCAAGTATACCTATCTTATCCTTTTCATTAAATTTTTAAGTGAAAAACATAAGCATAAGCAGACAATAATGATAAAGTCAAGAGAATATCTATCACTATAAAATTAAATATCCCCTTTTAATTAAATATCCATCACTATGATGTAGCTTTCAATTCTTGTGAATTATACTCAAATTGTCTTCTGAGTTATTATGTGAAGGAATGATTTAACATCAACCACAAGTAACTATAGAATTGACTCTGTTAACCTGTTAAACTCATTCAAAAGACCAATGCTAAGCCATGTCTATGGTCACAATCAAGCTTTGGATCAAACAACAGAACGTTTTCATTTTGATTGGCTAATGACAAAATGACGGTAAAATAATGAATGGAGGACAGAACCGGATAGCTACCTCTCTCCTATGATCTCGAGTGATAATCTTTTCTTCTTCAAAGAACCGCAGAGTTCGACGAAGTTGATTTGAATGCAATTTGAGGTCCTTTGCCAAGTCTTCTTCTCTAACCCATTGTCGTCTGGAATAAAAATTAACAGCAGATCAATACAATCAAAACCCAAACCAAATAAATAAACACAGAGGCTAATGTTCAGATACACAGTCAAGTTTAATCTATATTTTGCATTTCTTCACAATCCCCATCATGTAAACAATATTCCAAGACTCGTCAAAAGCAAAAAACCAAATCCATACTTTCATGATAGCACAAATTAACAGGCATTGCATTTCCCAAAAAAAAATTATCTTTATCCTTTTTTCTAATCTGCAATTCTCAGTCTATCTATTTCACTTAAAAGTTAAACCCATTTCCGTTCTCTTTTTGTTTGTTTTCCTTTCTTTGTAATTGAGTATATGTACTACTTTCAACAGAACTAGTAATTTACGATCGCTGGCAAATGTGTATATATCTTCTACGATGGTCAAAACTTGATTAAAAGTGTGCACCAATTGTTCGTTAAAAAGATTATGTTTATCATATTGAGCATGCGTATGTATTATATATATCATAGGGTCACTAATAGTGAGTAATGAGACATTTAAATTTAAATGTTCAAAAACATGTCTTGAAAAGCGGATAGACAAGAAGAAACGTTGAACCTCGTGAGAGCGTCAAGAACCACTACAGCTATTCCTCTGTTATCACTCCTTCCCGTTTTGGGCTGATTATCTCCTTTGCTCGTAAGATCGTCATAGAAAGCCCTCGCCGCTAGTTTAACCAGCCTACGCAAATTCACTCAATAAACTAAAACAAAATTAACATAATTTGAATTACAATTCGAAAATGCATTTTGTTATTTTTCTTCACCTTTTTTTCGGTCAAACGCAATTTTGATGCATATGAACTGGAGAGAGAAATTCGTACTTGTTGTATGGTTCAATCATTGAATCGATCTGGTTTAGGGTTTTAGTTCAGTCTTTGGGGTTCTTCAACAGCTCGCCGCTGTTGTTGATTTTGTTAGTTCATTCGCTCGGTTGAATCGGAGAGGAGAGGAGAGAGATCTCACCTGGAAACTAAGAAGAAACTCTTGCTAACTGCCAATGACTTTTATAGACGAAGGGAAAGGATGTGCTTCGGGCTTTATCCTTTTCAGCGGCTCAAAGCCTTCGTATTAACGTAATCTCAAATCTCAAATGGGGCTTGATTCCACGATTCCAGCACCCCATGTTTTTTATTCCAACACCCCAAAATATTTTTTCCCAAAAATACCCTCTACTCTCTCTCTTTCCCCACCGCTCCCCCCTTCTCCCTACCCATGTGACCCCGCCCTGCCCCGCCTCTCCCCTATTCCCCCAACCCGCTTCCACCCCCTCTCCTACCCTTCCATTGTGTTTTTTTCATTTTTTTTGAAAACTAAGTTTTTGGTAGGCTATATTTTTTTTGTCTGGAAACTAAGGGTCTGTTTACTTTGTGAAATATTTTCTGTTTTCATTTTCTAAAATCAGTGTTAATTTTAACTTGTTAATAAGAAGATGAGAGACTCTTTGAGTGAACAATTGTCTACATTTTCGAAAACAATAAAACTGTCAAAAAAACTATTTTCATTATTTCCAGAAATGCATCCTCCATATCCCCCTTTTCATCTTCTCTTCATCACAACACGTCACTTCAAGAGCATCTCATCTTCTTGTTAGCAAGTTAAATTGAATGCAAGTTTTAGAAAATGAAAACAGAAAATGTTTTCACAAAGTAAACAGGCCCTAAGTTTCTGGTAGGAAACTTGCAATGATGGTAGTAGGGGTTTTCAGTGGTTTCGTGGTGTTCGATGGTGATCTCAGTGGAGTAATATAGGGAAGGTGGGTGCTAATAAAGGTTTGCATTGTTATTTTCGGTGATGGTTCGGGTTTTGTTTGTGGGTAAACACAGAGTTGCTTTCAGTTATATGAAAAAGTGGCGGGGTGGTTGCTTCAAGGGGGAGATCACAGTGACACATGGGCTTGTTGAAGATGGGTGTGGTGGTGCTTGCAGTTTTGCACATGGGGTCTCGCAATTTTAATGGTAACTCTGCGTTGGGCTTATGGTGGTCGCTTGTTCCGGTTGTAAATGGAGTGGAGGATGGGTTTCCCACAAGTGTGGCAATCTCGACTGGTGTGAGTTGTTGTGCGTAGTATTTTTTGTTCTAATGGAGAGTTCAGGGATTAATGGAGTTGGAGCGCTATCGTGGTGCTCGTTGGGAGTGGGTGCTTGTGGAAAAAGGAGGCTGAGTTTTATGTGAGGATGGTGGGTGGTTATGGGAGGGAGGTTTTTGGTTAACATAAAAGGGTATAGTGTGTTTATTATGGTGCCTAAATATATGGGCCTAGGTGGTTTCGCATGGTGCTCCTGGTGTTTGAAAATGGTTTTTGCTCAAGGTTTGAGGCAGGGGGAATGGGGTTGAGGGCGGGGTTATGGGAGCAGGGAAGGTGGGGTGGCATGTAACACCCCGTCGAGATAGGGCGTTTACTTTATTTATTTAAAATAATAGTAGTTCACATTTAAAACAAACACACAATTTTATTTATTTTTAAGGTTTACAAACATATTATACATACAAATATAGATTTAACCCTACACCCACATGGGTGATAAAAGACACACTAGCCGTGATGCAAGTATCTGTTCTCTGCTTCTAAGCAGTCTTCCCATAAACTCCCCACCCTCCAATTATAGGTTGATCTTGACCATCTGCTATATATCATCATGTAATAGAAAACACACCAGAAAAATAAAGGGGTAAGATATCCGTTAATCACCGTTAAACAGGAAAACAGTATAGCAGCGTTATTGTCACCATGTATGATACAAGCATAACAACATCCATCAACAAGACTACTAGTACAGATATCACACTCAAACTTATCAGTATACGGTCACAGACCAGACCATACTAATATGTCATACTCTGAAACCACAGACAGATATGTGTCACCGGTCTTTTGGGCTGATCACCGGTCCTACTAACTCAAACCACAGATCGCTGAATATCGCCGGCCATTAACGCCCTACTCCCTAGACCGATCACCAATCTTAGGGTACAGAGAATGAAACACAAGTTGATTGCCGGAGTAAGGCACCGTCCCGTGCACAAGGACGACATTCCCTATATAGGAATGGCCAAGATTGTCCACCCGTTAGACGTGGAGTCCTGGAGACTTGTCTGGATAACCGAGTACACACCCTCAAGGTTACCGACTATCCCCAAACCATTCCGTACCTTTGGTACCAAGGGCATGGAGAGCCTCATCGGAAAGACCGAGTACACACCCTCTAGGTCTTGGACGAGTATGCACCCTCAAGGCCACCGACTGATCTCATTACCATCCCGTCGATACCTCAGATACACCAACCTTGGGTACACTAACAAATAGAGTACTGACAGTAATACTTTCTGTTACTGTCTAGAGATTCGCAAATCTCTAACTAGAGGGTGACACCCTTGACTCATACCTCAGACTCACATATATTATACACAACCAGTACATAATTATCAAATATCAATCGGAATACTAACAATTATAATTTATCATTTATCATATTTAACAGCATGTAAATTACTTCTAATGTCCCGTAAGCGATTGTCTACTAATCTCATAAATTAACCAAATAAACATATCATATGTTGGTTGATAGGTCTACGGTGACTATCCTTAGCCACCGTACACCGCAACCCCTTTCTTGAGGTGTTGCTACTACCAACCTCTAGTAGGGCTAAGGAACCCTACGCATGCTAACAATACTACTCTACTACCTATTTTCCCTAGTGACTAAGGTATATTCCCCTTACATGGCTTAGAAGACCGCTGCCGCCCGTGTCCCGTCACTCTTCCTCTTCCCAAGCTTCCTTTCGCACTCCCAAGGGTCAAGTGGAGAGTCTTGCGAAATGGGGAGAGGAGAGCTCTATTTATAGGCATAGGTTGCCCCATTGCGTCGCGAGCGGATTACACATGGATCATGTCGCGTCGCGAGCTGGGACACGTGTCACGCATCGGACGAGTGTGATTACCGACTTACCCACCGACTTAGATCGTGTCGCGATGCTCTTCTTTGTAATTTTCGTCGCGTCATGATGGTCCTTAAGGAGTAAAATTCTGTTTTTGTCCTTCTAGATGATTTTAGCGTATTCTATACTTTTTCAGGGGTTTTCTAAGTCTTTTCCAAGCCTATTTCATCCCTAATTAAGGTTTCTAACTCCCGTTATCACTTAGTTACTGATCGAATTATTATTCTAAGAATTATTTAGGACTATTTAAAAATCAAGATGTCACATTTCTACCCCCTAAAAATAAATTCCGTCCTTGGAATTTAACAATAGGTACCTGAATCTGAAATCTCCTCGGTCCATTTGACCGTGAACATTCGCCCTGCTCTGGTTACTAGTTAGTTGATGTTGTGGGTTTAGATTCAGCAGTGGGTTTTCCCTCAGCCATTTTTCCTTTAGTTCCAGTTATCTCCTCTTTATATTCTCGAGCAATATGTCCTAGTTTCTTACATCGGTAATAGACAGGTTCTTTTTCAGGACATTCCTGGAGTTGGTGTCTCTCTCCGCATCGAGCACATCTTATTGATCTGATTTTCCCACCTTTAGTAACCATGAGTGACCGTTCAGAATGATCATAGGGTCCTTGATTATTTTTCTCGTTTTGATTCCTCTTATTGCCTCTTATAGGCCCACCGTTCTTCTATTTTTCTTTTTCTATTCCATTATCAAGATTTTCCAGCTCAATGCAATTTTCTAACAACTCGGAAAAATGTCTATTCTTCAAAGGAACCATAGACCTGCGCAGCTCGGGTTTCAACTCATCTTCAAACTGTTGACACATCCATTCTTCATCTGGATTTATCTGATAAAACCTAGAGTATTTAATTAAAGTCTCAAATTTCACTGCATATTCTCCCATAGACATTTTTCCTTGTTTCAAACTGAGGAATTCTTCCTCCTTTTCGCGCTTCAGTGTACTTGGAAATTATTTCTCTAAAAAACCAAATCTGAAACAATTACCAAGTAATCACTCTTCCCTCAGCCTCCAACATTCTTTGTTTGTTTTTCCACCAAGATTTCACTCCTCCTACTAAGAGAAAGGTTGCATAAGTTACCTTTCGATCATCCCGGTAACGTATAGTGCCGCGAAGACCTTCTCCACTTCTTGGAGCCACAATTCTGCTCCCTGCAGATCATATTCTCCTTTAAATTGCGGAGGTTTATTTTTCATAAAGGCAGCCTGCCCGGCATCAACCGTTACTTCTCCTCCACCTTTCTGGTTCAACAAATGTTGCAGTAATTCTCCATATTGTTGGACCAGCAGAGCATTCTGTTGTGCCTGCTGTTGCATGGCTATTACCAGATTTTCTAATCCTCGGTTCCCATTAGTTCCTCCTGATCCCCCATCATCTTCTGGAGTGTTACCTCCTCTTTTTCGTGTTCGTCGAGCCATTCGTTACCTGGAAATGTAACAATTGGCTCAGGATATCCTATAACTAGGTTTTTCTAAAACTAATGTTTGACTCTCCATCCAACCCCATAATTGTCATTCAATGTGGAGACAATTAGACTCTAAACACAACCAGTGACTCGACCCTCCCCATAGTCCGATTAGAACCGAACTGCTCTGATACCACTAATGTAACACCCCGCCGAGACAGAGCGTTTATTTATTTAAAATAATAATAGTTCACATTTAAAACAAACACACAATTTTATTTATTTTTAAGGTTTACAAACATATTATACATACAAGTATAGATTTAACTCTACACCCACATGGTGATAAAAGACACATTAGCCGTTACGCAAGTATATGTTCTCTGCTTCTAAGCAGTCTTCCTATAAACTCTCCACCCTCTAATTAATTACCGGTTGATCTTGACCATCTGCTATATATCATCATGTAATAGAAAACACACCAGAAAAACAAAGGGGTAAGATATCCGTTAATCACCGTTAAACAGGAAAACAGTATAGTAGGGTTCCTGTCACCATGTATGATACAAGCATAACAACATCCATCAACAAGACTACTAGTACAGATATCACACTCAAACTTATGAGTATGCGGTCACAGACCAGACCATACTAATACGTCATACTCTGAAACCACAGACAGACATGTGTCACTGGCCTTTTGGGCTGATCACCGGTCCTACTAACTCAATCCACAGATCGCTGAATATCGCGGGCCATTAACGTCCTACTCCCTAGACCGATCACCAGTCTTAAGGTACATAGAATGAAACACAAGTTGGTTGCCCCGAGAACATATCATGATTTGCTACCATATCTTATTATCGGTTACGGCATCCCATGTTGCCATATCCAATTGCCGGAATAAGGCACCGTCCCGTGCACAAGGACGACATTCCCTATATAGGAATGGCTAAGATTGTCCACCTGTCAGACGTGGAGTCTTCGAGACTCGTCTGGATAACCGAGTACACACCCTCAAGGTTACCGACTATCCCCAAACCACTCCGTATCTTTGGTACCACGGGCATGGAGAGCCTCATCGGAAAGACCGAGTACACACCCTCAAGGTCTTGGCCGAGTACGCACCCTCAAGGCCACCGACTGATTTCATTACCACCCCGTCGATACCTCAGATACACCAACCTCGGGTACACTAATCCGGCTACCACCACTGACAAATAGAGTACTGATAGTTGTAACATCTTGATTTTCAGAAAATGATAAATAAATATTAGATATTCTAAATTAAAAGGAGATAGGCCTAAATGTGTTAGAGAAACATTCAAAAAGATTAAAAATACCCCTAGGAAGGATCTGGAAGCCCTAGAAACGTCTATAATGGAAGAAATTACACATATGTCCTTAGGTATGGTCGCGACGCACCGAGATTGAACTGGAATCCATCGCGACGCAATGGAGAGGATTTTGGAACCAATAAGTCGGCGATCACAACCAATGAATGGGTGACTCGTGTCCCTGTCATAACGCGATGGAGATTTAGCCTACACCCATCGCGACGCGATGGACCTGATCCTCATCTATAAATACATACCAAGGTAATTAAAATCGAACCAGACATTGAACCGGAGAGGACCAGGGTTCAGGGTTTTTGGGTCGATTCGGGGTTGGATCGGGGTCGAATAAAATATTATTTTTTAAATATATATATACGAAATATATAATATATATACATAATATTTCAATTTATACACAAAAGAACGACACAACGATGGAAAAGTGTGAATGGGCAGAAGCCCAACATCCAAATCCAAATAAAAATAATTAAAGATGGGATAAAAAAGGTGTGAATGGGCTGAAGCCCAACATCCAAATCCAAATAAAAATAATAAAAACTAAAGTAATACTCCAATAATAATTAAACAAATAAGACAAATTAAATTAAATAAAAATATAATAAAAGGAGAGGGGGGTTCACGTGAACCCTATTTTTGCTGCCTCCTATTTTAACTGCTGCCAGAAGCAGCTGGAAAGAGAGAAGAAAAACTTCAGCCGCGAGAGAGAGAGAAAGAAGACGCGCGGCAGGTGGCGGTGAAGGGACGGCGAGGCAGATACTTCTTCTTCTCAAGGCCAGATCGAAGTAGACTTCTTCTTCCTCGTCACTTCTTCTTCCCCGTTTCTCTGGCTCTCTGCTTTTTGCCTGAGAGTGGTGAAACAGATACTTCTTCTTCTCAAGGCCAGATCGAAGCAGACTTCTTCTTCCTCGTCACTTCTTCTTCTTTGTTTCTCTGGCTCTCTGCTCTTTGCCTCGTGTTTGTAAGGCCAGATCGAAGAATATTTTTATTTCAGATCATGTATTTCTGGAATTTGAGTTATCTTCTCAACTCACCTCTTTTCATCTTCCTCGTTTTTCCTTTATTTAAAAAAAAAATGGTCGTTGGTTTTTGAACCGACCGGTTCACTCACAAACCCGGTTTTCACCGGTTTTTCCGGTTTTTTCCCGGTTTTCGGTCCAATAGCCCGGTTCTCTGCCAAGCGGTCCGTTGGGGTAAGCCGGAGTGGACATGGGTCCGGTTCCCGGTCTGACCGGTCCAACTGGCCAGTCCGGGTCCGGTTTTTGTTATCTTGATAAATACCCTTCACCTCTTCACTTCCAACTCGCCCCAAATCCTCTTCTCTCTCTAGCTTTCTCTCTCTAGAAACTTCAAAGGAGTAAGTATGCTCTGTGCTTGCCTCTAATAAGGATCTGACACATTAAAAAACCCTTAGCAAGTAATCCTTGAGATTGAGAAAGAGAGTGAGGCTTAGAGGGACACTAAGGAGCAAGTATGCTCTGCACTTGCCTCAAATGAGGATCTTGTGCATAAAAAAACCCTTAGTAGGCCATCCTCTGAGAAGGGAGGATGAGAGTGACCTAGTAGATTAGGAAGGAGTGTCCAGAGGTAGGAGTACAAGTAACGGACACGGCGAGAGAGTAGAGGGTGACAACAACTACAACAGCCTTCTAACTAGGTAAGGAGACCGAAATCCTATCCACTAGGGATTGTAGGATTAGAATAAGTGTATAACTAGGCATAGGGTGACTCAAGTCCTACTAGAGGTTAATAGTAGCAGCACCTTAGGAGAGGGGCTATGACCTGTGATAGCTGAGGACAATTGTCATAGGTCTATTAACCATAGGAGTAATCTATTGATATCAGTGGATGTATGTTGATTGATGTGATGTTGGTTCCTTATGATTGCATTATAATTGTGTGGGTAATTGCCGGTGTGTGGATTGATAACATGTTAGTAGTAGATCACCTAAGCGACATTAGGGTTGGCTCATGTGTGGATCGAGGATGGTTGATGCTTGACAATGTGTTGGTTGACCTATATGTTGATTATGGATGATTGATAATTGATGTTGTACCGGTTGATCTATAAGTCATTCGAGGATGGTTGAGTATTGATAATGTGTTGGTTGATTTACAATATGATGTAGGTGCTGGTAATTCTGCTTATGCTGGTTTGATGTAAAGTTATCAAATAATGATGTATGTGGGGTATGGTTGAAGCTATCTAACTATAAAGAGCTGTTAAGTGCTGAGATAAGATGATGATGTTGGCTGAGATAATGAGTTGATGTGCTGAGCTGATGAATAATGAAAAGATGATAAGGTGCTGAATAATAAATGATCATATGCATGTGTTGTAATCCACCGTCGTGCATATAGGCTGTGTACGAGGCCATGTGTCAGAGTGCGGGCACGATGCAGTCGGTATAGGATCCGCTTCGCGTGGATCTTTGAGGATAGTCTGGGTCCGACAAGGCTCCTAGGTGACCAGTGATTTTGCCCCACTGTGTCGGGACGTCGGGTAGCCTAGTTATCCTGACGGGGTACTGTTGCATCACTGTCCATATATAGTGCCGATCCCGAGTGTCGCTTCGATACCTGTTCTTATCGAATAGCAGGGATGCACTCTTAGGGGTACGATAAGCGGGATAGGGGGATAGACAACTGGCTGGCCTATCGAGGTCGCTGTTATCTATAAAGGCAAAGTAGCTAAGGTGGGTTGTTTTTGCCATAATTGAGCTGTGTGGCGACGTAGGCATATAGACGCAGGTTGCATGGGAAGGGTAGTTAAGTATTGATCCAAACAAGTTTCTGGGAGATGTATGATTTAATTTATCATAATATTCCATTGTTCTGTTTTGCTGTTATACTTATGTGTGATGCCTGATTTATGCATGAATTCTAAATCCTACATTCCCATTCAATAGTGCGTATAGTGCGTTCTGAGTCTCCTGCTCTATTTCTTGTTTTGTATATGCTCTCGGATATTAGCAGGTAACAGACGATTCAGGAGGAAAGATGGTATCGGGTGTTTCACAACCAGTGAGTCAGAGTCAGTAGATGGGAAGTCCAAGTTACTATCCCTATATATACTGTATCAGGATCCTATGGATAAATACCTTTAGGTATAAATGTACACTTCCACCTGCTAAATAAAATAAAAATTATTTCCACTATTTGTGTACTAACTAATATATTTAATATATTGGAAAAAATTGACTAGGATGTCACAACAGTAATACTTTCTGTTACTGTCTAGGGATTCACAAACATCTAACTAGAGGGCGGCACCCTTGACTCATATCTCAGAGTCACATATATCATACACAACCAGTACATAATTATCAAATATCAATCGGAATACTAACAATTATCATTTATCATATTTAACAGCATGTAAATTACTTCTAGCGTCGCATAAACGATTGTCTACTAATCTCATAAATTAACCAAATAAACATACCCTATGTTGGTTGATAGGTCTACAGTGACTATCCTTAGCCACCGTACACCGCAACCCCTCTCTTGAGGTGTTGCTACTACCAACCCCTAGTAGGGCTAAGAAACCCTACGCATGCTAACAATACTACTCTACTACCTATTTTCCCTAGTGACTAAGGTATCTTTCCCCTTACCCGGCTTAGAAGACCACTGCCGCCCGTGTCCCGGCGCTCTTCCTCTTCCCAAGCTCCTTTTCGCACTCCCAAGGGTCAAGTGGAGAGTCTTGCGAAATGGGGAGAATAAGAGCTCTATTTATAGGCATAGGTTGCCTCATCGCTTCGCGAGCGGATTACACATGGAACCCGTCACGTCGCGAGCTGGGACACGTGTCACGCATTGGACGAGCGTGATTACCGACTTACCCACCGATTTAGATCGTGTCACGATGCTCTTCTTTGTAATTTACGTCGCGTCGTGATTGTCCTTAACGAGTAAAATTCTGTTTTTGTCATTCTAGATGATTTTAGCGTATTCTATACTTTTTCAGGGGTTTTCTAAGTCTTTTCCAAACCTATTTCATCCCTAATTAAGGTTTCTAACTCCCGTTATCACTTAATTACTGATCTAATTATTATTCTAAGAATTATTTATGACTATTTAAAAATCAGGATGTCACATGGCATACAGAGAAAAGCGACCACACAAGGGAGGGTAGTCGAGGTGGAGGGTGGTGCGCAGGGGAGGGAGTGTGGGTGGGGGTCGCATGAGAGGGGAAAGCAAAAGGGGTGGGGGTGTTTTACGAAAAGTGCAGAGGATTAATGGAATGCTATAATCACTCTCCATCTCAAATTTGGGCTTTATTCGGTTTAATTGATATTTTTTCGAATTTTTTTTTGAAGATTTTAGGGTATTTATTTAAGTTTTAAAAAATCAAATTTAAAAAAGGTTTAATGATTATTTTGAAAAAATATGTTTACTTATAGCATATTCTTAAAAGGTAATTTTACTTGCATTGATACGTTTTTCCCTGTTAGCTTGCATTGATTTTAAATAAAAAAATAATATACCTTTTTTTTGACAATAAAAAAAATAATATACTTAAAATCATTATAAAAAAAATTAAGTAACAAAACAATGCCATATGATTTATTGTGAATATCTTAAATTGTTTGTCCTTGTGCGTTTGTTATTCGTATATTTATCAATCATTTCATATGTAAATAAAAAAAGAGACGCATAGTGTTAAAAAAAGACGCATAGTAAAATGGCAACGAACTTTGTTTTCTCTATAGGTGCTGATAGAGGTGATGGTGGTTCAGAATGGGCCATATGATGAAGGAGGCAGCTATAAGGACGGTCGGGAGAAAAGACAAAAAGTATCTTTCATGGGCATGGTCATGGGAAAGAAGGAGGTCTCGGAGGCTAAGTCTAAAGTAGATTTGATTAAAGAAAATCTTGCAAGAATCGGCTACGGGGATGGTAATCCTTTTAAATTCATAGTTCACATTGACGACTCACTTTTTGAAGGGTTACGTTCACCATGGCAAAATAACTATTAGGTTGTTATCAAAGAGTATTAGATATAATACTATGAAGGAAAGATTGCCGCGCAGTTATGAAAACTAGTTGCAGGCTTTGAGATCGTGGATATAGTGAATAGTTTCTTCACGGTGAAGATTGATAATGCAGATGATTGAGCGAAGGTGACACATAATTGGCCAGATGATCTTTGATCACTATCTCTCAGTGCAATCATGGTCCTTTAAGTTTGTTTCACTAACAATCAAGATTGACAGAACAATGGGATGAATTCATTTAACTTGTTTTATTATGACGAAGGCATTCTAATGGCGTTAGCTTCTATTGTGGGTAAACATGTTAAGGTGGATAATAATATGTTGGATGTGCAGAGGGGCTGTTTGCTAGGGTTTGTGTCGAGGTTGAACTCGACGGACTAGTTATAGGCAAGGTTTGGTTAATAGGGCATTGGTATTCTGTAGAGTATGAAGAGTTGCATCGTATTTGCACATGCAAAAGATTGCAAAAACCAAGACCCTCGACATATGATATCAAAAGAAATTGGATCATTGCTGCTGCTATGTTCCATTCGTTGCACCTGCAATGGCTTCTGTTGGTGACGCTACTCTGATTATGACCAGTGTTGGCAACAACAATGAGCAAAATTAGCCGCAATCTTTGGAAATCAATAATATGGTGGATATTGTTTAAATCATTATCAACTTCATGGTGACTGGAGGATGGTAAAATGGAAGAATCATAAATCAACAATAGCTAAAAAGATCAAAGATTCACATGATATCCAAAGTAATTATGTCGCTAATAATAAGGGGGAGAAAGAGAAATCCAATGTAGTTAGGGATATATCTATATCACTTACCATATCTATATCACCTGCCAATTCTTTCCCACAACTGAGGTAAAAAGCACACATACTTTTTATATCAATTATGGACATAACTTACATTAGTTATGGACATAACTTACATCCGTTACTGACATAACCGATGTAAAACATCTAGTTTTTTTTTTAACAATGATTTGTTCTTCATTCCTTCCCATTACAGTTTGGCAACAAATGTCAATACAACTAAACCCATAAACAAATATTTAATTTACCTTAAATAACTTCTAAAAGTTAGTAACTTACATCCCCAACATTTAATTTCTAAACTTATATTTTAAAGCAAAGTAACTTCTAAAGCAAATATTTAAACTTATATTTAATTTAAGTACACTTGTACTTTCATCTTTTGATAATTCTCTAAAAGTCATCATTCCTTTAAACCTCGATGCTCTTTAGTTTTGTCCCACCAAACTCCACAAGTTGCGGTCCATTTTCTGGCCAAGTTTTCCCACCTCCATATCCTGTCAACGACACTACTTCGTTGGTGATGAATGGAGGGTTAAAAGACCAAAGTAAAGACTCCTACAAAATCGTCAAGTTTGACTACTGGCTGCTCGTACTCGACAAACTCTTACCCAACCGACACTACTTTGAATAGAACAAGACCATTGATAATCCAACTGAATGGTCCAAGTTCGGTCTATTCCAGTTTTTATCCATAAATATTCGAACTTTGGTTGCAATTTTCTAACTCATACTTTCCATTCTTCTTGTAGCATTCTCCACCATCCCGTAAGACTTTCTCTCTCAACGGCTCATTAATTATTAGACTTTCATATGTTTGGTGTGCGCATAATTGGTGTTCAAAAAATACATAGAAGAGCCAATGAATGTTGATTCAGTTGGTGAAGATACAACTCATATCTCATAAAGACGTGAATTCGAATTTCGTTGCCGATGTGAGAACTATTGGTGAGTTGTAATATAAGTTTTTTTTTTAGCATAGAGACTCTCTTAGCCTCACTGATTTATTTTTTATTTTATGTAAGAAATTATTGGCTAAATTATATATTTAGTCCTCTACATTTATTTTAGTTTTCAATTTGGTCCTCTACGTTTTATTTATTTCGTTTTGGTCCTTTAAGTTTCAAATGTTACAACAAGTTGGTCCTTTCCGTAATTGCACGTTGTAACACCGTTAAATTGTCTGGCGTGACACCCACGTGACACTGATTTACCCACGTGGCACTTACATGTATAATAACAAAAAAAAATCCCTCTCATTTTTTTTCATTCCCTTTCTTTCTTTTTTTTCCTTCCTCACACTCTCTCTCGCTGCTGCAGAGCCAGAAAAACGCAGAAGAAGCAGAAGAAGCAAAAACGCAGAAGAAGCAAAACGCAGAAGTGATGTGTGACAAAGTCAAACTAATCTCACGTGATGTGGCTATCTTCTTCTTCCCCATCTCATGATTCTTTTTTTTTTCCTTCCAAAATCAAACAAAAAAAAACGCAGATCTGAGATGAATTGGAGATTTAAGGTAGAAGAGAAAATCGTTTAATAGCTGCTGGTTAATCCTTCCCCCGATCAAAAGTTTAATGGAGGAGAGAAATGGAGGAAAAAAAACCTTAATTTTAATTTGGAGAAGATGATGAACAGTACAGGACCAAAGCTGCATTTTTTTTTGTTCTTCTGCGTTTTTTTTCTTACTTCTTTTTTCGTTCTTCTGCGTTTGGCTTCTTGCTTCTTCTGCGTTTTTGTTCTTCTGTGAACAAAGTTCTATTATTCCCATCTCTCTCTCTCTCTTTCTCTTTCGCTGCTGCAACAACTTTGGGAAAGAAGGAAAAAAATTTGGTTTGATTTTGGGGGAAAAAAAAGAAGAACCAGAAGGCAAAAATTGGGGAAGAAGAAGAAAATAGCCACGTCACAACAAATATTTGCCACGTAGGTAAACGTTTGCCACGTGCGTGCCACGCCGGCTAAATTAAACGGTGTTACAACGTCAAAGAACTAACTTGTTGTAACGTTTAAAACATAAAGGACTAAAACGAAAGAAATAAAACGTAAAAGACTAAATTAAAAACTAAAATAAACGTAAAAGGTCAAATGTATAATTTAGCCAAAATTATTTTATATAAAAAAAGTAGGGAAGAGAGAGGCACAAACAACACTAAAGATTCACCGAAAAAAAAAACCACTAAAAAGAGCATTATATCGTCATCTCCCTCTGGCGTGACCCAACCACGCTCCTACTGGGTGAGGTCCTCTATAAATAACGCATCACTCTAGCTCTCTCAGAGGGAGACACATACACATACTCACAGAAATTGAGCGAGAGAGACGTCGATTTTCTTGCACCTAGAGGCTCGTGATCTCATTCCCTCATGGCGAAGCCTCGCAAGCCCAAGAACGAAGACCCCAAACCCGAAAACTCAGGCGCCGTAGTTCACCACCAAAAGCTATGTCTCTCCGTCGACATGGACAAACGCCTAGTCTACGGGTTCGTTTCCCTTTCTCCCATTTCCGTTTCACTCCTCCACATGCACTACTTGAAAATTAGCATATTCTGTGTGCTAGTTGCAGATTAGGTTTTGTTCGAGTTAGATTCGAGATCACCTAATCAAAACCGAGGGAGATTGTGTTTTTTTAACTAATTTAATTTTGTTGTACTTGCAGGTACACTGAATTGGAAATTGCGGTGCCGGAGATTGGGATCGTTGGGCTGCACGCGGAGAATCTAGGGATTGGAAGGGTCTGGGTTGATGGCGAGCCCACGGAGTTCGAGTATTACCCTCATCAGCATCAGCTGTTGGAGGACGAAAAGAAATGGAGCTCGGTGTCTTCTCCTAGCTCTGCTGCTGATGCTGCTGTGTCAGTGTACTTGTCTTCCCTGGAGAAAGAACTGGTGCCCAATTTACTCATTAATTGCTGTAAACCTTTTAAGACTGAAGGTGAACAGCAGGAGCAGCCCGTTGCTGAAAATGGGGTTCACTCCTCGGTCGAGCCCAAGCAGGTCATAGTTGCTGTCTGTGTGCCCTTGATTTTTATGCTGACCCCAGATGCTGAACTGTTTCTGAGAGTTTTGTTTCAAGAGACTCGTGAACCCTATACATGGCAACTGAATTTATAATAATATGAACATATTGACAATTTTGAGTCATAAGAAGTAATTAGACATAATGACAGACTGAATTTTATAATATGTATATATTTGTAATTTTTAATTCTCTAAAGTAAATAGACTCTGCCTTTGAACAAAGTATGAACCCAAGTCCGTAGTAACAACTCCAATTTTGAACACCATCTTCTGCTTCGATTTCCCACAAGTCTCACAACGTTGCATGTATTTATTTATGACCGGCCCAATGACTGATGTTGTATTTTGTTGTATTGAAGTTTCTCCCTGTTTTGATTTTAAACGTGTTATTCACTCACTCATTGGAAAGAAATTGGCTATTTTTTTTTTTAATTGGTAGGATAGTGTGAAATCTTTCCAGAAAATATGGTGGCAATATGTGAGAAATGAGTTGCTGTGGTGAGGTTTACTATTTGTGTTTTCTCATGTAGGTTGATGTTGGCTGCAGAATGTGAGATTAGTTCGTATCGACTATTGGATAGAAAAGGCAGAGACAGGAATCCACTTCAGAGATAATGTTCTTCATACTGATAATCAGATAAGGAGGGCAAGGTGTTGGTTCCCTTGTATAGATGACAATTCACAGCAATGCTGGTATGAAATGTTTAACACTTCCTGTTTTTTGGTGTATGTTCACCAGGTGCATGCTCCGATTTTACAATAATAACAGTATTTACCGTTTACTGTGCGAGTTTGAAGTCATTTTGTTATTTTGTTCATGTTTCAGCTATGATCTGGAGTTCACTGTAGCACACAATCTTGTGGCTGTCAGTACTGGAAGCTTGCTATATCAGGTAGAAATGAACGATATCAATGTTCTGGGATTTTGGTTTGAAAGCATGTAAAATACCATGTTTAAAAAGCTGATAATATTTAGGAGTCATGTCTTGTTAGTAAGTGTATCTAACAAGTCATGTTGGGAATTCGAATTTCTTCAATTCCAACTACTGGGCAATTGGAGTATGGTTACTTCAGTTTTTTCTTTGGTATAATCCGCAGGTGGTAATAGCTGAGAGGCTTCCATATTTTTTTTTCTTTGGCAATCTTCATTGTTATTTGTTGAAAATCTTAGGATTTGATTACTGTGCCTATATTAAAAACCATAGAAAACCAGAAAGCGCTTATTTTGTATAAAAGACAATGGTTGTAAAAGTGATTGGTCACCACTAAAAATATTTGAAATAGTTCTTTCCTTCATATGGCGATTAGTGATTACTCTCTTTGCTGTCTAATACTGAAGCTTGGGATGTCTGGTAGAACAAATGTGCTGCTATGGCCTTGTTTTGTATACTGAGTACTGGATACGAAATGTTGTAGTTTTCCAATTTATTCATTTATAATTCATTCATAAGACCATAAGGAGGAGTGCCGTACAATTTGGATTGCTCTTTCCTTTTCATTTATATGACGTTACGGGATATTGAGGATTGCCCTGTAAAATATTTGAGGCTTGAGCATGGAGGATATTTTCTTTCAGCTAAATTATGGACTAGTATCACTTAGCTTCACTTGGTTGATCTTAGGTCATGGACTAGTATCACTTAGCTTCACTTGGTTGATCTTAGGGTTAGCGTTAGAGACAAATATCACTTAGCTTGACTTGGTTGGCCAAATTGTTAAAGTTAGGGTTTGGGACTAGCATCACTTATGTTGACTTGGTTGACCACATGGTTAGGGTTAGTGTTAGGGACGAGTGTCACACAACTTAATTTAGTTGGCTACATGGTTAGGGTTAGGGTCAGGGTCATGGACTTGTATCACTTAGCTTGACTTCGTTTGTCATATTGTCAGGGTTAGGGTTATGGTTAGGGAGTAGTATTACGTTGTTTGACTTGGTTGGCTGCATAGTTAGGGTTAGAGTTAGAAACTAGTATCACTTTGGTTGAATTGGTTGACCACATGATTAGAGTTATGGTTAAGGACAAATATCACTTTGCATGACTTGGATGACAAGGTTAGGATTAGGGTTAGGAACTAGTATCACTTAGATTGACTTGGTTAACCACATGGTTAGGTTTAGGGGTTAGGGTTAAAGACTATTATCATTTTTTGTTGTTGTTGTTGTTGTTGTTGTTGTTATTATTATTATTTATATATTATTTATATACTTTTGTAACATGGTTGTTACAACATATTTTTTTTAAAGTTATATACATATATATTTATTATTTTATGTATTATTATATGTAATAATATGTTCATTTAGGTTTTAATAATGTTGACTTGGTTGACCACATGTTTAGGGTTAGGGTTTTGGACTAGTATCACTTAGCTTGACTTGGTTGATCTTAATGTTAGCATTAGAGACTAATATCACTTAGCTTGACTTGGTTGACCAAATTGTTAGAGTTAGGGTTTGAGACTAGCATCACTTAGGTTGACTTGGTTGACCACATGGTTAAGGTTAGTGTTAAGAACTGGTATCACACAACTTAATTTAGTTGGCTACATGGTTAGGGTTAGGGTCATGGACTAGTATCACTTAGCTCGACTTCGTTGGTCACATTGTCAGGGTTAGGGTTATGGTCAGGGAGTAGTATCACGTTGTTTGATTTGGTTGGCTGTATGGTTAGGGCTAGAGTTAGGAACTAGTATCACTTTGGTTGACTTAGTTGACCACATGGTTAGGGTTATGGTTAAGGACAAGTATCACTTTGCATGACTTGAATGACCACAAGACAGTGTTGTCAAAAATCGGCCATGGCGGAAATCGGAGGCGGGTTTTCACTAAAACGCAACAGTCTAGGCGGTGGCGGGGCGGGTTCTGCATGGCGGCCGCTTCGCGTGGGGCGGCCATGGCGGATGGCGCGCACCATGGCGGAAACCCGACCCAAAACATAAGAAAACACGCTGTTTGGCTGCTGCGCGACTCGGATCCGACCCGGCTACATATTTTAGTTATGTAACATTTTTTCTGCACTACAACTGTTATTCTGCAAGTTTTTATTTATATTTACATATCTGTGTGTGTGTGTGTATATATATATATGTTGTATTTTATTCAGTCCGCCATGGCGTCTGCCATTTCCTGCAACGCAAATCAGCCATTTTTTTATGGTGGATTTTTGGTTGTCCGCCATGGACCGCCATCCGCCATTGATAACATTGCCACAAGGTTAGAGTTAGGGTTAGGGACTAGTATCACTTAAATTGACTTGGTTAACCACATGGTTAGGTTTAGGGGTTAGGGTTAAAGACTATTATTATTTTTTTGTTGTTTTTGTTATTATTATTATTATAGTCCCTTATGTTTATTTTAGGTTTCAGTTTTGTCCCTTATGTATTATTTGTTTCGAATTGGTCTCTATGTGTAAATGTTATACCAATGTGGTCCATCTGTTTCGAAATGGTCCCTTATGTTACAAAAATTATGCTAATGTGGTCTCCTTTTTTGCAAAATAAGGGGCAAAAAAGGGACCACATTGGTATAATTTTTGTAACATAAGGAACTATTTCGAAACAAAAAAAACAAGAGGGACTACATCGGTATGGCTTTTATACATAAAGGATCAATTCGAAATTTTTAATACATAAGGGACCAATCTGAAACATAAAATTCGGACTTACTCCTCTCCCTCCTTGTATTGGATGCAGTCTTCCCCCTCTCTTTTCTTTTCTTTGTTCTCATTTTTCTTTTTCTTTTGGGAATAATAAGATTCATCCCAAAATATCCTTATATGTACTCATAACTGCCAATTTGACACGTCTCTGACATGGGGGATATTTTCTTTCTTACTCCTCTCCCTCCTTGTATTGGATGCAGTCTTCCCCCTCCCTTTTCTTTTCTTTGTTCTCATTTTTCTTTTTCTTTTGGGAATAATAAGATTCATCCCAAAATATCCTCGTGTACTCATAACTGCCAATTTGACACATCTCTGACATGCTATGGCTTAAATTTCAATTCGGGTCTGGTGCATGACTTGCGGGGTTAATCTCAGTCAGCCATTTATTATCAACTTATCACTGTCAATTTGTTGTTAGTTGATACAACTCTGCAATGCTACGGACCGGGTTTTGGTTTTTGGCTGGTGGTGCTTGATTTGCGGTGATAGCTTAATTGGGAGAGCGTCAGATTGAAGATCTGAAGGTCGCATGTTCGATCCATGCTCACCGCATGCATCTCTAGGGTCAAGGATTTATGTAGCCAATGTTCCTGTCCATGGGATTTGGCTTGTATTATTTAGCCCTTAGTTTTGAAGAGTACAATGGCTTTCGCAAAACTTTCAAGCAGCTTCTATTACTTCCATGCCATGAAGGAGAAGGGAAGGATTATCCTTACTTCCATGCCTTCTGTCCAATTGAAAACGAATTTTTTTTTTTTTTCCGATTTTATCCTTATTTGATGCTATTCTCTGCATGCAATGAGATGTAAACTATGTATGATACCCTGTTCTATTTTTGGTTTTTTGTTTGGATTTTTTCTGTTTTAGAGGATTAATTTTATTTTCTCCCATCGCCTCTGTCTAATAAAATTTCGTATTCTATACAAAAAATTTATCTTTTATATGCCTTGTAGAGTTAAATTTGTACATGCTTGAATTCCTCTCTTTTTCAGGTCTTAAGCAAGGAAAATCCTCCTCAAAAAACATATGTCTATAAATTAGATGTTCCAGTTGCTGCAAGGTGGATATCTTTGGCTGTTGCCCCATTTGAAGTTCTTCCCGATCACCAATTTAGTCTCATATCACATATGTGTTTGCCGTCTAATCTGGCAAAGATGCGGAATACAGTGGAATTTTTTCATAGTGCCTTCAGGTCTGACATGTGTTAATTGCAATTTTACTAGCCTGAAACAATTTGCTTATCTTAGAATTGTATAATGATGGGATATTTGGATTTTTATTGGTGAGCAGCTGCTATAAGGATTATCTTTCTGTAGACTTCCCATTTGACTCGTATAAGCAAGTTTTTGTAGAGCCTGAGATGGCGGTTTCATCATTGAGTTTAGGAGCTTCTATGAGCATATTTAGTTCTCAAGTTTTGTTTGATGAGAAGGTTATTGACCAGGTCGGTCCATTGTTTGAATTCCTTTACTTTGTTGTCTATTTTTTAAATCAAATTCTTCCCGAGTGAATATAAACCATTTTTTTCCCTATGATTTTGCTGCTTTGCCTACTAAATGCTCAGCGAATAACAAATTTGTGGTGTTTGTTGTGACAGACTATTGATACAAGGGTAAAACTTGCATATGCCCTTGCAAGACAGTGGTTTGGTGTGTATATCACTCCCGAGGCACCAAATGATGGTAAATTGGCATGGGATATTGCCTTACTGCTTAATTGGTGGTTTAAATTTAATTCTTTGCAAGTTTTGCAGACGTTATGTTTCCTCTAACATGATTGGTGAATGCTTATTTGCATGTTGCAGAGTGGCTCTTGGAAGGGCTTGCTGGTTTCTTAACAGATTTTTATATTAAGAAGCATTTGGGTAATAATGAGGCACGGTACCAGAGATACAAGGTTTGTATTTATTTCTGGGTTAATCTGATATATGTGAAGGTTAACTCATCTAGCATTAGGCTGTTAGAAATTGTGATGGTGTGCACTTCATGGATGTGTGAGAATGTGTCATAACATTGCTAGCAGGGAGTGGACGCTTGGTAGTGCTCATGTATGATTTATTAATATTATTTGCCTGGTTGCTTTTTGGTTTTGAAGGTGTTGACTTGAAATCTCAAATATCTAGCAAACTCCATTTTTATCTTCTCTCCTCTATTTGTTTTAATTCATTAATTTTCTACCACTGCTTAATTTCAAATGCTTGTGGCATTCTACTTTTTCTGCTTGGGTTCTCGTCTCATGTTTGGACATATAATCAATGTTGTCAAGATCACGAGTTAAATTGTAAAATCGCATGATTCTACGATCTTGCTACCCCTGAGTGAGTCAGATCGCATGTGAAATTGTGTTTCGGTGGGATCGCGAGGATAATCACTGAGATCGGGTGATCTCAACTCAAGTGATCCAGAAAATGACGATTTCCGGGTTGGGTTACGCGACCCGGTTCATCTAAACCCATGTTTTAAACCATTATGTGCCCTAAACAGGTCCTAATCTCTCTCGACGGTTTCTGCTCGTCCTGCACGACCGTCTTTGCTATTCCTGCATGACTGTCTGTCAACCCCCTCTGGCAGATTGTAATTTCGCAGAAGAAGGGGGAAGATGGCGTGAAGTGCTGCTGCAGTAAGGAACAGGGGATGTTTGAACGTGAATGTGAGATGGAAAACGATTGAGACAGGAGTTAGGCGGCTGACGGGAGAAAGGAAAACTAGGGTTATTTGCTTCTGTTGTGAGAGAGGCCATTTGGGCCCGGCCCAGCTCATTCTTTTTCATGTTTATTTTATTTTATTTTATTTTTTTTGTATGAATATGGTAGTGGGTACCGCCCAAACTTCCTTCAACATTTTTCTTTTTTTCTTTTCATTTGTTAGCTCCAAATGCTAATATTTTGATATTTTAAAACTTTCTTTATAAAAAATATTTTATATTATTTTATATTACTTTAGCAAACCTTATATATATTATGTATGTGACTAATTATGACTTGTTTTGGATATTATGGTTATGAAATTTCAGTTTTAAGTTTGCTTTAGTGTTGTCATTTATAGGTTTTCTCTTCATATTTTGTATCCACACTCGCGTTATATATATATATATATATATATATATATATATATATATATAAAATAACCGCGATTAAAATGATCGGTTGTGAATAAATTTCATTTTTAAAATACCACGTGACAAGAAGTATGCCCTTGACCCTTGTTCTGCCCCTTTCCTCATTCGCGTGAAGCCTCATCCTTTCTTTCAAAGACCATCACCTTCCACTTTATTCTTCCTTCCAAAAACCATCAGCACATGTGCATCCTTTCTCTCAAAGACCATCACCTTCCACTTCATTCTTCCTCCCAAAAACCATTAGCGCATGTGCCTTCCTATTCTGCTCATTCTCCCCATTCTCTCTTGCAAATACCATCAATTGAAATGGAGCAATTTGATATCCACTGCAACTAGAATCCAATTAGTGTGTCCAACTGAAAAATTGATTTCACTCGCTAAGATCACATCCATAAAGACATAAATAATGGAGGGTCTTATGATAATTGTAAATCTTACTTTCGTATCTCAGTTCCACAAATTAATTGAAATTTTACACGCTATTAATCACAAACTGATATACATGGTTTCATGATCATGTACCCAAATCTTTGGCTCCCCTCTCACACTGTTAGCATAAAAATTGCTTCCAAACCTGACATACTCACTAATTAGCCATGGAAGCCTCTTGGAAATTTCAAGGTTTCATTATATTATTTTATCCCATTGTTGCTTCAGAAACTGCCCATGTCATAATTGTCTCTCTCTCACACATTTTAATAGCTAGCAATACTATATTCACCGTAATTTTCCCTATTGTTATAAAAAAAAAATCACTGTAATCACTGGACGTATCTGCAACACCTACGAGTCGTATTTGCGTTTCGAGACAGGACCATGGACGACACCCACACCAGGACGAGTAACCCCATCGACGACCCCTTACACATCTCTCGCTCTGCAAGATACCCGTGTTCGCATCGTGAGTAATAGAGCCCAGTGTGTGGATGAGAAAATAAAAGTCACATGCAGGTTTTTAATCGAAAATCAATCAGCACCTTTCATTTTAATCAAAGGGTTATTAACTATTCCTCTCATCTCTCACAATAAAACACTCCTCTCACTTCATATGCCCCCTATATATATGTGTGTGTGTGTGTATTAGGATCCTATATTTTACGATCTTGCAACCCTCTCCCAATCCTAGGTCCTAGGTAGAATTGCATATTGTCTGTTGAATTTCATTTTATATTTGATACGTTATGCTCTTTGTTTGCCAAGTTAAACTTGGTGAGTTAATTTTATTCTGTTGAAGCAGCAGAGCATTATCTTCTGAGATGAAAATGTGCAGCAGTTAATGCGCTAATTACATTTTTGGTATGCTCATAAATCAATCTGCAGGCAAACTGTGCTGTTTGCAAAGTTGATAATAGTGGAGCAACAGCTTTGAGCTGTTCAGCTTCCTGTAAGGATTTATATGGAACACAGTGCATTGGTTTGTATGGCAAAATAAGAGCATGGAAGTCTGTGAGTTTTTTCCTTTCCTTTTTTATCTTAGTATAGCAATAAACCACTACACAGATGTATTTCCTTGTTCAGTATTGAATTCTCCCTCCCTCTTCTCTCTCTAAACCGTACTTTGTTCAGGTGGCAATTCTTCAGATGTTGGAAAAGCAAATGGGTCCTGAATCTTTCCGAAGAGTGAGAGTTCTCGACTTTACATTATTTCTCCTTCTGACTATTCTAGATAAGTGGATGTGTCTGTATTTGTCCTTGTTGCTGTTTTTGGTGATAGTGTATTTGTTTTTTTCTTTTGGATACACTGTCGATTTTCTTGTTATTTTTCTGGTTATTTGCTTTCCTATATGTTCTCCTTCTCTCTGTGTGTGTGTGTGCACCCTTTCCATCTTCGGGTATGTTGTGACGAACCTTCTGACAAATTCAGCTCTGAAAATTTAATGATGAATAATCAAGCATGAAACTTATTCTTTGGAAAGGTTTTAATCTAAATGCTGAAAGTGCATTGAAAGAAATTATTTGATTTAATAAAATAAGGCTACACTGAAGGAAAATGTTGTCATTTAATAATACATCCAATGACTTTTCATATGCTGAATATATTCTATACCTTCCGGCTTTACTTTTATTTATAATCAAACAAACAATATTCCTTCGTTTTTTGTTGAATTCTTTCACAGTCGAGTTTTTGAATTGGCCCTTAGTTGTGCTTCTAGACTCCCCTTCCTTTTAAAAATAGAAAAAGTGTGTTGGTGGGCAATTCTTATGTCGTGCGTATTTGAAATTGTTTTTGCATATCCTATTTAGTGCTTACAATGTAAGTGTTTAAGGTGTTTCTACCATTGAAGATGAAATGAGGGTAAATACCAAAGCTGTTTCCATATGCTATCATGGAGAGCTTATGAAAATAAGCGGAAAACAGTTGGTGGACATATCATTAAGCTATTTTGTAAGCTATTACATGTTACCCAGGTGGCCATAATACTCAAGAGGGTGGGGGGTGAATTGAGTATGAAAAATTTTCGCAAAACTTTATGAAAACTTGGTTTGTGAAGGAATTATCTATATTGGATATAAGAGAAATTTACCTAAGAAATCAATTGACTAATTACAAGAGAAATTATATCAAGATAATCACAACAATTAAATCTAAAAGAACCCTAAAAACGAAATTAAAGAGATTAGGGAGAAGATCACACCAAAGGATTTATCCTAGTTCAGTCACCAACCACTGTGACCTACATCTAGTCCCCAAGCCACCGCTTGAGATTTTCTTCCATTATCAATTCAAAGATTTACACCGTTCTTGAATTTACAACCAGAGATCCCTCACTCTGAAATTACCCACTTGAGATACCGCACTCAAGATTTACTAGGGATACCTCACCCTCTCCCTCTCAATAGAGAAATAGAAAGAAGATTGAAATCAGAAAATCACTCTTAGTAGTGAAGATATACAAATGAAAGCCAATGAGTCTCAATGAAATTGGGGGAAGAAGAAAGCTAGAGAGAATGCTCAATTTGGGTTCTGAAAAATATGTGAAGAAGTGAGTATGAAAACCCTAAAACGAGCCTTTTATATTGTGCCCAAATTAGTTTCACGAAACTGAGAATTATGCATAAAAAACGCGTGTGAATCGATTCACCAACAGCATGAATCGATTCATCCACTAGTGCTGGATTCGATTCGCCTATTTTATGTGAATCGATTCATCAAAGCTTGAATTCGATTCACAGAGACACGAAAATTCATGAATCGATTCCTTCAACATGTGAATCGATTCCTGTCTGTTAAAAAATGTATAGAAACTTTGTTTTGACCATATGAAATGATTTAACACTTTGAAAAACAATTGTTGGGTCTAAAAATGATAAAACTAATTTTTAAACATACCCAACTTGGTCAAAAACATTTTAAACACTTATGCATGTATGATTCAATTCATTTTGTCAAATTGCATTCTCTAACTCTTAATCCGCTATTATATTGAGACTCTAACAATGGATTCTAACTAGAGTAAAAATAAAACCTAAATCATACTAGTAGAACCAAAGTCTTCATCTGTTTGACATCTTCAAAATCATCTTCAATTACGCATAGGGGATGCGTTCATCCACATTACATACATTTAAACAGGTGCTAATGTCATAAGACCATATAAGCTCTTCCAGAAGCCTCCTTGGTGCCACTCGAGCTCAAGGCTTGTGGGTAGAATTATGTTCTCTTACCCATCTAAGTCCCTGTTAAAAATATTTTAACCTAGCAGGATTATTGCTTATTTTTTATTTTTATATTTTTATATTTTTAATACAAATTAAATGTATTTAATTAAAGAATCCCACTTTGGAAAGTTCAGAACAGCATGGATTTGCTATATGGTGTTCCATTATTATAAGGTCATCGTTTTTAAATCTGGACTGGATCAGTCTGTTAAACCGGGAAAACCAAAATCTAGTTCTCGGGCCTGACTTCGAACTGGAAAAATTGTCAAACCATTCGTGGTTCTCACGGTTGACCTAGGAAAGTTTTTTTTATTCATAAAATAAAATCAGTGAATTTTTTCATAAGATTGAATTAGTGGTTCCCAATTTATAACCAAAACTCGGCCTCTCTCCTTTTAATTTGTCCAGTGTGGGACAAATTGCAGCATGTAATGCAAGAACGGTTTGGCTTCTATTTACTTTCAGAAGCCTCACCTCTTCTGCATTTGCTTATTCAGTGTGGCACTGTCATGGCATAGGATAAATTTTTTTACTTCTTCGCGTTACTTATTTGATGAGACTAGCATAGATTATAGAAATATACTAATATAATTTTTTTAGTTTTATGCATATCTTATGTGCTAATTCTATTTGTTTCAAAAAAATTTCCATCATGTTTACACTCTTAACATATTTACGGTATGTTATATATTATATTTTGTTATACATTGTCATATATTTACATAATATATATACATGTACTGAAGCACTTATCATTCTGGTTGGACCTCAAAAACCTTAAATATCTCTCTCACTCTCTCCCCACTGATTCAATGACATTCGGTTTTGAAAACATTGACTTTGCTTGTCCACTTAAAATTAGAGGAAAAGGTAAATGATATGATGATGATAAGTTAATATGGGTTCTTTTCGTTCATTAAACTAAGTTTTGTTTATCATGAGCCATAGGCTATGTTGAAGTTTGTTGAATAATTGTTGTCAGATACTTCCCACAGATATCAAAGAATAGTTGTGGAGTACAGTGATCATGTTTTCATTCATATATTCTGAAGTTTGCATATCAATTAGCTTAGGTGGTAGTACACATTGACACATTTTTAATGGTCTTTTTGCATTGCATAGTTAACACCTATTCCCATATTCATGATGTGGCATGATCCTTTTATTGTGTTTATTGTTTTTAGTTCTGATTACTTGTAAAATTTCCCCTCTTTTTGGAATTTATGATTTTATGTGCTTGAATTAGAGATTTGACTATTGCCATTATTGTTTCTGTTTATTTTCAATGTGTAGATTTTGCAAACTATAGTTTCTCGGGCGCAAGATAAAACACGTTCCGTGAAGACACTTAGTACTAAGGAGGTAATCTGCTCCTGGTCCAGTAAACTTGGCTTCTATTAGATTATCTTGTAAATACAGAGTTTTAAAACATTTTCTGTAGTTAGATTGGATACATAAAGTTGTCCTTGTAATCTCACTAAAACTGAGAAATGCAATGTTTGGGTAAGCATCCTGTGTGTTTAAATTCTGTCAATATAATGTGGATCTGATAATTGGCTTTCATTAATACGCAGTTTCGACATTTTGCTAATAAGGTTGGAAATCTTGAACGTCCATTTCTTAAAGATTTCTTCCCCCGGTGGGTCGGTTCTTGTGGATGCCCTGTTTTAAGGTGTGAAATAAGGAGTTACTTGTTAATATTTATTTTATTCTTGGAATGCTTTTGTGTGTTAATATTCTGATGTGTTACTTATTGCTGCTGCTAAGAATGGGGTTTTCCTATAACAAACGGAAGAATATGGTTGAATTGGCTGTGTTGCGAGGATGCACAGCATTGCAGACTTCAAGTACACCCGTTCTTGATATTAATCCAGATACTGAAAATCGAGATGGAGATACTGGATGGCCTGGTATGATGAGTATCAGGGTGTATGAGCTTGATGGTATGTATGACCATCCGATTCTACCAATGGCTGGAGAAGCATGGCAGCTATTGGAAATACAATGCCACTCAAAGCTTGCTGCTAGACGCTTTCAGAAATCCAAGAAAGGTTTAAAACTTGATGGCTCTGATGATAATGGTGATGTGCCTTCCATGGATATGCGCTCCAGGTTTGTCAATTTTCCTATCTTTGTCATCATTTGGTGATGTTTTCATTTAGTTTCTGACATTTCTCTGTGATATAGCAGTACCGAGTCCCCTTTATTATGGATCAGAGCAGATCCTGACATGGAGTACCTTGCTGAGGTTCATTTTAATCAACCAGTTCAGATGTGGGTAAGGATGAGATTATGGTATACCAGTAATGGCACGGCCAGTTGATTCTTTGGAGTTATTGTGGCATAGTGTTTTGTACACACACGCGTGCGCGCACACATGTCCTTTTTTATTTATTTATATAGAAAACCATTTTATCTACCCTGCTTGCAAATTTATATATCTTTGTTGTCTTATATTAAAATGAAATCCTAAGATTTTCCTGTCTGGTCTTCACCATATGTGGTGTTTGAATATTTGATTCGATGTTGAGCTTTCATCCAACGAGGACACAATTTTAGTCTCAGACCGCTTTGTCTCAAGTGTCATTTAATCAATAAAACTAAACTTATAGCAATGGTGAAAATTACTGGTTGAGCACAGGAATTATAAGTTAAAAGCTTGACTGGTTTTATTTATATTATTAATATTTGCTTATGCAAGAGGGTGATTGAAATACATGAAGAAAGGTCCTTGCCCTCTGTCGGTGAAGAATTTTCACTATATAGGGTTTTGTAAGTCCTGGGGATGGTCTAACAATTGGAAGTAGAATGGTCTACTTTCAAGAACTAATTTGTATGTTTAGTTAAAACCTATGTTAAGGGCTGATCTGCAGAAGCTGTATGCTGGTCCTGCAAATTTGGGATTCTGGGTATTTGACATTATAGTTGTGATCTATTGATTTCGCTCTTAAAGGTGGAAAATTGAGCAAAGTGCGCATTACACATACATTTACATGTAGTGATGAATTTGATGTGAAGTCTTCTGTGTAAATTAAGAGATTAAATTGCCATGCTGCTATTACTTTAGCCTTTTATAATCTGCTGAGGAAATAATGAGGCCAACTACATAAAACATTTATTTCTCTGTTATTCTGTCCGAACAGTACAAAGAAGGTTAAATAGGAAAAGTAAGTACAAAACCTAGGGACAAATTAGCTAAAATCAAGGGAAAGAAATTGACCTAGAATCTGGTCAAATATCATATTGATATTGACCAGATTTATTACAAAACTAATTGCTATAAGAAGGAAATAAAGGAAAGGCAAATTAATCTCCTAAAACAGCTCCAATGCGACACCCCCCCTCAAGTTGGTGCATAGATGTCAGTCATGCCCAACTTGCCTACAAGGATTTCATACTTGGGCCGAGCGAGACCTTTAGTAAGAATGTCAGCCACTTGTTGACTAGTTGGAACAAATGGCATACAAATAATTCCACCATCAATCTTTTCTTTAATAAAATGTCTATCTATCTCCACATGTTTTGTGCGGTCATGTTGGACCGGATTGTGAGCAATGCTTATCGCTGCTTTGTTGTCACAGTACAACTTCAAAGGAAGGTTCACTTGAATCCACAACTCTTTAAGAAGTATTTTCAGCCACAATATCTCACATACACCTTGAGCCATGGCTCTAAATTCAAGCCTTCGCCACGCTCTAGCCACCACATCTTGTTTTCATTAAGGCCAAGTAACTAAGTTACCCATACAAAAGTACAATAACCTCGATGTGGACCTCTATCTGTGATAGATCTGCCCGCTCATCAAGACGCAGTATACGCTCTATGGTTTCTCTGTGGTGGTCTTCTTAAAGAAGAGCCCTTTGCCCTGGAGCACTCTTCAAGTATCTTAGGATCCTGCTAAAATGACTTCAAGATGTTCCTCATATGGAGTACATGCATGAATCGACTTACTAGGCTCACCATGCAGCGCAATGTCTGGTCGAGTATGAGATAGATAAATCAATTTTCCAACTAACTTTTGATACCTGGAGGTGTCAACTGGAGTTCCTTCTTTGTTATTTCCAAGTTTTTTATTTGGGTCAATAGGAGTTTCTAAGTGCCTTGCTCATACTTGTCTTCCTTCAAGGCATCAAGGACATACTTTCTTTGATGCAACAATCCTCTTTTCAGGCGAGCTATCTCCATTCCCAGGAAGTATCTCAATGATCCTAGATCTTTAATTTCAAATTCAGCAGCAAGGGCCCCTTTTAATCTCTTCATCTCCACCACATCATCTCCTGTAACTATTATGTCATCCACATACACGATCAAAATAGCAATTTTTCCATTGATAGATCGCTTTACAAACAAGGTGTGGTCACCAGCTTTAGCGTGTATCGCTTCTTTCATAAACCTGTATGAATCCACGAACCACGCGCGAGGTGATTGCTTTAGACCATATAGTGATTTCTTTAGCTTGACTTTAGATTTAAATTTCGCTCAAAGTCTGGGGAGAATCCATATAAACTTCCTCTTCTAGATCCCCATTTAAAAGCATTCTTTACGCCCATTGTCAGAAGGCCAATCAAGGTTAGTAGTAGGGATAAAAAGGACTCTACAAAGTTGTTCAGTTTTGCGACCGGGGCAAAGGTCTCAGAGTAATCAATCCCATATGTCTGGGTGAACCCTTTGGCAACCAATCGGGCCTTGTACCTTTCAATAGAGCCATCAGAATTGTATTTAATGGTGAATATCCACTTGCATCCCACAGTGGATTTTCCTTTGGGCAGCTCCACAACTTGCCACGTCTGATTTTTCTCGAGAGCATTCATCTCTTCTTGGACAGCTTGTTTCCATTCTGGTATTGCTAAAGCATCCTGTACACTTTTAGGGATCTCCATACATGACAATTGTGAGGTAAAAGCACGAAAATTTGGTGACAGCTTTTCATAAGAGACAAAGTTAGACATGGGATGTTTAGTACAAGATCGCACACCCTTCCGGAGAGCAATAGGAAGGTCATCATTAGGAAAAACATTAGGTTCAGAATTTGAGGTAGATTCAGAATTAATTTCAGGAAGTGTCTTACCTGGTGGTTCCTCGGATTCATGGTGGTGCAAGGGGTCACACATCTCTATTCCTTGAGTATGGTTCCTTCTTGTATAAAATCTTGGAAAGTGGTTCTATGCTCCTTGTGTTTAGTACTTGCTTCAATTCCTTGCTAGGCTCCTCTTCCTCATCTTTTGATTTAGAGGAGCTAGATCAGCATCTTTCCACCATTTTTTCCAACTCATCATTTTCGGCACTGGGCATAAGGCAAACATCAGAGTTTTTATTATTTACAGGACTTGCTCCCTCATTAGACTCATC
Source organism: Calophaca sinica (assembly GCA_037113605.1). Classification (NCBI taxonomy): domain Eukaryota; kingdom Viridiplantae; phylum Streptophyta; class Magnoliopsida; order Fabales; family Fabaceae; genus Calophaca; species Calophaca sinica. The sequence continues at coordinate 22,786,773 of CM073731.1, read as the reverse complement.
AAGTTGAAAGTAATTTGTCGAGTCTTCTATTATTTTCCCCCCCGAAGATGAGACCCAAAAAAAGGTGTAGATTCAAAGAAAGTAACATCCATGGCCACAAAAAAATTTCTGGAGATTGGGTCAAAGCATTTATACCCCTTTTGAGAGGATGCATATCCAACAAACACACACCTTTTTGCCCGAGGGTCCAATTTACTTTGATTAGGTGTGTTGACATGTATAAAGGCCGACCAAATATTTTTAAAGGTAAATTAGAGGACAGCCTGTTTGTTGGAAAGCATTTGAGAAGCATATCAAGAGGGGTATTGAATTTTAAAACTTTACTAGACATTCTATTTATCAGATAAGTTGCTGTTAAAATAGCCTCTCCCCACGTATGGGAACCATGGTTTGAAAAAGTAAGGCTCTGGCAACTTCTAACAAATGCTTATTTTTCCTCTCAGCTATCCCATTCTGTTGAGGAGTATTAACACAAGAACTTTGGTGAATAATGCCTTTTTCCAGGAAAAATTGATTTAGGTGTTGGTTAAAATATTCTCTTCCATTATCACTTCTAAAAATCTGAATTGTTTGTTGAAATTGAGTTTGAACCATAGAATTTTTTTTTTTAAAAATCATTCCAACTTCAGATTTTTCTTTCATCAAATATACCCAAGTCAACCGCGTGTGATCATCGATAAAGCTCACAAACCATCTCTTACCCGCCGGGGTAGTGACACGACTTGGTCCCCATACATCACTATGGATAATAGTGAAAGGTTTAGATGGTTTGTACGTTTGAGAAGGATAAACAGTGCGATGATGTTTAGCAAGTTGACAAGTCTCACAATTAAACAAAGAGGGATTTTTATTGCTGAAAAAATCTGGGAACAAATGCTGTAAATAATTGAAACTAGGATGGCCTAACCTATAATGCCATAACATTATTTCATTGTCCTTAGAACCAGAAACGGAATTGAAGCAAGTACTTTGAGGTTTTTCATTTAAGGTAGTGGATCCATCTTCAAAGACATAGAGACCGTCAACTTCCTTAGCACTGCCAATCATCCTCCCCGATTCCAATTCCTGAAATTTACAACCAAGAGAATTAAACACAACAGAACAATTCATGTCCATAGTTAATTTACTGATGGACAAGAGGTTACAAGACAAGTTAGGGACATGAAGAACATTATGGAGAGTTATTAAAGGAGAAAGAGGGATAGATCCGATTCCAGCTATTGTAGAGAGAGATCCATCAGCAATTCTGATTTTTTTATTCCCTGCACAAGGACTATAGGAGGAAAACAGCTTTGGGAACACCCATGTGGTCATGAGGTCTTTGAGTCAATTACCCAAGAACTTTTAGAATTTTGGGTAAGGAGGGCAGTAGAGAGAAATGTACCTTTGGGCTGGGAGAACAAGAAGGGTTTGTCATTATGTTTCGGAGAGAAGAGTTTGTACTGTTGCTCTGCTCTTTGTGAATGGAAGTGTCTCAAGTAGATGAAGGCTCTTGAGAATCCTCGCGGCTTGATATGCGCCAGCTGTGGGTTTCTTCTTCCACCTGATGGCTTTCCGCGGATGCGCCAAAGAAGTCTCTCAGGTGCCACGGTTTACGCAATGATCACACCATGGCTTTTCCCTTTTCATCTTCCGATGGGATTCCTCTAGTCATAAGTCTTTGAACTTTCGTGTTCATGAGTCAGTGGATGACTCATGAGTCTTCAAAGATGATCTTTCTTCTTGATTCTTCCCTCCTAATCTTCCGTAAAACCTCCTCGATAGAGGGAAGCGGTTTTCTTCCCTGACTCGCCGCACTTCATCAAGGCTTCGATTAAGTGCCAAAGAAGAAACATATGAACGCCGATCATTCTCCTCTTTTTTGAACCGAGCGAGTCTCCGGGGGTTCTCCCTAATCATTTTCATAACATTGGTCTAATTCTTGCCAAAGGGTCATCATCGATTGTAATAAAGAGTGACATCTTGTTCACCTTGCTTGCCCTGGCCATAGTTGTGTCTTCAAATCATAAATTTGAGAGGAGTTCTCCAGTCCGAGTAGCACTCTCTCAGACAAAGATCCGCACACATCCTCGTCAGGGAAGAAATAAGTAGGCTTTTAGATGGCGTGCTCCATAGAGTTGATGCAGCCAGGCGTAATCATAGTAGTTTTCTGATTTCCATTTTGTGAAAGCGTGATCATTTTTCGCAGTCGTGTACTACATCTCCCGTGAGGTATCCCGCTTTCCCCTAAAATCCCGCTCATGGCCAATTTCACCGACTGGTTCCACTCAATGTAGTTTCTCCCATCAAGCTCTGCATTGAAGGCTTGGGTTCTGCGAGAAGGCATCGAAAACGACAGGCTGCGACACTGTTTGGGTTGTCGAAGTGCCGGACCCATCCTTTGAGACGTCGTTTGGTTTTTCCGACGCCGGAGATGAAGTTGTTGAAGTTGTTGAAGCGCCGGTCATCGCCGTCTTCACCATGATACGAATAGGTTTAAAGCCGAAGCTTTGATACCATATAGAATTAGAGAAAGGTATTTTATTTCTCTGTTATTCTGTTCGAACAGTACAAAGAAGGTTAAATAGGAAAAGTAAGTACAAAACCTAGGGACAAATTAGCTAAAATCAAGGGAAAGAAATTGACCTAGAATCTGGTCAAATATCATATTGATATTGACCAGATTTATTACAAAACTAATTGCTATAAGAAGGAAATAAAGGAAAGGCAAATTAATCTCCTAAAACAGCTCCAATGCGACAGTTTTAATCTGGCTTTTTTGCCTTGTTGAAGAAACTAATCATGCTCATTCACTTTTTGTGGTGTTGTTATTTTGTATCTTTGTAATTATATTAAATCTTTGTAATTGATTATATTCATTGTTTTTTAATGAGATGATATTTTATTTTAGATTAATCAATTAGAGAAGGACAAAGATGTTATTGCTCAGGCACAAGCAATTGCAGCTCTTGAGGCATCACCCCAGCTATCATTTTCTGTTGTAAATGCCCTAAACAATTTTCTTACTGACTCCAAGGTTTGATACCTTTCTGTAGTGTATAGTATTCTCAATAATTGCTTTTAAATGCTAAATTAATATTTGGAGTTTTTGGTCCTAACTCAAGGCTTTCTGGAGAGTAAGAATCGAAGCAGCATTTGCATTGGCAAATTCAGCATCTGAGGTATTTGAGTGCTAGGATACTTACTTGCATTATGACTTCATGAAATATCAGTTGATTGCAAAGTACATATTAAATCCGCAAGTAGAATGTGAAAAAAGTAGGCTGTCCTTAACTGAATAATTTTAGTGTTGTCAGCTCTGGTTTTAGTATAATTATTGACTACTGATAACCTGCCAAATACCGTTGTATTAAGTCTTAATAATACCTAATAGAAAGATCATTCATGCCTTCTTATTTCATTTTTATTTAAAAAAAATCTTTATAATCTTTAACTCTGAATTGAAGTTTAATGTCTTTTTAAGTATGCCATATAAAACATCTGGTTGCATTTAGAACTTTGAAATTCATTTTAGTTAGTCAAGTTCATCGGTCACACTGGTGCCAAATTTTTGACTAACTGTTGCATGGCATGGGTATCAGTAAAGTTCATGGATATAATTAATTGAAATATGAATCTGAATTATGGTTAAACTTGTTATACCTACTACAAATACAAATTAATGTTTTTTAATGTTTTTATTTGATAAAAGAATTGCTGATGGTTGTTTCTTTTTCATTGTGGCTTGTTTTGACCTCATGTAATTTTCTATCAGGAAACTGATTTTTCTGGTCTACTGCATTTGGTGAAATTTTACAAGAGTCGAAGGTTTGATCCTGACATTGGACTCCCAAAGTGAGAATGCTGAAATTATCATTTAATTTCTCTCATTTAACTTTGAGAATATTAAGTGATTATTTTTTTGGTTGTATGCTTTTGCAGGCCAAATGATTTTCATGATTTTGCTGAGTATTTTGTTCTTGAGGTAATGCAAGGAGGTAGGATGTGTATGAAGTTACGCCTTATGTGATGTGATTGAAATGTTTGTGATTACACGATTTGAACATTGTCTGAAAATTTTTTGGGTCGTTATATGTAGTTTTATGTTTTATTTTTAGATTTTCGTGATACATTATTTTGACTTAAAGGCAATCTGTTAGAATTACAAGGCTTGAGAAAAAGGAAACGCACAACCAAACACAAACTGATGACCTGGGGTTTGACTGAATAGTTTTGTATAAGGTGATCTATCTTTTAAGATGGTATCGTTTAAGATAGTTGCAGGCAAGTGGTTAATGAGATAGACTGTGGTTGTGAAAGCATGATTCCACAAGATTAGCATGGGCTAGAAGTGTGAGCTTAGTTTGAACTATATGGCGGTGTTTCCATTTTGATGATGAGTGTGTGGACGTGGTTCTATAGATAAATACCTAGGGAAAAATAAAGAAATTGAAATGAATAATTAGCTAACTTACGAAATAAAAAACGAACTAATAGTATTAGAGTGTTATGTTTCAGCTGTGTTAACAGCTTGAGTTTGTATTAGTTCTGCCCAGCTCATCTAAAGCTGGCTCGGGTTGGTTAGTGGCAGTTACTGCCAGCTCATTTTGAGTGCAGGTTTAGCTTACGAGTGCACATGATAAGCTTCTGTATAAAAGGCTGTTAATGCCTCTGTTTTCTGTAAGAAATCACAATACAGTTTTCAATCAATAACAGATTTTCAATTCTCTCTTTTCCCCCTTTTTTTGTTACCCTAGTTTTCTGTTATGGTATCAAAGAGCTAGACGATCCATGGCTGAATCGAATCCAAATCCTCCTCCTCCGCCGGAGCACTCACCGCTTCATGCTTCTCCGCTCAATTCGTTCGATTTGCAGCGATCTTCATCTCCTGCATCTTTCAATCTCAAAATCTCAGAGAAACTCACTGAGAAAAATTTCCAGATTTGGCGACAGCAAGTCGAGCCTTACATCAATGCGAATGGATTCCATGATTTTCTTGTTTGTCCTGCGATTCCACCGCAGTACCTTACTGAGACTGATCGACTAAGTGCGACGCTCAATCCTGAATATCAGGTTTGGTTGCGCAAGGATCAAATGCTTCAATCTTGGCTGCAATCGACTCTGTCGAGTGATATTCTGTCGCGTGCTCTTGGAAGTATTCACGCCTATGAAGTTTGGGATCGATTACGCGCTTATTTTCAGAAACAAACGCGTGCGAAGGCGCGATAGTTGCGTTCTGAACTGCATTGCGATCGACTATGTTGAATGATCGCACGGTTTCCGAGTATCTTTTGCGCATAAAGGCTCTCGTTGATGCTCTCGCTTCGATCGGAGATCCAGTTCCGATGAATCAGCATATTGATGCAATCATTGAAGGATTATCTCAAGACTTTGCCTCTATAATCTCGGTTATCGAAAGTCAGTTTGCCTCGATGGATATTGAAGAAGTTGAAGCACTTCTTCTCGCTCATGAGCTTCGTCTTGAAAAGTTCAAGAAGAAAGCAGTTACAGATTCTCTGAGTGTTAATCTCACTCAGGCTTCGAAGCTTTCTGTTGATGAGAAAGCCTCAGCACAAGTCAATTTGACTCACGATTCAACTACTGAACCTAATTCCTCTAGATCTGCTGGAAATTGGCAAAATTGTGGCCGTGGTGGCCGTGGCCGTGGAGGCCGTCTCTCGTTGATGCTCTCGCTTCGATCGGAGATCCAGTTCCGATGAATCAGCATATTGATGCAATCATTGAAGGATTATCTCAAGACTTTGCCTCTATAATCTCGGTTATCGAAAGTCAGTTTGCCTCGATGGATATTGAAGAAGTTGAAGCACTTCTTCTCGCTCATGAGCTTCATCTTGAAAAGTTCAAGAAGAAAGCAGTTACAGATTCTCTGAGTGTTAATCTCACTCAGGCTTCGAAGCCTTCTGTTGATGAGAAAGCCTCAGCACAAGTCAATTTGACTCACGATTCAACTACTGAACCTAATTCCTCTAGATCTGCTGGAAATTGGCAAAATTGTGGCCGTGGTGGCCGTGGCCGTGGAGGCCGTTTCTCCAATATTCAGTGTCAGGTCTACTTCAAGTTTGGTCACTTAGCCTCTACATGCTGGCACCGATTCAATCAAAGTTTTCAGCCTGCTATTCCTTCTAATTTTCAAGGTTTTCAGATTGAAGGTGCAACATTCAATGGGCCTAATTCCTATGGTTTCTCTGGATTTCCAATGCCTGCTTCTGTATTTCCACAACAGTTTGCATCTAACACTTGGATTAGGCCTCAAGCACAGCCTAAACCTGTTGGTTCTCAGCCTACTCAACCTAGTGCAATGGTGACTAATATGGCTCCTAGTCTGCATCTTCCCGGTTTCCTGATTACGGTGCGTCATTCCATGTGACTGGAGACCAGAAGAACATTCAGCAGGTTATTCCATTCCCTGGACTCGATCAGATCTTCATCGGGAATGGACAAGGTTTGTCTATTCATTCCTCTGGTTCAGGTGTGTTTAGATCTCCTGTTAATCCCAAATTGAACTTAGTCTTACACAATCTACTCTTAGTGCCTTCCATTACAAAAAATCTTGTTAGTGTGAGTAAATTTGCCAAGGATAACTCGTGTTTCTTTGAGTTTCATGCTAACTATTGTCTTGTTAAATCTCAGGAAACCAATGAAGTGTTACTTCAAGGTTCAGTAGGTCTTGATGGATTGTATGAGTTTCCACACATGCTTCCTTCGTACTCCAAGTCATCTACATCCACTGCTGCATCATCGATTCATCCAACTGTTAATGCTGTCTCTGCAGAATCTGCTTCTGCTTCTGTTTCTAGTTCTAGGACTGTTTCCAATTCTGTTTTGGGATCTATTCCCTTGTCTTGTAATCAACTATGGCATCTAAGACTAGGCCATCCGAACACTCATTCCATGAAACCTGTAATGGATCATTGTAATATCTCATATTCTAATAAAGATGCTTCTTCTTTTTGTACTGCTTGTTGTATGGGAAAGGCTCACCGATTAAACTCCCCTCCTTCCCACACCACTTATATAGCCCCATTACAACTTGTTTTTAGTGATTTGTGGGGTCCCTCACCTAATACCTCTTCCCTTGGCTTCAAATACTACATAACTTTTGTTGATGCTTACTCTAGATTCACTTGGATTTATCTTCTAAAGTCCAAATCTGAAACCTTTGACATTTTTAAAAACTTTAGGCAATGGTTGAACTACAACTAGGTCACCCTCTCAAATCTCTTCAAACCGATTGGGGGGTGAGTTTAGACCCTTTACCAAATACCTCACTGATCTAGCCATCACACATAGGCTAATTTGCCCTCACACACGCCATCAAAATGGTGTTGTAGAGAGGAAGCATAGGCACATCATGGAACTTGGTCTTTCCCTTCTTAGCCATGCTTCTTTACCCCTTAATTTTTGGGACCATGCTTTTTTAATTGCTGTTTACCTGATTAATAGGCTACCAACAACCTTTCTTAACTTTCAAATACCATACATCATCCTTTACAAGTCAAATCCTGATTACAAGTTTCTTAAAGTGTTCGGATGTGCCTGTTTTCCACTTCTTAGGCCTTACAATCATGATAAGTTGGACTTTAGGTCACATGAATGTCTATTCTTAGGTTATTTTTCTGCTCACAAAGGCTATAAATGTCTTTCACCTACTGGAAAGATGTTTATTTCTGTTGAAATAGAGAGAAAGCGAGAGACATATGCTGAATACCGTGTGTTCTAACTACACAACGGAGGTTCTTTATATAGGCTTAAAAAGAAATCAAAACAATTAATTACAAGATATCCTATTCCTAATTACATGATATGATTTGCCTATACAATAAATACAAAGATTCTATCTTATTTTCAACACTCCCCTTCAAGCTGGAGCATATAAATCGTATGCACCAAGCTTGTTACATATATAACTGATTCGAGGACCTCTTAGAGATTTAGTGAAGACATCTGCCAATTGGTCATTGGAATTGACGAAGCTAGTGGTGATGTCCCCCGATTCGATCTTCTCTCTGGTATAATGACAATCCACCTCAATATGCTTAGTCCTCTCATGAAATACGGGATTGGAGGCAATATGCAATGCCGCTTGATTATCACATATCACTGTCATTGGAATTGACGAAGCTAGTGGTGATGTCCCCCGATTCGATCTTCTCTCTGGTATAATGACAATCCACCTCAATATGCTTAGTCCTCTCATGAAATACGGGATTGGAGGCAATATGCAATGCCGCTTGATTATCACATATCACTGTCATTGGCATATCCTCTCCAAACTTGAGTTCTTTGAGAAGTGATTGCAACCACATGAGCTCTTGAGTCACTAATGCCATGGCTCTGTATTTAGCCTCAGCACTAGATCTTGCTACAACATTCTGCTTCTTGCTTTTCCAGGATATCAAGTTTTCTCCAACTAGTACACAATACCCGGTAGTGGATCGCCTATCAATAGGTGAGCCTGCCCAATCGGCATCTGAGTAACCAACTACTCGAGTATGACCTTTATCTTCATAAATAAGACCTTTTCTTAGAGCACTTTTAATATACTTCAGGATGCGTATTACAATATCCCAATGATCTTGGCAAGGGGAATTTAAGAATTGGCTTACCACATTAACTGCAAAGGAAATATCTGGACGGGTGACTGTGAGGTAGTTTAATTTACCAACCAATCTCCTGTACCTCCCTGGATCTGAGAGGGGCTCCCCCTGATTAAGCGTGGTTGTCATTTGGGTCCATAGGAGTATCAACTGGCTTGACATTCAATAAACCTGTTTCCTCAAGAATATCCATAGCATATTTCCTCTGTGAAATCACCAGACCATCCTTGGATTGGGCTACCTCGATACCCAAAAAATAACGTAGTTTACCAAGGTCCTTAGTCTGAAACTTGTGAGAGAGATACTGCTTCAACTGGATTATACCCTGCTGATCACTACCAGTTATCACAATATCGTCCACATACACAACCAGATAAACACATCCTTGAGCTGAATGGCGATAGAAAACAGAGTGATCATTGTTACAACGAATCATACCAAACTGCTGCACTATAGAACTGAATCTGCCAAACCAAGCTCGTGGAGACTGTTTAAGACCATAGAGAGACCTGTGGAGCCTGCAAACCATGTTATCTAGTTTAAATTGTGAGTCGTGTCAATTAGGAAAACACATTCGTAGTCACTTTCCTGATAGAGTCAATAAACGGGCTTCGTCCCCTTTTGCTTTAATTCACTCCGATGTTTGGGGTCCGTCTCGCACTAGTACTACTTTTGGGTCCAAACATTTTGTTACTTTCATTGATGATTTCTCGCGTTGTACTTGGTTATTTTTAATGAAAAACAGGTCTGAGTTGTTCTCTATTTTTGAGCAATTTTATCAAGAAATTAAAACTCAGTTTGGTGTTTCTGTTCGCTTTGATACCATGTTGAAATAGAGAGAAAGCGAGAGACATATGCTGAATACCGTGTGTTTCAACTACACAACGGAGGTTCTTTATATAGGCTTAAAAAGAAATCAAAACAATTAATTACAAGATATTCTATTCCTAATTACATGATATGGTTTGCCTATACAATAAATACAAAGATCCTATCTTATTTTCAACAATTTCAAAGGATGTTCTGTTTCATGAATCTAGATTTCCTTATCAAGATTTATTCGCTAAACAAAATGTAAATCAAACCTCCCAATCTCCCAATATTTCTCTGTCACCACTCCCTTTTATTTCACCAGATATTTCCCAATCTAATCCAGTCAGTCCAGCTCCTTCCTCAGGTTCTGTGTCTCATCGCCTTCCTAGTTCTCTGCCTAATCCTCCAGGTTTCACTGTTTCTGCAGCTTCTCCACTGCGCAGCCTGGCCCCAGACATCTTGTCTCAGGTCCTGTCTCAGGTTTCACTGAGTCTGCTTCTCATTCTGCTCCTGTTACAGCTCCCATTGTTCCTGTCAACACTCACCCAATGCAGACCAGATCAAAATCTGGTATTGTTGTCCCTAGAGTTCAACCTAGGCTTCTTCTAACACACACTGAACCGACTGTCAAGCAAGCCTTGAAAGATCCATCTGGGCATGAGGCAATGCAGACAGAGTTTGATGCCTTACAAAGAAATAAAACATGGGATCTTGTTGCTTTACCATCTAATAGGAAAGCCATTGGATGCAAGTGGGTGTTTAGGGTAAAAGAAAACCCGGATGGGTCAGTCAACAAGTTAAAAGCCCGGGTGGTAGCAAAAGGATTTCACCAACTTCAAGGCTTTGATTTTCAAGAAACTTTCTCTCCTGTTATAAAACCTATCACTGTGCGACTTATTCTCACTCTTGCCCTTACTCATAAGTGGCCTTTGAAGCAACTTGACATCAACAATGCCTTCTTACATGGCTTGCTTGAGGAAGAGGTTTACATGCAGCAACGTCAAGGATTTGAGCATGGGGATTCTTCTCTTGTTTGCAAACTTAATAAGGTTTTACATGGGCTTAAACAAGCTCCTAGGCAATGGTTTGAAAGGCTGAAGCTCACTCTCACCACTCTTGGCTTTCATGATAGCAAGTGTGATCCATCTCTTTTTGTATATAATCATAAGGGTCATATTATGTATTTTCTGGTTTATGTGGATGGTATAATCTTCACAGGCAGCTCTACTTCTCTAATTTCCTCAATTGTTCAGAAGCTGCATGCTACATTTGCCCTCAAAGATTTGGGAGATTTGGACAATTTTCTGGGTATTGAAGTGAAGAAGCAACCCAATGGCTCTTTACTTCTCACACAAAGCAAGTACATTAGAGATTTACTCTCCAAAACTGATATGTTAGAAGCAAATCCTATTGCTTCTCCTATGGTTGCAAACTTAAAACTATCCAAAACAGGCTCCATCTTGCTGTTTGGATGCTTCTTTTATCGGTCTGTGGTTGGTTCTCTGCGGTATGCCCTTTGTTACGGCCAGAAATCAGTTTTGTTGTCAACAAGGTGTGTCAATTCATGGCAAATCCTCAAGAATCTCATTGGTGTCTTTGTGAAAAGAATTACGAAGTATCTAAAGGGTTACGTACCTTTGTGGTTTGCGTTGTTTCTGCTTTTGCACACCAACCATTTGCTCTCAAAGCCTTTTGTGATACTGACTGGGCATCAGATCCGGATGACAGGAGGTCTACATCTGGTGCTGCCATCTATTTTGGGCCTAATTTGGTTTCTTGGTGGTCAAGGAAACATCATGTGGTTGCAAGGTCCAAGCACTGAGTATAGAAGTCTGGCTGAAGTTGCTTCTGATCTAATATGGATACAAACTCTGCTGACAGAGTTACATCTCCCTCACACAGTTCCTGTTGTGTTCTGTGATAATCAGTCAGCTGTCTTGCTTGCTCACAACCCGGTATTACATGCTAGGACAAAACATGTGGAGATTGACCTATGTTTTGTCAGAGAGAAGGTGGTTGGAAAGCAGTTATCAGTGGTTCATATTCCTAGCACAGATCAGTGATCTGGGCTGATCTGCTCACCAAAGCTTTGTCTCCTTCCAAATTTCTTGCAATAAGGAGCAAACTCAATGTGCTTGATCCCTCTCCCAAGGTTCAACCCCACTGAGTTTGAGGGTGGGTATTAGAGTGTTATGTTTCAGCTGTGTTAACAGCTTGAGTTTGTATTAGTTCTGCCCAGCTCATCTAAAGCTGGCTCGGGTTAAATAGAAAGTAGTGTATACACTGACCAAAACTCTTCTCACCAATCAATTTGTAAAGTTTTCAACTTTTTGTTTGATTGTAGCTAGGCCATATTTTTGAACTGGGTAAAAGTAGAAAGAGTCTGTCCTCCCCAAAGGATCAAATAAGTGCTTATGTTAAGACCAAGTGACCAAATAAGCTCTTCCAAACGCCCTTTAGGTGTAGGTTGTGACTTGTGAGTGTACAATGGAAGTCTCTGCAATAAAGTTGGGAAAACATTTCTCCTTCCGTTTCTCATCAATAAAAGCTACACTTTACAACTTGTTTCTACAATCACATTTGCAACTTGTGCCAAATAGATTAGGCAGGATTCAGCCTCAAAATGTGCTATTTTTTTTGTAAGACGTAAATATGTAGTTTACTGATACAATCATCCCAACGATTTAGTTATACGTGTTAAGGGAGAAATCCAAAATAGGAAATCTTGTTAGATCAATTCTCCACTGAGGAAAAAGAACCACCTGAGTTGACAGGATTTGCTTTTTTCAATTTCTTTTTTGTTCTTTTCTGACAACAGTAAGGTACATTGTGTGTGTGGAGATAGAGAATGTTTCCCTGTTCTTGCCCAACCTCTTTGGAACAAAAACAAAGAACACCAAGAGGTAACTAGATACCATCAGCTTTTGGGATGTTGACTTGTACACATGGATTACCTCTTCAAGCAAGTGGACAATAATGTGGTCTTTTCATTCTCGTTTTCACATGAAGGAAATGCGAATAAAATAATCAAGTGAGAGAAAAGCATCTTTCTTGCACCGAATGACTTGGTTGTTGGCCTGTTGGTTTATTGACAAATTTTTATTGATAGTATTTTATTTCTACTTTACATACTTTAATAAGGTTATGGAATGATATGGAACAAATTGATTTTGCAATGCTACTCCATTTATCAGAACACAAATGTGATTTATGGTCTATTTGTATGAGACAGATGAAGCTAAAAGCATCTCCTTGTTCTTGAAATTATCTCAGCTGCTCAAAAGTATATTATTTTATCATCAGATAGTGGACCCAAGGGAAACCTAGATTTTAACAAACTGGGATAACAGAGACTCAGTGGCTTGAAAAGCAACATGAATGTTGAATGTGCAAATCTGCTTATATCATCAGTAGCCTCTCTGCATCCTGTGATAATTCTAAAGTGCTATATATATTCTGCTTGTGGTTAGACCATGAACCAGTTCCATGTTTTCTTTTATAACTCACGACTCATTTTTTTTAATAATTTGCTGCTGTAGGCCATTCCACATGCCGTAGCTATGGTCAGAGCTACCGACAAGAAAAGCCCAAGAGAGGCTATCGAGTTTGTTTTACAGCTGCTGAAGGTTATTAGTCTACTTTTGATCTGATACATGATAGAACTTTATTATGTCGATGGATCCATATAACTGACCCCTTCTAGTGGGAAACTGCTTGGTTGTTGAAGATTATTGCTTACTTTATGGTGCATGCATAATTTCTTCATCTGATTAAGTGACAACGACATCCACGTAACAGAAATGGTGCATTGTCACAAGCAGTGGCGGATCCAGAAATTTTCTTTTGTGAGAGCAAAAAATAGTCTATAATATTTTTATGTAAGAAAAATATTATAAGTTTTTACAAAATACATAATTTTATAATAAAAAAAACCTAAAATACCTAAGCTTCTACAAATTACTACGATTGTCCTATATGCATTTTCATATTATGAAAATGTTATATATTTTTTTATTGTCAATACTGTAAAAAATATATTTCGATGTATGTGACAATATAATCATTAAAGTATTTTTTTTTTAAAAACAATCATTTAATTATTCATCTCTCATATGCTCTTCACTGGTCTCACATTTTGTATTTTAGTCTAATGGTCTTAATGGTCTTGATAGAAAATATCAAGAAAATTTTCTCTACTCTTTGAGTCTCATAATCTCTTTCTCTTTCTATCTGGAATATTATTTCTTTTTTGAAATCTAATGTGTTTTGTCATTGTGTGAGTTTAATGTTAAAGAAGTAGTAAAAATTAGAAAGATAAAGAGAATGAGCCTGATTGATTACGCTTTTTAAAAACAGTTTTTTATTTTTAAAAATTTAATAACAAAATTTGTTCTTTGTCTATTTTAAAAAACAGAAAAACTGTTTTTAAAAAGTGTATTAAATAAGCCCTTAATTAGTATTAATTTATTCTTTTTTTTATCTCTTATAACTTTCTTCATCTATTTTTACTTAAAAAATGTGTCTTATGAGGGCAACACTTAATTTTTTATTGGGACAAAATAAAATTTTTTTAGCATATTCTGCTACAAAATAATTATGACGTGGGGGCAATTGCCCCCAACCCCATTAACTTGGATCCGTCACTGGTCACAAGACATTTATGGTGTCTTTCATGAATAATCCTCAGCCTGAAGATGTAAATAAAATTCCTTCAAAATGAAGTGAATTCATATATTTAGTTATTTCAAATAGATAGTTTTATTAGAAATTGAATTGAGAGTTAATTATTTGTTATTAGTTGCCTTGAAAAAAAGGTTTTAGCAGTTGGTCACTTGGTTTATATATTGGTTGAATTTCATATTTGTTTGGTAAAATAATCTTTATTATATTGTTAAAGACGGAAAGGATTACAATCATAGAAAAGTGGATTTAATTTGAAATGAACTGAATTTTCTAGTCCTTTGGGGATCAAATTGAGTATTGGCAATCAACAAACTGTACTTGCCTCTCTTCAGGTAAAGAGGTGGCCAGGAAGCATGTAGCCTGGCACCTTATATCACATTAGGCTGTACTTTAGATGATAGATTTTTACTTCCTTAACGGTAAAAGTTGTTTGATTTGATTTATCCCAAAAAGAAATGTCATGCATGCACATTAATTTTGGTTTTGAGGTGCTTAAGGCTTTTAAACACTGTCATGATCTTTAACTAGTCATTATTATTTGTCTTTTTCATAAAGTGATTCTTGAATCCTGACTACAAACTTACTGAGTTTTCAAATAGATAAATGATTGAGATTTGAGATAAAACTGCCAGTGTAATTAAAAAGTAGCCATGATATGGTGGCACTATCTTGCCATAGCACGGCAGAAATGCAGCAAAATGCTATCAGGAAGGCATCACATTGCAGATTTATGTGGCAGCAGCTGCAATCTTCATGGTGGACCATGGCTGAAATTGTGGTTTGAGGGGCATTTTTGTTATTCTGAAAAATGGGTATTCGATTTTTTGTGTTACCCACCTCACTTGAAGACCCCTAATTTGTCCAGCTGCTGCTTCTTTGCAACCCGAACCTCCACATTTCCTTCTCTGACATATCACTTGAAATCCCAATTTTCCATTGCTGGAAGCGTTGTCAAAATTGCTAATATACTTGAAGGATTGCACGATCCTACGATTTCTTCCCGTGTCTTCATGTTGGATCGTGTTCAAGATCTACCTATGGTGGGATCGGATCAAGATCACCGATCAGACTTGCAAAAATGTGGGATCGGACCAAGATCGCCTATCAGACTTGCAAAAATATGGGATCACACGATCTGCAGCGTTCTTTCTGAAGATGTTTTCTGGGTAGGATTTTCGTGTCCCGTTTTGAAAAATTAAGCTTAGGGTTCCCTTTTCATGCTGGGCTTACCCACATATCTCCACCCTCTCAATCTCCCCCTCTCTCTGCGCTTGGAACACCCTCTATCTACCTCCCTCTCCTTCTCTTTGCTTGTGAGTTGCCGCTCTCTGCCTTGCAAAGGTTTTGCGCCCAGCCCTTGAAAAGCTAAATCTTTCTCTGTTGTTTCAGCACCAACTTGTCATGCTGTCTGCGACCAGCGACCAGCCCTTGCGAAGCACCAAGTGTGTGTGCGCGCGCGCGCACGCGCGTGTTGTTGGCTTCTCATGGAAGCCAATATGGCTTTCCGAGGAAGCCCTTTTTTTATTTATGTATTAATTAATTGATATACATATACATTAATTAATATTAATTAATATAAGTTGTATTTTAATATCTCTCTTGATTATTTTTTCAAGTACAAATAATTTCATATTTTAATTGAATCTTTTATTTATTGTGATATATATATATATAACCCTGTCTCTTCTTTCTCATACTTTCTCAAGTATCTTCTCTCCAGGATGTTCTATCTTTTTCATCTTTGTTTCTGTTCTGCTTTCCCCACGTATATGTTCTCTATTGGTACTTTGTGATTTTGCCTCTTTAATGCATTTGTGTTGGGGGTTTGTGATGCATTTTAGTAAAGCTTGATTTGCTGGATAATGTTTTAATTATGTTTATAATTCTTGATATAAATTACAATATTTTTTAACTGTATATTATGCATGACTTGTTTACAACATATCAATATAGCTGCCATGGTTCCACCAATTGCCACAAAGGCATCCACCTTAAGTTTGTAGTGGATTTTTGGCTTCTCACCATTAGCTGTCATCTACCATTGATAAAACTGTAGCTAGCCACTTTCTATCCTTATTTCTTTTGTTGGATTCCACTACCCAAAACAAGGGAAACATGCTTTTGCTGATTCTATCTGTTCTTTGTTCCTTTTTTATGTTGCACCATTTTTTGTTACTCATATTGCCATAGATCACTGTCCTTTGGATTCGTGATATGTTGGTTTGGCATTGAAATGACTATTTTTTGGGATGTTTGCTTCTTGTTTTTGGTTATACGAAAATTCTATTAATAGCTTTGTGGCTCATGTCATTTTTATCCTTCTAATATTTACAGTACAATGACAACACCGGGAACTCTTACTCAGATGTCTTCTGGCTTGCTGCATTGGTCCAGTCAATTGGCGAGCTTGAGTTCGGGCAACAGGTCTATGGACTATTACTCTTGCTGATTCTCAAGATTACCTGCATGGACTATTTTACTGAATTAAATACATCCTCTCTTTGTTCAGATTTCCTTATCGCAGTGCTTCTCAAGTATCTAACAATTAATCAAAACGATAGATATTGAATTTAAAGTGATGGGAGTTGATAAAGATGTTAATAAAAAGTTTGATTTTGAGCTGTGCAATTTCCATTCCCGTAACAACCAAGCAAAGGTTGTTTGTTTTGGAGTATATATTTTTTTGCTGACTGTTAGTTTATATTTAAATTGATATGGTTGTCACTTCATCATAATATTCTAAGCATTAGTCAACCTCATTTTGACATTTACGCTTCTTTCTGATCAAACTAATGACAGAGTATTCTCCTATTGTCATCACTTCTCAAACGCATTGACCGGCTTTTACAATTTGATAGGTGAAATGATAAATTCCTTACTAATTGTGGTTGATTTATCAATTTTAATTGTAACGAAATTTTAAATCTCTGGAAATTTCTTCTGCTAGTCTCATGCCAAGCTACAATGGAATCTTGACTGTCAGTTGTATACGTACATTGACCCAAATTGCCCTAAAGTTTTCAGGGTTCATTTCTCTTGTAAGTGCCTTCTTATTTGGCATCGTACTGTTGTTCAAAGGCTTTGATGGAAATATCTGATGCTTAAGCTTCACTACAGGATCGTGTATATGAACTTGTAAAGCCTTTTCGGGACCTAAAGGCAAGTTGGCAAGTTCGTATTGAAGCAAGCAGAGCCCTCCTTGATCTTGAATTCCACTGCAAGGGCATTGATGCAGCACTGCTTTTATTTATCAAATATGTAGAGGAGGAGCCTTCCTTAAGAGGTTGTGAATCATTTCCCCAAGAGAGAACCTATGGTGATGTTTGGCAAACTAGAAAATGGTTCAGAATTGGTGAAATTAAAAACATCTATAAATACCTATTGAAAGTTGGAAAAGTTTCAAAATAGTAGTTAGTCTAAAATTTGGTTTTGGACGGTTAATATTAAATTATTGTTGAGCCCTTTTGGTACCTTTTTTTTCATGAAAAAAAATACTTTTTTCAAGTTTAAAGTCATTTTTAATAGTTTCAGTTGTGTTTGTTTAAGCTTTTCAAGAAAATCATTTTTATAGATAAAATGAAAAGCTATTCTAATTAGCTTTTGGAAAAAACATTTTTTTTAAAGTGATTTTTATAATCGTAAACATACATAAGATAGCTTCTGTATTTCTTAAAAATCTCTAAATTATTGAATGTCAAAATCACTTTTTTTAATTTGTGGCAAATGACCGTAAATCCTGTTCCATTTTTTAAAATTTTATTTAAAGGAAAAAGAAAGAAAGGGAGAGAAATATAAAGTAATTAGCTTGATCCCCCTTGGTGATGGATTTCTTTGAACTATTTATGACACATTTATCTGCCTTTTCAAGGTTGGCAAATACTCACTATATCTTGTGCAAGAATCACTCTTCTGTTTCTCAACTTTTTCCTTTGATTTTCATCTTTGGTTTCCCCTTGATTATATGCAAGGCAAATACTCACCATATCTTGTTCAAGAATCACTCCTGTTTCTTTACCTTTTTTCCTTTCATTTTCATCTTTGGTTTCCCTTCGATTATATGTAAGGTAAATTTACATTCCTTGATTGCAGGGCAGTTAAAACTGGCCACCCATGTTATGAGGCTATGTCAGATGAGAGATGGATTGAATTCAAGTGATGAAATTACAAACCAAACTCTTGTCTCTTTGCTCAGCTTACTTGAAGGGCGTATGGCGTTTAATAATGTCTTTCTCCGTCACTACTTGTTCTGCATATTACAAATACTGGCAAAAAGGTAGAAATGTGTCTATTATATGCTTGTAGAAATGAAAAGCTACCTTGCCGATTTTTTAGCTAATCTGTTGTGTGAATATTACATGTACCTGAAGCAGTTATGTGTGATTTTTAACTCACCAGTTGTTTCATTTGTGACCTTTTCTAGAATAATTTGTTGGGAAATAAACTCACTTTTTTGGCTTTTCTGGCTTCAGTCCAGCCTACTTTTTTTTTTTTTTTTTGGGTTCAACTTTTCACTGATATGTACTTTGTCTATTCTTGTAATTCATTGAACTCAATGTAATTTGAATGTTGTAGGGAATTCTTTCAGCTGTTGTTTGAGTAATTTTGATAGCATAGGGTAATTTCAACTGGAAGGGATAATTTTAGTGGTTTTTTTTTTTTAAGGTTTGGTACTTCTAGACAGGGTCTTTCTGGGCAATGGTTCTCATAATCCTTTTGTTTTTTTAGGTGTATTTGGTATTTGATCATTTTGTTCGATAGGAAATCAATCTAATCTTGAATATAATATTTTATGGTTAGTAACCATTTTTACTTTCCTACTATTTCTGTAAAAGATTACGATCCGTTAAGGAGCTTAGGTGATGCTAAAAAATATCACTTTTTCCTGGGTGTGTGTGTGTGTACTATGAAGTTTGTGTGCACGTAAACGTGTGCGTGTTACAAAAATAATAATAATAATAATAATAATAATAATCTCACGATGAAGTTAATCTGTGCTTGTCTGCAGACCCCCAACTCTTCATGGAATTCCCAGAGAAAGTAGAACGTTGCATATGAGTGTTACAGAAGCTTGCAACTATCAGAGGAACATATTTGTTCTTGATTCAGATAGTAAACCTTTGGAACTGCCAAGTTCTACCCAAAATCTAACACAAGATTTGATCATGACTGAGGGTTCTAGGGATGCACTTGATGAAGCTCCCAAGGACCAAACCTGTGAATCTCCCAAACAAGCACATGTTGAAGCTCTAAAGGAAGCGCCCCTTGAGACTCCCAAAGAAGATTTTACAGAATTTCCCCATGAAGCACCAATTGAAGCTCCCATTGAAATTTCCAAGGAAGCTGACACTGTATCCAATAGCCATGAAAGAAAAAGGCTAATCAAAATCAAGGTTAAACAATCTTCTGCCACCAGTAGGGCTGATACTGATAATCAAATGGTTGAACGTTCCTTAGGTGGTCGTAATGAAACTGATCACGGAGCTAGCAGTTCAGTCTCAGTGGATGCACCTCAGAGGAATCTTGCAGAGACTGTTAGCATTGGTAATCACAATATTGAGGAAGTTAATTCTTGGCATGATCATGGTTCACGCATGACTGCCAGCATTGGGAGTGCAAAATTTTTGAGTGATGGTGATGAATTGGTCAAAGAACTCCAATGCACTGCCGATTCAAGTGTAGTTTACTCACAACCTCAGCCAGAAGATCCATCGTCTTCTAGTATTATCCAGGATAACAATGTAGATGCTGATGCACGGCGATATGCCAGCCTTCAAACTCTTTCAGTTGCAAGATTTGATCTTGATAAAGAATCGTTGGGTAAAGAAATTTCTGCTCGTGGGAAAGAAAAACACAAAGACAAGGATAAGAAACGGAAACGGGAAAGTCATAAAGGACAGCAAGATGATCCAGAATATTTGGAGCGAAAACGATTAAAGAAAGAGAGAAAGCGCAAGGAAAAAGAAATGGCAAAACTGCTGAGTGATGAAGCAAAAATATCCTCCATAGACTTGTCAAGTAAGAAAGAGGAACCTGAAGTGGACGTTGCAAGGGAGCTGAAATCTGTTGAACCCGGCGGATATACTTCTAAATCAGCAGAAATCAGAACGACTGATACCAAACCCGTGGCATCCGAAGGTACATCTGGTCCACCCAAAATTCGAATTAAAATTAAAAACCGAATGCCCAGCAAGTCATAAAGAAAAAAAATTTACCCTTTTATTTTTTAGATGTTAGATTTAAAGTCACAACGCCCTTGTATTTTCTGGGTTGTATTTTTCTATTCAATATCCGGCGTAGTAGACCATTTAGGTACTTACGATTATTTGTTCAATGAGCTTTATTGTTGGTAGTGTTTTTATTCTGGTTTTAGAGATATATGATTGCAATTTCAATCATATAATGTTTAGATTGTGGCTGGAGCGTTGTCTGGAATACGGTTGCAAATTGTTAACTTCACCTTCAGTTGTAAATCTATAATTTTGTTGTATTGTTCTTTGAAGTATTGCTTGTAATATCAAATCTTGCGGGTTAAATATAAACATTCCTTCATTGGCTTCCCTTTGTGTGTCCAGTACTGCTATAATTTTTATCAGTTTCTGTTTCATTGCCAAGACGTTTTTTTCCCTCGGGATGCAAGAGATGGCAAATCCTGAGTGATGTTTGCGCCATCATGATTCGTGATTTTATATGATATACGTAATTTTCAAATATACTTCATGTGTTTTTGGATAACCAGATTTGTCCTCGGTTGGATGATTTCCGAGATAGGTGTGGTCTTTATTTTTTTCCACTGGATGTTTTAGTTTGTCGTTTTTTTTTTTAACTTATTTGGACACTAACCTACAATCAAATAATTAGCCTCAAGCAATCATTAAATTAACTTTGCCCTGGTGGAGCAGAATTGGGAATTGTAGCTGTGTCAAATAAAATTTACCTGTTATGAATATTTGGTGGATGTTCTCTTCATATTCCCTAGGATGTTTTATAATTCCCATGAGTAAAAGACTTTTACTCATTGTTATTGGTCTTAATTTCATATGTTAATATCACATTATGTTAGGCCTTAATATGATATAAGTTACAAGACTTGTGTCCTATAAATAGGACTCATATAGCATTGTAAACCTTATACCTTGAAGAGTATAATACAAAGTCTCTCTTCTTCTCTATTCTCTCTTTCTCCCCTATATCCATTCTCCCATATTTTGTAGTTACTTGCTCTTATTTTGGTTCATTTTATAACACGTTATCAGCACGAGTCTCTACCATATGAGTGATAGCTTAATCTACTTGGGTGTTATATTGCAAGAATGCTTCTTCTTCTTCCTATTGTTTGGTTAATCTAATTCATGATCATGTTCTTGTAACTTTATATTTCCAAGTTAATCTTTTTATATTTCGTGTATAGAAATTTTATTGTGAATTTTGTTTACCTAACACAATTATATTTTGATTATTATTGATAAATTTTGGAAGAATTTAATATTCATGCATCCCTGTAGGATTACACAAACTATGATTTTCTTGGTCATCGTTTATATGAAGATTTGTGGTATAGTTCTTGAAGAACTAACCCTTTAGATCATGATTGAAATTTAGAAGATCTATTTGATCTTATTTATTACATTTTGAAACTAAGAAAAATGAGAGAAGAATCATATATTTTATGTCTCTCAATGCTCCTGGAGTAGCGAAAATGAGAAAATATTTTCAAGAATAATATGAATTAAGCTTATGCATTATTGTGATTGAAAGAAGAATCACAAGCCACTCTATGAACAAGAAGTGTAACATTTGCTATTCCTAATGATCTAGTAATTCATACATTATAATAAGTGTAACATCTCTCCCAGCTTATACTTGGAATTCTATGTAAAGACATCATTTCAAAGAAAGAACAAGAAAAATTTGTCGTATGACTAGTTCATAAATAATTAGATACTTTTTTTTTTGTCCTAACCTCTGATCATCTTCTCTTCTCATGTTATCTTAATGTTGTAGCATGTATGAAATGACATTGTTCATATTTATTACATGTCAAAGTTTTGCTAAGAATTACATACGGGTTTGAATCAAGGTAAATATGAATGTTTGTCTCCTAAATCTTACAGGTGAGCAACAAGTTATTTTTTGTTTGTTTGTGCAATTTCAGATGAACACATACACATTTTCTCTTATTTTGATTGAGTTTATAACTACGTAAATAAAATACGTATGTATTGTTTCTAAAGTTTTATTTGTTAAAGAAAATAGCATTTTCTCGATTCTTTATATATAAATGGTAATATCTGTTATGTGCATGCTAATGCTAAAGGTAATAAAGTCTCTAGAATAGTTTCTATATTTTGTTATTTGGATGATCAAAGTTTAATAAATTATTTTTATTCATTCACATATCTGCAATTAAAATTATGTAAGGTAAACCAGAAGTTTGCATGCATACATAAAAAGTATTATATTGTTGTAAACCTGAAGTTTACTAGTCTAAATAAATTTATTATTTGGTAACTATTCTAAATTTTTGGAATATACTTAGGATGATATTTGTGTATTTTATAATAAATCATGTGTACTATTTATATAGTTATGACAAGAATTTATATCGTCACGTGTTTACTTATTGTCAACTTGCAACCAGAAGTTTGCAAATATAATTGAAGGCTTTAAACGAGCTAATATATTGTTGCTTGAAGGAACAAAGTTGCACACTAATAGTACATTATATTCTAAGTCTCATTGAAACTTATTAAGTTTCAAGGATATCCGTCTAAATGGATACCTATCGAAACAACAAATGAAGGAATTGAATATCTATGTATTACGAGACTTATGATAAAAAAAATGGATATCGGAAAATTATTCGTGTTTCCTCCAATTTGTACTAAATGCATGTTAGTATAATCGGAACACATATTATCATAGACCCGAAGTTTATGGATCATAATAAGTTTATTGTCTGGCATGACCGGCTGGGCCATCCCGAGTCTTTATGATGCGAAACATAATTGAAAATTCGTGTGGACATCAATTGAAGAGCCAGAAGATTCTTCAATCAAATAATTTTCATGTGCCACTTGTTCTCGATGGAGGTTGATAATTCAACCATCACCAATAAAAATTGGAAGTGAATCTCTCAAATCTTTAAAACGTATACAAGGTGATATTTGTGGACAAATGCACCCGCCATGTGGACCATTTAGATATTTTATGGTTTTAATTGATGCATCAACTAGATGGTCACATGTCTATTTGTTGTCAAATCGCAACCAGACGTTTACGAGATTGCTTGCTCAACTAATTTGTCTAAGAGCTCATTTGTCACAATTATCTAGTTAAGAAAATACGCCTTGATAATGCTGTTGAGTTTGCATCTCAGGCATTTAACGAGTATTGTACGTGTATTGGATTGATATTGAACATCCTGTAGCACATGTTCATACACTTGCAGAATCATTCATTAAACGTCTAAAGTTAATTGCAAGATCAATACTCATGAGATCAAAACTTCCAATTTCTACTCGGAGACATGCAATCTCGTATGTTGTGGGATTGATTTGCATAAGTCCAACACATTATTGTAAGTTCTCCCCTTAACATATGGTTTTTAGTCAGAAACCTAATATTTCTTATCTAAGAATTTTTTGATGTGTTGTGCATGTTCAAATTGTTCCACCACAACACACTAAAATGAGTTCTCATAGAAGTTTGAGAATATATGTTGGATATGAAATCTCTATCTATAGTAAAATATCTTGAATCAACAAGGAGATACTTATTTACAACTCGGTAAGCTAATTGTCATTTTGATGAATTAGTGTTCTCAATATTAGGGGGAGAGAATAAGCAGTTGAAAAAGGAGAATAGTTGGAATGTATTATCATTATCTCTTGTTGATCCTCATATAAAACAATTTGAACCAGAAATTTAAAAGACAATTCATTTGCAAATCATAGCAAACCAGTTACCAAATGCATTCATAAGCTGCCAAGGCTCCAATCAAAATTGATGTCCCTGTTGGACAATCTTAAATGAGTCTCAACCATGCATGGAGCATGGTAGACCTATCAGTTCCAAAGATAAAAATCCTCAAACAAGAAAATGAGCTAAAAAGAAAGATGACCCAAGTGAGGATATGAAAACTCCAAAAGAGTCTTTAGACATAATTGATATTTCAGTTCCAGAAGAGACTAATCAGGTACCTAAAATTTGTGAAAATGAAGATATCTCGACGAATTATGTCATGAATGGAATATGATGGAACCGAAACAAAGTCAACGTTGACGATGTTTTTGCATATGATGTAGCGCTAAATGTGATAAATGATAATGAGGATTATGAACCAAAGTCTATTAAGGATTATAGACAAAGCAACACGATTGGCCAAAATGGAAAGAAGCAATCGAAGCGGAATTAAAC
The DNA here is from genome assembly GCA_037113605.1 of Calophaca sinica. Lineage (NCBI taxonomy): Eukaryota > Viridiplantae > Streptophyta > Magnoliopsida > Fabales > Fabaceae > Calophaca > Calophaca sinica. The sequence goes on along the minus strand of CM073731.1, from coordinate 22,762,264 downwards.
TCATTTTGGAAGCGAAAAGTTTTTGGACCTGTAGTCCAAACACTTGAAGGCGTGAAACCAATTAGATACGAATGAGTTTTTGTGATAATGAAATGAGAATGGTGAAATAGTGAGATACAAATCTCAGCTTATTGCTTAAGGGTTTTCTCAAAGACCTGACATTGATTTTGAAGAGACATATTCGCTTGTGGTGCATGCAAGTATTTTTTGATACTTAATTGGTCTGGAAACAAATGAAAGACCTTAATTTACATGTAATAAATTTGAAGGTCGAACCCGAGAATGACCTCTATATGGAAAATCCCAGACGGATTAAAATTATAAAGAAGTGTCTTTAAATGAAATAATTTTGGAGGACAAAGTTTTGTCTTGATCGACATGCGGATCGAACAATTAGCTAATTGAATTTTTGTCTAGCAAATTATAAAGAACTAGTTCTTAAGGGTGTGTTTGGTTGGGGGGTTTTGGAGGGGAGGGGAGGAGTTATTTTAAATTATGTTTGTTTGGTTCAATTTTTTTAAAGGGAGGGGAGGGGAGGGGAGGGGAGCAAAATCCCTCCTAAGCCAATTTTGGCTCCCCTCCCAAAGTGGGGGGTTTTGGAGGGGAGGGGAGATTAAATTATTTAAAATAAAATTACTTAAATATCCTTATATATAACATAATATAAAAGACTATAAGGATATACTAGTAAATTAATCTCTCCCCTTCATTAAAATCCCTCCCCTCCCCTCCTGAACCAAACAAGCAAAGACTTCCCTCCCTCCCCCCTCCTCTCAACCAAACACAAAATCAAATTAAATCCCTCCCCTCCCTTCCCCTTCCCTCCCCTCCCCTCCATTAAAATCCCTCCCCTCCCCTCTCCTCGTTTGAACCAAACAGACCCTAAGTGACTCATGATAAATTATATCTATTGAGTACATGAGTTTTGTGTCAAGAAGATAACAAATATCTTGGTCCCCAAAACCATAACTTAGGGCTATAAAAGTATATGCGCATATACATGGGTTGATACAATAATATTTTTGTGATACTTATTGGTAAAATACAGTTCAGCACCAACTAAAAGGCATTGGAACAAAGTAAAATATATATTTTTCATATTTTCACAATACAATTGGTGCAATTATTTTTATGAATATATAGCTAATTGATCATGCAAATGCAAGGTATTTTTTCTGATCCAGATGAAGTCAGATCTCAAATCCACTATTATTTACACGTGGTGCTATTGATACCTCATTATGAATTACAAAAGAATCTATGGTTATCACTTCTTCGTATCATGCTCAAATAATGACAATTCAAGGAGGAAGTTCTGAAGATAATACTGATTGCAAAGTTCAATTGAAAGGAGGGTATATCACAACTGATAGAGCGAAGTATATTACTTCAAATGCATCAGGGGAAGAAAATCGAATGTTGGAATACATATTCTTAAGTGATTCTTCTAGCAGGGGGAGAAAACTGTACTCTTTTTTTCTTCGTCATGGTTTTGTCCCATTGAGTTTTCCTGACAAATTTTTTAACGAGACAGTTCCCACACAAAAGGATATTGTACTCTTTTCTTTCACTAGGATTTTTTCGCATTGAGTTTTTACCTAGTAAGGTTTTAATGAGGCATATCCTCAGTGGACATCCAAGGGGGAGTATTATGAATATTTGGTGGATGTCCTCTTCATATTCCCTAGAATGCTTTATAACTCCCACGAGTAAAAGACTTTTACTCATTGTTATTGGTCTTAATTTCATATGTTAATATCACATTATGGTAGGCCTTAATATGATGTAAGTTACAAGACTTGTGTCCTATAAATAGGACTCATATGGCATTGTAAACCTTGCACATTGAAGAATATAATACAAAGTCTCTCTTCTTCTCTCTTCTTCTCTATTCTCTCTTTCTCCCCTATATCCATTCTCCTATATTTTGTAGTTACTTGCCCTTTGGTTCATTTTATAACATTACCATATTTTTAGCCATCATTTGTCAGTTTTGATAGAACTCTAATGTAAAGGAACAATTGAATTTCATTGACTATGTTTCTTATGTTTTATATTTGTATATATACTCCATCCATTTCGTTTTCTTTTTACTTGTCGGTTTTTTAGAAGAAATTTGTTCTTTTTTATTTGTCATTTTGATAGTTTAAAGTTACATTAATTACTTGTTTTTCAACTATACCCTTAATTATATATTGTAGAGAGAAAAATATATATGATGGACAATAAACAATTAAGGGTATCATAGGAAAATGACTAATAATTTTATTAAAAACAACAAAATTTATAGGTTTTCTTGATTTATGTAAAACAACTTTAAAAGACAAGTAAAAAGGAACGGAGGTAGGATTACTTTAGTCTAATACAAAATCATAACTTCACATGCAATTAAGCAAAACTAACTATTACAAACCTAAGACCCAATAATTTTAATCTTGTAAATGTGACATATCAAATTGTCTTTTAAAAATATTCGAAGAACAATTTAATCATACTTTGAGAAGTGTTTGAAATTAAAAGATTTGCATTGCTGATAATACAATTTCATGAGATCATAAGACAACTAATCCTTATGGTAGAATAATCAAAATAACCAATTCTCTACGGTTTGAATTCATGGATTCAATACTTCCATGTGTTTTTTTTGCTTTGAGCTATGCTGAGAAAGCGTCTTCGTTAATTGAGCATTGATGTTATTGTTAGATCTGGTGTCAGTGAACTGCAGAAATTCTATCGCCGTCGTCGTCTTCGACAACGAGCATAGGAGGAATTATGGACATGGATCTGGTACAGTGTTGGAGCACTGGTGTTAGGGCTTTCACAAAGGAAACTCACAGCCAAGAACAAAATGCACGACGAAGATGGAAGGTGGTGTTGAGTGGTGCCAGCTTGGATGAACAAATGCTTAAGGTTGAAAGAGAAGGACACAAAGGAAAGAATGTTTGTTCAACAGATTTCACAAGCCTTCACAATGACGTCGTTTGAGGGATGAAAGTAGTAAAGTACTCCTTTCGGTCTCAAATATAAGCAAAAGTCAAAATATATTAGGTCTAAATTTGGTTCAAATACATTTTGACTTTTGTTTATATTTAAAACCGGATGGAGTATGAGAGAAACAATTTGGACTATTAAATGCAACGATGGACCCAAGATTGTCTGACCGTGTGAATATAAGATTTTACTGGCTTTAGGAAATCTGTATCCATAAGTAGGTTGTGGAACTTGAATTTGGCAGCCTCAATTTTATTTTTAGAAGTGGTTTGAATAGTTTTCTTTAGTCAAAAAAATTGAGTTTCTTGAGATATTTATATATATTATTTGACAAATATAATTTTTCTCTATTTTGTACACAATCAGATAAGATGAGAAAAAGTTTTAACTTTTTTTTCCCACTCTCTTTCAATCCAAACAATTAAAATATTTACTTTTTTTTTATTATTTTTCCTTCTATTTCTTTACTCCTAATTTCTTATGGAAACCAACGAGAGTGCAAGGTTAATAGTGACAATATGTATACTCGGAAAAAATATATTAATCCAATCTTTGATGCGCCACTTAGAGAATCTAGATCTACGTTATTCTGAAGTGTAGAAATGATGTTGTGAAAGATGGGATAAAACATTTTTTTTTTGAGCTAGCTAGCTTTTTAATACTACTCAGGGTTTGTTTGGTTGAAATGACGAGAGGAAATAGGAGCATTTTTTTTTTGTTTCAAAGAGGTTAGTAGCGAGAAAATAGGAGTAATTTAAATGGAGGGAAAGAAAGGAAAAAGAGGAAAGCAATTTAATTATATATCTTATTTTGGTTGAGAGGATGGGGGAGGGGAGGATTTTTGTTTGGTTCACAAGAGGAATAGAGAGGTTTTAATGAAGAAAAAGCACTAATTTACTTTTTATACCCTTAATTATAACTTTTTTTTGTTATATTTTATGTAAAAATATTTTAGTCAATCATTAATTTGAAACTTTATAAATTCATATTGTCTTCCCCCTTCAAATTTCGTCAATATTGAAGGGAAGTTAAAATTGAGTTATGAGACATATTGCTCCGGTCCTTTTCCCTCTCCTCAAAAAATTGAACCAATCAAGGAAGGTTTAAAATAATCCCTCTTATACTCTCTCCTCTAATCTATTTTTTCCAACCACGCCCTATGTGAAAAAAAAAAAGTCAATCTTATTATTTTCTTGGTTTTTTTGTAAGCAAAAAAATTATTAGATTAATAAGAGAGCTAAAGCTTAGCACAAGAAGTACCAAGGTTCAGCAACAAAGTGCAAAAGACAGTAAAACAAAGTTGCAAATGTGCTTTGAGAGCACCCATGACCTAACCAGCCTATGAAACAACAGATATATTTATCTAGCCCCTCATTACAATTATCACAAAATCATCCCCCAACAAGAAGTAATTACACATAAGCTCCTCTCAAGACATTAGGTAAAGTTGCAGCAGTAGGGCCAACTCCAGAAAAAATACATTTCCCACTTCAAATAGTCTCCTAGCAGCAGCAACAACGTAACAGCAGTAGGACCATGCTGAACAATTCCTTATGTAAGCAATCTCAACAGCTACAACTCCCAAATAACATAACTATAGTCTATAGCCCACCAAACTCATAAACAAATATTTTCACTTTGACAGCGCCTCATCCATCCAAACTGCAATATCTCAAACAAAACCCCACACAATTAACAGAACTGAGCAATGCAAGATATAGGGATCAATACACCAGTCTGAAAACAATAAATTTGACCCCTCAACCTTCACTTTAAACCAGACCTTAGAACGATATTTAATGAGGTATAAAATAGAAATCATGTCAAAATTACTACCCTGAAAAACAATTTCATTTCTCATGAGCCAGATATGGACCAAGCAACTGCGTGCCATATAATAAACATATGTCTCCTTAATTTCTTTTCCAACCAAAGCATTTTCATGATGGATAAAAGACTTCCTGCAATTCAAAGATACAGATAATTGTAAGAATTCAGGCATCCGAATGGTCCCCTCAAAACCGGCTTGTGAGGGGGTGGTCTACCCAACTATATAAGTAACGGCCAGACTCGTTAACCACCCGATGTGGGACTCGCAACACGCCCCCTTGAGCCTGGGCTCGTCACCACAAGCGAGGGCTAGCGGCACTATCCACACCACCGGGCAGAACGTGGCTCTGATATCATGTGATAATTCAGGCATCCGAATGGTCCCCTCAAAACCGGCTTGTGTGAATATCTAACATGGTATCAGAGCCACGTTACGCCGATGGTGGATAAGTCGCCGCCTCGCTGGTGACGAGCCCAGCTCAGGCGTGTTACGAGTCCCACATCGGGTGGTTAACGAGCCTGGCCGTTGTTTATATAGTTGGGTAGACCACCCCCTCACAAGCCGGTTTTGAGGGGACCATTCGGATGCCTGAATTCTCACAATAATGGCAAACCAATCCATTTATACTTGTCCAAATATGACTAGACACCGGACAAGTCATGAAGAGATGAGAAGAGTCCTCGGGGCCGGATGAGCATAAAGGACATAGAGAATCCTTTTAATTTGTTCCATCAGATCCTTCCTTAAGGAGAGGGAATATCTGAAATAAAGGCCACACAACTATGCAAGTAATTCTTCTTCCCAAACAAAAAGGTTTCTTCTCCAACACCAAACTTCTTCTAACCATTCTCCCATATCTACAATAAAGGCTTCCTTGTCTAGAGAGACTTGATATAACCTTAGAAATAGATTTTGAAAACTTATAGGCCCCAACCATGAATCTTGCCAAAATTTTATCTTATCCCCCTTTTGGTGTTTCTTCGAAACAGAAGAGGAAAACCCCAAAGGGGGAGATATTTGGCGAGCATTTTCTTGGTTAATTAAACTGTATATTTAGTCAGTTATCTTGATTTTAGGTTTCACTTAATTTTTTGCCATTTTTGTTACTAACATAGTTAAATGTGACTTATTTTTTTCACATATCTTTATTTTGTTAAAAAAATAATACTTATTTTTTATTTTTTATTTTGTTCCCAAGTGATCTTTTACGTTTATTTTTTGTTTCAATTTGATCCAAAACGTATTGTCACATAAGCCACGATTAAGAATGCTATAGCAACGAACCTAACGCAGAATACTATTTTGTTATAACTTTTGTGAGATAAGAGATCATTTCAAAATAAAGAATATAAAATGACTAAATTGAAACCTTATATAAAATTAAGTGAAAAAATCACTACAAGAAAACGCGGCGTTACCAAAAGCCGTCGGTAATGCAAAAAAACTGTTGGAAACGTTAATTTACCGATGGCCTGTAAAACGGTCGTCACAATCGATTACCGATAGGTTTTTTTCCGTTGGTAATTTCGAACGAACACGGTCGTCGGTAGTTTTTCGACGGACGAGACCGTCGGTAATGCGAGACAGTGATTACCGACGGCTGTACCCGTCATTTAGGAATGGCAATGGGTACCCTCTGGGCAGGGTACTATAGTGCCCGTCCCCATACCCGCATTTGAAAAAAGTGCCCGTACCCGAGCCCATACCCGCGTGGGCAGCAACTTTAGTGCCCATCCCCTTGCGGGCTGGGTACCTAAGTGCCCGTACCCGCACCCGCTACCCGCACTTTAACTATGAAAAATCAATAAACAACGAAAAGAACATCATTACTTAATTAAAATACGATCCAAAAATTTTTCAAATCAATTCTAAAATATTACAAATCATAGTATTTAGCCAAATATTGGACCATCCTACATTTAGTCTATGCTTCTTACTATTGCTTCTTTGGGTTGTTCAATACAGATCAAAATAAAAAATTCAAATTCAACTAGCAATAGTCAATTGATGAAAAACCCCAATAATAGAAGACAATATATATACCATCCAGAAAAATATTACTACAAAAATTGCAACAAGAATTTTGTGGTTCTGTTGTTGAAGGTTTTATGCCCGCTGAAGTATCCTTAAAATAAAGATAATATTATTAGACTTGAAATTCCAAGCATCCACAGTCACACAAAAAAGGACAAAAAAAAAACACTTCCATAAAAAGCCAAACAGATCCTGAGATTCACAAATGTAGGCTTGCAGAACATGGATATACCTGAAAGTGAGAAAAAGAGAGTGATAATCAAAGAAGCAGAAGAAACTCGTCAGAGGAACTCGCAACCAATGTGTAAGAACAGAAGAAGCAACGCGATCAGAAGAAGCGGCGGCACGCAGTGCAGAGCAGAAGAAGCAACGGCGCAGTGAGGGTCGATGGGGAAGGAACAAAGAAGCAACAGCGCAGTGAGGGTTAGATTTTAGTAAATTTTTAGTTCTAGGTTTAGAAATATTGGTTTGGTTTGGAAATAGAAAGCAGCCCTAGGTTTAGAAATATATTAATTACTTAATATGACTATAAATAAATAAATAAATATATATATATATGTGTGTGTGTGTGTGTGTGTGCGGGCCACGGGGCGGGCTGGGCACTAGAGTGTCTGTACCCGCACCCATACTCACTCAAAATTACGGGTAATTACTCAGGCCCAGGCCCATAATGCGGGTAATTACCCTACTCATTGCGGGTTTTTTTTGCGGGTACCCAGTGGGCTTGGGTCTAATTGCCATCCCTACCGTCATTATTGTTATTTTTTTTAAATGAATGAATGAATGAATTAATTAATTAATTTTGATTAATTTTTAAATTAATTAATTTCTTTAATTAAATTATTTAATTAATTATTATCCCACGAGTCTAGGGGCAGAATCCTCAGAGGAACTCAGGGAAATCAAAAAATCAAAACAATAATAACATTTATGCACAACATACCATTCATTGCATCTTGCATGATCACAAATACTTTTGGGTCCACGACCCACCTTAAAAAAAATCATCATTTGCTCAAAAAGCAAAACAACATTCATGCACGGTATACCATTCGTTGCATCCTGCTTGACCATCAAAGTTCTTGGGTCCATTGATCCACCCTCTCAAATATTACATACAGTTGGTATGTTGTTACTCAGTAAGAACTAGTACTCAGCCTACTCAATCTATTAGCATAAGTTAGGAACCTGTCCTACACCTTGCTGGGAATCTGACCCATCGCCTTGGGAATCTGACCCAAGCCTTTAGTCGGGAACCTGACCCGCGTCTCGAATCTTCCTCAATTATGGAAATCGATCCACGCCTTTTAACAAGAGTTAGGAATCTGACCTACACCTTGTCGGGAAACTGACCCGAACTGTTTGGAGTGACGGAGAAGCTCGTACCCTGGACGTTCGCCTGCGATAGGGAAACTAGTCCATGCTTTAGCAAGAGTTAGGATTCTGACCTACACCTTACCGGGAATCTGACCCAAACCTATATTGAGTGACAGAGAAACTCATATCACGGACATTCCTTAAAGTAAGGTAGTCAATCCGTACCTTTTAGCAAGAGTTAAGAACCTGACTTACCCTTGTTGGGAATCTGACCCAGACTTGTGTCGAGTGACAAAGAAGCTCGCACCCCAGACTTACCCTAAGTAGGGAAGTAATCAATACCAAAGATGTAAGAGTTAGGAACCAGACCTACGCCTTACCGAGAATTCACTAGGAATCAAACCTAGAACCTCTCATCAATTTTGTAAGAGTTAGGAACCAAACTTATGCCTTATCAGGAGTTCACTAGGAATCAGACCTAGAATCCCAAAGCAAAGTCGGGAGCCAATCTCGTGTCCTCAAACAATTTCGTTCTGAACAAAATTAGAGTCATTTATCCTTAATTACCTTTTACAACGAATGCACGAAGACCTTCGAGTAAAATGTAATTAAGGAGGGGCAGCTGTAGTACCCTAATTTTGTCCGGTCTTTTTATTTTATTTTATTATTTATTTTAACTTTTTTTAAATTAATAGCAGTAATAATAATATGTAATATTTTTGGTCTTAGAATAATAAAAAAGGAAGGCAAAAATGAATAAAAAGAAGAAAGAATAAAAGAGAGAAAAAAAAGGAAAAAAAAGGAAAGAGGGAAGCAAATAAGAAAAATGGGGGTGCCACTAGCAATCTGCTAGTGGGCAAAACCACACCCCAGGCCCTCCATCATAGTCCTCCCTTCCTACTCACACCCCTCGTTTTTCTCTTGCGCGCCTCCCTTCATTTCCTCTTGCACCGCGCCTCCTTTCTCGCACACCCCCTTTTTTTCATTTCCATTAAACTTGCAGCCCATTCCCCTGGCCCAAAACCATCACCACGCAGACCAACCCATTTTTAACCTAATCCTCAAAAACCTAGTCTTCCCTTCTTACCTCATTCAGCCGCATCTTCTCCATCCCTTCTCCTCATTCTCGTCTCCCTCCACCATTCACGCTACCCCCCTTCATCCTCCATCTTTTCCTTCTTCCTCCACTTACCCTCCCTACCCTTCAGACGCTTCACCCGTCGTTCTCTCCTCTCTCAACCTCATCTCTTTCCCCTTCTTCCAAACCCTAATCCCTTCATTCCCTGCGCCTCACCCTTTCTCTCATCTTAGCCCAACCCTAGGCCGCCGCAGTGCCCCCAACACTAGTTCCTTCCTCCTTCCATCACCTCATCAAGACCAACCCTAACCCTATGACCTCTATTTGCGCCGTAACATCCTCCCCCACCTCATTTCCCATTTCTTCCCCAATCTTCCATTTTCTTTCCTCTTTCTTCCTCAATCTCAATCTCCAAACCGAATCCCTCTAAAACCAGAACCAAATCTTCTCCAATCAACCAAATATTTCCTCAATCTCAATCCCTAAACCATACCTCTCTAGAATCTTTCGAATCTGTCAAAAGGAAAACGAATCAAGTCCGTCACCAATCTTCATGGATCTGGAAATTAAAAAGGGCGGTTTCCTTTTTCTTTTCTCTTATTATTTTTACTTATTATTTGATTTGATTTTGTACTAATTTGATCCTAATTTCTTTGGCAGAGAATGGGGCCTATAAAAGCCAATTCGATGACAACAAGAAAGGGGGGCCAAACCCTAAAAAAAAGGAGAGCAAGGGACCGAGAGAGGGAACCAGAAGAAGGAAGTAAAGGGAGACAGAGGCAAGAAGCTGAAAGAAGGAAACTCGTGAGGTTGAGAGCCAAAAAAACAAACACATTTTTAGTATTAGGTTTTCTTGTTCCTTCATCTTTTGTATTCTTTCATTCTCTGGGAAGAGCATAAGCGCAGGTTATCATTTCTTTCTTTTAAATTTTGGTCCTCAAACTTAGATTTGGACTATGATGCATGAATTGTGGCAATGAAGCATGATCTCTTCCTTTTTCTGTTTACATCTTGATTGAGTCCGCGATGTTGGTATTATTTTTGAGCTGTTGTTTATTTCACTGCCAAACCGATTTTGGGGTTAGGGTTTGGCCTTCCAATGGGGCCAAACCCTAAGTGAGGATCCTTTTTGCAAATAATAAATTAACCAGGGGCATAAAGGTAAAAAGAGTTTTTTTTTCTGAAAGTCTGTTCCACATATACACGTTTTAGGGTTTGACCTTCCAATGGGGTCAAACCCTTCTATGCGTAGCCAACTCCCGAGCTCAAAATCTGGTTCAAAGACCTTCTTCTTTTTTTTCATTAAATTCAAAAATACTCAAAAAATAGGTTTTCCAATGTTTTCCTATAAAAATAAATATTAGTGGCGGCTCTATTTAAATTTTTAGGGTGGTTGTCATAGCTGGCGACTCCACTGGGGACTTTAGAGAGTTAGGCCTTAAAATTGTTTGAAAATAATTGTTTGCCCATAAATAATTTATTTCCCTTTTCTTTCCTTTATTCTTATCTTTGATTTATTTGTTTTAATTTTGATTTATTCTATTTGTTTCACATGTATATATGAACTTTAGGATAGCCACCTTGTATATAAATGTATTTGTTAATTTATTTTGCAGCGAGTAGTATTTTAGGTTATTGCTCCTTCACACACTTCACTTTATACACTTTATTTACACACACTATGAGTGGGTGCCCTATACCCGGGCCCGAGTGAATCTTAAGTTAGGAGAGACTATGTAGTGGGTGTTCTGCTGGACGTACGGCCAGTGGGTTCCTATGAAAGCCTCACCTAGAGTTTGGCTCCATTTGAGAAAAAACCATCCTTTAATAATATACTTATTATTGGTGGTAACATTTTCAAATGGGACCCTTGGCTCTAGGGACCTTTTAGATTAGTATCTCAAATCCACCCAATGGAAAGGCACTTAATATAAACCCTAGATCCTTTTAAGGAGCTACCGGCCCATATCACAAAAGGAGCATACCTTATCCCCTTTTCCACGTGATAAAAGTCGTATGACCTAAGATCTTAGGAAATACCGACCTACATCACAAGGGGCATACTCTGTCCGTTTTTCCTTCATCCATTTATTTTCCATTCACATTTCAAAAATTGTGAAAGATAATAAATGATATTTTTCTTTAAAAAATATTATTTGTTATTCTTCTTTGCAAAAAAAACACAGTTTCAAAAAAAATTTCCCTTCTCATTCCTTTTTCCCTCTAAATAAAAATAAATCTTCAAAAAAATGCATTTCCTTTTTTTAGCAACATCATTGCATTCATTTTATTTTTGTAAAAAAAAAATAATAAATTAAAAAATATTTCTCCATTATCCATCATATTATTTTGCATAAAATGCACATAAAAAAACATTCATAACATGCATAATCATGGCATCTTCATAACATAACTCATTTTTCCCCCTCCACAGAAAATAGATTCAAATAAGCTTTCCCTGCATCCCTACCGGACTCGAGCCCAATATAGACTCATGGATTTGTTGGAACAGAATCAACAAACGATGAGAGAAGAACTCGACCGAATCAATGGTAAGATGGACAAGCTATTTGACCTTCTGCAGAACTTGGATCCAAAATTGACCATTGATGAGAACCATTCCACCAGCACTAATGAGTATCGAGAAGCTTCCAATGGCCCATCAGGAGACCCCCTAGATCAGGAGAGGCTCCAAATTGTGGAAAATAGGCTGAAAGCCATTGAAGGGGCAAATCATATTGGGTTCAAAGCTTCAGAAATATGTTTGGTCCTGGACGTGGTAAATCCTCCAAAATTCAAAGTCCATGAGTTCGTCAAGTATGAAGGCTTAACTTGTCCAAAAAGCCATCTCATCATGTACTGCCGGAAGTCGATGACCTCTTGCTCCAGTAATGATAAGCTCCTAATCCACTTCTTCCAAGAGAGTCTTATTGGGGCATCCTTACGCTGGTATATGCAGTTAGAGCGGAGCAAAATCAACTCATGGAATGATTTGGCTAAAGCTTTCATCAAACAGTATAAATACAATATGGACATGACTCATGGCCGCTCCCAGTTGCAAACCATGGTAAAAGGGGGTAATGAAAGCTTCAAAGAATATGCCCAAAGATGGAGAGGGATCGCAGCCCAAGTGGAACCTCCGCTATCTGAGAAAGAGATGGTTACCACGTTCACTGACACACTTCAACAACCCTTCTATGATCTGATGATGAGAAATGTCTCTTCAAGCTTCTCAGACCTAGTTGTTGTCGGAGAAAGAGTGGAAGCCGGGATAACAAGCGGAAGGATTGGCAACCTCAACATTCAACAACCATCGCGCAGTATGAGCCAAGAGATGGAAGAAGAAACAAACGCTGCTCATCACAACATGCCAAGTTGGGGCAGTGGGCCACTCCATTGAGAATTGTTGGGCTCTGACCAACACCAAGTGGTAAAACTCCAAGGAATAGCCCTGTTTAAATAACCTTCATTTGTTTTTACGCTTTGCCCGAAGCCTTGGGGCACATCTTGTAAAGGGCCTACTTTGTTCCCATCTTTTTAATACATCAATGGAAATGCAATTTGAATTTTTTTTAACTTCCCTTCTTGATACATGGTCAATCCGAGATAAAAACAAATAGTTAAGAAAAATATAAAATAAAATGGTAAAGCAAATGCACAAATTATCAAAAGTTAAGTTTTGTGAAAATTTGAGCAATAAGATTTTGAGATGAAGTTTGGCCGTTTTACTCTATCCAAAAATATAAAAAATATTTATCCCTTGCTACCCCTTTTGAGCCTAAAAAATAAAAATAAAAAATAAAAATAAAAATTTCTTTCAAGTACCCTAAACAAGGATCACCTATACATTGAAGGCTAGCACAATAGTCCATTAAATTTTGTCTGTAAAAAAAAAAGCAAGCAAATATTAAATGCAACGTATCAAGACGCTTGCAAAGAATAAATGAATAAAAATGCAAAAGCAAAACAAGACAATTGTGCTAGCAACCATCCAAATGTATTTCTATACTAAAGATCCTTATTTTCATAAACCCTTAAATACTTTTTGGGCCTGAAATATCCTTTCTTTCATAACTTGGCCACGTTACAACCCTAATAAAGTCCATTCCGATCAAAATCAAATTGCTCATATTTTCTCAAAACATGACTATTGAAAGAGGAAATTCATATAAACTCCCCAGTGCAGTTGCTTTACCAAAAAAGAGAATATAAAATAAAATGCTCGCTAGGCTGAAAACCCGAAAGGGCGGTCTAGGCAGAAGTTAGAGCGACCCACTAGGTTGAAAACTCGCAAAGAGCGGCCTAGGCAGAAGTTAGGGTCCAAATTCACAAACATGTCAACCCGGATTGTACTTCTTGGATCTAGACATAAACCAAGAAGCTACGGGCAAAAGCTGAGCCCATCATCTACAAGCTTCACATTCATTCCAGTTTCGAAACTACACAAATTGATTCGTGTCTCAACATAGATCCTTCCTCACATGGCCGGACGAAGAGCAAAAGGACACTGAAGAACCTCAGGATCAAAAGGAGTCAGTCTAATCCTCTTAGGAGCATTCAAAGCATGAAGCTGAAAATTTGAGGATCCATAAAATGATCTATCAAGGGGCAAAATATGTAAACCTGGTGCAGTACAAAGTCAACTATTCGGACAAGCTAGCCAACATAAAGTTATTATCCCACGAGTCTAGGGGCAGAATCCTCAGAGGAACTCAGGGAAATCAAAAAATTAAAACAATAATAACATTTATGCACAACATACCATTCATTGCATCTTGCATGATCACCAATACTTTTGGGTCCACAACCCACCTTAAAAAACATCATCATTTGCTCAAAAAGCAAAACAACATTCATGCATGGTATACCATTCGTTGCATCCTGCATGGCCATCAAAGTTCTTGGGTCCATTGATCCACCCTCTCAAATATTACATACAGTTGGTCTGTTGTTACTCAGTAAGAACTAGTACTCAGCCTACTCAATCTATTAGCATAAGTTAGGAACCTGTCCTACACCTTGCTGGGAATCTGACCCACCGCCTTGGGAATCTGACCCAAGCCTTTAGTCGGGAACCTGACCCGCATCTCGAATCTTCCTCAATTATGGAAATCGATCCACACCTTTTAACAAGATTTAGGAATCTGACCTACACCTTGTCGGGAAACTGACCTGAACTGTTTTGAGTGACGGAGAAGCTCGTACCCTGGACGTTCGCCTGCGATAGGGAAACTAGTCCATGCTTTAGCAAGAGTTAGGATTCTGACCTACACCTTGCCGGAAATCTGACCCGAACCTATATTGAGTGACAGAGAAACTCATATCACGGACATTCCTTAAAGTAAGGTAGTCAATCCGTGCCTTTTAGCAAGAGTAAAGAACCTGACTTACCCTTGTTGGGAATCTGACCCAGACTTGTGTCGAGTGACGAAGAAGCTCGCACCCCAGACTTACCCTAAGTAGGGAAGTAATCAATACCAAAGATGTAAGAGTTAGGAACCAGACCTACACCTTACCGAGAATTCACTAGGAATCAAACCTAGAACCTCTCAACAATTTTGTAAGAGTTAGGAACCAAACCTATGCCTTACCAGGAATTCACTAGGAATCAAACCTAGAATCCCAAAGCAAAGTCGGGAGCCAATCTCGCGTCCTCAAACAATTTCGTTCTGGACAAAATTAGAGTCTTTTATCCTTAATTACCTTTTACAACGAATGCATGAAGACCTTCGAGTAAAATGTAATTAAGGAGGGGCAGCTGTAATACCCTAATTTTGTCCGGCCTTTTTATTTTATTTCATTATTTATTTTAACTTTTTTTAAATTAATAGCAGTAATAATAATATGTAATATTTTTGGTCTTAGAATAATAAAAAAGGAAGGCAAAAATGAATAAAAAGAAGAAAGAATAAAAGAGAGAAAAAAGGGAAAAAAAGGAAAGAAGGAAGCAAATAAGAAAAATGGGGGTGCCACTAGCAATCTGCTAGTGGGCAAAACCACACCCCAGGCCCAATCCAGGCCCTCCATCATAGTCCTCCCTTCCTACTCACACCCCTCGTTTTTCTCTTGCGCGCCTCCCTTCATTTCCTCTTGCACCGCGCCTCCTTTCTCGCACACCCCATTTTTTTCATTTCCATTAAACTTGCAGCCCATTCCCCTGGCCCAAAACCATCACCACGCAGACCAACCCATTTTTAACCTAATCCTCAAAAACCTAGTCTTCCCTTCTTACCTCATTCAGCCGCATCTTCTCCATCCATTCTCCTCATTCTCGTCTCCCTCCACCATTCACGCTACCTCCCTTCATCCTCCATCTTTTCCTTCTTCCTCCACTTACCCTCCCTTCCCTTCAGACGCTTCACCCCTCGTTCTCTCCTCTCTCAACCTCATCTATTTCCCCTTCTTCCAAACCCTAATCCCTTCATTCCCTGCGCCTCACCCTTTCTCTCATCTTAGCCCAACCCTAGGCCGCCGCGGCGCCCCCAACCCTAGTTCCTTCCTCCTTCCATCACCTCATCAAGACCAACCCTAACCCTAGGACCTCTATTTGCACCGCAACATCCTCCCCCACCTCCTTTCCCATTTCTTCCTCAATCTTCCATTTTCTTTCCTCTTTCTTCCTCAATCTCAATCTCCAAACCGAATCCCTCTAAAACCAGAACCAAATCTTCTCCAATCAACCAAATATTTCCTCAATCTCAATCCCTAAACCATACCTCTCTAGAATCTTCCGGATCTGTAAAAGGAAAACGAAACAAGTCCGTCACCTATCTTCATGGATCTGGAAATTAAAAAGGGCGGTTTCCTTTTTCTTTTCTCTTATTATTTTTACTTATTATTTGATTTGATTTTGTACTAATTTGATCCTAATTTCTTTGGCAGAGAATGGGGCCTATAAAAGCCAATTCGATGACAACAAGAAAGGGGGGCCAAACCCTAAAAAAAAGGAGAGCAAGGGACCGAGAGAGGGAACCAGAAGAAGGAAGTAAAGGGAGACAGAGGCAAGAAGCTAAAAGAAGGAAACTCGTGAGGTTGAGAGCCAAAAAAACAAACACATTTTTAGTATTAGGTTTTCTTGTTCCTTCACCTTTTGTATTCTTTCATTCTTTGGGAAGAGCATAAGCCCAGGTTATCATTTCTTTCTTTTAAATTTTGGTCCTCAAACTTAGATTTGGACTATGATGCATGAATTGTGGCAATGAAGCATGATCTTTTCCTTTTTCTGTTTACATCTTGATTGAGTCCGCGTTGTTGGTATTATTTTTGAGTTGTTGTTTATTTCACTGCTAAACCGATTTTGGGGTTGGAGTTTGGCCTTCTAATGGGGCCAAACCCTAAGTGAGGATCCTTTTTGCAAATAATAAATTAACCAGGGGTAAAAAGTTTTTTTTCTGAAAGTCTGTTCCACATATACACGTTTTAGGGTTTGGCCTTCCAATAGGGCCAAACCCTTAGTAGGGACCGATTTGCAAATTTTCTATTAAGGAGGGTATAAAAGCAAAATAGGAAATTTCTATTTCTTTATGTATACATTCTTTTAATTAAATAAATAAGTTAATATTTTTTTACTTGTTTAATTTATTTTTATCTTTTAATCTATTTTTGTAAGAAAAAATATTCTTTCTTTTAAATAGATTTTTTTATCCTTTTTACCTGTTAATGACTAAGTAATTAAAATTTTATTTTTATTTAAAATAACAGAAAAGGTAATTTTAGGTCTATTAGATTTATTTAGGGGGGTCGATTCCTTTAATTATGCTAAACAATTATGTTCAGGTCAGAGTCATAAATAGAGTCCCATTTTCACTTCAGCAAGTATACTTATAGAGATAAAACAAACAAATTTCACTTTTGGGAAATAAATTATTTACGGGCAAACAATTATTCTCAAACAATTAAAGGTACCATTTTTATGGGCGTTTTAGGGATGCTAATACCTTCCCTATGCGTAACCAACTCCCGAGCTCAAAATCTGGTTCAAAGACCTTCTTCTTTTTTTTCATTAAATTCAAAAATACTCAAAAAATAGGTTTTCCAATGTTTTCCTATAAAAATAAATATTGGTGGCGGCTCCATTTAAATTTTTAGGGTGGTTGTCACAATTATTTATTTAATTTTATTTATTATTAATTAATTATAATTATTTATTTAGTTATTTAATTATTAATTTATTCCATATTAAAAAATGTGATAACGTAAACTAAAAAAAAAGTAAAAAAGAAACGTAATATAAATTAAAAAAAATATCCGAAGAATATCAAAATATAAAAAAGACTAAGTACAAACAACACTAATAGTCCTGATCATGCATGAGATGCTCTAAACCATCTGCGTCCTCAACATCATCAGTACTAGGAGGTGGAGGTGACGGCGGAGGCGGCTGATGATGAGATTGAGGCTGCTGGCGAGCTAGCATCTGGTACATCTGTTCCTGTCGCTCCAGCACCTGAGCCAAAATTGCGTTCGTCCGACGGGTCTCCTCCTCGGAAGTGGCCAGTCTCCACTTTACCTCGGCTAACTCCTGCTCATTCGCGGTAGAGCGATGACTGGCACCACTACTCGCTGATTCTCCGATATGGAGGCGGCTGATCCCTTTCTTGTAGTTGCTGATAAGGTCTCCAGCACCGTATAAGCGACCATTCTTCTTACCGCCAACAACATCTGCCCAAACCCTGAGCGGTGCAGATGGATCCTTAGGGCTCTGAGACGGGAAACATGATGATGTTTGATATCTAATCTGAGACATCCTTGCCTCAAACTCCTCCTATCATCCATAAACAAATAAGTCAAACAAATTTTTTTGTAAGAAAACAATATAGACATTATTAAAAAAATATTCGTTGTAATTTATAATTACCTGGGTCCGCCTCGATCGATCATCAACGAAATCACTGGTACTCTTCCTAATATGAGTTGCACGACGGAGCTCGTGCAACTGTACCTCTCTACCAAACCTCTTCGACTATAATTATAATTAATAAAAAAAATAAATAATAATAATAATAATAATAATAATAATAATAATAATAATAATAATAAATATAAAATATAACACGTACAAGTCGAGCTACGTGTTATGTGACATCCTGATTTTCAAAACAGTATTAGAAAATAATTAGATCAGTAATTAAGTAATAAATGGGAGTTAGAAACCTTAATTAAGGACAAAATGGGTTTAAGAAAGGTCTAGAACGCCCTAGAAAGTCATGGAACACTTGAGAATCTTCTAGAACACTGAAAATGAGATATTTCCGGTCAGCCTCTGTCGCGAGGCGATGAGACCAGTGTAAGTTGGGTCGCGTCACGATATAAGTCGGTGGATCAGAGTGTGAGATTGCTGACACGTGTCCCTCATCGCGACGCGATAGCCTTTGTGCTTGATGACCATCGCGACGCAATTGACCCAAAATGGCTATAAATACCACCTTCACCCTCCATTCTCCTCACCTTCTTCCAAGGCCTTCTTGGGAGCGCGTGAAGGAGCTTGGGAGGCGCGATAGGGACGCAAGGACGGGACACAAGCGACAGTAATCTTCTAAGCCAGGAAAGGGAGAAGATACCTTAATCACTAGGAAAAATAGGTAGTAGAGTAGTACTGTTAGCATGTGTAGGGGACCTCAACCCTACTAGGGGTTGATAGCAGCACCCCAAGAGAAGGGGCTGTGACCTGTGATAGTTGAGGACAGTTGTCAGAGGTCTGTCAACCATAGGAATAATCTATTGAAATCTATGAATGGATGTTGAATTGCTGAGATGGTTTGATATGATTGCTTTATGATTGTGTGAATATTGATGTGCTGATTGATAACATGTTAGTAATAGGTCACCTGAGCAACACTAGGGTTGATCCTTATGTTGATTAAAGATGGTTGATAATCTAATTAACATGCTGATATTTATGTATTAGCTGTATATGATATATGTGGGTTCGATATATGAGTCAAGGGTGCTGCCCTATATTATTGGCGATACTCTGTTTATGGTGATAGCCGGTCGGTGTACCCAAGGTTGGTGTACCTGAGGTATCGACGGGATGGTAATGAGATAAGTCGGTGGCCTTGAGGGTATGGACTCGGTCTTTCCAATGAGGCTCTCTATGTCTATGGTACCGAAGATACAGAGTATTTTGGAGATAGTCGGTGACCTTGAGGGTATGGACTAGGTCATCCGAACGAGTCTCCAGGACTCCACGTCTGACGGGTGGACAATCTTGGCCATTTCTGTAAAGGGAATACCATCCTAGTGCACGGGACGGTACCTTACTCCGATAATTGGATATGGTAATATCGGATGCCATAACCGATAATCAGAGATGGTAGCATATCAGGATATATTCACACGACAACCAACTTATGTTTCATTCTTGTGCCCTGAGACTGATAATCGGTCTAGGGAGTAGGGCGATAATGACCTGCAACGTTCAGCGATATTTAGGGTCTGTAGGGCCGGTGATCAACCCAAAGGACCAATATTATGTTTCAGCCTCTGGGACAGTAGAGCCGGTGATCAGCTGAATGTCCAATGGTTTGGGTCTGTAGAGCCGGTGATCAGCTAAAAGACCCATGACACATGTCAGTCTGTGATATCAGAGTATGATGTGATCAGTGACCGTGGTCGAGGTTTGTCGATAATGGCGTGTCGGTGTGGTCGATGCGTGACCGTGTGCTCGAAAAAATCGGCGTGGTATGATCATGATGATGATTGTGATGTCTTGATGTTTCTGATGTTATGTGTTGAGCTGAGCATGCTAGCAGTCTCTCTCTACTATGTTGTTTTCCTGCTTGTTGGTGGCTGATGAGCGTCTTACCCCTTTGTTTTTTCTGGAGTGTTTCTATTATATGATGACAAATAACAGATGGACAAGAAAATAAAGTACTTAAAGTCTGGGAAGCAGTGTTGTATCACGGCCAGTGTGTCCAGTTGCGTACTCTGAAATTGAATTGGAAATGTGTTATTGCTGAGTCGGGATAAAGTGACGCCCTGTCTTGGCGGGGTGTTACATGCTACGCCTAACTGATGGAACCTCTGGTGTGCAAGCTCCCACCCTTCTCAGAGGCTCTGTTTTTCTTGGCATTCTCGCAGGTTGATTTGTACTCAGAGGAGCGTCAGTGCTCTACCAGCCTCTGCCAGATATGATCCCCTATCCAGTGGGGCTGTCCCCTGAGGCGGGCATCTCTAAGCATATCAGAGAGGCGATGGGAGGCCTTTACATGAAAGTTCTTCTCGATCCGCTCCTCATCCTCTTCCCTCTAAGTACATCTCTCCTGTATGAATATAAGACATTATTAAACATAATTGAAATTTATGAAATAAAAAAATAATATGCAATAAAATAAAAATTGCAACTTACTCCGAAAGATTTGAACATATGATGCCGCTCCTCCTCCTTCATCGTCCATCAGGTGAGCCAATACACCGAATAATTCTCCTCAATTGTTGTTGTGATAGCCTTCGCAGCTGGCTTTGAGGGAAAGAACCTGAAGAATAAAAACATGTCAAACAATATATATATATATATATATATATATATATATATATATATACATGTAAATTATTAATAACTCGACAAAAAAAAAATGTAAATACTTGCCATTTACCAGTCGGGCTGATAATAACTCGACCATCATGCAGCATCTCAAGATCCTCAACCTCTTGCTGCCCAACCTCGTCCTTCTCAACCTCGATCTGATCAGGTGTATGACCCGTCCTATACTCATGCTCGGACTGATGAGCATCAGGCACCGTCTCAGGCACAACATGAGAACTAGAAGCGCCATATGTCTGCTGGAACCCAGGGTTAGGGATCATGTGAATGGCAGGCAAAGGGGGTGTTGGTGCAGAAGGTGCTACAGGATGTGTAGGTGTCGAACGTGCCGGAGGCTGTGTAGGCATAGATATACACGGACGTTGTGCAAATGACAACGTCGAATACCTAGTAGGGTCACACCTAATAATGTTCAGCCTCCGACGACCGGGGGGGTCGATGGTGATGACCTTCCCCTTCCCTTTACCACCAGTGGGTGGTCTGGGGGGTCGGATCCTGATCCTGATGCCATATATGTCTATAGAGCAATTCAACAATAACAGTCACGAAATATTATATTTAAACTTAACAATATTAAAAATGAATTCCATAAAAATAAACAACAAGTTATGAAAATAACTGACAAATTAAAATATATTGTTAGACATTTCTATAATTGCAAAAAGTTAAACAATTTCATTCTGCCCGTTCTGCCCACTCTACTTCGGCAGATGGTTCTGTCACTTTTTCATTTAATTCCTCATCTCCATCTTCATATGTGATTGGATTGTCACGTAGTCGAGAAATTATGAGTTCTACTTCATTTACTACATTAACATGAGACATCTCATCCACTTAATAAGCCACTTCTTCCTATGGATCATCTGCTTCAATGCGACCCCTTAATTTTGTCTTCATTACGACACACCAACCTTCTTTGTCCCTTCGAGTTGATGGATAAGGGACATAATACACTTGTCTTACATTTTGTGCCATGATAAACGGATCAAACATTTGGTATATTTTGCTCATGCAAATCTCCACAGTATTATATTTTCGATTCACTTTTGTGCCTCTACTTGACGGATCAAACCAATTGCAATAAAATAGCACCTTTCTTTTGGTATAGTCTAAAGTATTATACGCCAGTTCATATATATGTTGAATCACACCGTAGAAGTCGTCTTCACCTCTATCTATGGCACCTTTTACATAAACTTCGTTGTTAATTGTTTTTTTCCCCTCTGTTTTTGACTGGGTTTGAAATTTGTATCCGTTTACGAAAAACGTGTGTCATTCTTTTACATGTGATTTAGGACCATGAGATAAATTTCTCAAGTGTTGGATTTTAGGGAATTCTGCTTCACTGTACACCTGCGTATACACCATATGCAAACAAATTATGGTTCATTTTTTCAAACAATCTTTTGTATTTTCAAACAATAAATGGTTCATAAGCCACGTTGGGAAATATTCATGAATATAGGCAGAAGAGTCTTGTTTGCTTGTGGGCTTAGTTAACAAGAATGCCCTGATCAAGTCATTATCAAACAAGTGATCATGAGTAGTTGCGAATAAAAGAAATTGAAAGTGGTTAAAATGATACACATGTAAGATATGGTGATACTTCAGTACATTTGATCAACACGTGAACGTGGGCTGACTTGAACTCTTCTCCCGTTAACCAGTGAGTCAACTCCTTTCCAGCATGACGACCGAGAAGGCCAAATACTGATAAAGCTAGTGGGTGTCTTTTACTTTCAATTTCTATTTCATTCCTATTATTTGTTGGTATCAACATGAAGTCCGTAAAATAATGGGACCATAAATAGATTGTTTCACGGTGTAAGTAAGTTGCACAAATAGATCCTTCAACCTTAGCCTTATTTTTCACCGATCGTTTGGAGTCACCTATAAATCTATAAAATAACAAGGTTGCTCAAAATTGATACATTTAACCCTTCAAACGAATATTTATATTAAAGAATATTTTATTATATTACCTTTCGAATGTATACATCCATCTATATTGAACCGGTCCACCACTAAGCCTAGTTTCATGTGCAAGATGCACTAGGAGATGCTCCATAGAATCAAAGAAAGCAGGGGAAAATATTCTCTCCAACTTACAAAGAATGATTGGTATGTTCTGCTTCATCTTTATAAGATCATCCTCTCTCAATGTCGCAGAACACAAATCTTTAAAAAATTGGCTGTGTTCAGTAAGTGGATTTAAAACATTTGACGGCAAGGAACTAAATGCAATAGGAAGTAAACACTCCATGAATACATGAAAATCATGGCTTTTCATCCCAATCATGGTTCCTTTGTTCACATCAGCACATTTTGCTAAATTAGAAGAATAACCATCAGACATCCGAAGTTCTTTTATCCACCGATAAACTGACTTAGCTTCCTCAGTAGTTAAAGAGTAACAGTCTTTGGGTTTCAGGGTTTTCCCATCCGACCGAGTCGTCATGCAAGTGCTTTCGCCTACAGTAAAGTGGTAGGTCCAGTCTGACCTTATCATTGTCTTTCGTTTTTCCTCTGACGTTCATCACTGTGAGAAAAATATTGTCAAAAAAGTTCTTCTCAATGTGCATAACATCAAGGTTGTGTCTTAATAAATTATCTCTCCAATATTGCAGATCCCAAAAAATACTTCTTTTTGTCCAATTTTGCCATTGTTCATATCCTTCAAATCGATCCAATTCACCATAATCTGTGATTTTTGGAAGTTTCATAACTCTTCTCCAAATCTGTTCAGATGTCAACCTTGGGGGCGGACCATCTAATTCAACTTCCCCCTTCTTGAAGGCATTCGTATTTCGTCCAAATGGATGATCACCTAGTAAAAACCTGCGATGTGAGTCAAACCAAGAACTTTTCCCTCCGAATTTCAAGGTAAAGACCTTTGTATGCTCCATGCAATGCGAACATGCCATTTTACCATGAGTACCCCAACCAGACAACATGCCATATGCAGGAAAGTCATTAATGGTCCACATCAGAACTGCCCCCATTATAAAATTCTTCTTTCGTGCAATATCATACGTCAAAACACCATTCCACAACCTTTTGATATCGTCAATGAGAGGCTGTAAATAGATGTCAATATCATCATTTGGATTATCTGGATCCGGTATAATACAAGTCAAGAACATATAAGGCTCAGACATGCACATTTCAGGAGGAAGATTGTATGAGGTAACAATAACTAGCCAGCAAGAATAAGGTTTCGCCGTGGATTGAACATACGGGGTAAAACCATCAGAGCATAACCCAAGTCGTACATTACATGGATCTGATGCAAAATCGGGATACACACGATCAAAGTGCTTCCAAGCTTCACCATCAGATGGGTGGCGCAACATACCTGAAGTGCTTCTATTCTCATAGTGCCACATCATTTTGCCTGAAGTCTGTGTTGATGCAAACATTCTCTACAGCCTTGCAATAATTGGCAAATAAATCATTGCCTTCTCTGGAACTGGTTTTTGTCTACCCTTCCCATTATCAGTGTGTGAAATATACCTTGGCTCACCACAAAATTTGCATTCAACCAACGCGCCATCATTTTTACCGAATTCATTGTCGTAATATAACATACACCCTTTCACACAACAATCAATCCTTTTAGATTCCAACCCCAACTTGGACACTAAGCTTTTAGCCTCGTAATAACTTTTTGGCAAACCATCTCTGATAGGTGACGAGTCCAACATTATTTTCGTTATGAGATCCAAGCACACATCGATAGCATCACAGTAGAACTTAAGAGCTAAAAACCTCACACACATTGATAATTTAGAGTCTGCAGACTTTTCAAACATTGGCTTATTTGTTTCTAACAAGAGATTATAAAATTTTTGTGCTGTCTCATTTAGAAGTTCATATGTGTCATCATTATGTTGCTCCTCGAATGATACGTTGACCTCCAAGGCATCACAAACCATATCTTGCATCAATTCAATCTACTCACCATATCCCGTATCTACGCAACTGCTTGAAGCACCTGAGCAACTATCGCCAACCCTAAATCAACCCGAGGCAACTCTTCACCATGTCTAATCCAAATCCAATAATTAGGCCTAAATCCAACTGAATACAGGTGATGCATGACCTGACTTGGGCTCTTAATCCTTTCTGCAATCATAATTAAGGCACAGACATCTAATCCCTCCATTAGTTAAATCTTCATGTGTCATTGCGGCTTCGACAAAGTGATCAACCCCATCGCAAAAAGATTGTTTCAAACCCCCTCTCACCGGATACAACCTATCGTATATCCAACTACGACTCGAAGGAAAAAATTTCATCTTCTGCATGTTAAAAAAATGACAATTTCAGTAGTACGATGTTCTTAGAACTGCTCTCTTTCATTAAATGGTATGACCCTATCCCATTCGAAAAAAAACTTTTTCAGAACTCGTATAATAGTCCTTCCTTAATTCTCATCTCTTATACTTGACAAAATTTCAGCAGCATCTCCCATTGGTCTCTGAGTACACTAAATGATCACGGTTATGAATACGGCGATCAAGTATACACCCAGAGAACAAAAGGAAATGAATATAAGCAAAATTTCATCAAATATAAAGATACAAGAATTAAGCAACAACTATTATACGAGTAAAGAAAAAGTTTTTTCCCAAACTACCCGACTTGGACATTCAAGGTTCAATATACAATGAACATGTGGTATCGTAAAAGTGTACATGCACTCAATAATATATTGAACCTCAAACGAGAAGCTAAGACTTTTCTCTGAAACTAATAACAAGCATAGAAATAAAATAATAAACTAATCAAAATATGTTTAATAAATTTTTATATTGGGTTTTTTCCACCAGGCCTATGTTATTTGAGGGTTCAATATCACTTTTCTTTGTAAATCGTCCTCCGGTACTCCATACCCTTTTCATAGCATGCTGATGTCTAGGGGATTGTACCCTCCGATACCACGCCATAAACACATTCATAACTAATCCTAAGTTTCTTTTAGTTCATTAAACACGTTATGATCAAGTTTTGACAAAATCAAGGTTTCTAGAAAACTATATAACTTGGGTACTCATCTTTCCCAAGGTTCCAGCACGACAATATTACGGCTACGACAGGTTATATCATTCCTCAATTGTGCAAAACAAAAGTAATTCACAGTTTATAACATCATTCACATATCCTTCATCAGTCAATCTCAACATTGATTTTTCAATTCAACAACAATCACAGTCTAATGTAAATTTCAGTCTTAATTATACAAAATTGCACATGCACAAGTTCCTTCCATAATCGTAGAATCAAATTTTAGTCCCTATTTTCAAATTTCAATAAAATTACAGTTCCAGTCCTAATTTCAACAAATCATACCAAAAAATCATATCAAAATTACAATGTCAGTCCTAATAACAATTTTAAAATCAAACCAACAAATCAAACCAAAATTACAATTTCAGTCATAATTACAATTTTAGTTCCTTCCATAATCATACCAAATTTCAACAAAATTACAGTCACAATTTAAGTCTCTAATCACAATTTCAATCCTAATCATGTAACAAATTTTCTACCACATGTGAATGGAACCAACCTCGCAACGGCAGTGCCAGAAGCAGTGAGAGCGTCGGTGGGAGCGCTGGTGGGAGACTTGGTAGGACTTGTGGGTCGTGTTTTGCGCTTCGGTCAGTCTGTGCACGTCGGTTGGGAGAGTCACTGGAGCTATGCACGCCGGTGAGAGAGGCGGTGGCTGGCTGGAGAGAGGGAGAGGTAGCCGCGGTGGGGCAAAAGAAGGCCAGTGGGTTAGAAAGAGAAACAGGAAGAGGGGCGGTGGGGAGAGAGAGAAAAAGGGACAGGGACGAGAGAAGACGGACAGGGGCGGTGGTGGCTGGTGGTGGTGAGAGAGAGACAGAGATACTTTTCTTCAAAGAGAGAGACATGGACGGTTGCCGCGACGGACAGAGAGAGAGAGACAGGGGTCGTGGCCGGAGTTGTTGTGTGATGGCGGTGGTGTGGTGGTCGGAGACAGGGATGGGAGCTATCACAGAGAGAGGGAGAGAGAGATGAGAGAGAAAGGTGTCTGAACAGTGAGGGGGAGAAGGTCGTGTTCTGCTTCATAACGCAAGTTACTGACGGTCTCTTTTTATTTACCAACGGGTCAAGCCCGTCGGAAAGCTGAACGGTCATACGCGGCCTTACCGATGGCTACCTTTTCAAATACCGACGGGCTATGGCCGTCAATACACTAAATGGTAGGGCCATCGGTATTTGAAAACGTGGAGGGAATAAAAAGGAGGCAAGTTTACCGATGGGCTAGGCTGTCGGTAAGCAACAACGAACGACAGGTGAGACGTACCGACGGATAAGGTCGTCGGTAAGCAACAGCGAACGAGAGTTGAGACTTACCGACAGTGTTGGCTGTCGGAAATGCTCTTCTTTTGCGACGGTAATAGGTCGCCGGTAAGCCCGATTTTTCTTGTAGTGAATATATAATTGACCTATTTTCTTTCCTCTATAGTGATAGGTTGGTCGTGATAGAATTATTATACTTTACGGTGTGTTTGGAACGGGTGAAATAAGGGAGAGAGAAGTTACTGAGAGAGAGACCAAACTTCTCTTGTTTGGTTTGAAGAGAAATGAGAAAGAGAGACAAAAAAAATATGTGGGGTCCACAGCTTTTACACTTCTCCGTTGGGATGTGAAGAAAGAGCAGAGAAAGGGTGTGCTTTTTTTTTTACCATTTTACATCTTTGCCCTTGTTTGCTACATGGATTCCACCACCCCAAAGTTGCATCGATCCCTTTATCTCTTCTCGTTGCAATGCTGGGATCCCCACCAGTGAGACCACTACAAGAACAACCAAGCTTCCCCTAGTAGGGCCACCGCAAGATCCATTGTATTCAACCTCTCTTCTGTCGTGCGAATGAAGATTTAGGAGAAATGACGAAATGGTGAGTTTTGTTGGTGTGCATTAAAAAAGTGGCTTTTTTTGGTCAAGTGTGTCAACGCCCTTATAATGTGAATAGCCATACTATTAATCATTTTAATGAGAAAAAAACCCTTGTGCGCCGTTTCTCCACCTCCTGATCTCTTGCCTTCGTCTTCCCCCTCCTAACCACCGGAGGGGGTGGTTTTTGGCCATTTTTTGGCCAGGAATCACCCCTCTGCATCGTTGTTTCTCTCTCCTTTTATTTAAATAAGTGGTTTTTTCACGTAGATCTAGTTTTTTTCGTGTTTTTTCAGTGATTTCGTCGTCTGAGTTTTGTTCATCGTCTTGGTGCAGCGTTGTTTGGTTTTCCGGTCTTGCTGCGGTGTTTCGTTTGATTCAGATTGGCAGATCGGCTTCAATCCATCCTAGTTTAAATCAAGATGTGGGCGTCAACATTACAGATCCAGAGTGCCAATGGTGGTCACCGCCAACCCCAGCATCCTTACCTCCCTACAAATGGCTCCTGAGCATGTGGTATGATTGGTCATACCCGAGACCACTTATAGTTGATTTGAGTCTGCACAGAGTATAGTAATGACCCGTAACTGGATGAGTTTAAAGACTGTGGCTCCTCATTTCTCTTTGGCCATCGACCGTACTTGAAAACTTTTGTTTTGGCTGTTAGGATTAAGTTGGCTTGGTAATACCATGTTGGCTTCTGTTCTGATTAAGTGTTTCATTACAATGTACTTGGCTGACTAGATGTTCGTGTTGATTTTCAATTGTGGATGGGGAATGTCTCAACACATTCTGTTCAATCTGTGTATATTGATATTTTTTCTAATTTTTGACTGAATTTTGATTTTCGTAAAAAAAAATCATTTTAATAAGTAATTAGTTTAAAATGAATAATTAAAATAAAATAGATTGAATTAAATTGATCAGTTGTTAGTTAACTTATATTAATAATTCAATTAAATTAAAATTAATATTTTAACTATATTAAACTAATTAACTTAAATCAAATGAAATCATTTTGACAGTTTTAATATTTAAATTAATTAAATTAAATACAAATAATTTTATATTGAATTTTTAGATAAGGATATTTTTATTCTTTCAAAAATAATTATATTTCTCTCTTCTCACTTTCTATCCAACCAAACAAAGAGAGAGAGAAAGAGAGAGAAAAAAACATTTCTTTCTCTTATATACGTTTGGAAGCCGATAAAAGCAAAGGAAGGAAAGCATGATGCATAGAAATTTTTTCGTGAATTGTACTTCCCTCCTTTAAAAGAAAAAAAATTGTGGGACCCACCCGCAGAACCATTCTCTCCGATTTGGAAGGAAAATGCAAGAAAGCTGCAAAAATAGTCCTAACAAGACAAAAAAGCCTAAAGTTTGTTTTATTCTTTAATTTAATTTTTTTATTTGAAGGACATTTATGTAATTTAATAAATATGTTTTTTTCCTTTCCTTTCACTATTTCCTTTAATTTTTTCTCAAACCAAACTACTAAATAATCATCTCATTTTTTTACTCATTTTTTCTTCTTCTCCCTTCATTTTCTTTCTCTTCTTTTCTTCTATCTTTCTTTCTTATACTAAATAAATCCTAAATCTACTATATTTCTAATATATTTCTATCTCTTTTCTTTATTTCTTCTCGCAACCAAACATAGCATTGATTTGAAGTGAATTATTTCACTCGTAGTTAGTAACTGTAACTCGTCGTAAGGTTTAAATCTTGAAGATATTATAGCAGAGAGGGTTTCAATGAGCTATCACTTTCAAGTTAAATTAAAATAGCTCGCGACAAAGATAGCAGTTAGCAGAGCCTTATCATGCAAGATCATCCTATTCATATCCGTATATATCCGGGGCGGCAGGCAGCTGAGTCTTTCTTTGACACAGTAAAATTCTGATATTTTGGGCGATTTCCTGTGCATGACAATGGTTGGTGACAAAACTAACACCACGTTTCACGAATCATATAGTCTGACAATGTTTAAACGTACGTAATTTCCTCTTTTAATTTAATTTACTTTCAGTTCGTTTCTGAAAAATAAAGTGAGTTCTTTTTACCGCCTTTGGTGGTAAAGCGGCGTCGTTGCTTAAATAAATTTAACCTACCACAGACTGTAAGTATAGGCTCATACTGTACTAACCATTGTCTCAGTCGGCTCAATCGCTCAGCTACTAGTGGTAGCTGGAAACAAACAGTGCATTCGTTGGCATTGATATATTGTATGTATGTATGTGCGCTCATGCTTGGGTGGGTGGATGGATCTTCCTCTCTACTCCACACTCACAGTTTTGTTTTTGTTTTTGTTTTCTATAAAGCAAAAATGGGAAAGGTCAAAAAGAATGGCAGCACCAGCACTGACGTGATGCCCTTCTTCCTGTATTTTTGTTGTAGTGGGCCCCACAAATCTGCGCTCAAACGCAAGTCCAAAATTGAAAATTCCATAGCGGTTGTATTTTATCGAAAAAATGGAGTTTGAATTTTTTATTAAGTTTTATTATAAATTTATTTATTTTTTAAAATTTTACAAAAGCAAATTCTTCTAGAACCGAAGTTGGTAAAGGAAGTCGTCCATCCTCATGGTTTGAGGTGTAGTTTATACTTATACGTGTGTGTTGGACAATTCCATATAATAACAATTGGTTTTAGAAAGTCTAAAGAGACTCGTAGAGAATAGGTAGACTCGACTCGTCAACTCATATGAGTTTATCTAATATTTAAAGTAATATTAATGAGAGAGTCTAGGCAAATTCGTGGAGCATAGGTAGACTCGACACGTAAACTCGTACTAGTTTACCTAATATTTAAAATAATATTAAATAAATCTACAAATCACAAATACTTACTATAATATCATCAAGATTTGCGGACTAAGTATTTGTTTAAAAAAAAAAGAACGAAAAGCATGAAATAGGAGTGTTTTGAGGTTTTTTTTAAAAAGTCAACACTAACTCGCTGACTCGTTTCAGACTCGTGAATCAGTCCGAGTCTACCACGAAGCCACCGAGTCCACCCGAATTTGTGCAGAAATGAGTTACAGAACAAGTCAACTCGTTTCGTCTATGTAAAAACATAAACTCGTAAAATCGAGTCTAACAACCTTGGTTTAGAATCTTTTTCCTCTGAAAATATTTGAATCGCATTGCCTTTTATTTAATTACTTATTAAAAATTACATTGTCTTTCGCTATAAAAAAATAAAAAATGTGCTGTATTTGACTAAATAAATTCAATAAAATTTGTCTCACAGATAACCTTTAAAAGTTAGTAGCAGTGGAGGTTACTGTTATAGTCGCAGTCTTTCCTTTACGTGACAAGAACCATTAATAGCTAGCTTAGCTTATCTAGGAAGTCTCCTTACTCGTTCTTCTTCATCCTGCAAAACCCTACCTACTATATATATATATATATATAGGAGTAGTATTAATTAGTTAGCTACGTACATAGCCGGAAGCAGCCTATATTTGCAGGCAGGCAGTCACATGCACTCTTTCTCTTAATTTAATTTGTTGCGCATAGTTATAACAGCAACAGCAAGTACCGGTTTAATTTCATTTCATCATCATCCTGCTGCCTATAATTATCCAATCTTCCTTTTGAACGATTTGTTCCATTCCACCAATTTCCCTTATCTTCATCTAATATTCGATCACTTTCTCTGCTCGTCACGACATGTTGTTAGCACGAAATGAAAGTGCCTGCCCGAGAGAGAAAAACGTCCCAAGGCCTAATACATCTCAGGTAAGTTTTTATTGACATGTTCTCTTTCTTAATTAATTTTTCATCTTCTTCTAATTAAGATAAAAAAAAAGGGGCTGATCAGTGACAATCTTCATTGCATTTTATAACATCGATCGCGTATTTTCAGAGTACTGCAGAATGTTGCTCATAATAACGACTTCTTGTTGGAAAATTATATAGAGCCACCAACCTAATTCATTCTCCCGGCCAGGTAACTTGTTGTAATTAATTAATTAATTGCATTGAGTTTTGTTTTTGCGATCGAGCAGTTTTACTTCTTTCATTCTGGTTTAATTTCCTGCTTTTACACGGCGATAATTTGAATGCTGAGTCTGAGTTTGATACAATTCATTCCCATTTCTGATCTGAATGAGAGAGATATATAGTACTGCTAATGGTGGATGTTGCTGGAGTTGGTTTCTTCACGAGAGGAATTACTTTTGCGTTTGTTTGGAGGGCACTTTGCTATATATATCTTAGAATGGACAATTTCAAATGCTAAAAGCTAGCTATCTTTATTTTTGGCTAAATTATAAAATTGGTCCTTTATGTTTATTTTAGGTTTCAATTTGGTCCTCTATGTTTTATTTGTTTCGTTTTGGTCCCTTACGTTTTAAAAGTTACAATAGGTTGGTCCTTTTCGTCACTAAAAGCCAATTGTCCGTAGCTCAAAGCCAAATTCTAGCTACGGACAATTGACTTTTAGTGACGGAAAGGACCTAATTGAAAACTAAAATAAAACATAGAGGACCAAAACGAAACAAATAAAACGTAGAGGACCAAATTGAAACCTAAAATAAACTTAGAGGACCAATTTTGTAATTTAGCCTTGATTTTTCATATGTTTGATACTTTGATTATTTGGTGCGAGTTAAGATGATTTCGCATAGGAATCATTTGGTCTATAATAAATAGGTATTGACCCATGTATGTTATAAGTCACACACGGAAGAATGATATGACGTGATTAGTAGTTATAAGTGGGAATAACCCTCATCCTATAAACTAACTTTTGGGGTTGAGTTAGGCCCAACCCAAATTCTAATAAGTGCAGTATAAGATCTTGGAATTTTCTTAGAGATATCATTTTTGTTTTGGTAACCTCCTCGTCTAGCCATACTATTAACTGACAGAGACGTGCAAGAATGGAATATTTAAATTTTTTTACAGGAAAGAATGGAATATTTCAATGGTAAATAAAAACCAAAATTAAAATACGTGGTCGTTTAATAAAAAGATTTTGTTATACCAAAAAATAATAATAAAACGATTTTGTATGGAATATATTGTTTCCTTTTCGAGTTGATTCATGGACCTTTATAGTTTTTTTTTGGAGCCCAATTATAGTTTTTTTTTCTTTTCGGAATGCCCAATTATAGTTTGTTCCTATCAAAATCGGCGAATTTTATATATAATCATATTATTAAACGTGTCTGATTTTTTTTTTGGGTACATAACGTGTCTGATTTCTTAAACATTTATTTTTATGATAAAATATTTAATCATATATATATATATATATATATATATATATATATCATTCTTTTATTATGTATGATAAAAAAAATTAATAACTTCATTAAGTGCATAAAATAAATTCACGAATGTTGATCCGATTAGAAATGGGCGTGGATTGCTTAAGTAAGAACTCGGTTTCGAGCCTTGTGGATAGAAAACATAGGATTGGGAGGGAAGACATCACTATAGGTGGTCAGCCAAATTCTCTGAGAGAGATTAATCATCAGTAAAGTCGGTGAATACTTTACACCTATGACATGCATGGTAACTAAAAAAATAAAATAAAAACTTCTTAAGAAAAAATTACGATGCAAAAGTGATAACAAATAACATACAATAAATAAAAGTTCGTTTCAAGTTTAAGTAGTTTTTATATTTATATTTGGGAATCTCCAGACAATATATTTTTTGAACTCATTCATAATATAAATATGAATATAAGAGTAAATAACTATACTAAAATGTTTTTTTACGCTATTTGGGGAAGTATTTCACTTGGTTTATATTTTATTTATCTAATTTATATACTTTTTTATTAAAATAGACATGTTTAATAAATGAATTAATCTCACTAATTTATACACATTTTTCGGATGCTATTTCAAGTAAAATCTGAGTTTAAAATTTTTCTATTTTTTTATTATTTTAATAAATCACTTTTATTTCCTCTTCATCACTCTTTGCAGAACCTTCAAACATACTCTCTCACGTTTTATTTTATTTAAATATTATGGAATACTTTTTTGGGTATACTATTTATTTTAGTCATTGTGCTATTTTTTAAAATTAAGTTTTAATAAAATATTTATCTTTAAACAAAAATTCATAAAATAAATTTTTGTCTAAAAATAATACCATTTAAAATGTTATAACCAAATATTAAGAAACTGTTTTTGAAATAAGTTTTTTATTAAATTATAATCTAAATTCATTTATATTATATCATTCTGTTTAAAAAATATATTTAACATTGAGAATAACACTAAATAAAGTTAATATCCTAATTTTTAAGATGATGATAATTTGAAATAAATCAAAATATTAAAATTGATAATTATTTTAAAATAAATAATATAATAATATATAATAGAAAAAATATAAAAAATTATGTAAACATACGTTTTTATTTCATTTTTTATTTATCTTCTGTTTTAACCGTTGATTTTACCAATATTTCTAATCAAATCATTTAGTTTATAAACTTCCAGCTTTCAACTAAAAATTAGCATTTCAGTCTTTCGCTAATTTATCAGTTTTTCGCTAATTTATCAGTTTTTTTTTTTTTGCCAAATAGAGCTATATTTTGTGACAAATTTCTATTTTGTAGGAAAAATTAGAAAGATTCATGAGCAGGGGCGAAGCCTTGTGTTGTAATGGGGTAGCCATTGCTACCCAAAAAAAAAATTACCAAAGACCAGTATAGTAATATGAAATTTCGCTACCCCAAAAAATACTCATGTCGATACCCTAGTGTAATAATAGAACATGTTTATCAGATAAAGTACTTACACTAAAAAAATACACAGATTGCTTATATTTTAGACACTTTTTTTTATTTATATTTCAGACCAGGATAATAGTTTATTACTAAAAAAAATTAATAATTTATTTTATTTATAAAAAAATTACTCTTTATATTTGTTCCCTCGTAAAAAAAGGGTTAGCTTTGCCACCGTTGATAAGCGAAAATAACAAAAATACATGCACCTTTAAATACCCACTACAAAGGTAAGTGACGGATATCCATTGGGTTGGGACAAAGATCACAATACCCAATGCATGGATACCCATTTTTTAGTTACAAAATATGTAATTAAACTTAATATGCTATTTGTAATATTTAATGTGCCGTTTCATAAAAAAATAATTTATCAAATAATTTATTTAGAGTTTAGTAATCTTAAACTGACAAGATAAACAAGTGTTACAAAGACAATTTGGCTAATTGAATAGGATTTTATCGCTTACTCTTAGTCTTTCAATAGAGTGACTCCACGAGGATTCGAACTCGGATTCCTCATATTCTTTTTCTTATAAGAGCAAGTTGGTTTCACTTAGCCAATACCATATTTGTAATCAATATTTATCTTTACACTTTAGTAAAGTACATTCCTCGTTTGAAAATAAATCCTTCCATGTTTCCTTTTAGCATGACATGCCATATGAAAGCATTTTTTTTTTGACGGAACAATATGAAAGCATACGAGTAATTCATTATTGTTAAAGACAAATCAACGATCAAATAAATCCTCCTTGCCCTAATACCAAAAAAAAAGAAAAAAAAAATCCTCCTTGCCCTGCGACTTTTCCCCTCTCTTTAATCAACATCGCTCCAAGGCCAGCTAATGCTTGCAAATTGCGATTGATGAATTGAATAGTGGATGACAGTAACACGCCTTTAGATCATAACTAGATGAAAAAACATGTACGTTCAACACGAGTGATAAAGAAAAATGGAACTTACATTGTAGTTAAACTTTTGAAGTATAGTTAAGTTTTTTGTGGAAAAATAGTTTCTGATAAGAAAACGGATTAATGAGGGCTTATTTGATTATCCTTTTTAAAAATAATTTTGTTTTCAAAAGTTAACAGAGAACAAATTTTGTGATTTTCAAATTTAAAAAAAAACAGAAAATTGTTTTTAAAAAATGTAATCAAATAGTCCTTGAGTTTTTTGACACATGTCCTTAATGTATTTAAGTTTTTTATGTAGATAGTAGATGTCTATCGGACTGCTACCTGTTTTTGTACTACAGGAACGTAATTTAACTTCACACTCACGTCCATATTTATGGCCAGGACCGGCCCAAGGGGGCTGCAACTAAAGCAACCACTTTAGGCCTCAAGTTTTTTAGGCCCCAATTTTATTTTTTAATTTAACTAATAGTATTTAATTAGTATCTATTTTTTTAGGCCCTATAATATTAATTTTACCCACTACTTTTACTGATAAATAATTCAGCAACAAAATTAATCAATCATGTGAATTCCTTTTATTATTATTTATGTATTGTTTAATAGTGTAAAAATTAATTAGGCCCAAAAAAACCTATAATTTTTTCGTTGTTAGTTTTAAAAATGCATCACTTTAAATTTTACATTAGGCCTATAAATATGTTGCGCTGGGATTATGGCCTCAAAATCTTAAGCTTTGCCTTGTCTTTGCCCTCTGATTTTTTAGCGGCTAAAAGCCCCCTTTACAGGTTTTGTTGAATGCATTACAGGCAGCATAAAGTGGGGGAAAAACTTCCTCCAAAGCTCAAACAATGAAATGCATATTCATGGATGGGACTACTTGTTGGGTTGGGTTGGTCACTGTAAGGTGAGTAATTCATATGAAGTATTGCTGATTAAAATGTTACATGTTGCTTTCTTCTCCATATGCCCCCTTAATTACCTATTTTGCTGTGTTTTAATCCAATGACAACTTTGTGCCATCGTATGACCGAATAATTATGTTTTATCCATACAGATATCTTATATTTCTTCAGCTTTCTTACCTCAAATTAATATGCATTCTTAATTAGAATTGCACGATCTTTAATTCTCCAGAAAGGGATTGATAGATTTTTATTTTATAGCATTTGGTCTATCAATAAGGTTGAAATCTGTAAATACTCTTGGAGCATCTCCGATGGATGGTTCTTGGATTTTGAGAACGTATAAGAACGGTCCTTATTTATTTCACCATTGGAGCTGTCTTATGTGGCTGTCACCGTATAAAACGGTTGTGCAGCAAGAACGCTGAAGAACGGTTCTGACACGCTAAAAACAATTTTTTTCTCTGTAAAAGCAAATGGCAGCATTAAGGGGAAAGGGTGGGAAAAATAACCGCAACGAAGGAAAAGGAGAACTCAACAAAAAATAAAAAACTGAGAGAAAATTACAACAAATACCGATCAAAAATTACAACGTTGCGGTTATTTTTCCCAATTAGTATTTTGGGACTAACTCATCCTTACAAAACCGGCTTATAAGGTGAGGGATGCCCTTTGCTTATAAGCTCTTTTTAGACCTTACCTCTAATCTATGTGGGACTTGGGTTTTTTTCCAATACACCCCCTCATGCCCAGTACTATTGGACTTAGTATGTGTATATAATGC
Organism: Calophaca sinica; assembly: GCA_037113605.1. Taxonomy (NCBI): domain Eukaryota; kingdom Viridiplantae; phylum Streptophyta; class Magnoliopsida; order Fabales; family Fabaceae; genus Calophaca; species Calophaca sinica. The sequence continues at coordinate 22,725,175 of CM073731.1, read as the reverse complement.
GGTGGGTGGCCCATGAATCTAGGACAAACTCTGATACCATATTAGAATTTTTTGACCTAACTCATCCTTACAAAACTGGCTTATAAGGTGAGTGGTGTCTTTTACTTATAAACTCTTTTTAAACCTTACCTTTAGTCTACGTGGGATTTAGGTTTTTCCCAATACTTACTTAATATAAGTTAAGAACCCAACTTGTACTATTGGAGTGAAAATGGATAAGAGTTCTTAAATTCCAGGTGGCATTTTTGGCCCCATAAAAAAAATTACAACAAAGTTTTGGTTCTCCTCTTGGCACTTTCCACTCTTAAAGTGGTATCAAAATTGTATTCCATGTTTATGTTTATGTCATGAAATATGTTTATGTCATGAAACTCGAGTCAATTTTTCATCAAAGCTGTCCTACATGAAGCTACTATTACATGGTTTTCCTCTACCCTTTGTCCTTTATTAGTACTCCTAAATAGTAATTGGTTTTTCGTCCCTCGAATTATATAGCATAAAGGTAATTAATGTTCAACCATAAAAGATAGGGAGTGATCAAGTTTAGTGCAATTTTTGGCAAAACAAAAATTGAACCAATCAATTTTATTTTGTAAGTCAAAGAAACTTACTTAAAAAAAGAGTACAAGGGTACTCTAACTCATTTGGATGTTAACGTTGCCTTCATACCCACAAATTATCCTCACTGTGTCACAATATCATCGGCATACAAAAGATAGGGAATTTGTATACATGAATTTCTCATCTTAAAACATTTACATCTACTATAAGAAACTGCATTCTGCATTAAACCTCCTAAATCTTCAACCGTCATTAGAAACAAGACAAGAAGGGAGGTTAGGAATCTCCTTGTTTCAAATCAATCTGAATATTTATTTGTTTTGTATGACTTCCATTTTACAAGTACTGGTATATTACTAGAGAAACATAAACTCATATCCATGATCTCTACTTTTCATTAAAATCAAACCTTCCCATCGTATAATTTGGGAATCAAACAGTTTCTTCCTTATACTTTTGTCAATTTAATCACTTCGTCAATTACACCAACACCATCAACAATCTGATTATATCCAATAATCAAATCCATTACCATACTCAATATAGAGGATACAACCTTAGCCACTTTCTCATATAAACAACCTGGGTTTGGATTGTCTCCAGTCACATTACCCTCATGTGAAATATGAGCCATCAAATAAAAGAGAGACAAAGAGAGGTAAAAATATAAAAAACAAAGGGAGGTTGTGTTTTAAAGATGGAGATTGATGCACATGATAAAACTGGAGAGGATCTATTCCCCAACAACCTAAAAGGGAGATGGGACGGTAATGTTGGATCCTCTATGGGCAATACCACAGCTTGCAACAATATCCCCAGTTTCCTCAAAACAAAAACGGTTGTTAATCTATCATTTTGCTGAAGATCACGTTTATGGAAATTAAATTCAGCACCCCCAAATTAGCAACCACACCCCAATATTTTGGTGAATTGACCAAAATACCCTAAAAAAATTAATTGACCACTCCACCACTACTCCCATTTCTCATTCATACTTCTCATGCTCCCAACCAACCAATACCGAAAATATCAAATTTACGGTAAAACACAAAAAAAAGTACCATAAACAATTCAATTTACAGTATACATTTTTTTTTAAAACTCATACCGTAAATTGGACAACTTACGTCTACTAAAAAATTTTGAGTACCGTAAATATGTTAATTTACGGTAGGGTTTTGTTTTCAATTTCTCCATACCGTAAATAGGTTTATTTACAGTACCAACAAATTTTATGAGTACCGTAAATATGGGGATTTTTTTCAATTCTCCATACCGTAAATGAAAAAAAATCCCCGACTTATTTACGGTACCCAATTTTTTTTTCCGTAAATTAGCATATTTACGGTATGAAGAATTGAAAAAAATTCCTCATACCGTAAATAAGCTTATTTACGGTACTCAAAATTTTTTTGGTCTTATTTACAGTATACTAGTTTTTCAAACATATGTACCGTTTACAATATGTGTTTTAAAACTACTTACTGTAAATTGGCTAATTTACGGTATATATGTCAATTTTGTGTTTTTTTTTACTTGCTCTTTTTTTTTTTTGGGTTACGTAGTCACTTTTGTTTGTTTTATATATAACTGTTTAGTTTTTTTTTACCAATAATTGTGCTTCTATTGGAGTAATGCAAAGCACCATAAATCTTTCTCACATTAATTAATATCAGCGTGGCAGATAGACGGAAAATTAAGGCATTTTAGTAAAAAAATAAATAAATTTCTTACCCTAAATAAGTTTATTTATGGTTTTTTAGTACTGTAAATAATAGGGAGATTTTTTTTTTTCAATACTCCATACAATAAATAAGCTTATTTACGGTACTCAAAAATTATTTGGGTACCGTAAATAAGTCTATTTACGGTATCCAAGAATTTTTTGAGTACCATAAATAGCCGATTTATGGTAAAAAAAAAAATACCGTAAGAAATGAGTGGGTGTGGAGAAATTTTATGATTTTTAAGTGAGGGGTATTTTGGGGTTTAGGGAAAATGTGGGGGTGTAGAATTTAATTCCCTTCATGTTGGGTTGGGCCGGATTTAGAGAAATTTTTTAATCAAGCGGCGACAATCCAAACCTCATTATAATCAGTTTAACTTGATTTAGTGATGCATGCAGTAGCTATCAGTTGGAATATTTTGAAAAACAAAACGACGCTTTTCTATATTAATTTTTTAAATAATTGAAGCAATATTGTTTTGTATTAAAATTATTGAAAAAATATAAAAATTAATATTCACATTTAGCTAAATAAAAATATAATCAAATACTGAAACCGATTAATTTTAAATTTGTACAGATTAAACCGAATTCAATATGGGTATCCGTCCTAATTCATTTTTCATGGATTAGTTTTTGGAAAAAAACTCATGTACAGTTCTTTACACACAGTACGTCCTGTTTTCAACGTTAAATTGAATAAAACCGCTGAAAACTATCAAAAAGTGTGAAACAGTTTCGTGTCCATTCAAGTTATGGGTTGCATGGTTTAACAATGATACAACGCATAATAGTAGGCAATGTACGTAAGTTTTACTCTTAATTTTTATGCAATCATTTAACAAACTAGACCATAATGGCCTCCAATGGTAAATTCGGATTAGCCAAATATAAAGTAGTTATAATTGGTGGAAAATGAATCTGACTTTTCCATTTCACAATATTGAGAATATATACAACTGTATAAGCTTAGAGAAGCTCAGATGAAAGGCTAACAAACTTATAACTAACTAACAAACACTAACTCTCAACTGGGAAAAAAAAACACTAACTAGCTATGCTTAGCTGTAAAAGTGTAACATAATTACATGATTAATTATCTAAACATATTTTATATCTATCATCCCCCCACAAGCTAGACTATGAATATCTTGTAAGTTCAGCTTGGACAACAGAGACTTGAACAGGGCGGGATGCAGGGCTTTAGTGTGTATGTCAGCAATTTGAGCAGTAGATGGAATAGGAAGTAAATGAATGACTCCAGCTTGTACTTTTTTCCGGACCGAATGACAGTCCAGTTCTATGTGCTTCGTGTGCACATGAAAAGTCGGGTTCTGCGCAATTTGAATAGCAGAACGATTGTCACAATAGAGAGACACTGGATGGGGATGAAGCTTATGTAAATCAGTAAGAAGATAAAGGAGCCATTGAATTTCTGAAGCAGTTACTGCAAGTGCTCTATTTTCAGCTTCAGAAGAAGATTTGGACACAGTGGTCTGCTTTTCAGACTTCCAGCTAATTAAAGAAGAGCCATAAAAGATGTTGTAACCCGTAACTGATTTCCTACTATCCGGACATGATGCCCAATCTGAATCACTAAAAGCCCTGAGCTTGAAATCAGAATTTGAAGACAGAAGCAAACCTTGGCCAGGACTGGACTTAAAATATCTCAGAATATGTAGAGTCGCATCCATATGCGGCTTCAAAGGATTAGCGATAAGCTGGCTGAGTTTGTGTACTGCAAAACAAATGCCTGGTCTAGTATTGGTAAGATAAATGGGCCTACCAATCATTCTTCTATAAACAGTTGGATCATCAAGTGGATCACCATCACTAGCACTAAGTTTAAGGCCAGCAATCACAGGAGTAGAGGCTAGTTTGCAAGCAAGAAGGGCAGCATCATTTATTAACTACAGATCTTTAATCCCAGAAAAAATTTCAAATTACCCAGATCTTTAATTCTAAACTGATCGTCCAAGAACTTCTTAACCAATTGAATTTCATCAAGATGGTTACCAGTGAGAACAATATCGTCTACATATATCAGTAGAACAGTGATTCGGCCATCAACAGACTTTACTAACAAAGAGTAGTCTGATTTGGATTGTTTATATCCTAGAGAGATTAAAAAAGAAATCAACTTGGAATTCCACTGTCGACTGGCTTGTTTTAAGCCATATAAGGATTTTTGGAGCCTACAAACTTGATTAAAGTGGTTTTGAAGCCCGGAGGAACCTTCATGTATACCTCTTCTTGTAAATCACCATGAAGAAACACATTGTTGATATCTAACTGTTGTAAATGCCAATTGTGAGCTGCAGCAATAGCAAGGACTAACCGAACTATTGTTATTTTAATCACAAGAGAAAAAGTCTCTGAATAATCTACTCCTTCTAATTGTGTGAAACCCTATGCAACCAGTCGTGCTTTGTATCTTCTAGAGTTCCATCTGCTCTAAGTTTGATCTTGTACACCCATTTACATCCAATAGGCTATTTTCCAGGAGGAAGATCAGTTAAAACCCATGTATTATTGAGCTTCAAAGCCTTAATTTCCTGATCCATAGCCTCCTTCCAGCAATCATATTTTACTGTCTGGTTATAAGTTCTAGGCTCAACCATATTCGTGACTGCTGAAACAAAAACTTTGTGGTAGGAAGACAAGTGATCATATGAAAGAAAATTGGATAATGGGTAAACAATACCAAAGGAAGAAGGTTCAGCTGCAGAAGAGGAAACTATGTTACAATGGTAATTTTTCAAATATTGAGGCTACTGCTTAAGTCTAACAGATTTTCTGGGTGGAGCTGAAACATGGGACTGGTGTTGAATATTGGGTACAGAAACAGAATCAGGAGAAGGAGGAACCTGATTAGAATTAGGATTTGAAGAACTGGCAGAATCAGATGAGTTAATAGAATCAGGGGCTGTAGACTTTGAAACCTATTATGTGTTAAGATCATTGATATTTAATTTTGAAGGAATGATGATAGAATCAGACTCAATAGAAAATGAATGATATTCATGAGAGGAATTGGTGGAATAAGGAAAAATATTCTCATAAAAAGGGACATTTCTAGATAGGAAAATTTCATGATCATGCAAATCATATAAGAGATAGCCCTTAACTCCTTGAGCATGACCAAGATGTATACATTTCCTAGCCTTAGGTTGGAATTTAGTGCAATGAGCTGTAATAGTAGTAGCATAACACAAAGAGTCAAATACTCTAAGTGTAGACAAGTCAGGAAGTTTGTTATAAAGAATGAAGAAAGGTGACTTGGAAGACAATGTATGAGATGGTAGCTGATTTATAATGTGTACAGCTTGAGACACAGAAAAATCCCAAAATTGAATGGGTAAGTGAGATTGAAACATGAGAGCTCTAGTAACATTAAGAATGTGTTGATATTTTCATTCTACTACCCCATTTTGTTGGGGAGTTTCAACACATGTAGTTTGATGAATTATACCTTTGGAAAGGTAAAAATCGAGCATTAAAAATTCTTTACCACTGTCAGACCGAACTGTTTTAACTTAGTTTTCATCAGTTTTAACCAAGCGAAACGGGATTTGTCATCAACAATAGTCAAAAAATATCTATTGCCATAAATAAAAGCAGTAGAAAATAGTCCTCATATGTCAATATGAATGATATCAAAAAAAATTTGTGCAACAGAATTACTAGAAGAAAAAGAATTCTTCTTCTGTTTAGCAAAATGACATGCATCACAATTCTTGTGAGACAAACTGGGTATATTACAATGAAATTTCTGAATGAGACTATAACACTATTCAGATGGGTGACCTAGCCTATATGCCAAAGATATAGACTAACAGAGGAAAAAGAAACCTGATGACACTGAATGAAAACACTATTGTATATAGTCTTCCAACTTGCTTAGCATTCCCAATCGTCCTCTTGGAAGAAATCCTGTATGACACAAGCATTGTTAGTAAAAATGGCTTGACAATTGAGGGTTCGGGATAGTTTGCACACAGAGATAATGTTGGAAGAGAAATTAGGAACAAACAATGTGTCATAAAGTATGAGGTCAGGAGAAAGGACAATAGTGCCACTATAAGTAGCAGAAGAGGATTGTCCATTAGGCAATGACACTGGTACAGGTTTAATTGCTTTGAAAGAGGTAAAATATTTGAGAGAAGAAGCAATGTAGTCCGTAGATCCAGAATCAACCAACCAAGTAATACCCCACATACCTTGACTAGTTGATGTAGAATTAACATGATGTGCACTGACTAGATTGGAAGCAGCAGTGGTCGTAGCTATAGGAGCTGTAGAAGGCAATAGAGATAACAAGCCTTGAATTTGATCACTTGTGAGGCTCATCAAGGAGAGTTTATCACTGGAATCAAAATTATTCAACTGCTCAGCAACTACATTTTGCACAGATTTCTTGGACTTAAATCTAGGGGGATATCCATGCTTCATGAAGCATGTATCAATTGTATGGTTAGTGCGGTTACAAAAAGTACAGAACCGATTAGCACCACCACGACCAGGGAATTTTCCTCTACCACGACCCTCAGATGAATTAGGGTGAGCCTGGACATTTAAAACAGCCGAATCAGGAAGAGTTAATGTAGTGATTTGCCTCTCTTGCTGGATAATAATGGAATAGACTTTGGCCAAGGGAGGCAATGGCTCCATGAGTAAGATATGAGATTTCACACTTGCATAGTTTTGATTCAATCCTTGAAGAAAACTCATAACTGCATCATTCTCACGATAATCTTGCACTATCTTGGAAGTATCACAACAACAGCCAGATACATCAGCACAAGATGGAATAGGCCTAAAGTTACACAGTTCATCCCAAAGTATACGCATCTTGGTAAAGTAAGTAGAAACTGTCATGTCCGCTTGTTTCAAAGAAAAAAATGTCACGATGAAGTTGTGAGATGTGAGTATTATCACCTTGTGAAAACCGATTGTGCAGTTCCTTCCATGCATTGTAAGCCTCAGTGATCCATAGAATGCTTGAAGAAATTTCGATTGAAACCGAGTGATTGATCCAAGAAAGAACCAACATGTTGCATCGTTTCCAAGTAGGAAAATGTGGATTGGTGACGAAAGGTTTTCTGATTGATCCATCAACAAACACAAATTTGTTTTTCATTTCTAAAGCCATTGTCATAGCTCATATCCAACAATTTTAATTCGATCCTTCTAATACAGGAGAAACAAGAACCAAAGAGGGATTCTCATTTGGATGGATGTTATAGGGATTTAGGGTTTCAAATAAGGGTTTCAGATTTCAGAAGTTTTGAATGAGAACGTACCTATTTCGGAGAACCATGGACCGATTCTTAAGTGGAAGAAGATGACGATGACACGATGGGAGATTCAGAAACAATAAGTCGGTTGAAGAAATGAGAGGAGAAATGCGAAGGAGAACGCGAAAGAAAAGCTCAAAGAAAAACGAGCAATCTCTAAGAGGAGAGAGAATGTGAAATAGTACTTTCAACTGATACCATGTTATAATTGGTGGAAAATGAATCTGACTTTTCCATTTCACAATATTGAGAATATATACAACTGTATAAGCTTAGAGAAGCTCAGATGAAAGGCTAACAAACTTATAACTAACTAACAAACACTAACTATCTACGCTTAGCTGTAAAACTGTAAAATAATTACATGATTAATTAACTAAACAGATTTTATATCTATCAAAAGTGCTTACCCAATAAAGTTATGTAACCATAATGTTTCATGTTTCATGGTCTCTACTTCTATTATATGGCACCACACGACGCTTTCTACGATGTTTAAGGCCGCAACAAAATCCTATTAATGAGCGATGTTATTTGTAGCGAAAAAGTTACTTCCCGGACATCGCGATGCTGATGTGTCCACCTTCTAGAAAAAAAAACGAAATGTGTCCCTGGTCATTTCCGGAATTCATTGTATTATGTGGCCAATAAATTTAGAGTAAATATTCAAATCAGTTCCAATAAAAATTACGGAGACTAATTTAGTCTAGAGAAATAAAAAATACCAATTTAGTCCTTAAAAACTTTAAATACAGGTTAAATTAATCCTTTTTAGGATAATTTTTAGAGACATTTTAGTCCTTAAGATATTAATTTGACGCATATTTGAGATTGTTAAAGACTAAATTAATATTTTTTATTTTTTCAATAGCTAAGTTTGTCTCCGTAATTTTTGTTGAGAACCAATTTAACTCATAAATTTAATTCGCGATGATACCTTGGTCATTTCCGGAATTCATTGTATTCTGTGGCCAATAAATATAGAGTAATTACTCAAATTAGTCCCGATAAAAATTACAGAGACTAATTTATTTAGTCCATAATAAATAAAAAAATACAAATTTAGTCCTTAAAAACTTCGAATACGGGTTAAATTAGTCTTTTTTAGGATAATTTTTAGGAACATTTTAGTCTTTAAGAGACTAATTTGACTCATATTTTAGATTTTTAACAACTAAATTAATATTTTTTATTTTTTCAATGACTAAATTGGTCTCTATAATTTTTGTTGAAAATACCAATTTAGTCCTTAAAAACTTCAAATACGGGTTAAATTAGTCATTTTTAGGATAATTTTTAGGGACATTTTAGTTTTTAAGAGATTAATTTGACTCATATTTAAAATTTTTAAAGATTAAATTAATATTTTTTATTTTTTCAATGACTAAATTAATCTCTCTAATTTTTATTGAAAACCAATTTAACTCATAAATTTTATTTTCGCGAAACACAGCGTTCGCGATATACATCATTTCCCTTCTATAAAATAGGCCACAGCAATTAGTAGCAGTGATTCACAAGTGGCTAGTAAGACTGTGATCGTAAGCCGTTTTTTCCAATTGGTCCATGGTATTATTACCATTCCGCCCGAGTAATCCCTTGTGTCTAGTGTCAGATCTAGTGCATTATGGTGAAGAAAATCATAAAGAAACCAACACTCACATTCTAATAGAAATTTCTTATTTGGATATTCATAATTTTCTTTACTTATTCTTACCTTTTCATGAATTGCCAAAATATTACTACCTCCATTCCTAATTATAAGAATATTTTGACCAAAACATGAAAATTAAGAAAATCAGTTAACCAATTTAATTTATCTAAAAAGTGTACTGGTTTTCCTATACTACCTTTTAATTATTGAGACAAAATCTTTAATACTCTACTTTGACTTCTCATATCTCCAAGACTATCTAGGGATATTTTTGTAAAAAATTAATTAATACATTTTTTAAATTGAAATGGGACTTATATTTATGGACAAAACTTTTTTACAAAAGAGGCTTATAATTAGGGACGGAGATAGTAATTAGTATACACAATATTTTTTTTCGTGAAAACATCTAAAATAAGCTTAAACTAAGAATCTTAAATGCGCGTATGTTATCGTCAGACTATCAAGTTACTTAAATTCCCAACATATGTCCATATATGACTGCAATAACAGGGATAATGAGCTACTCTATTTTGAAGAGAGAAAAACAGAGATAATTAGCTTGTAGTACATACTATTATGATATGATTAATCTATTCTGTCGGCATTTATATCTTGATTGAGACTCAAAACAAAGTATATCCTTTCTAATTAACCTTTTAGGAATTGTCAAAAGTTGAAACTAAAGTACATCTAATCTATATATTATTATGTCGACCACTGAGCGTCTCTTGACTTTACCTCCAAGCTTTGTCAAAATTACTCGGACCATTTTCATGCCCAATTTGCATTTTTTTTTTATAAGCAAAAAAAATTTACTTAAAGGAAACATAAGGAGTACTCTAATCCGTTATAACATGGTCATGCTATAGAACCTGAAAACAGCCAAGGGGATTAGCACACCATTCTGAAAAAGAAAAACATGTGTTTTTACCCTCCTTACTAATAAACTACCCCCATGACAATGTTTTGATATGATTCACAAGGCCCAGATAGCCGCAAGCCAGAAGATGAATTTGACCTTTTTAATCATCTTTCCTATGATAGCTTAACCATGTGCAAGAAGTGAGTGCTTCCATCCCTTTGATGAAAGCTAGCAATACCCAGCCATGCGTAAACAGAATTCCAAACATTGTGTGAGAATGAGCAAGAAAAGAAAAGGTGGCTGCAGCTCTCAATCTGATGCAAAGCAGAACACACATGAATTACCATGACTTGACTCAATAATACCTTTGTTAAGTAGTTCCTCCCGGGTTGGCAGTTTATCTTGAATCAACCTCCAAGCAAATACCAAGACTTTGGATGGGACACTCCTCCTCCATAGGTGCTTGTACACTTTTGATAAATTGGATTAATATTCAGATTATAATAACAGTTAAGAAGAAGCTCATAACCTGATCTCGCAGTGTATCCATTGGCACTGTCATGAGACCAAATCCATGAATCAGGGTCATCCTTTTTAGGGACTACATTTGTGATTGCTGCTTCAAGGTCCTCTGCAAGCTCTTCCTCCCACACAAAAAGAGGTCTTCTCCATCTCCAATTCCACGCCAAAGTATCACCACTCCAATGGCCCATTTCAGTTATTGATAGGGAATTATCTTCAGCTACCTAGAAAAGTCTATGGTACTTATTTTTCAAGGGAGCTGAACCACACCATATGTGTCGCTCCAAAACTTTACAGCAGCTCCTGATCCAAGTTGAATGGCGAACAACATCTGAAAACCAAGATGGGCAGCAAGGTACACATGTGTCCAGTGATGTTAAGTCCCTCCACCATAGAGAGGAATGACGCCTATCAGGTACTAGACACCCCTGCACAATAATTTTATCCAACAGACCGTATTTATAAGTTAAGAGAGCATACCAAATAGCATTCTTATCATTTAAGCACCTCCATTTCCACTTGGAAAGCAAAGAGAGATTAAAGAGCTCTAAATTCTTTACCCCTAACCCCCCAAAACTTTTTTGGACGACAAACTTTATTCCAAGCCACCCACTTTGTTTTATGATTCTCCCCACTGCCCCCCATAAGAAATTCCTTTGAATTTGAGTTAACATATTTAAAATCTTTTTTAGGGCTTTATAAAAAGAGAAAAAATAGAGGGGCACGCTTGACAAAACAGAATTTATTAATGTGATTCTACTTCCCATCGATAGGTGACGGCCCCGCCATGTGTTTAACCGCTTCTTCATGGATTCCACCGCCAGCAGCCAAGTGGAACACCGCATTGGATTAGCGCCCACTGGTACTCCTAGGAATTTGAAGGGAACAGATCCTATGCAACATGATAAGAAGCTATACGTAACTTCCAAAAAGAACTTGTTGGTATGTATACCCATCAAATTACTCTTGGAGAGATTCACTTTCAAGCCGGAAATTAATTCAAAGCTCCTCAAAATTGCTTTTATGCTCCACAAATTTCCCCACATTCCTTCGCTCACCATTATAGTGTCATCACCAAATTGAAGGAGGGGAAAGAAATGTGTTGGTCCACCATATATCCTTTCAGGTAACCAGTCCCCACCGCTTTATCTACCAAGTCAGCCAATCCCTCTGCTGCAATCAAAATAGAAAGGGGGCCAATGGATCCCCTTGCCTCAACCCCTTCTCGCATTTTCTTTTTAATTTTGTAACTTTGCAATTTTTTTTTTACTCCACACACAAATTAGGTACCACAATACCAGTTTCTATCGTTTATACATACATGTTTGGTGTGTGCATAATTGGTGTTCAAAAAATACATACAAGAATGTGTGCGCTAAAAAACATTATTTTGGCCAAATTAAGCAATAGCTACGCACAAAAAAAATTATTTTGGCCCAAAAAATTATTTAACATTATTTTTTATTAAGAATATTATTTTCTTCTTTAAAAAATTCTAAGAATGGGAAAGTGTATATAGAAAAGATATTAAATGGAATAAAAGATTCATGACAAATTAGAAAGATTTTCTGTTTATAGAGTAATATTGAAGAAGAGTGCATTTATTTCAGTACTGTAGAAGATCTAATTTGTTGGAAATTAGAGAGAGATTATATTAAATAGAGAAAAAAATGGGCAAAATAAGTTTTTCGCTCCCTAAAATTTCGTAAAATTTTGTTTTAGTCCCCCCTTTTGTAAAACTAAATGTTTTCATCCCCCATTTTTAAAAATGTGTCATAATTGGTCCATAATCCTAACTCCACCAAGTTAAAATGCCTATACGGCAATTGTAGGGAAGCTTCTCCAGTAGGCTGGCCTTACGGATTTGGAGTTCTTTGTATTGGAGAAACAGTAGAAGAGTTTGGCACCATCAAAGGTAAGGGATCTAATTTGTTGGAAATTAGAGAGAGATTATATTAAATAGAGAGAAAAAAATGGGCAAAATAAGTTTTTCGCCCCCTAAAATTTCGTAAAATTTTGTTTTAGTCCCCCCTTTTGTAAAATTAAATGTTTTCATCCCCCATTTTTAAAAATGTGTCATAATTGGTCCATAATCCTAACTCCACCAAGTTAAAATGCTTATGCGGCAATTGTAGGGAAGCTTCTCCAGTAGGCTGGCCTTACGGATTTGGAGTTCTTTGTATTGGAGAAACAGTAGAGGAGTTTGGCACCATCAAAGGTAAGGGATCTAATTTGTTGGAAATTAGAGAGAGATTATATTAAATAGAGAAAAAAAATGGGCAAAATAAGTTTTTCGCCCCCTAAAATTTCGTAAAATTTTGTTTTAGTCCCCCCTTTTGTAAAATTAAATGTTTTCATCCCCCATTTTTAAAAATGTGTCATAATTGGTCCATAATCCTAACTCCACCAAGTTAAAATGCTTATGCGGCAATTGTAGGGAAGCTTCTCCAAAGAGGGTCAGCCTTACGGATTTGGAGTTCTTTGTATTGGAGAAACAGTAGAGGAGGTTGGCACCATCAAAGGTAAGGGATCTAATTTGTTGGAAATTAGAGAGAGATTATATTAAATAGAGAAAAAAAATGGGCAAAATAAGTTTTTCGCCCCCTAAAATTTCGTAAAATTTTGTTTTAGTCCCCCCTTTTGTAAAATTAAATGTTTTCATCCCCCATTTTTAAAAATGTGTCATAATTGGTCCATAATCCTAACTCCACCAAGTTAAAATGCTTATGCGGCAATTGTATGGAAGCTTCTCCAGTAGGCTGGCCTTACGGATTTGGAGTTCTTTGTATTGGAGAAACAGTAGAGGAGTTTGGCACCATCAAAGGTAAGGGTTTTACTTGGTATTTGATCTCTGATAGGATCCTAACTAGAGGAAATTTGCTTAGGAGATTGGTGACTCTCCAGGAGATGGCTACCGATTGTGTGTTGTGTGGTAATCTATAGGAAACCTATGTGCACTTATTTCCTTGTTTGTGATTTCTTATTTCACATTTGATGTGCTATTTTCATATGGTTAGGGTTGGTGTTGGTACTCCTTTCTAGTTTGGTTGGACTTTTCTCTATTCTATTGAGGGGCCTATCGCTAGAATCAAAAAAGGGGTTAGCACTTATTTGGCATTCAATTCTATGGGTGGTTTAGGGTTTAGAACTAACTGTATTTTCTCTAACAGTGTGTCTGACATTCAAGAGGTGGTGGAACATACTAAAGTCACCTTTTGGCGTTGATTTCTAATTAAAGGATATAAGGCTCGCTGCCTTTACTATGAGTAGAGTGTGAACCCTTTAGAGTGTATGTCAAGAGGTTAGTTTGGGGTTTTATTTGGGAGTGGGGCATTTTTTTTTTTGTGATACATTTCCCGGAGATCTTCTATTCCCTTATAAATTAGTGGGACGTTGTTGTACTTGTACATTGTGGGGACTTGTAATAGGTTTGAGTACCCCTTCCCTTATATCTAATAAATATATTTTTTGCGGTTCAAAAAAAAATTCTGGTTCTCTAAACCCTCCTCCCAGCACCTACCACCCCTCATCCCTTCTCTTTTGTCGGCCACCAATCCCCCTCCCCTCCCCCTCATTCTTTTCATCTGTATAAATGAACCCGTATCACCTTTCTTTCTCTCCAAGGAGCCCATCTACTAGGACCAAAAGCAGCCACTGACACCCCCCAAAAACAACCACATTTCACTTAAACCCAACTACTTATCCTATCCACCATCTTCACACAACCACGGTATCACCCCATATTGTTTCCCCTCTACCAACAAAATTAGAGACATAAATACAAGAAAAATTATATAAGAAGAAGCAAGAGACCAATGGAGAAGTAGAAGACTGAGTTATTGTAAGTTCTGTTGTGCGTAACTCTGGGCACCACCTGAAACCACCTACCCAGAATCACCAATTGCTTTCCTTTTCAACAATACAAATCAATACACCCACACATAGTAAAAGAAACCATTAGAAAAAGTTGAAATAACAACATAATTTAGAGACAATATAAAATAAATTGGTCTCCAAATTTGGAGTTTGTAACTCTTAGCGACAATCTTTAATTTTGTCTTTTTTTCCCTTCTAAATTTTCGTCACTGTTTAAATTTTTTCTAGTAATGGAGGGAGATGTTGAAAACCCAAAAGAAAGGTAAAATTGTAGTTTAACTACTATTACAATATTGTGTTTATAATTTACATCACAGAAGGAATTGTATTAAGAAAGGAGTACGATTGTACTCCAACCCAATACAAATAAGTTCAAATTAATGACAAGTTCGACAAAACCAAACAAAAACAATAGCCCCAAAGAAAGGAAGAAAAAAGGAACCAAAGCAAACCACAATAAGAATCATATACCACCATCAAGTAGTTGGAATAAACTACCGTTTAGACACCAACTCGAGCAGGTCCACCCACACACTACTTGTAAAAAAGACAATATCCATTGCTCACCCTAGCCAAAAACCACCTTCACCATGTAACCTTTATATATTCTACGGCCTTAGAAAAAGATCCATCACTGAATTCGAAAAAATACAACCATTTCTAAATTCTTAAATATCCTACAATACAAAATGTCAAATAAAATCCAAACCTTTATTGGCTGTTACAAGGATATGTTATATAGCAAAAATATTGTGCCTATCCATTCATGGGTTGATGTGGCTTTTAACCTGCAAAAGTCATAGATTTGTGTATCATGGGAAAGTAGCAATACAACCGATAGTTGCCTGTTACCGTTGGTTTCTTCATATTTATAAATTTCTCCACAAAAGTCTGAATAATAAAAATCTTATCACATGAAAATTTCCCATTTTTTTTGGGCTTTGTCTAACGTGCAGGCCGTGTACATACATAAGCGAAACGTAAATAATTTTTTTTTGAGTAAATGCTCAAATTGGTCTCCGACAAAAATTACCTAGACTAATTTAATCCCTGAGAAATAAAAAATACTAATTTGGTGCTTAAAACTTTAAATACGGATAAATTAGTCATTTTTATGATAATTTTTAGGGACTAATTTGATCTGCATTTGAAATTTTTAAAGACCAAATAAGCATTTTTTATTTTTCAGGGACTAAATTGGTCTCCGTGATTTTTCTTGAGGACTTATGTATTTACTCAAAATTTTTATTATTAGCTATCCCCACTTAAAACAATCATTAAGACAGCTCTCACATTTCACCGACCTAAACTACTCCCCCACCAAATACCTCTAGAGTGTGTCTTGAGAGAGAGATAAACTTCTAGAGAGAAAGAGGAAGAAACAGTGAGAGAGGCCATTAGGGGCTGAGCCTTTCCAACACAAACCCACTTATAGATTCGTTTGGTTCATGCGTTCTTCCTTCTTGGTTTCGTTTTTGAGAGAAACAGTGTATCTCTATTGAATAAGCAGATTTTGTTTCAAGTCTTCCTCATAAATCCTGATTCTGAAATTCTTTGTTACAGTTCAAATTTTTCCCAAAGAAGCATGACTTTTTTTTTGTTTTTAATTCTTTCTCTCTTTTTTTTTCCATCAACCCCATTTCTCTCCCACCGCCTCAACCTCAAAGCTTCATTTTTTGTTTTTGTATTTCTCTTTTTTATACCATTTTCCCACTTCCATGCCACGCAGCTATCTTCTTAAAATGACAAAGAGAATCAAATTATACTAAAGTATTATGAGGTAATTTATATTATATCATTTTCTTTTGCAAATGTCAAGCTCTCACAAATTGTTGAGATTCTATTAGGTTCAAATAGATAATAGATGAAGTATACCCACGTCTGACATTTGTTGCATCAACATCAAGAAAGTTGTCAAAAAAAAAATATGAAACCCAACTTTGTACATATTTTTCATTTACCAAGGATCATGTTGTAAATAAGTATAACATGTACATAAATTAGTCGGTCAAGTATCCCTTCTTCAATGTCGTCCATCGAATATTTACTGTATAAATCAACGGTTGTATTGCAACTTTCCCATGATGCACAAATTTAACAACTTTTGCAGGTTAAAAGCCACCGGATGTTTATCCTTTTCCATGGGAATGGATTTCCTCCCATGAAATTCTCTCCCGTTTTCTCTAGTTGCTCCATCTCCACCATTAAACCCCATCTCCCGTGAAATTCAACATATAAACCCCCTCTCACCTTTTTATTCTTGTGTGGCCAAGATTTTACTAGACCCTCTGGTCACTGGAGAGGATCCGGTCCCACTTTTCCACTTGTTCCCTTGATTTGTTTGAGTTACCAGTATTGGTATCTAAGAAGGGCAAAAAACAAAAGTGACAGACAGAGGGAGTACACGAGGGTAAGATAAGGTGCAGAAATTGGGGGGCAAAAAAAAAAGGCACAATGTCCTGGTGCAATTATTTTGTTGCCCTAATAATAATCCTTTACCCAAAAAGAAACAGGTCATTTTCTATTTTCTATCACACAACACAACACAAGGACAGCACACTTTGAAATCAGCCAGATTTTATTTGGTGTTTTCCATTTGTGCAAGCTAGCTACGGGTCATTCAGTGGCCAAAGACAAGCCATTAATGTCCATTTTCCGTGGCCATTAATTAGGGTTTCTCATCAGAACACACTGTTCAAAGTTCAAACCCTATTTGCTAGGGCTTTTCAGAAACAACCCTCTCTGCCTAACCGTATCTGCATATTGTAGGATCTGATGTTTGGATCCGGGTATAGATTCTCTTCCTTTATGCCATGTGTTCTTTCTTTCCTCTTAATAATTTATCTACCATTTTGAAAGCCCAAAAGGGTTTCGGGTTAAAGGGTGTTGCTAGCTGTACTTATAACAGGTATATCTGGATTCTGGAATGGGTTTTCTTTTTCTGGAATGAGATATTTTACTGCCAAGACAATGCATCTCAGTATCTGTTAATAACTTCTCTGGTGAAATTAAGGGTACGGATCAAGGATTCCTTTTTCTTGTTCTAGATTCATCTTCCTTTTAATTCATAAAAAGGTGCTTTCATTAGTTTGTGGGTTTCACGGCATATATAGTAATTTATGGATTTGGCACCAAAGATATCACTAATTAATTGTTCAGATCTGGTTTGCATAGTCTTTTGAGTGGGTTTCTGGGTTTGATGATGGTTTTAATTAGGGCATATGTATGTATGGTTCTGTTGCCACTTTTGGGATCTCCCTGTTTCTGGTCTTGGGATGGATCCATACAAGAAAACACATTTACGAAGACAGATTATATAAAAGCTGGAATTTTTCGTTTTTTTTTTTTTGTTGAAGTTTTCTAAAGCTTAAGATCTCTGCTGAAACTGAGAAATTAGGATTCTAATTTTCCCTTCTGCTTTCTTTTTTTTATTACCCATTTTTTTGGACGAAGTTCTTATCCATTTTTTTGGACGAAGTTCTGCTTTCTTTTTGCTTATCCATTTTCTTAAATGGGGGAAATTTTTTCTTATTCATTTTCTACGTCATAAAGTTAACTATATTTTTTTTGCTAACAGTTTTTTTTACTAGATTTTGCTAATAGTTAGGATTCAATAATTTTTAAAAAAAATATTATTTATGATCAAGATTTCTTTCAATTCCAATTTTTTCACGGTATAAAACACAAATTTCTTCCGTCAAAAAAAAAAAAACAAAACACAAATTTCATACATACCTTAAACTTATTTAATATTGAAAAACAGTACGTAACATGGTGCGTTGATCTTTTATTTGCCTTTATGAAATGTTAATATAGACTAAATTTATAGAAAATCTTTGTTACAGCGTTAGTCTCACGACGAATGATAATTCGAATTTTTGTTTGGAGAGATACTCGTATTTAGGGTTTGTTTGGTTCAAAGAAGAGGAAGAGAGGGGACAGATTTTAATGGAGGGGAGAGAAGGGGAATGGAAGTGAGATATTTAATTTGATTTTGTGTTTGGTTGAGAGGGGGGAGGGAAGCTTTTGTTTGTTTGGCTCAGGAGGAGAGGGGAGAGATTTTAATAAAATGAAGGTATATTCTTATAGTCTTTTATATTAATATATATATATATATATAAGGATATTTAAGTTATTTTATTTTAAATGATTTAATCTAAATACATATCGTCAAATTACCAACTGGTTCGGCCGTTGGAAATACATATCGACGGTCATGGTCGTCGAAAATTCCATTTTTTGCCGACGAGCTGATGGCCATCGATAACAGGTTGTCGGTATGGCCTATTTTTCTTGTAGTGTTATATTGTGAATCGAAAAGATTCAATAGGTTTTGACAATTTTATAATTTATAATTTATAATTTATAATTTATAATTTATTATTATACATATACGTATGTGTGTGTATATATGTATATAAATCTTTTTTCCTTAACATTTTATCTTTTAAAATACCTGTCAAAGAAACTAAATATTTAGTCTCTGTTTGTTTTAGAGTTTCAGCATTCTAGAATCAATTCTGGAAACAAAAACAATGTCAATATAATTAAAAATCACTATTTTTGTGTTTGGGTGATAAAATCTTAATGGATAAAGTTGATTTTAGGGTGGGTAGAATTGATTTTGATGGAAGCAAGAAATTCTTAGCTTTTGTGTTGAATAAAATTAATTTTGACTGTTGGACTCACAAAATACTTTATATTTACACATCAAAAGTGATTTGTACTTTTATCATCAAAACAAAATCAATTTTTCTGAATCCACTTTTAAAATATCATTACCAAACACAAATCAATTTTTTCATACTCAATTTTTTTAAAATCAATTCGTTTGTAATCAATTTTTCAAAACAAATTTTACCACAGTCTAAAACAAACGAACTCTTAATAAATGTAATTTTAGTTCTCATGTCTCCTTAGAATTCACATATATAACTTAAACAAAAAAAAAGAGTTTAAGAACTGTGCACTAAAACTTTTTTACACAATTATTTAATCACATCTCAAGTATTTATTGAAATTTTTTGAAAAAGTATTACAACAAAGTGATATATCATTGTGTAAAAAAAAGTTTTGTACGGTCAGTACATAGTAGTCTAGAAAAAATCATAACTATTTGATACGAACTTGATGTGAAGGTAAAATACTTGGTAAATTAGATTCCTCCTCTCATCAGCTCATTTGGTAAAAAGGAAAGAAAGGCAGGCACACCAGTTGGAGTGGCAGTGCATGCAGCTGATATTATGAACCAATACAGTAATCCGTTCATTCTTTCTCTCTTTGCTGCTATACTCCTAACCATAGCTAAAGGAATCCTACAATGCAATCTTATCTTTTCCTTTGTTGACTGGCGACTTTTGACCGCGCATGAAATGGAATATGTACTGAGACTTGTCATTCAAAACAATTAACGCTGAATTTCTGAATGGTATAACTCCCCCAACACTTGTGTCCCAAAACCACTGGATCAATAAACGACAATAAACGACGAAACTTAAGTAGAGTTGTTCAAGTATTGTTGACGTGGTTATTCTCACAAAATAAATAGAATTTTTTTTCTATCAACACTTAATTTCTTTAACATCTAATAACTGCTATTATTTTATTTATTTTGTAAGAGAAATCACGTGCTAACAACACGTAAGAAATTTCATTTAAATTTTGTCCTAATTTTAAACATTCCATATTATTTTGTAAGATTAATTGGGGACATTGTGTTATATTCCAACCCCACCTATGGAGGAAGCAAATTAAAAGAAAAGCAAAACCACCCTTTTTATTAAGCTCTACAAATATCGTTAAGAAGCGTTTGAATCTCATGTCCCAACTAGGTAGCTCAAGTGGTGAGTTATAAAACACTAAAGAGTTAAAAGAGTAAGAGGTTCAGGGTTCTATCTCAGTCTACCCCACTAATATTATAAAAAAAAACAAACACTTATGGTATGTTTGGTATGTAAGAAAATGAGAGGAAAGAAAGTGAGAGGAAAGAAAATTTATTGGTTAAAGTGTAAAATTGATGATGTGTTATATTATTATTGGTCTGTCACATTTATCAATGCATCTTTTTCACACTTTACTAAAAATTTTCTTTCCCCTCTATTTTCTCTCCACCCTCCCAAACATAGGCTTACTGTTTTAAAAAAAATTGTCTGAATCTCATAGTCATAAGTCATGAAATGACTAATTACCGGCCGGTACATTGTAACTAATCTCATTACATCTGGCATCTAGATTCCAATTGCTTTGAACTCAGGCAACCACAATTAATCTCAAACCTCTTGTTTATTTTGCACTTATTATGTGATAAATTATGCCTGTATCTCTTATTTGGTATATTATTTTTATATTTGATATGTCTTTCACATTATATTTACCAACCTTATCTAATATTTTTTTAATTATTCTCATTATAAATAATAAAACACATAGGTACTTAAATATAAATAATTTTTTTGAAGAGGCAAAAAAATCTTTTATTTTAAAATTGTCAAATATAATAAATACTAATAATCGTATATATTTTTTCTTTTTCCCTCGAAAACTCCTATTGTGGTGGGGTTCTGATTTTAAATATTTGAATTATTTATATTTCAATTATTATCTATTTTTAAATTATTTTCTAGTTTATTATTTTTTTGACGAATATTTTATTATTGTTAAAAATGCCAAATAACACTTACAAAATATATTAAGAATACTTCCGTTTACTGGTTATGGAGCATGTGTTTCTAATTTTATTTTTTTTCGTACATCCTTTTCTTTAATTTGGGATAACCTTTTCAGTATAATATTTCATTTCAAGCCTACAAAATGACTAGTAATGGGGGTCATACAATGGAGCAAAATTATGCAGTACGTAGTTAAGTTTTTAAGTTAGTAATATTTTTCGTCGACAAAGAAGCGGATATTTTTACAGTTTCTGCGAATGTTACCCTTTGTTTCTTGGGGAAAATATGTGAGGGTGAAGGAGTATCCTCAATTTCAGTCAATGTTTGTCATTAAATACTCGGTATTCATCCTCTTCAACTTATTCAGATGTATTTCATTCTCACAAACTAGAAGGAGACAACTCAACTCCCCCCCCCCCCCCGGCCAACACACAAAAAAAAAAAAAAGAAGAAGAAGAAGAAAGGTAAACCCGCAAATATAACTGTTAAATTTAGGAAATTACACATCAGACAATTGGAAAATAAATATAAAAAAAAAGCTAACTTGAAAAGACAACTGTGAAAAATAGACACACAATATACACACCAAATAATTTGTGCAATCGACATTAATTGTTGAGCAGTTTTCATCGTTGACTTGGAAAATTTTCTCACTAGACCTGTGGAAGATACGTTTAGAACATTTTTTTTTTTGCATAGGCAAAAAAAAAGTACATTTCTTATTATCCCAACATAATTGGACAAAATTGTCCCTTAGAAGCAATGGATGTGCATTTCTTATGTTCTTGGATAGCAGAATATGTCGTTAACTAGTAGTCCCTTTTATTGATAAATAAATAGGAGACTTGAACTTACAATTTCTGATTTAGAACCCTACATTCTACCAAAAGATAGACTTAAGATTGAACTTGCATGAAGTACTATCTTTAAGCGTTAGAGTTGTAGGTCAAGTAACATTAAGGATAAATACCGCTTTTGGTCCCTGTAATATCAACGAAATTCAGTTTTAATCCCTCCCAAAATTTTTATTTAGATTTCGTCCATGTAATATCAGATTTCCCCATTTTCAGTCTCTGACGTCAACTGTCTATCCAATTTTAATGACGTGGCAAACGGAGATCCACATGGCATGGGTGACGTGGAGTTTTTTTTTTTTTTTTTACACATATCCTATTTTTCTGCTGACTCAACATATTCACTTAATAAAATTAAATAAATGAATAATTAACAGAAAAGGGAATAAAATAGAGGGAAAGGAATTAGGGTTCGATTGATTGTCGCCCCTGTCATATGCACAATGCAAACTCCTTCACAAACTCTTTCCCAAAATCAGTGGCAAACTCCTTAGCAAAATCCATTCGAAAATCACGATTCCCTTCGTAACAATTTCTGCTAGCAGCAGATCATCAAACGCTAAATCCCCAATTCAGTTTTCGAGAAAAAATCCCAATTTGGGGTAAAAATGTCTGGTCGCGGAAAGGGAGGCAAGGGTTTGGGAAAGGGAGGAGATAAGAGACATCGAAAGGTTCTTCGTGATAACATTCAGGGCATCACGAAGCCTGCGATTCGGAGATTGGCTAGGAGAGGTGGTGTGAAGAGAATCAGTGGCCTCATCTATGAGGAAACACGAGGTGTGCTGAAGATCTTCCTTGAAGCACGACGCAGAGAAGGGAAGAAGACGACGCAGAGAAGAGAGGGGGTGGAGAAGAAGAACAAAAACCACGAATCTTTACATGCACAAACAGGCAAGTTTATTTCACATGAGCTGGAAATAGAAGAAGCTTTGCTTCCACCCATGATTATGCGAAAAACAGAAGAAGGAATGGGAGAGGGGAAGAAGACGACGCAGAGAAGAGAGGAGGCGGAGAAGAAGAACAAGACGTAGAGAAGAGAGAAGCTTTGCTTTCAAATGAATGTTTTGTTATTTATTTATTTAATTTAATTTAATAATTAATTATTTATTTAATTTTATTAAGTTAATATGTTGAATCAGCATAAAAATAAGCCATGTGTAAATAAAAAAACTCCATGTCACCCATGCCACATGGATCTCCGTTTGCCACGTTATTAAAATTGGATGGACAGTTGACGTCAGGATGGACAGTTGACGTCAGTGACTAAAAATAGGGGAATCTAATATTATAGGAGCGAAATCTAAACAAAATTTTTGGGAGGGACTAAAATTGAATTTCACTGATATTACAGAGACCAAAAGCGGTATTTACCCTAACATTAATAAGTCTATGGGCGGGAGTGTATAATGATAAGAAGGGAGAGAGTTCAAACCCCACCCACTAACAAAATACTAACATTAATTAACACTAATATTTGTCATTAAAAAAACATTAATCAATCCATTTAGAAATTGTAAAATTTCCAAATCAGATTTTATCCAGGCCACTTAGTCAAAAATTTGATTTATTTTTCACACTAGATCTCAGAGCGAAAAAGAAACCACACAAAGTGGGTTAGTACCATGTCTTGACCCCAAAACTTTAAGATAACGAGTGCATGAGTCTCGACACTTATATTGTCCTTATTTAACATATTGTTAACCAACATGGGACTTCATAACTACTTGCATTTTACAACAATACAATATGGGTGTGATGTCTTGCATTCAAGTCAAGCAAGCTGACCTCATGTATAACACACAATGTTTTAAAAACCGGATCGGAGATCAAACCGGCGAGATCTCTGGGTCATGGTCCAATTGATTCATTCGGTTCAACAACGGTTGAACTGGATGACTAAGAAATAAATAAATAAATAAGTATTAAATTTTAGAAAAATGTAAATAAAAAAAATCAAACATTTCAATTAGCGATTCAAAGCGGTTTAACCACAGTTTAATCCGTTCAACCCAGTTCTGGGCGGTTTAACCAGACTACGGCTCAAAGGGGTTAAACCAACCACCGAACTGGCCGGTTCCCAGTTCCACCGGTTGAACCGGCCGGTTCGGTCGGGTTTTTAAAACATTGATTAAACTTGTTAGCAAGTTCTATACAACTCGTCAATAGGTATATATGATCAATAGGAGAAGAGAATAGTTGATTTGGTGGCGGAACTTCTAGCTGAAAATCATTACCTGGTTTTAGTAAGTTGACATGCATATCAAGCTAATAACCTCTAATATATTGCTTATACCAATCTTCTAGTTTTTGCTAGGTGATGCTTTGACTGGATTGCAAGTATATGCAATCAATTTATTTTGCTTATAAAAGGAATATTGCTTCATCAAATTGCTGTAAAATATATGAGCAGTGTTATTTACACAGACCAGTCTTCCATTTCATCACCTCTCTCTCTCATTCTTCTTTCCCAACAACGACCTTCTAGTAACAAGCAAGGACCTATTTTTGAAATTTATGTGTAAATAACTTTTCCCAAAATATATTTTTTTATCTATTAGATTTGTCTTATTGCTCTAAGCCTATATATCCAGAGCTTCAATTGAATTTTATATTTTAATCTCAATTAACATTCCTTTGCGTGTTTGGTTTCGCTTCTGTCTTATTCCTAATTAATTGACTGTGTGTTTTAATTAGGCTACCCCATAAGTTGATTAAAACTTGATCTCGAAGTGGATATATAGTGGATCACCCAAGTGTCTATTCAGTCACGTCTATAAAGATAACGCACACATCATAACTTCATGTAATGGATATCACAATTATAGGAAAGCTACCCGCAAACAATATTAGAAATTCATATATATACATCTGAGAAGTAACCCTAACCTTTTTTTAAAGGTATGATTGGACTTTGAATAAAAACAACCACAACGTGAGTCAGGCTAGCTACAGCATCAGGAAGACTATTATATATGTAATGAATATCACATCAATACAGCAGCATGTGCGAAAGCTTAAATGTTAATTAAAGCCCCAACCAGGATTGGAAAATTAATTATTTTTCTTCTTAATTAAAAACATCCTTAACAACTAACAAGACATTAATGAACAACTTGTACCATACTAGTATATTTAGGAAGGGTCAAAACAAAACAGAAAGAAGAAAGAGGTAAAACTTTATGGAGATCAGATGACACACAACAATTTATGAAACATGAATTGTTTCCCAAATTCTAATAGATGGAAGATACCTTACCACATAACATGCCAAAAGGAAAGTGAAGAAAGAAATACACAACATGGTGCATTTTATTCTGCTGAGTGCTGACACATAAAAAGGTTAATTTGGGGGGGGGGGGGGGTGCAAGTACGGCATATATTAGATGCGGTTGTTGTAGGCCTCCCAAGGTTTTTCCATTGACTCAAATTGTTCGAATTGATGCTGCAAACAATTTCATGAATCAATGATCATCAGAAACATATTACCTATATATATATATATATATACATACACAGATATATTTGGTGTATATATGCATGGTTGATGTGAAGCTAATTACTATAACTGTCACTAATTTGAACTTACTTCTTGAAGGATTCCGGAGTTATTCAGAGAACTGAACATCATATTGAACAAAGGGTTATCTTCTTGGACAGTTCCGGAATGCTCCTTTGCGCGAGAGCTTGGTTCAACCAGCTGCACATCAAAGGAGGGATTCACTACACTTTGGCTCTGATGTTTAGTACCTGCAGATTCTTCTTCCACATGTACAGTACTTTCAAAGGGGTTCCAACAAGAACTTGACAAGTTATTATTATGGTTTTTTCCGTTCTTGTTGTTGCATTGCTTTGAGTTTGATTCATCAACACTAGCTAGTGTCCTAGTCTTCATCTTTTCTCTTGTCCTTTCTCTTGCCCTCTCTCTTGCCTTTTCCCTACCAATAGGATTGAATGCACTCTTTCTAGAAACTTTTTTATTTCTTCTCTTCACCACTTTGTGTGTCTCCCTCTCTTGTTGTTGATTTCCACTTACAACAACCTCATCCAAGCTTGACACACCTTCTTCACATTCAGAAGTTGAAGATGCACTCTTGGCACCAACAGTACTCTTCTCTCTTGCAAGCTGTTTGATTTCAGCTTTTGCTTGGTTAAGTAACCACTCAACAGTTTTGCTTGCTTTGTCAAATCCTAACATGTCTTGAAGGCCAAAAAACCTCTTTGCAACTTCAAGGGAGAGTCTCATTCTCCGATCCCTGAGTCCTCTAGCAGTGTTGATCTTACTGTGGCGATCTCTCTTGCTAGTTCTTTTTCTCGGGATCTGCTGCTCCAGTATTGGTTTACCAGGAGGAGGAGGAGGAGGAGGAGTATTGATCTTGGTGTTGATTGAATTTGAATTAGGCTCAGAACTGTTAACAACAACAGGCTCTGCAGGTGGAGATTGGTGGTGATGAAGAAGGAAATCATGTTGGTGTTCTATGAAGATTTGGTTGTCTTCAAAGGGAGAATAAGGGAATTGGAAAAAAGACAAAGGAGTCGGAGTCGGAGGAGTGAGAGGAAAGGGGGAAATGGTTTCAATATCTTTTGAAGTTTGGTTGCTTCCAAAGGAAAAAGGCTTAGGGTAGGAGGAGATAATTAGGTTATTGCTGTTTGATGAATACATATCTGGAAAAGGCTGAGATTTTTTTGGAAAAGGCTGAGATTGACTGCACCAAAAGTAAAAATTAATGTTCAACCCTAATTGGGAGTTCCAAACCACAAGTTCAATTCACCCTCCTCTCCCTCATAATATTGAGAAAGTAAGAGCAGCTGTTCCATCCTTTTCATGAGTTCATTTTTGTTAGTTTTCCTGCAAGTAGTAATTAGAGGAAGACATAATTAATAATATGAGAAAGGGAAACTGTTTTTTTTATTTATGCCACCGTATATGTGTATGTACATGTGTTGTGTTGGTGTGTGGAGATGAGTGTGTGTGAGAGAGAGAGAGTGATATATATGTGTACAATTTGGCTTGCTCAAGCAAAAGCAGTATACAGTGTGAGAATGACAGCACAGAGACAATAATACCTACCTTATAGGAATGAGGGGTTGAATAATGAGCGAGAGAGGAGGGAGGGAGGGAGGGAAGAGGTAGTGAGTAATAAAGATATAAATAAAGGAAGAGGCAGTGAGTAAAGAAGGCAACAAACAAGAGCAATTAGTTTACTGTAGACAAAGGGTAGGGGCATATGCTTTTCTTTTTTAGCAAAAAGTTATAACCACTTTAGGTTGATAAAAACTTGAGATAGTGAGTGGATAGAAAAAAGTTATGATTAATTTGTGCCACTTCGCGTGGTTGGCAGTGGGCACAGATGCGAGACGAGTTGACACAAAACTAAAACCAACTTCCTCACTCCCCCCCTTCACGCCCTTCACTCACTCCCCCACCCCACAACTCACCTTTTATTTGCTACTCTACCAAGCTTACCACATTGACCTTGCATGGACTATATTCATGTAATCAAATCATGAGTCTTTTTTTCTTGTCTTTTTAATAAATTCATAATATTTCATTAAAAATTATTTTTTCAAATATATACAAGTTTAGGTGAGTTGAGTCCTCATAACTAACCAGGTCTGTAAAAGCTTCAAGGCTTAAAAAGTACTTAATATGGCTTTTACATATTTGAATTCACGTCCTTGTGGGATGTGGATTGAATTCTTATCAACTGGATAAACCTTTGTTGTTATTTAAAATTAATTGCTTTTTTTCCCTTTGAAATTAACACATGTTTATAATTGTTAATTAAAATCTTTTACTAATATTTTCATTAGAAAGACTGAGAAAACTGATCCGGAGTTGGTCAAGGCCCATACCCGGACTAGAATGTCAATCAATGCATCACCTAACAGCACAAAATATGTCGTGAATCACGGATCTTAGAAACGTACTCAACGGGTACACACGCCATCCGCAAGGACGGACCCATGTTGAAAGGTTTGGGGGCATTTGCCCCCACTTAGATTTGTAACTTTTTTTTGTTGTAATATATATATATATATATATATATATATATATATATATATATATATATATATATATACACACACACACACACACATTTCATTCGTTACTATATAAGTAATCAGAATAAGTGATGTATATACATTTGTGCGGCCCATCAACGAAGCTTACTTATGCGAGTAATCTTATTTATTTTTTTTAAAGCAAAAAAGTTTGTAGAAGCATAAGTCTAAAGACTACCATCTCAACTATGTTGGCGTCGTAACTCTTATTAATCATCTGCAGCAAACCATTAATTTATTAAAAAAATATAAAAAGAGAAACAAGAGAGGAACTTGGGGGGACAATAACCTTACCCAAGGGAACATTATTGAAATCCATAACTAAGAAGACTATTCATATTATTGCTAAAATCCTTGGCTAAGAAAGTGGGGATTGTATCCCACCAAACAAAACTAGAGCTAAGAATGCCAAAGAAAGCTAACTTATCTGTACAAACATTACCCTCTCTATAAATATGAGAAGAAACAAAATTCATTTGCTTTGTAAGCTCTATACAATTGAGCCACCTGTTTCTCAAATACCAAGGCACCAAACTACTATTATTAAAAGCTTGTAAAACAAGAAGAGAATCACAATATTCCAACCAAAGGTTTCTCCAACCTTTCCTGAAAGCAAGTAATCAGGTTAATTGTTTTGCATTTCATTTATATAATAATAATAATAATAATAATAATAATAATAATTAGGGTGGTGGGGCACATAATTTACTTTGTTTTTTTAAAATGACACTTCATTTTTTTTATATATTTTGGACTAGTTTTTTATATTTATTATCTATTATCTATTTATAAAACTTAACTTCACTAAGGACATGTGGCAAAAGTTCATTCATCCGTTTTCTTGTCAAAAAAAATTTCACAAAAAACTTAACTATTCTAGGTTTCATTTTTCTCTCCATCCATGCTCAACACGGGTTATCTCAAATAATTATATGTAAATCTCAAAACATGGCACACAACCCCTTTATGTAGTCACTTTTTATGTATAGTGAATCAATGCTGGTTTCAATTTCAATAGTTTCCTACTTATTATCTAGAATTCGTGCATGTTAGTTAAAACACGGGTTTTCTAAAGACTATTCATATAAACTGTTATATGTAAAGTCTCTTGAGCAAATGGTTTAGTATTGCCCCGACTACTTAGAGTTTGTGGGTCTGTCCCTGGCCGTCCGTGGTGTTCCGCTGTGCTCCGCCGTCGTTTTCATCACTCCAACCAACTCCTAGTTCCACTTCGTATCAAAAACTAAAAAAATAGTCCATAACTAGATTCATATTCATCCTCTAAATGTCCCACATCACACCACAGAACAGAGAACATGGTGTGTACGAGTGGGATGTCACATGCCGTGACTTTTTATGGAAGGATTCACATAACACAAATAATTTCTTTTCTTATTATTCCCTTTGTCTTCTTTATTATTTATAGAATTTTCATTCACTGTGCTAAAATTAAAATAACCTCCACGTGTCAATGTGTCTGTAACCCTAAAAGGAAATAAGTGGTGGAGAGTTGAGAGAGAGTACAATTATTTGCATCCAACAACAGCCGGATTGCAATGGTAGCCAGCCAATGCTCCTTTGACTGGGGTGGTTGCTCAGAACGTCGCTTTCACCAAAAAGAGATGCGCGCGCCATTACTTACTCACTAATTACTCAGTTGTAGTTGGTTGGTTCCCCTTCCTATCCTTCCCATGCGTGCTTATCTATCGGTTTGGTTTTGCTTACTTTGTGTCTTTCTCTGTACACCTCTTTAGGAAGAAAAGGAAAGCAAATTAATAAGCAAGATAGAATAGAATTGCTTGTGTTGTGCACTTGTGCTTGTACTTGCCACTGGCATCTATATAGAGTATGACATCTTTCCTCCAAGCCCTAAGAAAAGGACCAATTGTAACTTGCCATTATATCATAGATACAAAAACACAAACACCCCATGATTTTTCCAACTTGTTTTTCTAAATGGCCATAGTCTTGATTTGAAAGCACTCTAGTGGTAGTATACTAAAATTTGTCTGGTTTTCCCCTTAATTTCTCTGTCTGTCTGTCTGTCTTTCCATTTATGCATGCCGTCCTTCCCACTTATCTCCAACCCCTTCTTTCTTTCTTTCTTTCTTTCAATAGGCGCTTATAGCCAGTAGCAGTCTCAATCGCTGCCACTTTAGACTGGCATAATTACAATAAGGACCACACGATGTATGTATGTGGCAAATTAAAGAAAAGGACTTGTTCTGGGGTTGCTTTCAACCGCAAGATAAATATTTTTTTTTTTGGGTGACAACCACAAGATAAGTATGACAACAAAGCAAAGCAAAACATTGGTCAACAAATCTCAATGGGTTGGTCTAGTGGATCATGACAGAGTTTCGTATCTGAGAGATCGCAAATTTAAATCCCCACTAGTCCTTTTGTGGTTTAAGCCCCATGGTTTTGCTTTGTCTTATACCAATTTTGGGGTTTAAGCCCCATGGTTTTGCTTTGGCTTATACCAATTGGGACATTTCGTTGGTTATAAACTCATGTTTTTCCTTTTGTTTAGCCTATGAGGGACTTTGTTTGCATCTCAACAATTCTCCCGTCAAACAAAAGACCATGGATCATCCTCCCCTCCAGCAGCCATCGGCTCTGATACCACTTGTTGGGGTATCGAGGGGGTGATATTGTCTGTTTTGGACTTTAAGCCCTCATGATTTTGCTTTTAGCAAGGTATTAAAAACCGGACCGGATCGGTTGAGCTGAACTGCTGAACCGAACCGCCATGGTCCTGGCCTGATCCACCCCATAAACCGGTTGGCCAGAATCGAGCGGTTCTGTTGATGAAGCAGGTTAAACCGGACCGGCCGGTCAAACCGCCAAAACTGGTTTTTAGCGATCCACGGTTCACAATTTTTTTTTTTTTATATATTAAGGGCACATTTTATATTTTAACTTTTTTTTTCCTGCGCTATTTTGCTTCTCAAACTCGACTACCTGCGCCATTTTTCATATTTTGTGTTATTGAACGTAATAGTTATGTCATATTTGAGATGAATGAATGTGTAATTTTTTGTTATATGTCGACTTATTAAGAAAATATTAAGTGAAGTATAATTTTTATGGTATAAAGTTATGAAAATCACTTTATTTTTTGTTTATTATTTATTTATATATTGTATTAAATATTTTTTTAATAATATTTAATCGAACCCGGTTCGACCCCGATCGAACCCAAAAACCCTGAACCCAGGCCCTCTCCGGTTCAATGCCCGGTCCGGTTTTTAATACCTTGACTTTTAGACATTCTCCAAAAGGTCTCATACCAATTGAGATATTTCGTTGCTTATAAATTCATACTCTTTATCTTGTTTAGCCTATGTGGGACTTTGTTTCCACCTCTACAAGAGTGAGATAATTCCTTTATAAGCGCTCTTAGAGACTAGATGTATTATCTGCCTTAGAGACTGAGAACACATCCCTCACCTTGACCAAAAAAAGCAGTGGCCAATGTATGTATGTGTGTAGGACGTAGATACACATGTAAAATATCCTCTCTACAGTAAATCGCCAAGTGCTTTTAATTTCATTTCTGTGTGGACCATTCCCCCCCCCCCTTCTCTCTTCTGTCTATACAAGAAAAGGAAAAAAAAATAATACAAAAAGCATTTGCAATGTGCTTCTAACTTATGTTTTATTTCAATCAATAAATTGTTTTGACTAATAAAAAACCCGTTTATCTAAAAATTCTACTGTTTCTTTGGTTTTTCATTGGTGGAGAGACGCATGTATTAATTTGTGGGTTTTAGGGGATGAACCACTTACAAACATAAAGCTGATCCCAGTTGTCTTTTGTTTGTGTGTGTGTAGTGCTTGACGTATGCACTATTCCAAAAATAAAAAATTCTGGCTAACTTGGAGCTTGCCAAAACGAAGATGCATGTTGATAGTGAGATCTTTGTTGTCCTTATTAAAATCAAGAAAAAATTAAATATGTTTTCATTAAGCAGGAATAAGTGTATTTGGAGGATTGATTCTGAACTTTTGCATCTCTGTCTTGAGTACTCCTTGTATTCAAGATCTCAATTTAATAAGTGTCTTTTGGAGGATTGTGCTAACTTTTCAGGAACTAACTCATTGCAGATTTTGATAATAAGGCCATAATTCATTTTCTCCTAATGTTGAAAATATCTGAAGTTGATGACTTCCAACCAGGCATATATATATGTGTGTGTGGGCCAAAACAAAGGGCACAGCTAGTCATTAGGGCATTGTATTTCAAGTTATTCTGCAATTTTATACACAAGAGGACCTAAGGGTGACCATATATAAAGATTTTCCCATTGGAGTATTCCGTTGGCTTTACTTCCTCAAAATCAGATCTCGACTAGGTTGTTTATGCTGTGTGAAGTATTTAGCTACATGCCAAGGTAGAATTGTTTTGGTTCTTATTTTGTATTTTTTGCCTGAAACGGTATCTATTATTGAAGTAGCTTTTGACAGAAAAGCACACCCATTGTTGTCCATTGTGAGAGGAACTTGTTTGATACCTAGAGTTAATTTATCTTCAAGAGCATGGTCTTCTTTCATTATATTTTTCTCCTATGATTTGATTAGATAGCTCTAAAGTTTCCATCACACCCTTGCCAACTTTCCAAAATCAATGTTAATAGGTAGGTCCCATATTAGTTTATTATTACAATCAACACCCTTTCGGCGTGTTGTATCCTGGTGTCTGTGGTTAACGAGAAATAGAATTGTATTTTAGAGAATAACTTTTGAAGCCTAAAATGTTCTTATTTATCGACATATTTTTTTTTGAATAGCAAAGATATATTAAAAAAAAGAGCACTAGGGGTGCTCCAACGCAATGCAAAGGACTAAGAGGGGAGACGTCAATGCTGACGACCCCATAAGACAATCCCAAAGGAGAGATATGGACAAAAGATTAAAAGTCAAGGATAAACATGGGCCCTAACTCCTACCCAAACAATCTACTGGGTCAACATACCACTCATAATAGAGGTAATGACAAAATTTTCTCCTGGCGAGTAACCATTTTCAAAGTAAGGAAACAATACTTTTCACAGTTTTCGAGAAAACTGACACTCTATCTTAGAAGATACATATATTCCAGAGGTCCCAAAGGGCCGATAGAACCGAATGCCACACCAAAATACATTTATCGACAGATGTGATAGCTTATATTAAATTTATCTCTTAGAGCTGGTTTGTTAATAAAATGGGAAGGTCTTAGGTAGAGGTTTCTCTGATTGGTGTATAAACCTAGTAGAATACATGAGACTCTGTGCATCTCGATTTGTTTACGCCATGTTGATGCTGGTTTTTTGTGATTAGAAGACATCTGTTTTTCCACTTTTTTTCGATAAGCAAACATTTTTATACAAAAGGGTAGGTGATGGATGAAGCACAAGACATGCTCACACTAAAAGGAGTACAATATATATATATATATATATATATATATATATATATATATGAGGAGGGATATAGTTACTCTAGGAGTAACTCTTGTCTGAGTTACTCCGCTTTTTTTTTTATATGCAAATGTTAGTTGTTAGTAATTGTTAGAATTGTTAGTTTCCTGAGTTTAAACCCATGACCTCTAGCTTGCACTCCTTCAGTGTCTCTTAGCTCACCAACCGAGTTACCCCGCTTAATAACTCTCTGTAAACATTGAATTTCATCAATCAAACCGTTGAATTATAAGTTCTTATTGAGTAGATTAACTCCATAAAATTTCATGAAATTTTAAAATTATTTGATACATCATCAAATAACTCCAATTCAACGAACGATATACTTTCAAAAATACCAGTAAAATGTTGCTCATCTGATTGCATAGCTTCAAATATCCAATTTATCTAAATTTTGGTGTGCATGATCTTTAATATAACATGACGACATTCAACGGTTTGATTGATGAAATTCAATATTTACAGAGAGTTATTAAGCGGAATAACTCTAACAAGAGCTACTCCTAGAGTGTATATATATATATATATATATATATATCAATCAGGCCACGACCATAAACAAATGGGCCATTACAACAAAGAATATGGATTAAATTTAAAAACACTGCATCGCTGCTTGACCAGCAATATTATACCATACAGCCATTTTATCAACCAAAAATCTTCATTTCCCCAACAAGTTTAATTAAATTAAATAAATTCAGTTGCTTCACTCCTAAACCTCACAATTATTTGGGCTAACACAATTTTGTTGGCGTAAGCCCTAGAAATCAACAAATTTCTTTATATTTACATTTGTATCTCTTTAGACTTATATTTGTAATTTGTTATTATTTATTATATGAGACATTTTAGTTTATTATGTTATCTATTTAAACACAACAAAGTCCTTAGGATAGTAACTTCAGTTCAATAGAACATTAAATATGATTTGATCGTGATACCTTATTGATCGTTAGAATATTACTCTTAAATATATGTAGTCAAGTAATATTATTAATAAGGACGATAAAATTACATCGAGAATATTATGTGAGTGGACTGATGACTACCTCTCACAAGTTATAGATATGAGATATCAAGTTTTCACATAAGTAAGTATATATTAGATTAATATATGAGAACGCTGCATATAAATTTTGTGATTATCATCAGCGCTTCTCTTGTCGACTTCAGTGATTAGTCCTTCGACTTGGAGTCACTATGATTTCTACACGAAGAATTGCATGTTTTAATGTTATTAAACACCATCCGTAATAGGCTGATTATAAAGGTAGTAATTGGACATGCAATGAGTTATGTAAAGAAATATGAGCGATCTAGATATGACTCATCCCTCC
Source organism: Calophaca sinica (assembly GCA_037113605.1). Lineage (NCBI taxonomy): Eukaryota > Viridiplantae > Streptophyta > Magnoliopsida > Fabales > Fabaceae > Calophaca > Calophaca sinica. Next base: position 22,690,284 of record CM073731.1, on the reverse strand, counting down.
TACATAATAGGAGTAGTATATTTGGGCCTCTCGATAGAGTGAGACGGTGAAGTGTATGACCATACTTAAATTGACCAATATGTGATATTAGGCCCATTTATTGTTACACGTCTGCTCAAATATCGAAGAACGAATAATTGAAATAAACACAGATGACACATTTTATGTCTTGTGTTCAATTAAGATATATGGACGAAGGAACAATTATTGCACGACAATTTTAATCACAAAAAGGTTAAGTCGGATTATTTACTTTCTATTAAATTGAGTAACGATGATGTATTGCTAGATGTTGCTTATTGTTTAAAATATTAAATAACGTTTTAATAATATTGTCAATTTAGAGGAATGTACAGTGTCACATGCATAGGGCAAGAAATCTGGAACCGTGAATAATTAAATGAAGTTTAACAATTTTATGAGCAATAAAAAGTTAAATAAGATTTATTTATTTTATGTTTAGTAAATAATTAAAGAAGATTTAATTATTATTATCCTATTTGGTAAATAATTAAATAAGATCTAATTATTCTATTTGGGCTTGTAAAGTTAAAGTCTAACTCAAACAATGTTAGGATAAGGAAGAAGGGAGGCGACACTGCTCATAAGTAGGCGCCTCTCCCCTAGTGAGTGGCACTGAAAAACTTGTGCCCCTCTCCTTATATCCAGTCGTCACCTAGCACTGTAGTCGTTCTAAACGGAGTCCTGTTCCGATGGACTGATGGAAGCTACGCTACTACTTGCGGAGCTTTTGTGGTTCATAACCTCTACGCTACAAGAGGTAAACATTACGACATGGATCGATCATGCCCATTCGTTGAGATATTGTGAAAGGAAATTCTGTTTTTTGCTACGGGTTATAATTTTCATCTATCTCTCGTGAATTCTCAATAGTTGTATCAGAGTCTGTCTCCGAAACCATGACCTTGTTTTGTGTTTACATGTCATATGGTATAAAGATTGAATCTTTAACATGTTCTTGTTTGAGCGTATGAGCATCTTGCTTCTTGTTTATATAGATATAGTATATATGAAAATGCATTATTTTTTATTCGTATGGGTGATATATTTGCGAAAGTCATGATCCTTTATTTTAAATACGGCCTCCGAGTCGTGACTCTTTCTTTGTTTATTTTAATTTCGTTATTAACGTAAATTGTTCGAGAAAGAGAATAACGGAGTCTAGAGGTCAGCACCATATATGGATGGTGGTGGGAGAAGCTTGAGAAGTTTGCTCGTGTGGGTCAGAGAATTGTAGTTTATTTTATTTAATTCGCCTGTGTTAAGGGCCAAAATTGTACTATCTTATATTGTATGTTTTATGTATGCGATACATGTTGTGTATAAGACGTATGTGTATGAGATCTATGCATTTTTGTTGTATATACTTTTATGTATGAGACTCATGTATGCTTGTATGCTAGAGAGAGGCGCTATATGTATGAGATACAACGCCGATGAGATCACATAAATTAAAATTCCCTCAAAGATAATATTTAGTCATAAATGTCTTTTGATGCGTGGTCATCGACAAGGCTATAATCGAATAAGTGTGGGTCTGCCAAAGTAGGGCACCTTAATCTATTTCGGTGAGACACAGTGGGATAATAGTAATATTCAATTGTCAACCATTGCGTTAAACTTAACTAAGCGAATTCAATAGGATTAAAAAGACTTGTATGCGAGTAGTTGAGCTTCAATTAATTAAATAAATTGGAATAAGAGTTATTCACCTGACTGAGCCAAAAGTTACACGAGATGTAATTAGAAATAGTTTCTTACATAAATAGTTAAATTTTAGGTGATCAGCCATAGGTGGCTCAGAACAAAATGAAACGTGGATCCTGGTTCACTAGAATAAAAAATCTTCTAACTGACTTTTCAAGACAATAATGAAGATCATTAATTTGAGTAAAATTGATTAAAATACATAAAACGTCAAATTTAAAGAACTTATTAAAGAAAACATACTCCTTCGGTAATAAAGTATAAACAAAAAAGTACATATATTTATCCAAATTAGACTAAATAAATGTACTTTTTTTGTTAATATTTTGTTATAGAGGGAGTACTCAACTAATAGAATTAAATGTGGACAAGAGGCGTCACACAAGTTCCAATAAAATGTTAAAATTATATTAATTCCGAAGGTTTTTAATCAAGACTTTAAGAGTATTGGCAAAGACATTAAGAAATAAAAATTGTTTATTAAAAAGAAAACACTATTCAATGAACCGATAATATTAAACATAATATTTTTAATAAGAAAATTATTTTCATTTTTTATTATTTAGCTAATGTCTTCATCATTTTCATGAATTCTTCCGTCAAAAAAAAATCATTTTCATTAATTCATTTTTCATAATCTTCCAAATAAGATTCTAGTAATTTTTAGTGAATCAATTTTTAAAATCTCAGTTAGAAAAATAGAAATAAACCATCTTTTTGTTTTGTTTTGCCTTTTCCGTCCCTCTTTCAATCGGCTTGGTTCAAATATCAGTCACCCAGAAGGCCTCGGTGACCAAACCCGAGCCGCGGGCTTCAGTAACGCGTTGTGAGGCCTCAACAAAAGCCCGCGAATGTTTCCCGCCACTAACACCACAAAGACACTTCCATTTCTCTTTCACAATTCATATATACTACTCATATTAGTTGTTGTTACGCACTTCACACTTCACAGAAACCTGCTTCCCTCTCTCTCTGTTGAACCCTAATAGCTGAAATGGATGAAAACTTCGACGGCCTCAATAATAAACTCCCTGAGCTCAAATTAGGTATCGCACTATATTTTAAGAAACTTTATTTTTAATTTTGTTTTGTTTTGGTTTCTTTCTTTGTTGTTGATGATTAGTTCAGTTTTACTAATTTTTTTCGTCGATTTTTTTTTTTTTGAAACTGCTGCTAGATTCTAAGCAGGCACAAGGGTTTCTGTCATTTTTCAAAACCCTACCTGATGTAAGTGCTTTCCTTTTTCGTCTTTTTCCATCGTCTCTCTCTGAATTCGGCATGGCTCTGTTAGGATGGTTTTATAAGCATTATATGAGTACCCTCATTTTCTCTTAGATTGCTAAATGGGTGATTTTTTTTCCCATAAACACCAGCATGCTCATAGAAGTTCACATTAGCTTAACGTTGTTCTTTTTTTAATTCCATTGAAACGTCTATAAATTAAACGTCCTATATACATTTCAAAGAAATCAATTCATATACCTATGGATGTCATAACTTATTTTTCTAAGTGTATCCAAACACTAACATTAGTGATTATGTCGTGAGATATGTTCAAATATTTTGGCATGCAATGACTACATGATAATTAGTTATAGTTTGTTTTGATCTATTAAAATCAATATTGTTTCCCTTAAGTTATTGAGTACTGTAAGTATATGAAGTTTTATAATAGTGTTAGTCCTTCCCTGACTTATGTACCGTAACAGGAAAAAATTGATATTACTTGTTTAATTATTATTTTATTCCCTCTTCGATACTTAAAACCAATTCCATGATGAAAAGGCATGTGGGCAAACACACAATCAATTTTATGTTTTTTTACTTACACTGGTTTTGTGGTTTTGTTATAAATTGTGACCTGGCATTATTCGTTTTCCATTTATTGTTTTAGTTCACGTGTTTGTGTTACAGGACCCGAGGGCCATTCGTTTTTTCGATCGTCGGGTAAGTTCAGGACTGATATTCATCTATTTTTTATTTTTATTTTTAACGACTATGTAGTCTGTTCAATAAATGCAAAGTAGTGCATTTTCCATATAGGCATGTCTTTAAGGTATTTTGAGAGGCAGCTTCTGATATCTAAAATGTCATAGTCTCTTAATTCTTCACTTATTTTTCCTCTTCAGATTTCCTGAAGAAGAATAGATGTATATAGAGAGACTTTCTTTCACCTCAGCAATATTCATCAAAAGATTTTCGATGTTTGTAATCCCGAAGTAATATAGGCAGGGCTATGTTAGGATCTCGGTAGTTTGTAAGAAAACAGAAAGTAGAAACAGAAGAGAAAGAGAGAAAGGGAGTGTTTGTTATTGCTAGAATTCAGAAAGACAAAGTGAATGAACACCTCACAAAGGGAACACCCTATACAACTGGCTTGCTCTGTTATTCACAAAGGACAAGGCACACCCTCATCATCTGGCCCCTTTCCTATTAATACCTTTTCTCCAACAGCCTCTCAACTTATTACTACTCACCTCTTAACTGGTTATTACCTGCTTAGCAAATTACTACTCACCTCTTAACTGGTTATTGCCTGCTTAGCAACTAACATAACCCACTAGCTTGCACCTACCTTTTTTCCCCTAGAGTAGACCCTCCACTTTATTTCTTAGTTGGGCCTTGCTCTGCCTTTGTTGTTGGGCCTGTGCAACCAGCAGACTAAGACTTAATTTTTTTAATGCTCTTTTAGTCGGGTTGATTACTGCATAATATGTGCCATAATGAAACAATATCTTGTTTAGACATTAATTTCTCATAGTATAAACATGATATTCAAAGATTATTAACCGTGAGAGTACTAATTCTAGAAAAGCTATTATTTGTGGTTTACAAACCATAATTTTGTTGCTTATACTTTTCATAATTTGAAGAGTTTCCAACATTTTTATGGCTTCTTGTTGAATAGATTTTTCTTTATATTGTGTCAATGGATTCTTTGTTTTCATATCCTTCTTCATTTTATGCACTATGATGATTATCACTGGATTAGATATCCTCTTTTTTTTATTATTATTCAGGATTACTATACTGCCCATGGTGAGAATGCAACTTTCATTGCCAAAACCTACTATCACACTACTACTGCTTTGCGACAGCTGGGTAGTAGATCGGATGCTCTTTCCAGTGTAAGTGTCAGTAGGACTATGTTTGAAACAATTGCCCGTGATCTACTTTTGGAGAGAACAGACCATACACTTGAGGTCTACGAGGGTAGTGGTTCTAATTGGAGACTATTCAAAAGTGGAACGCCTGGTAATATTGGTAGTTTTGAAGATGTTCTGTTTGCTAACAGTGAAATGCAAGATTCTCCAGTTGTCGTTGCACTGTCACTTAACTTCCGTGAAAATGGGTGCACCATTGGATTAGGATTTGTTGATCTAACTAAGAGACTACTTGGAATGGCTGAATTCATTGATGACAGTCACTTCACGAATGTGGAGTCAGCATTGGTTGCTCTTGGATGCAAGGAGTGCCTTGTGCCTATCGAGTCTGGCAAATCTATTGAACATAAAATGTTGTGTGATGTGTTAACTAAATGTGGCATGATGTTAACTGAGAGAAAGAAATCTGAGTTTAAGACCAGAGATCTGGTACAGGATCTTGGCAGGCTTGTCAAAGGTTCTATTGAACCAGTTCGAGATTTAGTGTCTGGATTTGAATTTGCACCTGGTGCTTTGGGGGCATTACTATCCTATGCAGAGTTACTTGCAGATGAAAGCAATTATGAAAATTATACTCTTCGTAGGTACAATCTTGACAGTTACATGAGGTTAGACTCTGCGGTCATGAGGGCACTTAATGTCCTGGAAAGCAAAACTGATGCAAACAAGAACTTCAGTTTGTTTGGTCTCATGAATAGGACCTGTACAGCTGGAATGGGAAAACGGTTATTGCACATGTGGCTAAAACAGCCATTATTAGATGTAAAAGAAATTAATTCCAGGTTGGATGTAGTGCAAGCATTTGTAGAGGACACTGTGCTTCGCCAAGATCTGAGGCAACATCTGAAAAGAATATCTGACATTGAGCGATTGGTGCACAATCTTCAGAAGCAAAGAGGTGGTCTGCAACATGTTGTTAAACTTTATCAGGTAGAATTTGATCTGTATTCACTGTTAGGTATTTATAGAAAATGTAGAATTTTAACTTCGCTATGACGATCTTAAAATTGTATTTGTACTTGCTTTGTGATCCCCCTCTCAAATCTGTAATATCGTTCCCAACCCCTTTTTTGGCTGTTCAGAATTTGTAATTGGTAGCTTTTTTTTTAATTTAGAAAGATATATTGAAATAAAGAATCATTTACGAATTTGGTTCTTTATTCCTTTCTTTTATCAGTAGGTTTATTATTGTTGTTGTTGTTGATGTTATTATTATTATTATTATTATTATTATCATCAATTTCAGACATATTCTTCAGTTGGTTGAATATTCCAGCATAAATGTCATAGAGTCTCCGTGCCCTCTTTTTTTCTTCTTTTATGTATGTAATTGTAGTAGTATGCTTTTTATTACATTGGAGATTGCTTTACATCCACTCTAACAACATTGTTGATTATATGCACTGTCCATATTTGGCTAATGACATGGCCTCTTAATTCCATTATTGTCTTTTGAGTACAGTCAAGTATAAGAGTGCCTTACATTAAAAGTGCTATGGAAAGGTATGATGGACAATTTTCCTCACTGATGAAGAGCAAGTATTTGGAATCCTTTGAGTTTTGGACTGCTGATGATCGCCTAAACAAATTTATTGAGCTGGTAGAAACTTCTGTTGACCTTGATCATCTGGAGAACGGGGAATACATGATTTCTTCAAGTTATGACCCTACACTAACCAAACTAAAGGAGCAGCAAGAATTACTAGAGAGCCAAATACATAACTTGCATAGACAAACTGCTGATGATCTTGACCTGCCTATAGACAAGGCATTAAAGCTAGACAAGGGCACACAATTTGGACATGTCTTCAGAATCACAAAGAAGGAAGAGCCAAAAATAAGGAAGAAGCTCAACACCCAGTTTATTGTACTGGAAACCCGTAAAGATGGAGTGAAGTTCACCAACGCAAAACTCAAAAAATTGGGGGACAAATATCAACAAATTCTTGAGGAGTACAAGAGTTGTCAAAAACAATTGGTTAATAAAGTTGTTGAAACTTCAGCAACTTTCTCTGAGGTGGGTATTTTTAATAGCATGTTTCAATTAGATTAATTTTTAAGGGAATTTCCCCCCAAAAACACTTGTTATGACTTTAGTTTTGGTTATTTGTTTCATCTGGTCTAGCCTGAAGATTTTTCCTTCTGCAGGTGTTTGAATCTTTAGCTGAATTAATTTCCGAATTGGATGTATTACTAAGCTTTGCTGATTTGGCTTCTAGTTGTCCTACTCCCTATACAAGGCCTGACATCACCTCATCGGTACTTAGTTAATAGTTATTTGCTATCCTCAAAATATTTGCTATCCAAATTTCTATTCCCCCCCCCCTTTTGGTCAGGGAACTCTCTTTGATAATTAGCACTGAACATTTTCATCTTGGCTTAATAGGACGAAGGAGATATCATTCTAGAGGGTAGCAGACATCCTTGTGTTGAGGCACAAGACTGGGTGAATTTTATACCAAATGATTGTAAGCTAGTAAGTATTCATAATATTCTTGGAAGGTAATAGACATTTCTTCATTTACATTGGGGCGACTTATGAGTTTCTATTTTGCTTTTTGTAACAAATCAGATCAGAGGAAAAAGTTGGTTTCAAATAATAACGGGGCCCAACATGGGTGGGAAATCAACTTTCATCCGGCAGGTACTTATCTTTTGTACTACTTTGTTGGTAAAAATAATCACCGTCATATGGTCTTATAATTTAATTTTCAGACCCCATTTTCTACTTTTATGCCGATGTTAATAAGCATGACCATCAAATTTGGGTGCCCCACCTTTCATTGTATAAACATTTTATCCCTTGTATACTATCAGATACTTGCATCCTTGCTATTCGAGGTTGGAGATTTGATTAACATAAAGGTTTATGTAGGTGGGCGTGAATATTTTGATGGCACAAGTTGGTTCCTTTGTCCCTTGTGACAGAGCCAGCATATCTGTTCGTGATTGCATTTTTGCTCGTGTTGGTGCAGGTGATTGCCAAGTGAGTCCTATACCATTTTTTTGCCTGTTAGTTGCATTTTAATATCTTTGTGACTTTTACTCCGCATAAAACAACTTGTTGAATATTTTTATATTAAGCTAAAATTAGCTATCTTTATTTTAAATGCATAAAATAGAGATTTCTTCTCGTATCTCTTCAATTTAAGGCTTTATGAGAATAAATATTAACATTGATGGGATTGGAAGACTAGGAGTTGCTTGAAAGGAGTCTAATCATCACCTTTATCCAATGCCCATACGGAATGGTATTTGTTAGAAATAATGTAAATAGGGGTACTTATGGGCTAATTTTGTGTTTTTTTTACTTTTCGTGAATTTTTTTTGGTGAATTCTGTTTTTTTGTTTTATATCCTACATTTTGAACCCAACTCAACCCCAAGATTGACTTGTAAGGTGAGAAGTGCCCAAATTGTATAAGCACTTATCAAGCCTTTTCTCTAGTCAATATGGGACTTGGGTATCTCTCAATACACCTCCGCACGCTCATGACTATTAGGCCTGGTGTGTGGATAATATGGTGGGTGGCCCAACAACGGATCTAAGATAGACTCTGATACCATCTTAGATTTTGGACCTAACTTAACCCCATAGAATCGGCTTGTAATGTGAGAAGTGTCTAGGCTTTATAAGGTCATTTTAGGTCTTATCTCTAGTTAATGTGTGATTTGGGTTTTTCTCAGTAGTATATTTTGCAATTATGGTAATTAGGTTAACTAGAAATCCTTGTATGCATGACTCTTGGTATATAGATTCACTGATGCTCTTTCATATTTCTCTTTCTTAACATGGTATTTAGATCTTGACAAGAGGCAATCCTTGTCTGTGAATACCTACTGGGTCCATTGTCCATTTCTTATTTTTTTGGAAATTGTGTTTTTTCTCCAGTTTCCAGTCTCTACCTCCTTCAATTGTGTTTCTCTTTTCGGCTGCTATATCCAATAATTTTCCCTTCATCTTATGGTTGTTGTGCACCTCTGGGCATTGTCGACCCCCGCAGTTTTCAACTGGCAATCACTTGTTCTGGGTAGAAACCCTAGGATCTACCCATCACAGAGTTTCGACTTGGTCTGAGTGCATAGTTGCCCACATGCGTGTGTTCTTTCTCACACGCAGCCAAAGAGCACTCCTATCAGGGGTGGATCAATGTATATCTTTTTTTGTTTTGTGTGGGGGGGGGGTTTGGCTTTATCCAAAGTTGCATTTCTAGAACAATTGAAAACGTTTCCTTCTATAAGGCCTTTTCAAATGACAGCTGCATCAGACACAGCAAAAGGGCATTCCCTGGCCCTGCTGATGGCCTGATGCACCAAAAGTACACCAAAAACCAATTATAGCTTGTTTTTGGTAACTTCCCATGTTTTTTGTTTGTAATGTTGTCTTAGTTTTTTATCCATAAAATAGAAAAAGGAAGCGGTATCAATATTGTATGCCCCCCACCCCAAGTTGCAGACCTTGCTCCACCCTTGCTGCTATCGTTTGTTGTAAGTGTTTTTTCGACAAGTCTTCATTTAATCTCAGTCACATCACCTCGCCCTTACATCCCCATCCCATAAACTGTACTTGGTTTCAGTGTTGGTACCTCATGATTGCATGTTTTTGCCACTGTTTACTCTCTTTCCCTCTCTTTCTCTCGTACTGAATCCTCTCATTTTCATAAGCTTAGTCAGTGCTCCACTCTCAACTAGCAAGCTGGATAGGATCAACTATGATACATGGCCTTTCAACATCAAATTTTGGCTCAGGGGTCAAGAATACAAAGACCAACTTGCTAAGAAAGTTGATTATATGCCTGCACATTTCTCGAATGAAAAAAAAAAAATTTGATAGGAACCCAGAACTGTAAACTAAAATATAAGGCAGAGATAGAGCAAAGAAATGGAAACTATGTATTATTAGGACTGGAAATAGAAACTAGCAGAGTAATATCAATCACTCTACTCCAAGAGCCATGCTCCTTCAGAGAACCAATGCTCTCTGCCCAAACCCCTAAAGGTTGTAACTGAATGATACCCAATCATACTCTCTCCTCTCCCTCACATCCCCTATATAACAGAACCCATCACTCAAGACACATGCTCCCTCATTCCTTGCCACATCAGCATTCTCAATTTGCTCTCTCCTATTTTTCCTAACGTAGACCAGCCACATAATGGGCTTGGACAGCTGCTGTGTTGCTTGCCTATTTGGGTTACTTGCGGGTCCTATCAAAATTGATGCCCAACTCTACATAGTCATCAAATCCACTATTCATCATTTCCTGATGTAGATCTTTCAATCTCATGACACTTGTGAGGCTGATTGAGAGCAAGCCAAGGTCCTTTACACCAACGATACTCAACATGTAAAAAATTAATTGTGTTCCTATTGGCGTTTTATTGTGTTCCTTTATACCAATGAGCTAATTCTGTGTTGTATATTATTATGCGACTACGGTAATTAGGGTAATTATGAATCCTTGTATTTATGACTTGTATTTATGACCCTTGGTATATAAAATATTCTGTTGTGTATAATTCACACACACGGATTCACTCATATGCTCTCTCGTTTTCCTTTTCCTCAACAGTATTATAATCTTATTTTGAGTCTCATTAGTAAAAACTGCAATTTTAATTTATTGTTAAAGTTGCTTATATTAAATATATAATTATAATTATATCCTTGATTAATATGAATCCTGAGGATTTTTGTTTTATTTCCCCCAGCTTCGTGGAGTTTCTACCTTTATGCAAGAAATGCTTGAAACTGCATCAATATTAAAAGGAGCTACTGATAAGTCCTTGATAATCATCGATGAGTTGGGACGTGGGACATCAACTTACGATGGATTTGGTTTGTTTCACTTTTAACTGCTCCTTTAATGTGTTGGCGTTGCAATCTCTTAGATCTGTATCGTAATTGTCAGAATATATATGCGGACAGCACTAAGTTTCTCACATTGTGCTTCTTGAGTGACTCATACTATGGCTTTGATCTAAAATAGGGTCTCATGAGCTGTTTAGGTTGCTGCCTTTAAGATGAAAAAGAAAATTTAAAAAAGTATTTGTTTTCCAAATACTGAAATTTACACGTCATAGAAATTCATGACTTTGTATATATGGTTTAGCATCTGCTGACCCTAATATAAAACAGAAGCATTCTTGCATCATTGCATAACTCTTTTTTGGTACAAACACGGAAACACCATTGCATAACTTTTTATAAGACATCTTTTTCACAAAATCCACTCTTGGATTAAAAGATCCTATCACATGAAATATCCTCAAATTTTCATATTAATACTATATATTGATATATGGTTGTCAAATCTCAAATATAGTAAAAAAATAACCACATGGATAAAAGTTTATTGATATCCAATTTTTCTTAAATTTGACATGCAACATCAATATGGTGGCTGCCTATAATTCGATAGTTGGATTGATGAGAATTACATTCTGCAAAATAATTATTAAAATTTGAAAGGGTTATGGTATAATGGTTTACATTGGCAGCAAGATATCCTACTCAATTCATGTTTTGTAACAATTGGCTTAGCATCAAAATCCCTTAACAAACGTTTGGTGCATTAAAACAAGTTTGTATATGATATTGTGATATGCAGGTCTAGCTTGGGCCATTTGTGAGCACATTGTTGACGAGATCAAAGCACCTACTTTATTTGCAACCCACTTTCATGAACTGACTGCATTAGGCATTGAAAATGTTAGTAATGATCCACATAAGCAAATTTTTGGCGTGGCAAATTATCATGTTAGTGCACATATTGATGCATCAACTCACAAGCTAACTATGCTATACAAGGTAAATGCTTTACAAACTTTTTTTTTCATCAAGCACCTACATTCTATTGGCTTTATGAAGTTTGTAGTTTGTACCTCATGAATGTCTTTTGATGCATTCAGATAAGTTTTGAAAAAAGGACTTTTATGATGCAGCTTTTTTAGAGCTTTTGTTAGAAGCCACTCTTTCTCATTTCTAAAAAAGAACCAAGCATGCCTTTGTGTAGGGGGGCAGGTTTGTTATTTTTTTTTTTCGAAAAAATAACTTATCTAATTGTCACAAAAAATTTTAAACGTGTTATTAAATTTAAAAGTTTTTCCTTCTCCGAAAAAAGCATCAAAAAAGTCCCTAGATTAGTTTGATTGTTCGCCTCTTTCCAGTATCCCTGGAAAAAAACATGGAAGATGGTTTTTAAGTGGTTGAGCTCCCATTATGGGCGGAGTATAATTATAAATCATCAGAAGGTGAAAATAAAAAGAACATCACCTTAGAGGCTCAAAGCAAACTTCATAGGGTTTATCTTGCACTTTTTTATGTTTGCATTGAAATGTGTTATTTGACCTTAGAAGGACACCGCTTTAAAGCTTAATTAGCCCTGGACCATAATGTTTTTTGCGTGGTACTGTCCTGATTTGGTGGGTTGGAGGCAGCTGTAATTTAATGATGAAGTAAATTCTATAATACTTAAAAGATAAGAACTGTCGATATAATGGTTCACTTTTGCCAGATTTCCCAGAAATTTAATTCAAGAAATCTTGTTCATGCTTTAATTTTCTACTTTCTCCCTAACCATCTTTGACGTGCCTGCAAAGAAAAGCAGCTCTTTAAAAAATGTAATTAAAAATATATCCTGAACATCCGATCCTTCCAAGATGCTTCTTTTAAAAACGTACTACTCTGGAACCATTTATAAGGCAAAAAGTCATTTCCAGATTCGTTAAAAAATATATGTATCTGGTCCAAAAATTAGACCAGATACATGTATTTTTTAACGAATCTGAAAATGACGTTTTGCCTTATAAATAGTTCAAGAGGGAGTAGTTTATTAGGTGATACTGCAAAGAAATTTCAGGATATGTGGAAGTTGTAAAGGAAACAAATAAAGTAGTATTTAGCCTCAGTTAAGGCTACAAATCTTATGGGAGACCGTGAAAGGTCAGTGAGATGATGTTTGGCATCCATCATCCTTGAGCATAAAAGTTATTAAATTATAAATTATAAATTATAATTAGATTTCTGTTTATAATAGAAAATCCTCGTATTTAATGTCAACACAACAGTACATCTCTTCAAACAAAAAACGACCATTATTTGGAAATCAGAACAATCAACCAACAAACATCCAGTGTCATATTTTTCATTAGAAAGAAAATAAGAGCGATGATGAGAGTATCTCTTACCTTCTCAAGAAGTCTGGACATGAAGTTCAGAAACTGTAGTACTGTGATCAAATAAAGACCTGCATTTACATCAACCCACTATTTTTTCACGTGTTTTTACTCTCTAGGTGGAACCGGGAGCCTGTGATCAGAGTTTTGGTATTCACGTTGCTGAGTTTGCAAACTTCCCTGAAAGTGTTGTTGCCCTAGCTAGAGAAAAGGCAGCAGAATTGGAAGATTTTTCTCCTTCTGCAATATCCTTAGTTGATTCTACAGAAGAGGTATAGCTTTTTGTAGCTCGTTTATATTGCATGGACATTTTTTTTTTTCCTCAGAATAAACATAGATGGGGAAATGAGTCAAACTTTTGGCCTTGCTAAGTAGCCTGTTATTTTTAGACTGCGAATTATTCTCCCTAATTTGAAGCAATAAATTATTCAGCATTAGTTATACACATTTCCTCAGTTCTTGAAAGAACTAATTGCTTTCTGAGTTACAGTAGCTTTTGTTTTGGTTTAATTCCAATAGTACCCATATTTGCAGATTTCTCTCTTAGATTTCTAAATTAAGTAGTTGTTTCAGCAATTTCCTGGCATAGAAGGAACCAGCAATTTGATTTTTCCTCTAATTCTGGTGGTTGAAGTACTCGTATCTAATTTCAAAAACTTCAATAGGTAGTGTTTGGTTAATATTTGAAATCTCGTGTAACCTTAATTTATTCAGTATTTGAAAACTGTTACCACATAAAACTGGTTTCGTGCTAATATATCATGGAGCGATCATGTCACTTGCACAGTGGCACCTGCACTCAGCTTAATCCCTTGTATTCAAGCTTCAAAGGATGTCACTGTCTCATGTGTGCCTCACTGTTTGCTAAGCTACTTCTCTTTTATCCTTCCCCTTGTTTCAATATTTTTGTGCTAACATATTGAAAACTGTTGTCTGACTTCTGTGAATTTGAATAAAAAAAAAAAAAAAGAATGTTGGATATAGTAGCTTCAATATTATCTACAATAAATTTATGCTTTGTCTCTGCAAAATTGTAATAAATAATTTTAATATAATCCTCATCATTTTAAAAGAAACCTATGTCATTGAAATGAATCATTAAAATTTTGCAGTTGAATTTTCAGGCGCGTTCTAAACGTAAGAGAGTATTTGAAGGTGATGACATGTCTCAAGGGGCTGCAAAGGCTCGCCAAATTCTTGAAGCATTTGTTGCTTTGCCGCTAGAAACCATGGACAAAAGTCAAGCTTTGCAAGAAGTTAGGAAGTTGAAAGATAATTTAGAGATGGATGCAGAAAACTGTCATTGGTTGCAAAAATTCTTGTAGTTTGAAAAAAGGAGCTTGTTGGTAGGGTACCCAATCCCATGCATGTGAATTTTGAAGACCTTCTTGATGTACACACCATATGTCCAATGGGTTGTGGCAAAAGTAGAATTGTGCCAGGGCGTTTTGTGCAGATTGTTGGGAGGTTACAGTTTCTGGCATATCCCAGTCAGAAATGAGATATGTATATTCTAATCTAGCTTGCTTTTAATGTTGGTTTAAAAATGTCTTAGAACATGCTGGAAACCCTATGGACAATCTATTTAACAACAGCTATTGACTAGATTTTATAGCATATTTTCCTATTTTGTCCCCCGAATATAGAAAGTAGAAACATTACCATTAATCTATTGAGTTTTATGGTTGAGAAAGACAGCCATGTCATTTTATGACCGGATAAATAAGGGAACAATTAAATTGGAATTAAAGATGAATGCAGGTTGTGCAATTTAAAAATTTGTCTTTCTGCCCCCAAAAAAAATCTGCTTCATGTGATGTCAAATGTCTATGTCTGGTTACGGTGTTGCCTTTGCCCGCATTATGTCCTCTTTCTGTTTATTCTTTCGCCCTCGATTCGTCTTAAAAATATCAGACTTATTAAAGATATTATATTGATTTTTTTCAATAAAAAAAGAGATATTATATTGATTTTTGAAGAAAAACAAATAAAATTGACAGCCGAAAAAATACTCCAGAATAAGAATAATAAAGGAGCACATGACAAGATAATTAACTATTAAAAAAAATGGATCCTGCCAAAAAAGAAATTAATGTCAGTTAGGAACATCTTTTTCCTCATTTGTCCTTTTCTTCCTGAGATATCTTGTTTATCATTTTTATTAGGACGTGGTGGATGTTGGGAATTTGACTCTTCAAATTCTCTTCCCCAGAAACTGCACTTGTGGAAAATTGGAAAAACAAAATAGAGAAATAATAACAACACAAGAATTTAACGTGGAAAACTCCCAAACCAGGAGAAAAACCACCAAAGACTGCAGAAAAATCCACTATGTAGACAAATCTTACAACTACACAGTTCTCTCTCTGCACCCCTGCACACCCACAAAGCTTCCCCACTAGCAAAACTTACTTCTCACACCTCTCCTTTTACAAGAAATATTCCTAATAAATTCTTTTTCGATGTGGAGGTTATTCGCAAACAGAAAGCATACTAATTCTATTAAATTCTAAAACAAAGAGAGGAATTTATCTAGAGACAAAAGTTGCTTTAGACAACTTTTGAATGGTGTCACGTAAAACCAAGGCCTAAGCCTCCTTTTATAACAAGAGGTTCACTCCTCTTTAATATTTTACCAGATGTGGGACTAAAAGTCCCAACACCAACAATCTCCACCTTGTGACTTTGTGGTCCCACAACGCTCCACTTGATGAAGATTCCCATAGCTTTCGCTATCACCGCAACGCATCATGCTCCACCATAAAAGCATAATCACTCAGAACTAGCTATCCCAAGCATTTAAACTCGGCATGTCGAAATATAACTCTTGAAAAAACTATGGTGCAACTCCCATATTTGACTCTCATGGAAGTTAATCACCATCGACATAAATTTCACCACACACTGCATCAATGTCAACCAATGCCCGTGCAAAATGTGGTCCGCTTAACATTTAATATCCTTTATCATGGCAACTTTGGGACCCGTCTAGGATATACATGTCCTTCTTTCAAAAGACATAAGATCGGAGATAATGTTAGCCTCATTATCGGCATCTCCACTACTTTCGGGAGTAACCCGCCTTCAAAGCCTTGTGTAAACCGGTGAATCAACACATCCTTGACTTGTATTTGCCACAAGCCAAAGTTGATATTTCAGTCAAATTTCTCTACATCAAATCATTTGCATTTGAAACTACGCTTCCCGACATCCTCTTTGGCGTAACTCGTGCTCGATACCACTTGTTGGGAATTTGACTCTTCAAATTCTCTTCCCTAAACGCACTTGTGGAAAATTGGAAAAACAAAATAGAGAAATAATAACAACACAAGAATTTAACGTGGAAAACTCCCAAACCAGGAGAAAAACCAAAGACCAGAGAAAAATCCACTATGTAGAAAAATATTACAACTACACAATTTTCTCTCTGCACTCTGCACACCCACAAAGCTTCCCCACTAGCAAAACTTACTTCTCACACCTCTCCTTTTACAAGAAATATTCCTAATAAATTCTTTTTTCGATGTGGAGGTTCAAACTGCAACCACAGAGCATACTAAGAATTCTATTAAATTCTAAAACAAAGAGAGGAATTTATCTAGAGACAAAAGTTGCTAGACAAGCTTTTGAATGGTGTACGTAAAACCAAGGCCTAAGCCTCCTTTTATAACAAAGAGGTTCACTCCTCTTTAATATTTTACCCGATGTGGGACTAAAAGTCCCAACACCAACAGTGGATGCTTATTCGTCGTTTGGCATGTAAGTGCTTTTTTTTTTTTTTGGTAACAAGCATGTAAGTGCTTTTTATGCAAAAAATCCAAACTCGCATCGTCAATTACTTGTGCAAGGGATGGGGCGTGATTGCGACTTATTTAATTTTCAAGAACTAGGAAGCTTGGTTATCACCATCACACCTTATAATAATTAAGGTGCTTGGCATCTTTGGTGCTAAACCGAATATAATTTTCACACTGATGGAATGTTAAGCCATGCATTTAGCTTGATGGTTGCCTAAAATCAAAAGTCAGTGGAGTAACGGGATATTTGCAGATTAGATTTCTATTTACATTTTAACAAACTTAACTACGGTTGATGTCACGTGGTAAGATCTTATTCACCCGCCCAAAATATGTTTCCTACCCAATTTTCGTTTCTCAGTGTGTTGCGACAAATGCTTCAAAGCTCAGGTGTTCTAGCTAGTTTTTTTTATTAAAATAATCAATCAATAATTATTGATTTTTCTATTTGCTTTGGTAACATCTTATTCACCCATCCAAAATATGTTTCTGGCCCAATTTTTGTTTCTCAGTGTGTGTTGCGACAAATGCTTCAAAGCACAAGTGTTCTAGCTAGTTTTTATTTTATTTTAATAATCAATCAATAATTATTGATTTTTATTTTATTATATAATTAATTAATTAATTAAGGGGTAGGGATCAACTTACTCCAAAATTAACTTTTGTCAGAGTTAGTTCACTTAATAACCTCTCTTCGTCCCAAAGCTTTGGGTGTTTAGCATTTGATTTTTGTCCCAAAACTTTGGTTGTCTTAGAAAACCAATGTAAAATTGAGTTTTTCCCCCATTATACCCCTAGATTAATTAAGAGTATAAGTTAATTATTAATTATATTTTATATAATGGAATTTGTATTGATAAATAGAAAAAAGAAGCAATAATTAAAGGTAATTTAGTCTAAATTAGTCTCAATTAATTAGTTCTTAACCTATTTGACAAAACCTTAAACACCCGGACAAAACTATTAACGTTTTAGCCTTTTGTTTTTTGTTTCAAAACTATTGATGCTTTGTGTCAAAAAAAAAGCTATTGATGCTTTAAAATTTCAATGTATAATTAATGTTTTTTTTTCTAACTATATATACCTTTGTTGGAGAGAAAACTTAGAAATTTATAATACAGTTTTTCTAATGTGTGCAACGTTGCACACATTAACTGCATAACGTTGCACACATTAACTGCATAAAATAAATAGAAAAGTGGATAATTAAGACCTGTTTGATACACTTTTTATTAACAGTTTTTCTGTTTTTAAAAATAGATAAAAAACAAATTTTGTTCTTATTAAATTTTTAAAAACAAAAAATTGTTTCTAAAAAGTGTAATAAAACAGACCTTAATAAGGAAAAAATGGATAATTAATAAACCTTAATTACGTGTGCAATGTTGTATACGTTAAAAAAACTGTTTATAATCTATAACATCTTATAAAGAGAACTCCCTTTGATAACAACTTTTTGGCTTCCTAATTTGCTTTCTTAAACTACCCTTTGAACATTAACACGCATTTTCACCCATAACGTAACCACGGAACAGCAGTTACGTAACTCCCCACCAAGTCAAAAAATGGGGTATAGCATGCTAACCCATTTTGCACTATATAATATTGAACAAACTTTGAAGAATTTAAACAACACACTGTAGCACAGTAGAAATGTGGAAAGATGAGCACTCCCGCTAGTATAATTAATGATAAGTATTAGTAGAGGATTAAATTAGAATATTTTAGTCCAAATATACATTTATTTATTATTTCTTAATCTGTCTACCGTTAATATCAATAGTTTAGACGTAACGGAGCGAGTACTATTTAGAAAATAAATAAAGGGGTCACAAAATAGTCATGATTAATTTTTACGTTTCGTTGAAGTCAGCCTACTAGTAAAGGGAGAGTAAGTTCAACGCTAGTTGCTAAGAGCACCTTTAACGGAGGTGTTTTAGCGCGTGCCTTATTTCTGTTGCTGGCAACTACAAGAAACCTCTGTTGGAGGAGTCCTACGTGGCGTGAGTGATCAACAAAATTTAGTTGCTGTTGGTTCTGCTGTTGCCGTAAACTAAACATTTTTAATCATTTTTTCTCTTTTATTCCCATCAAATTTGTCGTTAAAAAGTGAGGGAAATTAACTGAAACTTGTAGAAACAAAACTTGAAGGAGATGAACAAAAAATTACAACAAATCCAGAAATCCAAAACTTGCAGAAATAACAAGAAGAAAAACAAAAACAAAAAAAATTCAAACTCCAACCCTAACCAGAAATCAAATCCAGAAAACAAAAAATCATTTTTTCTCTCTGTCTCAGCAAAAATCATCCCCAAAGAAGAGGGAAATAAACTGATTCTTCTAAAAAAAAACTGATTCTTCACAAATCAGAATATATGAACAAGCATTCAACACAGATTCAACAATGATTAAAAAACAGAATCAAACAAATAGATTCAACAATCCACTAAACAGGGTGAGAGGCCTAGGGTTCTGATGAGGCCTTTCATCGTTTGATATTTTTTTTTGAGGGAAGATTCTAGATGATGGGGGCAACGGATACATATGAGAGAATTTTTTTTTTTTGGTACAAGAATAGGAGATAATTTAATGGGTCGAAATTGTGACCATGATCCATTTTTTTTTGGGTGCTGACCATGACCCAATTTTTTACCCAATTGTTTGTGACCCAACTCCCATTTTTTGGGCAATGGCTACAAATAAAATCTGTCCATTTTTTTCTTGACTGTTTGAAAATTTTAGCATAAATAGAGGTTGAATTTACACCATTTTGTACACACATTTTTGTTCCACAACTCTATTCTTTGTTGTTATCAAGCCCAATTTTGTTTGTCCTAGAAATAGCCGTTGTAAAACTAGTCATTGTATTCTTATCTATCGTTTTTAATTATTTAATATTATGTATTTCTTATTATTTTAAATTTATTATGCTAAAAATTAATTAAACTAAAATTTTTATTTTTTTAATATTTAATATTTTTATATGTATTAATTAAAATAATTGAATTAATATTTAAATTTGGATAAAAAAATTAAGTGGAAATAAAATAATATAAACATGTGGGGTCAACATGGGTTGTTTCCAAGAAACCACTATTGGAGCAAATTATGGTTGGGTTGCTTATGGGTTGCTTAAATCTTATGTGGCAATATGGGCCCACAAAAAGCAATTTAAGCAACCCATTTAGTTACTTTGCTCTAAAGATGCTCTAATGTTCTCCATCACACTTCATTCATTGTCTTCTTCCCCCTTTCCTCAGTTCTAGGGTGTCTTGGGGTCTCATGGAATCCTATACATTACTTTTTTTTTCTTTTAAAAAAAAAGTTATGATCAGTATATTTTATATAAGGATAATAATTATTACAAAAATCTGTGATACAATAAATTTTTTTATAATTATTTTTTTAATCAATAAAAGACATGCAAAAACATTACAATAAGGAAACAGATCTCAACTAGGATATTATTTTTATAATTATTTTTATAATTATTTCAGTATAGTGTGTAATTTTAAAAAAATATTAATATAATGTTTATGCACTTTTAAGATCAAATCACCTTAAAAATAAACTGTGAAGTAAGTTCTCTTGACAAATCACTTTAGTAGAACTAAATTCTTAAAGTTACTTTGACAGACATTCATCTTTGACAAATCATATACATGCCTCTATTTGAAGCACAAATCATATCATACATGTCCCTTGTCTCCCTATCAACACGAGCAAACATACATTGCTATATACTATTGATTTGATATTGTATTATTGATATTTTATTTCATGTCATTATTCTCTTGAATACAATTCCTATGAATCAATAATGATTCTATAATTGTATGGTACGAACCATCAATTTCGTTCCTATTTGTATCAAAACCCAAAAGGAAATCAGTTAAGCATTTGGCCAGCAGCGTTGGACATGTGCTTGTGAGGGTGACATACTGACATGAGAATTCCTGTCTCTTTTCCCTATCTACATAGTTTGCCGTAGATGTTTTAATGGGGAGTTACTTTGCCAGTTTTCCTATCATGTTCATACATTTTTGTTTAAGGTAAAGAAAGATAATGCAGTGCTTTACAAACATTAATTAGGCCCACGTGTATTAATGTTAAGTATCACAACACGTACGACTTCTTTATGTAAGAACGAAAGAAAAGTAAAAAATTTCACACTAATAATTAAGAAAAAATGGTTAGATGATATCTTCATAAATACGACACACACACACACACACACACATATATATATAGAAGTTATTCTAAGTAAAATAAATATGTTAGATATTTCGGGAAAAAAGGTAAGAAGACAATGAAAACAATTTGACTGAACTAATCTCCAAAAATATAAAATAATTATGTGATTCAACGCAATGTTTGAGAACATTTTTGGCTGAGGTAAACACCCAAATTTCTCTGACAAATATGACAGATGTAGGGGTGGTAAAGTGATCTATTTATCCATCATCCATCCAATTCATCCATAAAGAAATCCATCTATTACAAACAAAAAAACTAAATGGATTGGATCCAATCCATCCATTTAATTTAATGGATGGTTAGTCATCCATCCGCTATTTTTCTAAATCCATTGGATTACACTAGGGGTGGCAAATGGATGGAATGGATAATTTTTTGAATTGTTCATAAAAAATATTTTTAATCATAACAAATATTTTCAATACAAAAAATATTTTTAATTATAAAAAAATATTTTAATCAAAAATAATTTTAATCATAAAAAATATTTTAATTAAAAATATTTTTCTCTCTCCAATCTTTCCCCTCTCTCTGTCATCTCTCTCTCTCATCTCTCTCTCCCACCTCTCTCTCATCTCTCTCTCCCTCTCTCCCTCTCTCTCATCTCTCCCTCTCTTGTCTCTCTCCCCTTTCTCTCATCTCTCTCCCTATCTCCCTCTCTCTCATCTCTCTCCCTCACTCCTCTCTCTCATCTCTCCCATCTCCCCTTTCTTGTCTCTCTCTCTCTCCTATCTCCCTCTCTCTCATCTCTCATCTCTCATCTCTCTCTCCCTCTTTTCTCTCTGGCCCATCTCTCTCCCTCCCCTCTATCTCTCATCTCTCTCCCTCTCCCTCTCATCTTTCCTCTCTCTCTCCCTCTCTCTCCCTCTCTCTCCCATCTCACTCCCCTCCCCTCTATCTCTCATCTCTCCCTCTCTCCTTTCTCTCCTCCTCCCCTCTCTCTCTCTCTCTCATCTCTCCCTATCTCCCTCTCTCATCTCTCATTTCTCTATCTCCCTCCTCTATCTTTCATCTCTCTCCTCTCTCTCATCTTTCCTCTCTCTCTCCCTCTCCCCTCTCTCATCTCATCTCACTCCCTCCTCTCTATCTCTCATCTCTCCCTCCTCTCTCCTTTCTCTCTCCCTCCCCTTTCTCCCTCTCTCTCTCAGATCTCCCTCTCTCCCTATCTCCCTCTCTCATCTCTCATTTCTCTCTCTCCTCCCTCCTCTATCTCTCATCTCTCCTTCTCTCTCATCTTTCCTATCTCTCCTCTCTCTCTCATCTCACTCCCCCTCCCTCTCTCCCTCTCTCTCTCATCTCTCCCTCTCTTGTCTCTCTCTTTCTCCCTTCCTCTCATCTCTCCTCTATCTCCCTCTCTCTCATCTCTCATTTCTCTCTCTCCCTCTCTCTCATCTTTCCTCTCTCTCTCCCCCTCTCTCCCCTCTCTCATCTCACTCCCCCTCCCCTCTATCTCTCATCTCTCTCCCTTCTCTCCCTCCGCTCTTTCTCATCTCTCCCCTCTCTTGTCTCTTTCTCCCCTTCCTCTCATCTTTCTCCCCTCTCTCCCTCTCTCCCCCTCTCTCCATCTCTTCTCTCTCTCCCTCTCTCTGCCTTCCCTCTATCTCTCCCTCTCTCATCTTTCCTCTCTCTCTCTCCTCCTATCTCCCCTCTCTCTCATCTCACTCCCCCTCCCCTCTATCAATCATCTCTTTCTCCTATCTCCCTTCTCTCCCTCCCCTCTCTCCCCTCGATCTCTCTCTTCTTTCTTCCTTCCCTCTCCCCTCTCTCTCATCTCACTCCCCTCCCCTATCTCTCATCTCTCTCCCTTCTCTCCCTCCCCTCTCTCTCATCTCTCCCCTCTTTCGCTCTCTTTCTCCCCTTCCTCTCATCTCTCTCCCTATCTCCCTCTCTCTCATCTCTCTCTCCTCTCTCTCCCCTCCTCTATCTCTCATCTTTCTCCCTCTCTCATCTTTCCTCTCTCTCTCATCTCACTCCCCCTCCCCTCTATCTATCATCTCTTTCTCCTCTCTCCCTTCTCTCCCTCCCCTCCCTCCCCTCGATCTCTCTCTTCTTTCTTCCTTCCCTCTTCCCTCTCTCCCTTCTCCCCTCCGTCTCACCCAGTCTCCCACTGGTACATTTATTTTCATGTTTCCCACTCAAACTCACGCTTGAACGCTCAATTTGCATCCGATAATCAAACGCCGCGTTTTAACTAATTCATGTCTGCATGATGGTCCCGAGGCGAAGTTCCAAGTGTCCACTAAACCGAAGTCGGCCCGCTTGCTTCGACCTCCTTCGAGCCTCTAGCTACATCCGACCCCGAAGACGCCCAACCGGCCCTCCGGTACGATCGCCCCAGTGATAACACCGAGCAGGTCAGGGGCGAGCTGACTCATGACCCTCGAACCTTCTAGAAAGGGATACGCCTAGAGACGATGCCAGAGCCGCTGCCACTCAAGATTGAGGATCACGCAACAAGATGCGTGACGGACTTGGCAAAGTAGATATCGTGAAGAGATGAGCTGATCCTTGAAGCGTGAGGGAGGAGTTACCGCGCGCAAAATCCGGATCGGTGATTACCCTCCTTCGACGTGACTCCACTATATAAAGGGGCTTGACCCCCCAGGTTTGCATACTCTGACTACTGACTCAAAACCCTAATTCACCCTGTTCTCCTTCTCCTCCAAAGCCCTATCTGACTTAGGCATCGGAGTGTCTTTGCAGGTACCACCCCCCTTCTTGACTCTAGAAGAAGGAGTACTCCATTCAAAGAGGAGGAGAGCTCAACCATTCCCAACATCAACATTGGCGCCCACCATGGGGCCCGGTAAAACTAGCCCAGGCCTCAAAAACACCTCGAGCTAGATGGTACGCACCTGGAGCACGGCGAATCACAGATCGCCACAGTCGAGTCATCACTCGGCCAGTCAGGATGAGCATCCACCACCGGACCCTGTCTTGGAGCTTCTCAGGGCAGAAAACGAAGAGTTGAGGCACAGGATCGCGGAGGCCCGCGATCGCGAGGAAAGACAGGGCCACGAGACGCCCTCGAGGACCAGAAGAGACAACCGGGACTCGTCCAAATTGGACGGATCCAGCGCTACGGATAGCCCCGGACGAGAGGGCCACACCCGGCACACACCGCGGCGTGAGAACCGACCCTTCAAAATCGGACTAACCTTGCTCCCCTTCGACGAGAGGGTTATGGCCGATCCGGTCCCGAAGCGATTCCAAATCCCCAACATGGACGCTTACGAAGGTAAGACCGACCCCGAGGAACACCTTACCTCTTTCAACGCGCGGATGCTACTGATCGACGCATCCGAGGGCCTGAAATGCAGGACCTTTCCCTGCACCCTGAAAGGGCCGGCCATGATGTGGTTCTCTAACCTCCCGCAGCGCTCGATCCACTCATTCAGGCAACTCGCCGAGCAATTCGTGGCCAGGTTCACCACGAGTCGAGCTTTCTGGAGAAACTCCACCTGCCTGGTCGAGCTCAAACAGAGGTCGGACGAGACCCTGAAGTCCTTCATAGAGCATTTCAACAACGAAACGGCCCAAGTCAGAAATCTCAGCACCGATGTGGCGCTCCATGCCATAGTGTCAGCGCTAAAACCTGGTACCTTCTCGGACTCCCTCTCTCGCCGGCCTACAGGATCTCTGGACGAGCTGAGGCGCCAAGCAGTGGGGTATATCAACATGGAGGAAGTCGTTGCCGCCAAAAGGGAAACTCAGAATCGGCAGGACAGGAGTAGAGACCTGCCCCGAGAGAGGGCAGAGAGAAGGAACGAGCGCCGAGGGCGGCAAGACTACGGAGGGCGGTTCACTCTCGACAAAGGGGAAGAGACTGGGTCTTGAAGGAAGCCTACACGGGCAACCTCATTACCTTTCCCCCTCGGAAGGACTCCCCACCGGACGCGGATCGCCAGAGATACTGCGAGTACCACCGAATCTACGGGCACACCACAAACGAATGTCAGGCACTAAAGATAAAGATTGAAAAACTCATACAGGCAGGACATTTAGCAAAGTACGTGGACAAAGGGAATGGGGCGGCCCCCCAGAGAAAACGAAACAAGTCGTAGAAGATCCCGTTCGCCCGAGCGCAGGTGCAACCGATCGCCGGCTCGGGGAGGGCGAGAAAGGCGTTCACCCGCCCGTCAGTGCAGGAAGGGTCGAGACGAAGGTACCCCCTCACTCAATTTAATTGCAGGTGGTTTTGCAGGTGGAGGCGAATCTAGCAAAGGTCGGAGAAGGCACCTGAGGTCCGTCAATAGCTCAACGTCGCTAGCGGCCCTGCCGCGGCCTTACCGACCATATCTTTCTCGGAGAGAGATTATCAGGGAATAGATCGCCACCAAGACGACCCCATGGTGATCACAGTACACCTCGCTGGATTTAACGTCAGGAGAGTGCTCGTCGATCAAGGAAGCTCAGCGGACGTAATCTACAAAGAAGCCTTCGATCGACTCAAGTTACCGAGCTCGATTATCAGACTCTACCGAGGTACGTTAGTCGGTTTTTCAGGTGCTAAAGCTCGGGTGACTGGATACTTCGACGTCTTGCTCACCTTCAAGGCGGACGTCGGGGCCAAGACAATTGAAGCCCACCTACTGGTGGTGGAAGCCGAGTCGGCCGCGGACACCGCCTACAATATGATAATCGGCAGAACTGTCATCAATGGGATCGGGGCCATAGTCTCTACCCCCCATTTGGCGATGAAGTTTCCCTATCCGATGGGCGATTGCTACGATACACGCCGACCGTATGAGGCGAGACGATGTTATGTCAACGCCTAAGGGATGACAGAGAAGAGATCGCCCAAGTCGAATCAAGATGATTGAGCTCAACCCGAGGGGCGAGAGTGATTTCCGGCCAGTGTCGGTCGACGACATCAAGGAGGTCGAAGTAAGAGGATCAGGCAAGAGCATACGAATCGGGACACAACTGCCCCAGCAGAGCGAACAGTCCCTGACGAAGGTCTTGCTCGACAACGCAGATCTATTCGCGTGGGGCCTGGACGACATGCCCGAAATAGACCTCAAAGTGGCCTGTCACAAGCTAGCCATAGAGCACGACGCTCGCCCCGTTGCTCAGTGCAAAAGAAGACTTGTAGGGGAAAAGAAGCAGGCAGCCCGAGAAGAGACCTCAAAGCTCTTGAAAGCCAGATTTATCAAAGAAATCAAGTACCCAACTTGGCTTTCCAACGTGGTATTGGTCAAGAAGAGCAACGGTAAGTGGAGGATGTGCACTGACTTCACCGACCTAAACAAAGTCTGCCCTAAAGACCCATACCCCCTTCCAAGCATCGATGCTCACGGTAGGCGACGCGTCAGGGTACCAGGTGCTCAGTTTCATGGATGCGTACTTCGGGTACAATCAGATCAAGATGCACCCACTCGACGCGCCAAAGACGGCTTTCATGACGGAAACCTCCAACTTCTACAACGTCACTATGCCGTTTGGTTTGAAGAACGCAGGGTCGACTTACCAGAGGATGATGGATGAGGTCTTCGTCAAGCAGATCGGGAAGACGATCGAGGTATATATGGACAACATGGTGGTCAAGACCTCCAGCTTCGAGGCACACTACCGAGACCTCCAGGAGGTATTTGACATTATGAGAAAGTATAACATCAGGCTTAACCCCGAGAAGTGCTCGTTCGGGGTGCTCGGAGGCAAGTTCTTGGGGTTCATGATCACCCACAGAGGCATTGAGGCCAACCCCGACAAGTGTCGAGCAGTGATGGAGATCTGGCTTGAGCTCTATTAAAGAAGTGCAAAGACTCATTTGGTCGCATCGCGACCACTTTCCAGGTTCGTGATTCGTTCCGCTGACAAATCATTTCCCTTCTACCAGGTACTCCGGAAACCGGCTCGGTTCGAATGGACCGAGGAGTGTGAAACGGCTTTTCAGAGGCTCAAGGAGTTTCTGGCGTCACCACCGGTCCTTACGCGGCCCACCAAAGGAGCCCCTCTCCTCCTCTACCTGGCGACCACCGACACCTCGATCAGCTCGACCTTGATAGAAGAGAAAGAGACCGAGCAACGCCCAGTTTACTTCGTGAGCAAAGTCCTCCACGGGGCGGAGCTGAGATACCAGAAGGTAGAGAAACTGGCCCTCCTGATAGTAACCTCCGCGAGGAGATTGAGACCTTACTTTCAAGCGCACACGGTGGTAATCAAAACGGACTACCCGATCAAAAGGATCCTGCAGAAGCTTAGAACTCTCGGGCGAATGGTGGCGTGGTCGGTAGAACTCTCAATTCGGTCGGTATGAGCCCAGAGGACCCATTAAATCACAAGTTTTGGCTGACTTTATTGCAGAACTAACACCGACCCCTGAGGTTGAGTACTGGACGCTCTACGTGGACGGCTCCTCCAATTCCAAAACGCGGAGCGCGAGAATCATCGTTGAAAGCCTGCAGGAATCAGCGTAGACCAGGTACTCAGGTTCCTATTCAAAGCTAGCAACAACCAAGCCGAGTACGAGGCTTTACTACTCGGTCTCAAACTCGCATGGGAGCTGGGCGCCCAAACGCTCCGATTCAGGAGCGACTCCCAGCTGATGATCAACCAGGTCAAGGGCGAATACCAGTGTCGAGAAGACATACTCGCCCAGTATGCTCAAAAAGTCAACGCCATGATTCAGAACTTCCAAGAAGTCCAACTCGAGCACATCCCTCGAGAACAAAATAACTAGGCAGATCTGCTGGCAAAGTTAGCTAGTATGAAGACCGAGGGACAGCTCCATACAGTGGTCGTCCAAACTTTAAAGTCACCAAGCATCGCGACAGCCAGAAACTACGCAGTGATCAGCTCGGATTCTTGGATGAAGGACATCATTGAATACTTGAAGAAGGGAAGATCGCCGAGGACCCGGCGAGTCACGCGAGGTCCAAAGCGATCCGCCGCTACACTCTAATCGGAGACAGA
This sequence comes from Calophaca sinica, assembly GCA_037113605.1. Lineage (NCBI taxonomy): Eukaryota > Viridiplantae > Streptophyta > Magnoliopsida > Fabales > Fabaceae > Calophaca > Calophaca sinica. The sequence continues at coordinate 22,662,246 of CM073731.1, read as the reverse complement.
CTCTACAGAAGAGGTTTCTCACAGCCACTACTCACCTGCATAGAGCAGTCGGATTCCGAGTATGTTATGAGGGAACTGCATGAGGGTATCTGCGGGAACCATTGCGGAACTCGGACCCTGGCAGCCAAAATCCTACGAGCAGGCTACTACTGGCCGACGCTCAGGTCAGATTGCCTGGAATACGTAAGGAAGTGCGACAAGTGCCAAAGGTTCGCCAAACGAAACCACCTTCCACCAGAAGTCCTGCACGAAGTCATCGCCCCTTGGCCTTTCAATACCTGGGGGCTTGACATACTTGGCCCCTTTCCCCTTGCACCAGGCCAACTCAAGTTCATCGTAGTCGCCATAGACTACTTCTCCAAGTGGATAGAGGCGTGTCCGCTGGCGACCATCACTTCCGAGATGATCAAAAAATTTGTCTGGAAAACCCTGGTTTGCCGCCATGGCCTACCCCAGACCATCATCACAGATAACGGTACACAGTTCACCAGCTCGGTGTTCAAGGACTTCTGCAAAGGTCTAGGAATCCGACTCTTCTATGCCTCCGTCGAGCATCCACAGACCAATGGTCAGGTCGAAGCCGCGAACAGAATTATCCTGAATGGCCTCCGTGGCGGTGGAGAGGGCTGGCGGCGATCAAGGAAGAACTCTGCGAGTCTTTGTGGGCATACCACACCACCCCCCAGTCGGCAATAAATGAAACACCTTTCCGGCTAACGTATGGAATGGAGGCCATGGTACTAGTAGAGCTCGGTTCCACCTCAGCAAGAAGAGAGCACGTTCAGGCATTGGCGCAAGAGGAGGCAAGAGTTGAGCTCGATCTCCTAGAAGAAACTCGGGAACTTGCCCGAGTACAAAACTTTGCAACTAAACAGCGCGTCGCCAAGCACTACAACTCCAGAGTCCGACCAATGACGTTCAAAGAAGGGGACCTGGTCCTCCGAAAAGTTGAACTGGCTCGAAAAGACGTAAGGCAGGGCAAGCTAGGGCCGGCTTGGGAAGGGCCATACCGCATCGGTCGAACGACACGGCGCATACGGACTAGAAGAACTATCCGGAAAAGCGATACCGAGGACCTGGAATGCCACGCACCTCAAGCCCTACTTTAGTTAAACACTTGTAAACGGATGGCGTACTCTTTCCTTTGTAAACCCTTTTTCCCACTGGGTTTTTGGTTTGGAAAGGTTTTAACGAGGCGCATCCTTCCTTCCCTTTCTTCCTCATTTAATAAAAGTCAACCCCCATTGCATTCAGAATGTTTTAACTGAAAATCACCGAGTCCCGAGCTCGGAAGGTCTTAACTGACCAACAGACACCCATGGTCCTAAACCCAAGTCAACATAAAGGCTTGGTGAGCTCATTCGCAGCTCGACCCCCGTGGTCCTAAACCCAAGTCAGCATAAAGGCTTGGTGAGCTCATTCGCAGCTCGACCCCCGTGGTCCTAAACCCAAGTCAGCATAAAGGCTTGGTGAGCTCATTCGCAGCTCGACCCCTGTTATCCTAAACCCAAGCCAACATAAAGGCTTGGGGAGCTCGCTCCGGCTCGGAAGGTCTTGCTCGACCTAAACGATCCATTCAATTCCAAACCCAAGTTAGCATAAAAACTTGGTAACTTCGATAGAGGATCTGAATCTCACTATCCGACCTAAAGGTTTCGTAAGAAGACTGGTACTCGGCCTATACCGGTGCACGGAGAAAATGTCTCAACTTCAGTTGACACAAGTTTTTTCGGGGGAAGCCACCCGGGGACTACCCTAGACGAGTAGCAGCTACCCGAGGACCACCCCCTCTGAGTACGGTAACCAACAAACTACTAAAGAGAAAAGCAAAGCAGGTTTAAACCAACAATGTTTAAACTTAGTCAATTTCATTAACTTAAAACAAAATACAAAAGAGCAGCTCGTAGAAGAGCGAGTACATCATCAAGACAACAAAGCAAACTAAAATTACGCAAGGGCATTCCCTTGGTCTTCAGCTCGGTCCCCGATGATCTCCTCGGCCGCAAGACTTTGACTAACAGCCTCCAAGTCAAGACCAACTCCGGCCTCATCGCCCCCAGGCTCCTCCTGATCAGCACAGCCTTCTTCCTCGTCCTCCTCTTCCACAATCTTCCCCCCTTTCACCACCTTGGTAAAATCGAGCTCGAAGATGTCCAGCTCGGGGGCGATCATCTTCAACTACGCAACGGCATTATCAAACCCTTCCTTATACTGAAGGGCGCTATACTCACGATACTCCTCGACCTGAGCAGCTTCGGACGAGGACTTCTCCTTCTCTTCCCATAGTTGATGCGACAGGAGGTCATTTTGGGCCTGGAGATCCTCCCGCTGCGCCAGCAAAGAGGTGTTGCTCTTGTTCAAGGTATCCCTTGCCTCTGAGAGGCGAGCATAGTCTTCTTCCAACTTGCCCATCTTTTCCTCGAGCTCACCAAGTGCGGTGGCCTTGCTTTGGTACTTCTTCCTCGCCAGCTCGGCTTCAGTGGCCCGTGCCCTTATCCGATCAGAAAGGAATTGGGCCATAGCAGAAGTGCAGAGCCCATAGAGGCCCAATGCCTTACCTGAGCCAGCTCGCGCCTCGGCCATGCACTGTCGTCGGACCTCGCGATCGATCGATCTGGTCGGGCGGTCAGCCGACATTCAAAGGGAATCCTCGGCGTTCTCGCTCGATCGGCAAATTCTCCAAGGTGGAGGAACCACCGAGCCATCAGGGATATTCAGAGGAATCCCCCCGTGAGGCCCCCTCGGCTCGCTGCGGTGATTGGGAACCGGGAGTCGGGGAGCGCGCGGTCGCTTTTTAGTAGCCTTGGCAGAGGAAGGGGAAGCGGCAGCATCGGAGGGAACCGGCCCAGGAGCTTGGGCGACCTTCTCTCTTTGAGCTCTCTTGAGGAGCTCGGCCATCTCTTTCTTGGTCATCTTCGGAGCCATCGTACCTGAAAATAAAGTGAAAAGTTAGTACCCATGTTCGGGCTGAGAATCACGCTAAAGGATGATAACAAGACTTACTTAAGTAATCCCTCCACTGGGGTGGGTCCTTTAGAGCTCGGGTGAGGAGAGGACCACAATGCAATGTGGGCAAACGAGCGAGAAAGTTCACTATCGTCTGGTCGGTGACCGACAATGAATTGAAATCCACCTCTTTTATGGGGCGAGGACTGGAGCTCCAGTAAAAAGGAAACAAAGGCTCGTTTTGAGCAGAAAAGAAAAAGGGATCCCCTCTCCGACTCTCCGTACCCGGATCTTGAAGAAATCAGATTTCCAGTTCTTATAAGACTGGTCGAAAAGCTCGAGAATATAAAAGCCAGGTATTTTATTAAGCGAACACCACTTAAGTTGCTTGCCAAGCCTAAGCTGGAAAAAACTGAAGAAGAGAGCAGTAGAGGGGGTAACCCCAAAGTACTCAGACACGAGCTTGAAAGCTCGGATAAAAGCCCAGCTGTTGGGGTGTAATTGCGAAGGGGCCGCATCCAGCCATTGGAGGACCTCACACTCAAACCTACCTAGGAGAAAGCAGAGGCCAATTCGCGTAAAGAAAGTTTTGTAGAAGAAACAGAAGTCTGGGGAACTAGACTCGCCCTTGTTAAAGCATACTCGATCGTCGGGAGAGCAGGGGAGGCAAGTTACCTCCTCGTCTCGATCCCGGTTCGGCGTAAATGACACACTAGACCGAAGGGCAGCCACGCCAGTGTCTGAAAAAATGTTGGAGGCCACCCTGAGCACATCGGGGTGCACCCAGGCGTAAGGAGACCTATCATCTCCTACTCGGCGCTCGCCCCCCTTATGAAGGGGGTACGAAGGAACAGACGCGATGGGGGGAGAAGCTGAAACCCAGGAGGCAGAAGGAACCACCTGGAGAGGCACTGGGTCACGACCACCGTCGGAGGGGAGCCCCTTGTGGCCAGAGCCTCCGGCGTAGGGTGGCGTAGAAAGGTCAAAAGATGTGCTCGTCGTTTCAGACGATGAACCTCTCCCAGAACTTAAAGGTATGGGGGAAGGGGGACGATGAGAAGAAGAGGAAGAAGCCATTAAAGAAGAATAGTAACCAGACTTACCAGGAAATGCGAAGGGATGGGGATGAAACGGCCGCTCGGAACACAAATGCAGGGAAGGATGACAGACGAAGCGTTCAGGGAGAGCGGAACGAAGAAAAAGAGAGAAGGAGGGAGAGGGGGTGGCTTTATAACCCCCGCAGGAGGGAAGTGAAAGGGCGAACCAATCCGAGCCCTCCATTTACAAAACCAGATGTAGATCTAGCGGTCCAGGCCGCATCGGATGATCGACGGTGGGAAGGGGAACGGTTGAGTAGACGTCCCATCTGAGTCCCATCACGTGGCAGAACACCGAGTAAAGGTGCAACACGTAGAGCGCGACACCCCAGACAAACAAGCTTCTGGGGTACGCCCCCGACCTCAATAACTCGACTCGAATATCGACCCAAGAACAATAGGTAGACCCTCTGCCCTTTCGTGCAAAGAGTCTAGGGGGCTTGTGTTACGGACCGGTCCCGAGGCGAGTTCTAGCGTGTCCACCAAACCGAGCCGGCCCGGCTCGGCTCCGACCTCCTTCGAGCTCGGCAAGCTACATCCGACCCCGGAGACGCCAAACCGGCCCTCCGGTACGATCGCCCCAGTGATAACACCGAGCAGGTCAGGGGCGAGCTGACTCATGACCCTCGAACCTTCTAGAAAGGGATATGCCTGGAGACGATGCTTGGAGCCGTTGCCACTCCGAAGATTGAGGATCACGCAGCCAGTACGTGACGGACTTGGCAGGTGCGAGATATCAGGAAGAGATGAGCTGATCCTTGAAGCGTGAGGGAGGAGTTACCGCGCGTAGAATCCGGATCGATGATTACCCTCCTTCGACGTGACTCCACTATATAAAGGGGCTTGACCCCCCATGTTTGCATACTCTGACTACTGACTCAAAACCCTAATTCACCCTATTCTCCTTCTTCTCCAAAGCCCTATCTGACTTAGGCATCAGAGTGTCTTTGCAGGTACCACCCCCTTCTTGACTCTAGAAGAAGGAGTACTCCATTCAAGGAGTAGGATAGCTCAACCATTCCCAGCATCAACAATGTCTAATCAATATTCGTCTTCTAAAAAAAGAAGACAATGCTTAATATTCATTTTATTCGTTTAGCGTAAATTCTAAAGACGAGAATTGAAAACATATTAATCATACAAAAAGATGTACCATTCGTTTAGCTTAATATTTTTTTTGTGAATATATAGCTTAATATTGAATACGCGTTTGAATATTGCGTAATATTCGTTTAGCTTAAAATCCTAAAAACGAATTTCTTAATATTCGTATTCGAAAAAAGAAGACAATTCTAACTAGTTTTTTTATAAATAAACTGATTCAGTTTAATATATGATTTTGTTCTAGAAGTGTGATTCTTGAAAAAGAGGGAGTGAGAGGGGAGAGAGGAGAGAAAGATAGGGGAGACAGGGGAGAGGGGGAGAGAGAGAGGGGAGATAGAAGAGAGAGGGAGAGAGAGGGAGAGAGAGGAGAGAGACAGGGAAGGGAGAGAGGAGAGAGAGAGGAGAAATGGGAGTAATATGTTTTTTTATGATTAAAATTTTTTTTCTAATTAAAATATTTTTTATGATTAAAAATATATTTTATGATTAAAAATAATTTTTTGTGATTAAAAATAACTTTTATGGATGGATTGGATATCTATCCATAGAAAAATTGTTACTGGATGGATTGGATGGTTTTTTTTTAAATGGATGATGGATGGATTGGGTTTTCTTGATGAAATTTTAGTGGATGGTAAATGGATAAATGGATTTTTCCAATCCATCTATTAGGAAAGTTTTGAAGTTTTGAAGCCATTTTATGACATTACGACTCTATTCTCAGGCAGCACTTATCCAACGACAAACCTGTATAAGAGAGAAAGGAGAGGGGGAGGGAGGAGAGAGAGGAGAGAGAAAAAGATGGGAGAGAGCGAGAGATAGGGGGAGAGGAGGGAGAGAGAGAGATGAGAGAGAGAGAGATAAGAGAGGGGAGAGAGATAGGGAGAGATAAAAGAGAGGAGAGAGGGAGAGAGAGATAGGAGAGAGAGATGAGAGAGATGGGGGAGAGAGAAGAGAAGGGGAGAGAGGAGAGAGGGGAGGGAGATAGGGAGAGAAAGGAGGGAGAGAGATATGGGGGAGAGAGATATATGTGTGTATATATATATATATATATATTTAATAGTTAAAAATATTTTTTTGTAATTAAAATATTTTTTATGATTAAAAATAATTTTTTGTGATTAAAAATAATTTTTTGTGGATGGATTGGATATTCATCCATAAAAAAATTGTTAATAGATGGATTGGATGGTTTTTTTTTCAATAGATGATGGATGGATTGGATTTTTTTGATGAAATTTTAGTGGATGGTAAATAGATAAATGGATTTTTTCCATCCATCCATTAGGATCCATGGATGGATTTATCCAATCCATCCATTTTGTCACCCTTAGACAGATGTTTCGCTTCACAATGTAGTAGTTGTTGTTGTAGTAGTAGTAGTAGGGGTACTTTAAGAACCTTCCTTACATATGCATTATTTACATATTTGGGATTAATCCTATACATACGTAGATAGAAAGATTTAATAGAATTTGTTATATTTAAAGATTGGAAAATAAAATATGAGAGAGGATTAATCTCTTTCCTTTATTGATATGATGTGTTAGTGTGTATGATACTATAAAATATGCTCTACAACAATCACTCTTGAATTGGCTCTTAATAAATTTCTAACTTTTGGTCGGTCAATGGTACAAGGAATCCAAGCATATCTATGCATATATGGCCAACAATATCGAAGTGAATTCATGTTGATAATGTATATGGTGTGTATTGATTATGAATGCCTTAACTACTTGATAAAGAAACAAATTGAGATCTATCAAGTTATTTAACACAAAGATAGATAAGAAGCCATCACACCAGTTGTCTATAATGCTTAAGGTTGACAATGAACGAAAAATTAGTGAGGGCTAAGTGATGATTCCAAAGTTACACTTTTTGGTTTAGCTCCTAGGAGGCCAGTTTATGCAATATTATTATTCGGTGCATATTTTCACTGGTAAAGAAAGATACTGGTTGATTAATCAAAAAAAAAAAATACTGGTTGAGGCTTAATGATGAATTTGAAATATAAATAACTATAAATATTGTTTGAATTAAAATTCAAAAAAATTGGTAGAATTTGAAGAATTTTTAGGAAATGAATTAAGAATTCAAAAGGAGAAAAAATGAGATTTTTTTTTATTTTGAGTTAAATTTGATAGTTTAGTCGGTGAGTTTTAAGTGAAATGACGTTTAAAACAATCTAATCAAATCAATTTGTAATTTTTTTAATAGATTATGAAAATTTTGAGAATTTTAAATAAATAGAAAGAGGTGAAGAAATTTAATTGTAATAATTAAAAACTTGAGAGATTAAAATTACTCTAAAAATATTAAAGAAACTAAAATTCCACACAGACTAGAGGGATCATAGGTAAAATTAAGCCAAAATAGAAAAAAATAAAATAAAGAAAGCATATTATATGCTTTTCGTTGCGTGTGCGTGCGGATTCAGATCACTCATTTGTACGCACGCCTTTCATTTTCACGATGACAAAATCGGGAAAAAAATGTGGGACACCACGGTCATTCAATCCTCAAAATTTACGAAACAGCATAACCAGGAAGGGCCAAATTAAAAAATATGTTTTGAGCACAAAAGAAAAATGTTTTGCCGTTTCAGTTTTCCGTTAGGATCTATTTGTTTTAGATTCGGGTAAAATTGACTGTGAAGGATCTTGTTGAAAAAAAATAATTTTAAAAAAATCGAGTTTAAAAAGTTGATTTATGTTTGATAATAATAGTTTAAAAGTGAGTTCAAATGAATTGGTTCCTATTTGGTAATTATCACTTTTGATGTATAAATATAAAGAATTTTATGAGTCTCACACCTAGAATCAATTTTACCAAACAAAAAAGCTTGGATGTTGTTGTTTCTACTATAATTGATTTTGGAGTGCAAACAGGATTCTAAAATCTGCTAAAATATAAAACAAACGCATGAATAGTAATTAAAAAAATGTTGGAATCGATTTTGGGGTCCAAAATAGATTCTAAAATATTAAACAAACAGACACTTAGTAAATGCCAAGCCGAGCCAACCCCAAGAAAGAAAGAAAGAAACATCCGTAAATGCTCAAAAAGCCTGGAGGTCTTCCCTACCTTAGACTGAGGCGCTATTCTCTCACCCTAAATTTTATTCTATAAAAAAAAAGAAACATTGAAGAGGGAGAAAGATAAATGGAATTCACTAAGATATTTTTAAAATTTATACATTAAAGGAAAATTAAATAAAAACTTTCTCAAAAGTATTCCATCCTTTTCTTTTTATAAGAAACAAAGAGTATTTTGTTGGACCTAATTATAAGAAACAACATCAATTTTCAAATACATTAAATGTCTAATTTTTATTTATACTCTTATTTATAATAAGACTTATATTAATGAGATACATCTATTCCTACGCAAGTGGGTTGCTTCATAAAACAAATATTTTGGGGGGAAAAATAAATCTTTATGAGTATTAATTAGAAAAAACTATTTTTCAATGCTTTTTCTTGATTTGTGTGAATTTGGGTTTTATTCCTTATATTAAGGATGTTCGTGGTGCGATTTGGTTCGATTTTGATTCTTTTGAAACAAAAAGTCATCTGATCCAAAGATTAAAACAACATGCAGTTCGGTTTGATTTGGATAGGTTTCTTAAAAAAATATGAACCAATTTGATCCGATTAAATGCGATTTAAATTGGATCGAGTATTTGATTTTTACTTTTTGCCGAACATTACATATTAATTATTTATATTACTTTAAATAACATATTAAGAGTTAATTTTTTAAAGAATTAATTTTTTTAGTAGATATTTAAAGAGTGAATTTACTTTCATTCGGTTAGGTTTTGATTTGATAAATATTTAAAGTGTTGATTTGGTTCAGTTTTAGGTAAGCCAACTATAGACCAACCGTGTGGTTTATAGAAAAAGTGGTCAAACAAATAATAAAAAAATCGGTTTTTTTCCAGTTCTCGATTTTTTGAATCGGTTAAAATACTATTTTATTCTATCGAATAATAAGAAAATAATATAGAATATTATTTGAATAGAAATTTATTCATTCCTTATACTACTAAAAAAAGTCTTTCTTTTTTCTTTATATATAGTAGTACTTACTATGAATATCGAGTATTTAGTATACTATATATCTATATAGTACTATATAAAACATATTCGTAATGACATATATTGGATACTCAATCTGAGTAGTATCCGTAGAAATATTAGGGCTATACGAACTCGAACCGTAGACCTTCTCGGTAAAACAGATCAAACTGATTATTATCAAAATGATTTGAAGTTTGGATTTGAACACCCCTACCTTATAATAAGGACTAAAGGAGATTTAGGTAAAGTTTCCTATGTGTTGTTGATACTGTTTTTCTCACATAATGAGATAAAAACTATTTTGATGGTGGCAGTTTTGAGATATTAGAGATAGTGAAAGTGGATAGAATAGAGAGAGAAACTATTTATCCATTTTGTGAGGTAAACAGGACCAATAGAGATATGGAACTTGACTTAAGTTTTCTCCTTAATAAATGACTTTTTATTTGTTGAATTTTATAACAATAATACGACCTCTCTGATCCCTAATATAAGAAAAAAAAACAAAAATCACCGAGACTAATACAGACTATTTAATGCTAAAAAATTGAAATCTTATCACAAATATACCCTAGCTTTAAATGTTTTATACCCACCATGTGAGTTTCTAGTAAACATATACTCTCACATTAAATAGAGATATAAAAGAAATTGTAGAAATTAATGCACCTTGAAATAAGTTTCTTTTTTTATAATTAGGGAAAAAAAGACAAAAAAAATACTTATACTAACAGTCCTGTTAATTGGACACAAAAGGGGACACAAAATTCGTACTGTGTGGACCCCCTTTTTTTTCAAAAAATTATTTTTTTTAAAAAAAATAATAAAATTATGTAATATTTTTTTTATCTGGTTAATCACGTTCACATATCTGGTTAATGCTATTTATTATCTGGTTAATGCCAAATCCTGAAACTTTTGGTCATCCCATTTTCATATTTGGTTAATCAAGTTTCACATATCTGGTTAATGCTATTCATTATCTGGTTAATGCAAAATCCTGAAACTTTGGATATCTCATTTTCTTATCTGGTTAATCAAGTTTAAATATCTGGTTAATACTATTTATTATCTGATTAATGATTCCATTTTCTTATTTAGTTAATCACGTTCAAATATCTGGTTAATACTATTCGTTATCTGGTTAATGACAAATCTTGAAAAAAAAATTATTTTTCTAAAAAAAAATTTTGGAAAAAGAAAGTGTCTATACATGTACAAGCATATGTACGTACGAATACATGATATCGCGTATTTTGTGTCAAAATCTTTCCACAAATATCATTTTTCTTATACTAATAGAGACGGGAAGATAAGACTTTTTGTTTTATGTTCATTTATGATAATAAATGAGGATCCACGCCCGATTCTTTCGGTGGCAAGACTAAGTAACGTTGACGTGGAATTACTCCACTTTTTAACTTTGATCAGTCCCTAACGTTGAAACGGGCTTCCAAATCCAAATAAGGGTATCATCTAAATTGTGAGTATAGTACATATAAAAGAAAAGGAAAAAAAAAAAGGGAGGTTTTGTGTTTTTCAACTCTGACATGTTTGTTTCAGTGCTTTTGCTTTTTAGTTTCAAATGGCGCACCCTGTAACTGAAGCCTTGGGTTTTCTTCTCCCAACGTAGAATAGAAATTCAATCTATCTGGATAACCGACGTGTGTGTCAAAATTTGCTCAGGGCATTTAAATTTTGGATTGTTGTACCAAAAAAGAAAAAGAAAGAAAATTGGATTGTTGTGTAGCGACTGTAGTAGTATAAATTAAAGTCTCTTCTGTTTGGGTTCGTTTGGGATTTGGTTTGTTTGTGTGTGAATTTTAATTATCAGAAAGGAAGAAACTTTGGGAAGATGAGCTGGAGCAGGGTTTTGAAGTCAGCACAGGCACTCGCTGCCCACACTTTTCTCTTATGTTTCACTCTCTTGCTCCTTTTCAAGCTCGATCACCATCTCTCTTGCTCTTGGTGGTTAGTAGTTTTTTTTCCTTCTTCTTTACTCTTTCTTTTTCGTAATTGGTTTTTGGGGTTTCGCTTTGGCTTCAATTGGATGCCCAATTTGGTTGCCGTTTAACAAAATGTTTTGGTTTTCATGATCTTATTGAATTCACAGTGGAGCTATCAGAATCAGAAATTTCCTTAGCTGTTGTATTTGTTCTCTGTTGCTGCTTCTGTTTATTTATTATGAATATTAGTTTATTTATTTATTTATTTATTTATTTATTTATTTGGTGGTGAGGGGTTGATGAAGTTACTTGAATGACTGTGTTCCTTTTCGTGTGGGAGAGAAAGAAGTAGGGTTATTTCCACATGCAATCTATCTCTGTTATGGTGTGGGGAAATAACTCAAGAGCATGAATAGGTTAATCATCAATGGATTGTGGTTCTTCTTTCTGTTAACTTTTCCACTGCGATCAGCCCAGAATTGGCTAGGTCAAATTTTCCAGTAATGAATGTGGATCCTAATGTGAATTGATTTAAAAAAAAATGTGTTTTTTGTTGTGGGAGACACATGCAGACTACAAGCCGACAATGATGGTGGTTGTTTCACAGATGTATGTAATGGAATGTGAAGGAGAACTTCTCCTTCACATATGAATCCCAAATACTTCAAAAATGGAAAAATATCGGTGTTTGACTCGGGTATCCAATACCGGCACGCATTTGATACGTCCCGGAACATTTCCAATAAATTACTTCTTAGATATCTCTTCCATACGTCTTACCAATTAAAGACATGTCATCCAATACAACATGGCAATCATAGCAACATTTTTTACTTACTGTTATACCATTTTAACTCCGTGTCGCCTTACTTCATATGTCTTCTCCCCCTTCACTAGCAAGGGCTTGTAATCGCGCATGCTGTTGGGGCCATTTTTGCTTTGGTTTACACGTCCTATGTTGCTGTTGTATTTGGTGCACCTGCTTCATTGTTCTGGCTGGCACATTTTCTGGGTTCGCGTGTTTTTATTTTGCTACCCAAGCCCAAGCTTCTTTCTAGCTCTACTCTTTGGTCCACCTGCGGAGTTGCTCTAGTTGTAGAGTTGCGTAGCTGTTGCTCATTACTTGCTCTCATTCCGCTGTTGTTCTCGCAGCTGAATTTCATGCATCTGCTTCATTGCTCTGGTTTAGTTCATTTGTTCTTTTTTTCGCTGCCCTAAACTCCTTTCTTGCTCTACTCTTTCGCACATCTCTTTACACATATTGTGCATTTATGTTATATTTGTTTATATTTATAAATTTCTGTTAATGTATCTAGGCCATGTCGTATCTTGATTTTTTAAAAATATCCCGTATCCATATTGTATCGTATCGTCTTATGTATCTAGGCTTCTTCCCACCCTAAATGCCAAATTTAGGAATTATTAGCAGTGTTAAACTGTTAATTTCTTTCCTTTCACCATCCCTATTTTGGTGTATGCTGTGTGACTGGAGAACTTTTAATTCAGCGATAGCTTATGGTTTTATGTTGAATTAAAATTGTTCATAAAAGGAGAAGAACCTGCTTGTTTGAGCAGTTAGAATGTGAGAAGGTGGAAAATGGAGCATGTGGTGAAAATGATTATCAACTAAAGCTATGGCCTTGATTGAAATAAGTACACTTTATTTTTGTGAACTTATAACACTTCGTAGACCAAGATAATCAAAGAGGGTGCAAGCTTTTGCTTTGGGGTTGGATTGTTGGAATAAGGTCTGCATGTTGAAACGCTATGGAAATGATTAATTGACAAACTCAAAGCAGGCCCTGCCTTTAGGTCAAAACTTGAGTGGTTAGAAAAACTCCATAAATGATGGATGTAAAGTGGCTTCATGTTGTCGTGTATTGTTGCGCCTCAAAATGTTAATAGTATTTGGAATTTATTGTGGGATTCAATTAAATAATTGCAGTTTCATTCCTGAAATTATTGATAAGGCTACATGGTCCACAATTCTCAACACCTTTTGGTGTTGGGGATGATTTAGAACATATTACGGTATTAGTTTGGTGTATCTTAGCAAAATAAATGAATAAATAAATAAATAAATAAATAAAATGTAAAAGGAGTCCTGAAATAAAATGGTGTGATTGATCATGTTGTCTAAAGCTTGTTAATATGGAAATTGTATGATAGTAAAGATGTATGGGAAGGTGCAGTGTGTATTGGGTTCTAAGAATATTGTGATTATAAATCACTGACTTCAACTTTAATATACAGGATAATATTTTCACCTCTTTGGATGTTCCATGGCGTTGTGGCTCGAGGAAGGTTTTCATTACCTGCGCCATCAGCTCCACGTAATCGACATGTATGCTAATGTCATTCTTAACTGAAATTTGAGATGGTTTCTATTTTGAGCTTTTGTTTTGGTGTTGTGGATATTGAGCCATTTGACTTCAGAACCATGAATTTGTATATTGTTCTTTGGCTGCCTTGAACAAAACCTCAAAATTAGGTTTTTGAATCCTTATTTCCTCTTTCTTTTATAGATTACTATTATCAAGTGTATTTTTTTCCTGTCGGTGATTAGGATTACTGTTACCAAGTGTATTTTTTTCCCTTTCAATGATTATGACAAGTGAATACAATACTGATTTTCTATGATGTGACAGTGGGCACCGTGCCATGCGGTTGTTGCAACGCCATTGCTTATTGCATTTGAATTGCTCCTTTGTATATACCTTGAGAGCTTATATGGTACTTTACTACTCTATGCCTTTGTGCTTTCATAATTAAGAATTTCCAATTATTTTAATGCATTCAATATGTATTTTAGTTGTCTGTGCATGGTTTATTTCTTAAAAAAAAAAAAAATACAAAGTTGGTATGATTTGTTCATCTAGTTAGATTGATGGTCACAAATTTCTACTATGGATTATGGAATTGTAAACATTTTGCCATATTCTTATGTCTGTTAAATGAAAGACTTTCGTCACAATAGAAGACTTAACTTCTGCAATGACATTTCTGCAAGATTTGCAATAATACTAATGCATTTTTTCTTGCACAGTTCGTGGCTTTGCAGCAGTCGGTCTGAAGATTGTGTTCCTTCCCTTACTAACATTTGAAATCATTATTCTCATTGACAATTTCAGGTAACTTCTTTAGGATAGCTCCTGTAAACTTCTTTAGGAAAATCAATGGTTACGTGAGTAATCTTCTAAATTCTTTAAAACTGCCACATTAGATGCCCCAGCAATTTTCTTTATTTTATTTTTTCTTTTTCTACTTTAAATTTTTTTAGATCTCGATCATTGATGCACATCATTGGGTTTAAGAAATGAATTTGGAGCCCTTCAGCATGATTCATTGGTGTGGGCTTATATGCGTTGATTTTGTAACCAACTGATGTTTGTTATCTGCGCAGAATGTGCAGGGCTCTAATGCCAGTGGATGAAGAAACCATGAGTGATGAAGCAATATGGGAAACTCTTCCTGTAAGGCTTTATATCAATAATTTGTAGAAAAAATAGGCACAGAGTGCAGTGTTTTCTTTTAATGAATGTCCTAAATATAGCTTATTTTTCAGTCTTTGTTGGGTTTTCTAATATAACTAGCTAATTAAAACAGAATAAAGAAATAAAAAGAATATTGGTTTTGTGGTGTTCAAGCCGTCAACACTTTTGTCATTGATAATGTAATGATTTGATTTTATATGGGAAAAAGTGCGCTAGACACTAGAAAAATTCTGATTATACATGCACAGTAAAATTGCATCAGGAAACAATGCGAAAGCTGCATGGTCAGAAGAGTGAAGTTTAGATGAATTTAGTGTAGGACAATTTGAAATATCAAGCATGAATGTTGCTTTTTCTTTCTCCTTTATTTTTTATACCACATGAAACGCCTTGCATTCTCCTTATACTTGAAGTAATATTCCCTCCGATCTTGGAGGGAAATTCATGGAACTGACGTTTTGGTTTTGACATATAGTTATGTTGGTTGACTTGCTTTTTTCATATCCTTTTTTGGCAATACCGAGGTTTGAACTTTAATGGTCTCTAACTATTTTTTGTAATAACTACATTGTCCTCACTAAGGAGACTCTTTCTTGTCAAGTGTTGTTTCCTGCATTTCGTTGTCCTTCTGTCTGTCTTTTACAGATGTTTCCATGCATAGCTTTACCTGGATAAAATCAAAGATTCAAAACATATCTTATTTAAACCCTTTACGTCTTTCGGTTCTCATGCTCTCATTTTGTTTTATATTGATATTTAATGGAAGACATTTTCCATGATTGCAATTGCTGCTCGAGTCAATTCAAAATTTTGTGATGTCTGTTATGTTTTTGCTGTTATGATCTTGACTTGAATTTTTTCTTGTTGAAATGTTTTATATTGAAATTGTTGAAGCTTGATTAGACAGAAAATGTTTTTTTTTTTTTTTTTTTTTTTTTGTAGCACTTTTGGGTTGCCATCTCTATGGTGTTCTTCATTGCTGGTACAATCTTCACACTCCTGAAACTGAGTGGTAACTCCTTTTCTTCTAAAGTTTTATCGATAAATTTTCATTTCATTTATTCTTTATAAATTCTGTCATTATTTAATTTTAATCTCATGATAACAATGTTGTGATCTTGGGAACCCTTGTGAAATATTGTCTTATACTGCTGTTGAAAAGTTGACACTTTATTATGCTACATCATTCTTCAGTATTTTGCCTGGCAAGATAGGACTTTAAGTTATGCAAAAAAAAAAAAAAAAAAAAAAGGTAAACAAAGAATAAATAGATACCAAACTTCAGTTATTTTATTTTTTTTAATGAAAAACGTGGATTCCTTCGAATTAAGTACCCTTTTAATGAGCTGGAGTTCAGTAGGTGTGATTGCTTAACAATGAAGCAGAATTTATTTTATTTTACCCTCGTGTTATCAGATATCATTTGAGTGGTACGAAAAATGTTTTAAATGATCAATTCTTCATGTTTTATCTATAATATTTCACAGAAAAACTTGAAATATATCCTAAAAATTATGATTCATTGTAAATACATTTTAATTTTATTTTTTGGAAACATACATTTATATATCTAGAGACCGTTTGTCCTGCCTTTTTTTGCGCTTAGAAGTTACCTTTGAGCTAAAGTTAAAAAAAGAGCTTCAAAAAGTTAAGTTAAAGCTGTTTGATATTTTTCACTTTTTTTGTCTTAAAAGCTGCATTTAAACTTTAAGCTGTTTGATAAAATAATTTTTTATAAAAACTTTATTTTATCTAAAAATACTATTATGGGTATGTAATTGCAAACTTATAGTCACATATAGGCATATTAAAAAATTTAAAAAATCACATATAATCATATTAAAAAAAATTCATTTGATTCAATAATTTGTTTTCGCACATCTCAAGAAATTTGACACCAAGTTGTTAAGGAAACAAAAAACACAATTGAAAAAGCATTAAGGATTTTTTTTAATTTAAAAAAAGAACCCATTCAAACCAATTATTAGTTTTCAATTATAATACACATTTTCTTATAACAATGCATGAACGAGAATGAAACAGTGTGAGAATTCGAAGATGTGACAGCGCGTTGAAATTTGCTTCCGCCTAAAGACCGGTGCGAGAATGAAATAGAAAAATAAAGAAATAAACGTGTAGGAAAATGCCTAGCGAGGATTCGAAGATCAACAACTAAAAAAAGCTACCGAAAAAGCTCCTATTTCAAGCTTATTTAGAAACTTCTTTTTTTAAATGTTTCTTCTTTCAAAATAAATCCTTTTGTTTTTAAGAGCTTCTTTCGAAACCTGTTTGGCCTAACTTCTCCTTAAAAGGAGAAGAGAAACTAAAAATAAGCTAGGCCAAACACACTCTTAGTACTTTGGATTGGATGTTGTGCATATTTGATATGAAGAGCATCACTGGATTGTTCGACGATGTCAAGATGAATTTTTTTATTCATTAACACAAATATGGAGTCCATCTGTCCATGTCAATAAATTTGACCGATTTGGATTTTGTTATGGCAGCTAATTGACGATTAATACATTTCTTTTATAAGATTGATATATTTTATACTCATAAATACATCTTTCTATAAGTATGGCTTTGTTTTTCTTGTCTATTACAGGTAACGTAGTTGCTTTGGGCTGGTGGGACTTATTTATTAACTTCGCGTAGGTTTCTCTTTCTTAAGCGCCAAAATGTATTTTGATAATTAGCTTTGTTTTTCTTAGAATGTTGACTTGAATTTTTTATTTAAGGCTTTTATAATGCATTATTCTGCAGTGTTGCCGAGTGCTTTGCTTTTCTTGTATGTACAAAGTGGTCCAATCCTGTCATTCATAGAAATTCCAGAGAACCCGGTTCGTCTTCTACTACTATTGGATATCTTGACTGGAACAGTGGTTTAGTGGTTTCTTCAGAGGAAAATCAACACGAGGCAAGAATGTGTAGCCTGCAAGACATAGGAGGTCATTTCATGAAAGTACCAGTTATCGTATTCCAGATTCTTCTTTGTATGCATTTAGAGGTATGTGATGCTATTGTGTGCTTGGCCAGCCTCTGAATTTCATATCGCATTTCAAAATCTGAGCTGTTTTGTGTTTCAGGGAGCACCTGCTTTTGCTGTAGATATACCTCTTCCAGTTCTTTTCTCTCCCCTTTTCGCACTGCAAGGTGCTGGCGTGCTGTTATCTGTATCTAAATTTGTGGAGAAACTTGTGCTTCTTCTACGAAGTGGATCTGGTGGAGGAATTTATTTTAGATTTTCTTCTGGAGCTCATGATTGCTTGGGGTTCTTGCACCATGGTTCAAGGTAATAAATCTTCTTTTATTGTTATCATTACATGGAAAATTTTAGGTTAGAACCCTGTTGTTTGGCCCGATTACAATTTGTCATTTCCTTGTAATCTTTACTTTGTTATTACTCAATTCCAAGCTCCTTTGTCTACTTTAAGAGTGTGTTTGGAAGAGCTTATGACATAAGCACTTGTGTATAAAAATAGCTTATGACATGTCCATAAGCTATTTGTAGCTTATTTCAATAAGCTATGAGAATTGCTTATGAAAACAACTTACAATTTATAAGAAAGCAGTTTACCCACATTTTCTATTTGATTATAGAAACGACTTATACATAAGCGTTTATATGATAAGCATTTATTAATAAGCGCTTAATTCATATGTTGCGACATAAAACTCCCTTCCCTCAACTTTTTCTCAAATCAAATAAATCCATGATTATTATATTATAATCACAAGCTATTTTTTTGTTAAATTTGAATCTAAACAGCTCTTATATGTTAAGAATATGAAGCTCCAAGATAGAGTTATTCTTTAGAACTGCAAAGTTGCAAAGTGATATCACGTGAAACCAGTTGAATTGAATCTGAATATTTATTGTATTGTTTACAGAGAATTGTATAAACACACCCACAAATATATTTGTGTGTGTGTATACACAAGAGAAACAGTGTTTAGATCCCTGGATTTTGGGTTCAAATCAATGAGCCTAGGCTATCTATGGTAACTATGAAAGTCTATCAAGAAATAAGATTAAAGAATAATAACAGAAAAGAAGAATAAATATTATGATTACAATCAACAAAACCCTAGGAAAATTGTTTGGTAGATACAATGTATTGTATGCACTGAATCAATAAAATGTGATGAATTGTTTGACATTTTTGAATTTGGGTCCTTCCCTGTGGAATTTGTAAAACCAACTGGATGCTCTTATTGGTTCAGTTGAGACACTGAACACATGTCTTTGTTGTCTATCCTAGGATGTCTCCAAACCCCGAGGGGTAGGAGTAATCTGATTTTTTTTCTGTTATTATTTTTTTACACTATTATTGTTTTAGATAACAAATCCAATATATATTGGGTCAAATTTTCCAAAAAGATGCTCTAGTTGGTTCGGTGCACAAACTTAAAAATAATATATCCAAACCTCAATAGGGAATAATTTGATTTTTTCCTATTTTTACCACTGCTATGATTGGAGATGACAAATCCAATGTCTAAAGGTCAACGTTTTGAAAAAGGGAAGGGGTGATATTGTTGAATTACCATATGCATGTAAATCTCTGCACTACATCTGACAAATCATGGAATCAGATTATTAGGTTGGTGGTCAATTGATGAAGGGAGTCGGGAAGAACAGGCACGATTGTACCATGAGGGAGCATCTGGGTAAGCATTGTTTCATTTTATTACAACCCTAGTGTGTACCGTCAGATTAGTGAGATTTATATGTTGTCTCATACATGTCCCATGCAAGGTTTCTTGGAGCAGTTTTTTTTATTCGAATGTGAGATCTGAACATTTTAAAAATAGCAAAAATGAGGAAATACAAAATCTGTTAATATTAAGTATGTCCCAAAAGGCTGCAACAGGATTGCAGGTGACAGCAACAAAAATGCAATTCAAAATAACACCTTGATAGAATAGAATTCTCAAGGGTACTGGGCATGGTAACCTTGTGATTTAATGGTATCGATGGCAGCTGATAGTACTTCCATGATCATAAGTCTTGATAGTACTCAATTGATATCTGAACATTTTAAAAATAGCAAAAATGAGGAAATACAAAATCTGTTAAAATTAAGTATGTCCCAAAAGGCTGCAACAGGATTGCAGGTGACAGCAACAAAAATGCAATTCAAAATAACACCTTGATAGAATAGAATTCTCAAGGGTACTGGGCATGGTAACCTTGTGATTTAATGGTATCGATGGCAGCTGATAGTACTTCCATGATCATAAGTCTTGATAGTACTCAATTGATATAATATAATTAAATTTGGGAAGCAAATTTAGCAGATGTTTATCTTTAAGGATCAAAATTGTAGGTTTCTCTGTTTTTCTGTACGCTAGAACTTGTATTACTACAACATATACAAGTAATATCAAGACATCCTTTTTGTCCACCCTTATGATTCAAGCAAGATAGATAAGTTATTATCAATTTTTTGATATATGTTCACCCAGTAGTTAATGTTAGTAATCTTTGTACACTTCCCACTGCACAGGTATAATACTTTCTCTGGTTATCCTCCTGATATTGTTAAGAAAATGCCTAAAAGGGATCTTGCTGAGGAGGTAATGACAGTTCTTTTAACATATATAGATATCAATTTATGGTGGATTATATTCATGTCTATGCATATAGGTGGATATGGCTATCTATAGTACTCCCTCCGTTCCTAGACTATTGATGTTTTAGTTTTTTTTTTTTGTTTAAAAACTATTAATGTTTTAGTTTCAATGTATAATTAATGCTTTTTTTTTTCTCAACCGTAACCTTGGTTGGAGAGAGAACTTATAGAAATGTATAATGTAATTAATGACAAGTATTAGGAGATTAAATAATGATATTTTAGTCCAAATATATATCTATTTATTATTTCTCAATTTGTGTGTACTAAACTTAAACATCAATAGTTTAGGAGCGGAGGGAGTAGTATGGTTGAAATAATCTGCATAGGTTTAATTCATTATTGTAATCTTTTCAATATTAGGCACAAAAATTCTCCGAGAGCCACAACTCTGATTTCCTTGATTGGCATGCTTAAAATTTTCTCATGTCAGGTTTGGAGACTCCAGGCAGCTCTTGGTGAGCAGACAGAAGTCACAAAATACAGCCAACAGGAATATGAACGACTTAAAAATGTAAAACTTCCAACTTTTACGAGTACTTTTTTAGTCATGTGCTTATTCTGTGTAATTTCCAAAGTCTTTTTATATGATGTGTGAAGAAGCCCCCACATTAGCAAGAGTCAATCCTATGCAATTTAAGATGCTAACATGATAAATGGTATGATTCATTTATAAAGATATTCTATATATTTGAAATTTTTTAGAGTAAATCTTAGTGATCAGTGGCCTAAACAAAGTGTTGTTTTAAACATCACATGCCCTTGTTTTGATGTTGTTATAACTGCTTTATTTTGATTCATTATTAAGTTTCATTTGGCCAACTTATATGCTGTTTGTATCAGGAGAAAGTGTTATGCAGAATTTGCTTTGAGGGAGAGATTAGTGTTGTATTGCTCCCATGTAGGCACCGCGTCCTTTGCAGGTAAGATAAAAACATGTGATGGTCATGAGACAAGTTGTTACATTGCATTCATAGCTTGGTCTGTTGGTAATTTATTTGCATGAATTTGCAGCATTTGCTCGGAGAAGTGTAAGAAGTGCCCGATTTGTCGCGACCCTATCGCAGAGCGCTTGCCTGTATATGATGTTTAGGTGTTAACTTGACCAACTTTTTTGTATAAGACCATAGAAGAAAGTGATTATAGAAAAGTGAGAAAATGTCTTAACAGGGTGAATGTTTGGTACAGTTTTTACAGTAACCTTAATTCAGCGCCAACTTTTTCATGGTCTAATACATAACAAAGGGTAGGAAGAATAGAGCATCCAGTTGGTACTTTGGATTTTGAATTTGATTTTGTTTTGCTTTTAGTACCACCTTGTGAAATTTGTATATATAATAGATATTTACATGCTCTAAATGATTATGATCGGTGTAATGATTTGTAGTCTACTCACTCTTGTTTTTTCCTGGGTTAATCGCGCGTAAAAGCTTGGTTTCGATCCTCCTCCTTTCTGAAATAATTTTTTTTAAGAAGCGGATGGTTATATGAAAACAGACTTAAATATGTTTTTGGATCAGATAATATACCTCTTTTTATTAGTCTCTAAAAAAATTTGTTCGAAATATTCCTTATAATATATTATTTTTTTCATTTTAGTTCTCATATTGTTTAAGTCCCTATGGTATAATTTCTTCCATTTCCAGCTATACCATGAGATAACCCATTAGTAGTAATGAAAGGACCTATCTACCTAAAGCGTAATTTACTGGGAAATAATTTTAAGCGCAAATGATAAGGCAGGGCCATTTGACCAACAAAAACTTTTTTTTCCCCAAGGATTTTTTGATCATGAAAACCTCTTGCCTTTTCCTTGTAAATCCTTGAGTTCTCATACATCATTTCAAATTTCTTCTGGCTCTTGTAGTTGCATTTTTCTTTGCTCACTGGCTTCCTGCACTAGTTACTAATGTCCATAGCATAAATAAATGACACATTACTTGGATCTCTCATGCTATCATAAATATTAAATTAATGATTTCACCATCAAAGTCCATGGTTAGTGTTCCATTAAAAACGTCCAGTTTTGTTTTAACTATCTTGAAGAATGGTCTTCCCTAGGACAATTATCTTCCTTCATATAAAGTACACAAAAATCAACAAGAAAAACCAATTCATTAACTTGAACCAAAACATCTTCCAAGACTTCTACAAGATACACAACAGATCTATCAGCAAGTTGAATAGTTATACATGTCTCTTTTAATGGACCAACTTTCAAAGATTC
Source organism: Calophaca sinica (assembly GCA_037113605.1). Taxonomy (NCBI): domain Eukaryota; kingdom Viridiplantae; phylum Streptophyta; class Magnoliopsida; order Fabales; family Fabaceae; genus Calophaca; species Calophaca sinica. The sequence goes on along the minus strand of CM073731.1, from coordinate 22,639,705 downwards.
AAAAATAGACAGGGGCATGTCATTAATTGAAGCACCTAAATCACACATAGTTTCCTTGATCCACCTTGGCCTATGACCTCTATCCCTTACATTCTTGGATTTCTCACATCCACTACTCTCACAAAAAAAAAAATTGACAAATAATGTATATAATGTCATGTATTATCATTTTAATGAGGAGAGTACATATTACAGAATGACTAAATATTTTCCCTGTAGATTTATCCAGTTATGTGCCTTGCATTTGCTTCTCAACTCTTGAAGGTGCACAATTTGTCCGAAAAAGTGGGGGGTGGGGAACGTAATTATGTAAGTACTTTGTGTTTGAGGCAAATTTTAAGCACAAAATGCCTATCAATCTTGGACCCGGATTCCCTGTAGTGACGGAATCAACCCTGCAGTCAAGGACAAGGACCTGGGGCTGTTTGGTTGAAAATGGGCGGTTCAGATTTCAAGTTCGGTAAATCAATGTCAACCGTTGATCGAAATTTGATGGCTGAGATTTTCTTGCAGTCACTATTTGACTGCAGGAAATCTTGTACTCTCTCCGTTACCCAATAGAATCTTTGTTGAGGGTAGAACTTCCAGCTAAATTTTCCAGCATTGAATGATTGAAGTACCTCTTTGAAACACTTTTGTATCTATGAAAGAAGACAAAATTGATTTTTATTATGGTCACGACATGTGTCAATTATGGCATCCACTTGTCACTTCAACACTCGATTTGCCACATTCTGGTGCTGTTATTATATGGCGTGACTACAGATTAAGACACAGATTTATTTTTTGTTCATGAAAAAGAAAGCTGAATCTCAGTGGTACATGAAAAATTTAGGAAGCAGAAGATGGATTTCCAACAATCAAGGTATGGTGCACCACAATTAGTTTATGCTTTACTATACCAATTCAATGGAATTGCTTTACCAATTCATGGAACAAATCTTTGGTAACATTTCCATATCATTACTTATAAATATGAGTCCCAATGTGTGGTATTAATTTTATATCAGAGATGTGGATGGATTAGTCCAAAGTTTGTGCTCTATCTTCCCCCAATACGAGTTTGTATTGAAAGTAGTTATACGGTAGGCATCACCAGGTCTTAATCACTATAGAAAATGTTTTGCTATTACTTGCTGATAAAATTGTACTGGTTTGGAAGTATTTGTAGGATGTCACTTCTAACTTATATATGGTAAAGAGAATGTAGAAACAATCCAGTGATGTAAATCTGTGATTTTTCTTATATGCATATATAACTTCGTTAACTTAATTTATAAAATTGTGCATAAAGTATTGGTCATTTTGGTATAAATTGGATATCCCTGCTGAGCAGCTACGAACAGTAATCTCTCGAGTCGGGTAGGACTCCATGATCTCAAGAGTTTTAACCTATGAAGCACTGACACACCACAGGTGGAGGCGTGTCTGAGTGTCCAACACGTGTCGGTGTTCGACACTCGTACGACACCCGGATGACACGCGTCGGACATTCCATTCTAGTGTTGGAATATAAAAAAATAATTTTTGGGTTCTGAAATATTGAGGACACGACTACGGCACCTAGCCGACACTTAATTATATTCGCTTTGACACGACGGTTAGTACCAAAATTTTTAGTTTTTTTTTTCATTGGTGATAATTAACCAGGGGTGAAAGGTCTTAAATTGATTAGATCCATTTTATCTTTTGGTAGTAGATAGATGGAACGGAGGTGAAAGACGTAGTTCAATAATTCATCATCTTGTTTTAAATTATTATTTTTTTGGTAAAGAAACAAAGTGCAAAAATTGTATACTAATGTCTCTTAGTATTTTTTGAGTGAGACACATTATGAGAGGGAAAATGTATTACTTATTAAGTTCTTTTCATATGATGTTGAATATATAAATCTTAGTTATCAATGTCATGGTGTCCCATATTTTGGACATTACCGGTGTCCACACGTGTTTGTGTCTGTGTCGTGTCCGATGTCTGTGTTGGTGTCCGTGCTTCATAAGTTTTTAACGTTGCTGTATTATAAGAACTTGGATTCAAACTCGAGACCACTATTTAAGCCGGAAGAGACCTGTACCTTTCATCCAAGCGCTCTTGGGCGCACAAAATATTGGTCTATTTCAAAAACATCTTCACAAATAAATTCAATGATATAAAAATAATTGTATAAAAAACAAAACAAAACAAGATAGAAATCAAATAGTGCAGAAAGCAGGGCGGACCTATGTTGAATTGAGGGTGTGCAACTCAAATTTTTAAAATCTCACTTAGCTTCTTATAAAATTTTTATTTGACCCCTCTGGCTTTATAGTTTTACACTCATTGCTCATAATTACACCGTCTCTCTCATTTCATTCGTCAAAATTGGTCTTTGACAAAAACACAGAGACCAATTTAGTCCTTCAGAAATAAAAGATATCAATTTAGTCATAAAAAATCTCAAATTTTGATCAAATTAATCTTTTTTAAGATATTTTTAGGATATTTTAGTCCATGTCAGAGACTAATTTGACCAATATCTGAAACTCTTAAGGACTAAATTAATATTTATTCATTTATCAGGGACTAAATAAATCTTTGTGTTTATTGTGAAGGACCAATTTGAGTCTATGCTTATTTTATTTATAAGCAAGAAACTTAAAACCCATTTAATTATTATTTTGAAATTTGAAAATAAGACCCACTATGTGTACCTAATATTGGGAGTTTTGGTAGTGCCTAATTTATTGTTAACTTCATTTTTTACCATTAATTTTGTTTTTAAATTGTAGAAGATAATAAATAGATTTTTAAATAGGAGATTATCATCGAATGAGCAACAATCTTGTATAATCAAGTTCCCAACAATAAACATTGAAATAAATTTAGGAGAATTGTTATCAGATACAGGAAAATAAATTAAAATATGGATATATTATCCTTATTATCGAGATAAGATACAAAAAACATATTTACAAAACGGATTATAATAATTATTAATTAAAATTAAATAGTTTGACCCTGCTGACCCAGTGTCCTAGATACGCCACTCGCAGAAATAATTGGTTATAGAAGTTTCCATTGTTATGGTACTACTTGACCATGTATTAATATGTATATGTATATACTATTTTTTGATGTGAACATTGTATTAGTCAGTTTACATAATAAGAGTGTAGATGTGGATAGTAATAGTATTACTAGTATTCATAATGTGAATGAATAGGTTCCTCCTTGCGAAAAGGGAAACTTACAATTGTGGTTCATATTATCGCAGAGCAGACGCGGAGAATTGGCCACGTCTCCAGTTTCCTGTATATATGGGTTTCTTGACAAATACTATATATGTGCTTTGTATTTTGTGAAGATTGCTTAGGCCATCATGATATCATATTTTGCATTTCTTTCCGGATATATACATATATTTGATAAAAAAAAATTAGGGTGAGGAGATGACGCCCCAGTCCAAGGCAAAAAAAATCTCCGGGCTCTTTCCGGATATATAGAGTATAGGTTTCATTGCATGAGAAATAATTTAAAAGTTTAACAACTATACAATACATACACCCTAACATTTTTTTCTTAAAGTTCAAATATGTATATCGTGAAATATGAATTAAATGTCAGTATAAAACTTTTTTATACGATCGGTGGATAGTATTACTTCCGTTTCTTTTTAAGTGTCTATTTTTTTAGAGAAATTTTATTACTATTTATCTGTTATTTTTAAAGTTCAATGTAACATGAACTATTTTTTTATTAATTATACCCTTAACTATTTATTGTAGAGATAAAAATATGTGCAATGGAGTAATGAAAAAGTAAAAGTTATCCTAAGAAATAGACTAATAATTTTATCGAAAATAATAAAATTTAATGATTTCTTTAGTTATTATGAAACAACCTTAAACGACACTAAAAAAAAGAATTATGCGAGTAATTATATTCATAATTTAAGAACTAATTATATCTTAAAAATAAAAATTTTACTATACTAGTCTCCTATTGCTTCATTGAATTCTAGACAACAAAATATAATCACTGTTAATTTCATTTAAGGGTATTTAAATAGGAACGAGTGACAAGAAAATTTTGGTAGTGTTGGCAAATCACAGGTAGCACTTAATTAAATCATTGAATAAGAGGGGGAAAAAAAAAAAGAACCCATACCTTAATAAACTTGTCTTTGTCACCGGTGGTCTATTCATTAGTATGGTCGAGATTCCATTCGATTATGGTTGTATGGAAAAAAAGAAATTCTGTTGGGCCTACTGAACTGATTGAGAAAAGGTGTTGGTGTATTAAAAGTTTTAAACCATTCTCATACAATTACTTTTGAAACAATAGAGTAAAAAATTTCTAATAATAAGATAAAAAACATAAATTCTGACAAATTGTTTTAGAAAAGAGTATTTTAGACTCTCCCTTCCCTAAACAAACTGTATAAAAACGATGTAATTTTTTTCAAGGTGTATATATATATATTTTTTTTTTGGTGAACAGGTGTATACAGGGGCGGAGCCTTTTGTTGCTATGGGATAGCCATTGTTATCCAGAAAAAAAAAATTACTAATGACGAGTGCAGTAATATGGAATTTTGCTACCCCAAAAAATATTTAAGTCTCTAACCTAGTGTAGTAATAGAACACTTTTATCAGATAAAGTACTTACACTAAAAAAAATACTCAGATTACTTATATTTTAGACACTTTTTTTGCTTATATTTCAGACCGGAGTAGTAGTTTATTACTAAAAAAAATTAGTAGTTCATTTTGTCTATAAAAATAATTATTCTTTATATTTGGCCCCCTCGTAGAAAAGGAGCTAGCTCCACCACTGGGTGTATATATCTTTACTTATACTCATTTAGTAATATGATAGCATTTGGTAAATACATTAGAACAGAATCTACTCTATATTATATTATATAAAAATAGAGTTTTGTCACATAGGATAATGTCATGTGTCAAAACTAGAAACATTCAGTTTGCCCGTTAAATGCATTTTATTTTTTATCTTATGTTTAATTCTTTTAGGACAATCATTCTTATATCATCTTAATTATTTTCTATTTTTTAAATGACTTTCCATTTTTCAATTAGTACATCAAAACATTCATCATCATTCATTATTATTTGACCATATAAATTTTAACTTTTAATTTAATAATTAATTTCATCATTAAAATCATGTACAAGAGTTCAATATTGATTTACTTCATGTATAAAATTGATTTTACACGTATCAATTCAATGACAAATTGATTTAATAACACTATCAGCAAATCAGCTAATTGATTTTGTCGCTGATAACACGTACCAAATCAGTTCAATTTTTTTTTAATTCACCAAAAAAAAAAAAACAATTTTGTTGGTCAAATTTATTTAATGACAACATTACAATCGTTGAATGATAATATAAAAACATTTTTATAGAATCAATATATCAAAATAAATACTAAACAAAATCTTTATCACCTCTATTGATGTTAAAAATTTTAGTTTGCCCGGTCAAAAAAAAAATTAATACTTAGAAACCATTCAAAAATTTAATATAACAAATTTTTTTAATTTACACGGTAACATCTTTATCACTTTTATATTAGAAACTCATTAATACTCTTTTTTCTATTTTCTTTTGAAAATATGTTTAGTTACTTAGTTTTTTTACGCGACTCAATAACCCTCGAATGTCACCCAGTACATCGCACGGGTAAATACACTTGTAAAACAAAAATATGAGTTTTGTTTTATATTTAACACATGTTAAAAATTAATAATAGAACATAATACACTAGTAAGGTAAAATAGAAAAAGAAAAAAAAAGATACATTATGACTTCATTAAAGATATGAAATCAAAAAGCAAAGTAAACATACTATCATGTTCTGTAATATTCGTTTTATATTTAACACGTTAAAAATTAAAAATAGAACATAGTACACATAAGGTAAAAAAAGATACATTATGAACATAGTACACATAAAGTAAAAAAAGATACATTATGATTTCATTAAAGATATGAAATAAAAATAAAATAAAATAAACATACTATCATGTTCTGTAATATTCGTTTTATATTTAACACATGTTAAAAATTAAAAATAGAACATAATACACATAAGGTTAAAAAAGATACATTATGATTTCATTAAAGATATGAAATCAAAAAATAAATTAAACATTCTATCATGTTCTGTAATATTCGTGTGTCAAACGCTACCTATGATTTCTCATTTATCTCCACGGTTAAGGGAGAAATTGCCGACAATTTGGTCAGTGTAAATGAGGGAGAGATAGTTCTTCTGTAGAAATTTGCAAAGGTGAAAAGAGAAAAAGAAAAAAAAAATATATATATATATATATAAACGAACATGACAAAATAACACATCCTTCAAATTACAGTGTGTGGTCCTCTTGAAATTGATTGTTTGATACCACTTTACTTGTTATCATACACACATTGTGATTCTTCCTCTTTATCCTGCGCACTCCTTCTGCTACTTTGTCATATAGAAACAAATTCCACAAAACCAAAAAAAAAAAAAAAAAAAAATTGACTCACACACACACACATCTACTAACTTCACCATTCTTTCTTTCTCATCCTCTAAAGTTGATTGAACCATAATTGCAAATCCAACCAAGAGCTACCATGTCATCATCAAGTGGAACCATTTGGAGCTATGAAGAAGAAAAAGCATTTGAGAATGCCATTGCCATGCATTGGATTGATGAGGAAGACTCAAAAGAACAATGGGAAAAGATTGCTTCAGCTGTCCCCAACAAAAGCATGGAAGAAGTGAAGCAACATTACCAATTACTTGTAGAGGATGTAAATGCAATAGAGGCAGGTCATGTATCATTTCCAAACTATGCTTCAGAGGAAACTACATCTTCAAATAAGGATTCTCATGGTGGCTCTTCCAAGGCTACAAGTTCGGATAAGAGATCAAATTGTAATGATGGAAGTGGGTTTTCTGGATTAGGACATGACTCTAACCCCCATAGTGGTAAAGGAGGATTGTCAAGGTCATCAGAACAAGAAAGGAGAAAAGGAATTCCTTGGACAGAAGAGGAGCATAGGTACTTTTCTAATTACATTTACAATAGTAGAATCCTTCATGTATTTGCCCCTCTTACTCTCATGATAAGTCCCTCCACTTAATTTATATGATACATCCATCTATCGGTCTGTCTATCTGTATGTCCGTTTGATATTTGTCTGTGTATTTGTATGTCCGTCGATCTGTCTATCTATCTATCTATCTATCTATCTATCTATCTGTATGTCTGTTTGTTTATATCTACATATATGTGCACATGTATTTTGTATTAGCTATATGTGATTCAATTCAAGGTAACATGGATAATTAACAAGTTATTTTCTTTTATTTTTCAGGTTATTTTTACTTGGTCTAGACAAGTTTGGGAAAGGAGATTGGAGGAGCATTTCAAGGAACTTTGTGATATCTAGGACACCAACACAAGTGGCAAGCCACGCACAAAAGTACTTCATAAGGTTGAACTCAATGAATAGAGATAGAAGGAGGTCAAGTATTCATGATATAACTAGTGTGAACAATGGAGATGTGGCTAATAATCAGGCACCAATAACAGGCCAGCATAGCAGCACAATCCCTTCAAGTACAATGGGTGTAGTAGGAGTAGGACAATCACTGAAGCATAGAGTTCAGCCTCATCATCATATACCTGCTGCTGGTTTAGGCATGTATGGAGCACCAGTTGGACATCCTGTGGCTCCTCCTCATGCCCATATGGCATCAGCAGTTGGGACTCCTGTTATGCTTCCTCATGGTCATGGACCCCACCCTCTTCCACATCCCCATCCCCATCCTCATCCACCTTATGTTGTCCCTCTTGCTTACCCAATGGCACCTCCAACAATGCACCAATAACAACTCCTCTTTCTTTTATTTGTTGTTAGTTTTAGTGTGGACTCAAGGGAAACTCGGATCCGGATTCACCGTTGTAATGGAAGCATGCAATTACATGTAATAAACAATCTTGTCCATTGATTTGAGATTGGACGGCCCGCATTACACTTTCACCAAATCAGTTTTAAACAATTTATGTCATTGATTTGAGATCGAACGGTCAAGATCAAAATATTTGTGACACATTTCCTGTGGGGAATCGGTTTCAAGGGAAACTCCTCTTGTGTGGAAATTTGAGTCAAAACTCTGTTATGTTAAATTCTATTCTAGTTAATTTACACAAAGAAAAAATCCAATGGTACTGAGTATAGACTATGTTTTAGTTGGTTTTGCAACTTTCCCTGTTAGGTGGTGGGTGGAATAATGCTAAGTATAGCTTCATCGTGTATATATAGATAGATATGAAATAAATACAAGGAATTGAAGCAAATGAACTTCTCTTTATTGTCTAGTTTGTTATGTCCCTTTACCTTGAGACCTTTCACCATTTTCAGGGTGCTAGAGATGCTAATGAACGGTTCTTTTGTAGCCTTGAAATACCTATGCTTTGGTCTTGAACTCTCCTAACTACTCAAGTTTTTGGGAGAAAAAGAGGAGGTAATGGATGAAGTGAAGATAGAGAAGCTTTATTTCAGTTTGGAATTTTTATTTTATTTTGTCTATCTCTCCATTAATTTGTTTTGATTTTATTTGTAAGATATAGAAAAAGTTAGTTTTGCTTTGTCATACCATTGTACTTAAATGAATTACATTAACTGTGAATATGTTCAAGTCCTATGTCTATTTTCTCTGTCACAATTGTTCCTTATGGGAGTTTTCCATATTTTTGTTAGCAACTTAAAATGAATACATATTTTAAAAATAAAATTGAAAATGTTTTTAAAAATGTAAACGATAATTCTTTTGTTTCCTTGTTTGTACCAGTTGAAATAACATGAATTGAATTAAATCACAGTATAAATCGTTACTGCAAGGCCACTATGACTAGAAACACAAATGTTATTAGTACGAAATATATTTGCACAAATTAGTGTGAAATTAATTGACAACATAAGATTAACTTTTTTATGATTCCTTGATTTTGTATCTCTCTCCCTTGTTTAATTTGTAGGTGTCTATTTAATGGAAGAAGTTCATGGGACTTGTTTTAGAACATACATTCGAGTTAGACATGAATGCATTATTAAATGGTTGACCATTCACCATTATAAGCTTTGATGGGTTATTAACATGTTAATAACTTCTTTTTGTGAAAAAGAAAACTTCTTATGAAGAAAATGCAAAGCAGCTTTTACACAAATGTTCATAAGTTCATATAGTAGAATACAAACACAAGATACGTGGATTTTAGAAACATGTTAGAGAGAGAGAGAGAGAGAGAGATTGGTGGCTTTATGACTACAGGTATGTCCATGTCTGCCTTCACTCTCACTTTCATCTCCATTTTCTCACTATCGCATCCCATGCAAGGAATGTCGCAAGCTATAGATTATTTCAGACAAGATCCATATATATAGCTCATTAAAGTTCATTTCATCAAGTGGGTGCCATACATGGTGTACACATCTATCTGTTTGCTTCCATTCTAAGCTGCTTCGTAATAATATAGATACAGAATATTGGATGCTGTATTAATTCCCCCAAGTACACATCTGTCTGTTTTCTTCTACCAAAAGAATGAACTTACGCTTGACATGCAAACATTTAAACATAAAATTCCAAGAACGGAAAATTCTGCATGCATTAAATTGAAAGGTAACGCTTATAAAGTCCCTGCGCGCTCAAGACTACCAATAACTGGATGAAGAAATCTTTATAGATGCATCTAACGAGTTGTGTAAATCAAATAAAAAACCGAAAAGGCACGATACTGGGCAGCATTATCCCAAATCGAAATAAATCTCGACATCAACTTAACTTCTAATGCCGCAAAAACAAAGTACATAATTCATGGTTGAAAAAATAAGCATATCAAATTATTGGATATCCTTTCCATCAAAAAAAAAAAAAATATTGGATATCCTACTAACTATTTTAGAAGTTTTTGGATTTAAAACAACGTTGAGATGTTGAAAATAAAGAATAAGAAAGACGATCAATTACTCAATTCCCCATATTGGTAGCTTCTAAAACATTCAAACAAGGAACTGGGAGTCATTTTTACCCTTTGCTCTTTCTCCCAAGGGGTTTCCCCTTCCCCAATTTCTGTCACAGCCTTCCGTACAAATCTGTCATTCGCCAGGTCAAACAAAAATTATATTGTCTAGAATCAAAATGGAATATACAACATGCTGACTATACAACATCCTGTACTTCAAAATTCATCAGCTTAACAAAATCATTTTGATTTTACACGAAGATGACCGTTCAGGAAATGGAATAAGAAATTTCTTCGACCCCCCCTCCACCACATTGGTACCAAAATTCGGCGTCTCTTAGTCTGTTTGCCTACAAAAATAATAATTGTAATCAGGTATTTAGAAGCTTCCCCAAAAATACTAGTAGGGTGCACATTATTTTAGTAATGCAGGGAATGAGATAGCAAATTTCCCCCACCCCACAGGTAATCCCACCATTCCACCCAGCAAGATCAAATATATCTGGTTCGGGGAAAACCTCTGATCTCTAATGTTAGAGCTCAAGCTCGGTCTTCCAGAAGAGGTCTAAAGCATGGTTATCAAATCAGGATACGCATCGTGAATCGTTGGCCCTATTTTTTGAATCGTGTATCGTATCGTATTGTGAATCGTAAGATACATGAACATTAAAAATATGACATTTTAAAGTAAATATAAGTAACATTAGTAAAAAAATTCATATATGAACTTTAAAATAATCCAAAATTCAAGTCAAAAAAGGTTCAACCCCTCAAAAAACAATGCTCTCCACTAGTTTACCATCATTCTTACTAGCATAAATTATAGGGAAGAACAACCGGTGGAGCAGTAAAAAAAAAGAGGAAGGGGGAACCGAAATACATAACAAAGAAAGGGTGAAACCAAGTAATTAAAAACTGATAAAGAAACACATGCGTTGCGTCATATAATAAAATACTGGAACCCAAAATCTACATAATAAAAAAATGATAAAAGAAACAAATAATAAAAACTGGTGGAAGGACTAGTCAAACGTGCTTGAGAATGGAAAACAGAGGAAGCTTTCGCAAAACAGAGGCAGTGAGCGACGCTGCGACGGCTCTTTTTAGAGTTTATAGAAGATAAAACAGAGTCAGAGGAACAATGGGTATTTATAGAAGATGATAATAGCAGTGCAGTCGATCCATCTTCTCCACGTTTTCAGAAAAGGAAAAAAAAACTGAAAAAAAGGCCCTAAAAACGAAAGGATTCCAAATGGGTCACGTGACCCGACCCGTATTTGCGGCAAACAGCGCGTATTTTCTTTCCTAATTTGTGAATTTGAAGCGTCGGAAATCTGATCCTGAATCGCACGATTCCCGCCGTGATTCGCGATACCTGCGATTCGCATCTGATACGCGCGATTCAGGCACCGATTCATGTCCAAAACGATTGTTGCAACGATTTGCATCGCCAGGTACATTTTCTGTCGCGTATCGCGACTCGTATCGCACGATACAAGTGATACTAACTACACTGGTCTAAAGGATCAACTCGAGTAACTAACTCCGAAGATCATGAAGCTAAGTTCAGAGTAAGATAAGACCTTAATCTTATAATGAGAAATGCGTAACAGGCGAAAAGAGGGAGTATTACAAAGGGAGAAGGAAGTAGTACAGAGACTTCACTTCACTCACCGCCGGCAGAGGAAGTGTGTTCCAAGAGGCATACAATTCAAATTTGATCATGCTACCTCCTCAAAAGGAGTCACCACCCGACGCAGACTGGCAGAGATACTGCTAGTATCACCAGGTATACGGGCACACAACTGACGAGTGTCAAGCTTTAAAGGTTAAGATTGAGAAGCTGATCCACGTTGGGCATCTATCGTGATATGTTGATAAAGGACAAAAGAAATCGAATAGTCGACGATCTGAAGCTGGGAGGGCCGATCTCGTTCCCCAAAAAGGAGGCGAGGAAGGTCACGAAGTAGCGACAGGCAGGAGCGGCGATCTCCAAGCCTTTTGACAGACACAATGATGCCCCCACTGATCAGACAACTAACTTGATTGCAGATGGATTTGCTGGAGGAGGAAATCAATTTGTTCGGCATAAGGACCTATAAAACTTGAAAAAGCTTAAACGAAAATGAGGTCGACATAAGGACCCAAAGCTTGCAAAAGCTTAAACAAACCAAGGTCGGCATAGAGACCTTTGAAAGACTCATCAAACTGGGTATAAATACCTTTACAAAAGGAAAAGGTTGTTGAATGAGCATCAATTCTCGAGCATACAAAAGAAAGGTTACAAACAAATTCAAGGGAAAACTGAAAAGCAAAAACGCATGATTACAAAGATACCCTAGCTCGGAATTTTATACAAAATAACATATAGCAAAAATCACAAGGACTCATGTTCTATTCCTCATGAAGCTCCTAACTTGAAATAACCCGAGTATGCCACTTGCACCTTAGGGATAAGGCTCTGACCCCATGCTTAGAGATGTGGAGATCATCGCCGCTACTACAAAATCTCAAGGTAGGAGTCGTGTTTTGCAAGCTCGGGAAAAACATTTAGCCAGCCATGTGGTTCAAGATTGAATCATATACAGTGTCACCTTCATTTCGGCATCAATCGTCCGACTGCTCTTGTAAACTCCATTACTAAAACCACTGGAGCAACACGGTCAGCTAACGAGGAAAAAGGCAATAGAAAAAACATAAAGCATACTGCATGAAGAAGAAATGTTACAATTTATTTATAGGCACTCGAGGAAACACACATGCATCTTAAAAGCATAAGGAAACGGTCCAATGAGAACGTTTCACCAATTCAACAGTTAATAAATTTGCAAAATGCAAAAGATGTGCACAAATGCCGTTCAACAGTCAATACTTTGAAAACCGCAAAGGAACTTAAAGACTTTCAAATTCGAGTTCAAGGTCGGTTTAAACCCTCTCACTTGTATTCTTTCAATTTCAAGTTCAAGTTTGAGGTCGGTGTAGACTCTCTCACTTGAATTCTTTTAAATTTAAATTCGATTTTGAGGTTGATGTAGACCCTCACTGGAATACTTTAAAGTTTTTTTAGGTCGGTGCATACCAACAATAATTCTATTTGAGTTGAGATCAGTACGCATTGTTGAGATCCCTAATATTCCACCTGCATTAGTCCACGCTTCAGATGTCCGGTCCTCAGCGTGAGGGAGTGTGTTGAGAGTCCCATGTCAACTAGAGATATGGCCTAAGTAGTGCTTGTAAGGCTTGGGCAATCCTCACCTTACAAGCCAATTTTGTGGGGTTGAGTTAGGCCCTAAGCCCAAATTTAAGATCGTAGAGCCTATCCTAAATCTGTTAACGGGCCAAAAACTCTGTTATTTCACCCGCATTTGTCCACGCTCCAGATGTCCAGTCTTCGGCGTGATGGGGTAGGTTGAGATCCCTATTATTCCAGCCGCATTAGTCCACGCTTCAGATGTCCAGTCCTCAGCGCAAGGGGTGTGTTGAGAGTCCCACGTCGACTAGAGGTATGGCCTAAGCAGTGCTTATAAGGCTTGGGCAATCCTCACCTTACAAGCCGATTTTGTGGGGTTGAGTTAGACCCTAAGCTCAAATTTAAGACGCTTCAATGCTAAAAAGCGGGTTCGTCAAAAACAACGTCAACATAATGCTGAAAGCGGAAAAAACATTTGATTGAATTAAGCATATAGCAATAAGAGTGCAAAATAGAAGTTTGGTCACATAAGGATTGATGTCTGATCATGCAAAAAAAAATAAAAATTGAAAAGCATATTACAAAAGTTTATTGAAGACACTTGCTCTTCAGCGGTGTCATTGCAAAGAGTAGGCTAGGACCTCTTCACCAATTTCGACCTCAGCATCTGCGGAGCGGTGTCATTGCAAAGAGTTGGCTAGGACCTCTTCACCAATTTCGACCTCAGTATCTGTCGGGTATAGCCCAAACTTTGAAGTAACGAGGTTTGAAATTCTTATATGAATCATCGAAAAGATCAAGCATATACCGACCTCGAATCTTTTTTAAAGAACAATATTTTATCTCATTTCCCAGTTTTTACTGAAAGAAGCAGAAAAACAAGTATGCAGTGGCCTCAACTTGAAAATACTTACAGAGAAGCTTGAGATCCCTTATAAAAGTCCAACTGTTGGGGTGGAGTTGCGAGGGGGCTACATTCAACGCGTTCAAAACCTCGCATTTGAACTAGGTTAAGGGAAACCTAATTACTAGACGAGAAAATATAGTCTCCTCGAAATAGCGAAAATCCATTGGATCTGTCATCTTTCCTATGTCAAATTTATCTGAGTAGGTACAATACTCGAAAAAAACTTCGTTGTCACGTTCACCTCCCCGAGTAAAAACAAGTCCTTCTTCAAGACCACTAAGGCAGTGGTTGAGCAATAGATGGACGGTACCTTCGTGATTGCAGGGTTGGCCCAGTTATAGTTAGAGAGGCCTTATTCTTATTCTGCTTATGCAAGCAAATCACGAAACCAAAACCCAATTCCAGAATAGGCTCATTGCCTTCAAGCGATGCTACCTCTTCGTTCACAGAGGGGGTTTTCCCCAGAAACAGGTTCGTTATCAGACACATTAAGAGGTGGATCTTTCTCCTTCCTCATCATTAACCCCAACCATTACAGTGACCATATATTTTCCCATTTCAGAACCCATATTGCAGTTTAAAAGGGAAGTTTAAAAACTCAACAAAAAGATGCAGACGACAAAGAAGAACTCGTCGGAATGTTGCAAGAAGAGGAACTTGGGTCGTTGCATAGGAAGAAGGATGCAGAGAAAGAGCAAAGAGACGCGGGTAGCATAGCTTTTGTAAGTGAAAAGAAAATGGAAACATTTTGACTAAATAACCAGAGGGGGAAGCAAAAAGACCAAGCACGTGGATGAAGGACATGTGTAGAGGATGATGCGAATCCAGCAATCTACATTTAATCATGAAATCACACGGCTTATATGGAGAAGGTGAAAAACTGTCGCCTTCACGATCGCATCAACATGACTCTACGACTGACGAGGAAGCAAAACGCCACACGTGGCAGAAACAAATTTATCCGAGTATTAGATCGGTAAAGTAAAGTGGCTTATGAACGAAATCATAGCTCATAGTGGTCACATTGCAAAACTTGAAGAAGAGCACAAAACATTCAAAATATAGATTCATTAGCTTTCTAAGCTAAAGAGTCTAGGAGGCTTGTGGTTTGGGGACGACCTCTGATCTCTAACATTAGAGCTCAAGCTCAGTCTTCTAGAAGAGGTCTAAAGGATCAACTAGAGTAACTAACTTCGAAGATCATGAAGTGAAGTTCAGAGTCAGATAAGACCTTAATCTTATAATGAGAAATGTGTAACAAGCGGAAGGAAATAGTACACATATCAGATAAGGATCAAGCTCTATCTGAGAAACGTATAACAAATGAGTAGCTCTAAAAGGGAGTGAAATTCAGAACTAACTACACTAAAAAAAGGGGGGCTCAGTCCCCAGGTATGGTTATCTCACTCACAACTCTTTCTTCTCTCTAAAATCTTCTAAAGCCCTATCTAACTTAGGCAACAGAGTGCCTTTTGCAGGTACACCTCCGCCGGAGCTTTGGGGGAGATCTCAGCCAACGGAGAGAAGCAATTGTGTGTTCCATATCGGAACATTCTCAGAATAAAACAATTTCAAAAAAGAAATAAGGCTGCGAAATCTAATCAATACAAATCAAAGACAGTTCCTTACTTTTTTTCTCAAGACAGTACATTCTCCATTGTGACCGCAAATTTTTGAAGATAGGTCCCAAGGAAGGCCAAAAATTCATCTGAATGTTGAGGACTTCCAGAACAGTTTGCAGGCCAGCTTTGGTAGGGAAACTATTTTCCAGTTCACATTCAGGACTCTCACCCAGTAATACCTGTTCCAAATTCCAATAGAACCTAAGTCATAAACCAAAAAATATCACAGATAAATAAGCTCCGATGTATCATTCTCAGAATCACATGTCAAAATCATCCCAAAGATTGCATATATACGTGAAAAATCTAAATAAGTCAAATACACCATTAATCCGGAAGGGGTTGAAAAAAAAAAAAAAGAATGAAAGAGGCACACCCAAGCAGCAATATCACCACAGATAATGAACGGTAGAAGGATTCACCTTGATTACTGCAGTTGCAGATGATGATATAGAACGAAGATTATAGCTGCAATAAAACGTATTTAAATCAACTTGAAGCAAAATACAAAGCCTAATAGACTATTAACCATGTAAGGAAGGTAGCTACAAACCCCCCCTCAAGAATAACGAGCAATTTTCCACCAGAAAGGGCATTCAACATGTGTGTCATCTGTGCATAGCCAGAGGGAGTAACCTGCATCATGATGAAAGTTTCAATGTAAACCACATAGCATGCTGATTTATTATTGACAAATTTTGGCTATAGACTTATTTCAATTTAAGTATAATGAATGTTCTGAATCCTCAATAAAAACTAAGCAGAAGATTGTTTAAAAAAATCAAACAGGCAGATTAGGTTCTTTATATGGTTAATTGGTGTAATTTATTGCATAGTCCTCCGATGATTTTAATTCAATAAAGTGATTCACAAAAAAGCTAACGAAAGATAAAGATTGATTTGAAATTCTTACATCACAACATCCTAGGGGATCACCTCTTGCAGCATCAAATCCGGCTGATATTATGGTAAAATCCGGAGCAAATTCAGAAGCTGAAAAGGAATGTCATTCAATATCAATGTTTGGAGCAGATTGCTTAGTTTAAAAGATACAACCACCAGGGGGTGAGGAGAACAGACAACCATAAGAAACAAAGGTATTTCATAAGATAGAAACATGCTATAATCCAATACTCAAAGGAATCCTACATTAAGTTTATTTTCATTCATAGGTAACTTTGAAATTCGTGCCAGTCGCCAACCAATCAATCTTCCAGGGCAGCACATCACACATATCATATCAATCACCAAAGGCATACAAGTGATCACAAATGCCTTTGGACAAATTGTTCAAATGTTGATATATTGCTTAGCAAATAGGTTCTATTACATCTATTATTATACGACTTTTATTGAGATCATAAAAGGAGGTCCAGAGCTGAAAGCTACAACGATGTTACATCCCAATGCAAGTCTCAACTGAACCTTTGGTCATGCAAAAATCCTTTTCTATGTTGGAGGGTGAGGGGTTAAAAGTGAGGAAAACCAAAATGTCTCAACTTAAAGTTGTTTTAGTTCAGCATTTGCTCACTTAAAAGGCATGGTTCTGAAACTATTGACAACATCTTCTAGGAATCAAATTAAATAAACTTCAACAGGCCACAATAAATACTAACCTATAGGAAGGACAACATGCTGAAATGCAAAACTGTAATCATTATCACCAACACCACCTCGACTCCATGGAATATTCACACAGTATCCTTCTGCACCCATACTACCAACCTGAAAAGATGAAGATGAACTTGTGACCACTTCTCAGAACTCAAACACGTTAGCCAGCATTCCTCCTATAATTCATGAAATACTGTCAAGGTTGAGCAAGAAAAGCAAGATATTAAGGCCAAACAGATGAAAGTTGAAAGTTTCAAAGATGTACGGACACTTCACACCCAAAAAAGAAGTGCTCCAACCGTAGTGCAAAATACTCCCTCCGGTTCTTTTTATAAGAAACAAAATGGACTTTTTTCTTAGTCTTAATTATAAGAAACATCAATTTTAATATGCATTAAATGTCTAATTTCGATTTATACTCTTATTTATAGTGAGACTTATATTAATGAGATAACCTATTTCCTATGCAAGTGTGTTCGTTCATAAAAGGATAATTTTGGAAAAAAATTAAATTTTTGAGTATTAATTAGAAAAAACTATTTTCAATTTCCTTGGTCTGTTTGAATTAGGGTTTCTTTCTTATAATAAGGACCGAAGGGAGTAGCAATGTAGCATATAAAAGAGATGAACTACAAACCCATTTGACCATAGCACATGAAAATAACAGCCAAACCATCATCGGGACGTTAGTTCGAATGTTCAACAGTAAGTTTAGAGGGAACATAAAACTGAACTTTATATGACCAATTGCCGTCCACAAAACCTTAGTCATATCTACAGGACAAAACTAAAGCCTACCCAAAGCCCTTCTTGTCAAAATTACTTGAGTTAAATCCCTCAATGCAATAGTTTTCTTCACCTGACTTAGTTTTTTTTTTTTTTTTAAAAAAACACCCCATAAAAATATATCCACTAACACCAGACCAAAAAGCACCTGGCTGAGGCAGTTTAATTTGAAAATTTGTCTGCAATCAAGTACCTCATGGGCGGCTCCAGTACCAGGATAAAATTTTCCTCCCTCGTGTCTATGCAATGATATATACAAGACCTACAGAACAGATAATACCCATAAGCATCATTAAAATGATGAAAAGATCGCATAGCTCCCAATACCACAATGAAACTAATTCATCAGAAAACATTAATGTGGAAAACATTAAATA
Source organism: Calophaca sinica (assembly GCA_037113605.1). NCBI lineage: Eukaryota > Viridiplantae > Streptophyta > Magnoliopsida > Fabales > Fabaceae > Calophaca > Calophaca sinica. The sequence goes on along the minus strand of CM073731.1, from coordinate 22,621,178 downwards.
AAAGGTCAAGATTAGTACAATGCTAAAATTTCCAGGAAACAACAAGGAGAGCAAAAAAAACAAACAAAATAATAATTAAACACAGCTCACTGATTTGTTTTGCTCAAATATTTCCTGTGTCCCATTTCCGTGATGAACATCCTGCAATAATCACAAAGCACGATCAACTAATACTTTAATAACAGTGAATGTCCTAGTCAACATAGCTTCCAGGAAAACCACTTAATTACGCTACGAGAATATGATTAAAGACATTACCCAATCTAAAATCAACACCTTCCTAGCCCCCGCAGCCTGAGCTGCCGATGCTGCCACTGCAGCATTATTGTGAAGGCAAAACCCCATTGCATGTCTTACACCAGCATGATGACCAGGAGGTCTAACCTGATTTAGTTAGGAACAAACATTAACTACAGCAAGCCTTAAATTGTTTGGAGTTATGATGACAGTTAACAACAGCAACGCAATGATTCATACCAAAGCAAATCCATTTTTGGCACGCCCAGAAACAATTGCTGATGCCAGATCAGCGCATAACCCAGCTGCTAACCTAGCAGCACATGCTGAATGCTCATTGGCATATGTGTCAGAAGTGAAATAACTGCAATCACATAAAGAGTTATTCATCATCATGAATATATCTTACCAACGTAAAGCAATTCCATTAAGCTTCCTAACACTGAAGCATTTAATGAAATCCAATAAAATATCTGCCATCCAATTAAGGATCAGGATCCAGGAAATGGCACGTGATAATGGATTTGACTCATTGGCAAGCAAAGATTTCTGGTTAGGTATAAAAAAAGAGCAAAGAGAACCGACCATAATACAAGTTGTATTAAAAACATTACATCTACAGAAAAGGGAAAAAGGAAGAAGAAACAAAATATGATTCGAGACAGACAGACAGACCAAGAGATAGAGATAGATTAACACACCTAGACATTAACTCGCTAGTAACTTCCACAGATTCAATATGCTCCGAAGAATGAACCTTCAATTCCAATATGTTAAACGGTTAGAATAGTTACCATAAAGATTTATGGTTAGAAAAAGGAAAAGGAGGGGGCATAACTGAAGTTGTCGTATCAGCATAATCACACAATAGCAAGAGGCAGGTGACAACAAGTTATTATATAGATATTTTTGAACTGGAACTGGATGAACATCCAATACTAATAAGTAATAACAGTGATTGGTAAAGCAGCCAGGCAACAGGCTACGGTCCCACGGTATTCAGAAGTTCAAATCATTACATCCCAGAGCATATCCATTCATGTCGTATATCATATATCATAAGTAATAAATAAAAGTCAGTTTTGCCTTCAGCACACCCTCCCAAAACAATGTCCAGAATATATCATTACAAGTATGTCCAGCCATTGACAAACATTTGTTTGTATCCCTATAGTATCTCAATATTCATCACTAAAAAAGCAATGAAATAGGTGGAAATGTGTACATGTGCACAACACATTCGACCAAGATATAGTGGAAGTCATTACCATCATAAGTTCTTCTTGAGTGATTTCTCTAGCAGAAATTGAATAGCATCTTCCAGGAAATATACCTACGTGACTCAAATTTGGCACATTAATGCAGTGGATCAATAAAATAAGACTGTATATCAAAGATAAATGAAAATTGAAAGGAAATCAGTAATAGGTCTAAGTGGTTAATTTTGATAGCCACCAAAAATGAATGATAACAGCAAATATTCAGAATAGATAAATACCAGCTCTAGCAAGACTAGCAGCAATTGCTCGAAGTCGATCTGGCCTTTCAGGGTGTGGATGTGATTTAATTTCAACCTACTCGAACCCAACAACCACCAGAAAAGATATTATCACATAAACAGAAATATCTAATTCCTAGCAAAAAGACACAGATCATCATATTGCATGCATAAGGTGCATCAAAATGTAACCAAAATTCAGTGCTACAGTGGTGAAACTGTTGTACTGTATATCATAGACCATGGACAAAGCAACCAAGCTTTTTCTGATTTAAAAATGAGGGAGAAAAAAGGACGAAGCGAAATAACAGAAGGTCCATAAAAAAGTTATGAGAAGACTCGGTCAACAGTTGGTCAAAAGATATAACGTAAAGAAATGACAGCACAGATTAACCTTTGATGGATTAAAAAGCCCTTATATGGTACTGCCCAAAATATAAGCTGCACCTATCTTCATACTAACACTAATGATTTATATTTCGCAAGACAATCAAAAAAATTGAGTTTAAAATTTTTCAGCACATTCCAAGTGGTTCACACAAGTGCTGGCAATTTCGACCCTTCCCATAAAACTCCAAAACGAATTGCTAAAGAATTAGAGTCTAATAGTATTCCGTTGTTTGGGAGAAATATCCTACTCTTCTTTTCTTCTCCTCTCTTCACTATAATACCATTTATTCTTTTATTAAAGAAAAATTATAAAACACTACTGTACATTATTAGACCATCAAATAACTCATAATTATCAAGTTGATATGACCAAAATTCATAAAATTTATACAACTACATGTGATAACATGGTAGATATTTTCATTTTCTTCTTGAATATCATAATTTAGATTAATTTTGACGTAATATGGTGGAGTAAAAAGCAATCTTGGATTTGTGTGAAATTATATAGTATATATATGAATTACATGGATAAAGTATACATTTAATCCAACAGTTAAAAACCAAAAAGAGCAGCATGGTGCTATAACGCTCCAACGACGTGCAGGTCCCAGGATGTGTCGAGCTGACTCACAGGCAGTCTTGTTTGCATAAACAAGAGGATGATTCCATGAATCAAACATATTACCTCAGGAAACATGCAACAATGCTAACTATTCTAGCAAGGCTTCCTTTCGGTTTTAATCCAACAGTTAAACTAGTTTGTCAAGTTGTCAACAATTCAGTGCACATTCTCTCTGTCTCTCTCTGTCATTCAATGAATCTCTGTCCAGTACATATAACCAGCACCTTGCAGTTTTCATAAATAAAGCAGGAAGTAGGTAACAAACCATATTTGGACCTTATTCAAGGCCATTAGCAATGCCAACTTTTAATGTGAAACCCAATTCCCTAATGGACAAAATTTTCTGAAGCATAATTTTACTATAGTTTTAAATGCGGCTAAATGTTTTATATGAAAATGAATATCAGGAATAAAATAGCTATATAGCCATACCATAGGGTACAACATATTCTAGGTAAATAAATATTACCAGATCTTGATTTTCTTTCCAATAGGAATTAGGGCAAATACGAAGATTTTTGTCCGCTCAAGCATGCTTGCTTCCATGATCTAGAGTTCAGATGATTGTTTTAAGTATTGAAAGTGTGAGACTTTCGTGTAAGAGTGCACCAAAATGATCACTAAGCAGGCATGATTATTTTGACAGACAGGAGCACGTTTGTTGCACAAATTTTTCTTCCCTTATTTCACCATTAATTTGACACGGTTTTGTGTTGCCTAACTGCCTTCTGGAGAACCCTAGCAATCCTAAGAAGATCATTATGGATAAAACTGTAATGGACAGAAAACCAAAGGGAGAAAGGGATAGATGGTGCAGTGAATGAGTTGACACTATATGCTACATATTTGTCTTTGATAAAAAATGACATAACATGACTACTCACTCTCAACAAAATTTGCTTTATTATTAAATTAAACAGATGGAGTTATCGATAAGTTAAAACTGATTTTAAAACTGCAATATGCAGGGGGAAAAAATATCAAAGTGACACTTCTTAAAGTAGGACATGAGTGTCTGAGCCAGGCCTTTGGAATTCAAAAATAATATTTTATCCTTTCCTTTTAGTTGCAATTGAAATCACTATGCGTTATCAGGAAAAGAAAAAATAGAACCAGGTGGAGGAATCCCCTTTTCGTACATACACATATATACCATTAAAAACACCATATCCCTATATAGAACATAATGACAGTGTAAATCCAATAGCGGGATCAACATTCTATAAAGGTGCCAACTTATGAATTAACATTTCAAGATTTCACTCCTATTGAATTGGAAGTAGAAACATGTCAGAATGATTGAATTTACAGCGAAAGTGCCAAAAGGTATAATCTTGAAACACTTAAAGCTTGCTAGAAAACAAATTATATACAAATTTAAAAGATAATACATACATAACGTGCACCTTTGAGTAAGCTTAAAATAGAAATTAGTAGAAAGTATTAAAAATACTAAGGTTAACGACGACACATGACTAAAAATAAGAACTGAATATTTTTCAAATATGGAATCAGATCTTCTAAAGAAAAGGTCCTGCTTTGATATATTATCAACTGAACTATGCACTCGGCCCATAAATAAACTACTATATAACATTCCTACAATAGGATGAGTGCTGAACTCCTCTTTACCAGTACAACATTTTCAAAGAGCATTTAAAATAAAAGAAATAAAAGAAAAACATTTTCAACATTCTAATTCAATGTTATTAACAAAGACACGAAAAAACACTAGTGTTTCATTTAAAGTAAAAGAAATAATTCATGATTGGATATTGACCAAAATGACAAGGTATATGTGCTAGTAGGCTAGTAATAAGGCATAGCATTTGAAGTGGGATAAAAAAGGGAATAAACAAAACAAGCAGAAACATACTTCAGCATGTAACAACATTCTTTCATCAAAGCCAATTGCCGTAGAACTGTTTGCTGCTGATTCCTGTGAGTCAACATCTACAAAGATAAGGGTAAAACTAGAATAAATTCAGGGTTTAATACGACAGTAGAACAAGAAGCCACACACAACCATATGAGAATGATAATATCTTAAGTAAGAAAAAACATAAGGATGTATAAAAACCTTGGAAAAATTTTAAAACGCACTGACCTCCTTTACTCTTTGGAAAACCTATAGAAACAATTATAGTTTCAAATATCACGCTGACTCCCCCCCCCCCTTTTTTCTTTTGAATCCATCATAAGTGATACCCAGACTGTATAAACTTCTTTTAGACAGCTCCATACAGATTGCCGCACAAGATAAAGACAAACAAAATACACCAAGCTCCCTCGGATTTTGTGCTTCTTATGCACACCTCTACTTTCAGAATCCACAAATTAAAAACCAACTACCAAACTTCTGCCCAAAATTTTGATAAATTATAATTATAATTTTCTTGAATTAATGTTTTCAGTAATGCTAAAAAAAGGTTATATGAACCTAGATACAGCAGCTGCTTTATTTTTATTATGTCTTTCAGCTTCTTTTTATTTACGCTTCCTTAAACAGTTAGGATCAAGAATGGGCTACAATATGCTTTTGATTAGGATTTTTCCTATATAAAAGGTATTTTAAAAAGGTAAGGAATTAGCTCAGAGTTTTCTTAGTAACAGATGTTTTACTTCTATGTTTTCTACACATTAACCAGAAGAACAGCCCTTTAGAGGTTGAGTACCAGATCTCCTTGTCCGTTCTTTTCTCTCCTAATATATCTTGAGTGCCACTGATTTCATCCTATCCCTCCCATCCTACATCACCCCATCAGGGTCCAAATGAAAAAAGAAAATGTGGTCATAATGAATTAATGGATAAAAATAAAGGCAGCCATGTGACAAGATTCCTTCATGAAAGTAATGTTCTTATAGTACCGAAACATGTTACAGAAAACCATTTTGACTCGATTATAACCATAATAGAATTATTAGCCAAACATGCATATAGTCATATACACCTCTCAGTCCTTTTATATTTGGCTGGTTCTCAGTCAGATCTTTATCTTGTGCAAAGGGAGATGCAAAATACCCATAGCTCAGAATTTTAGAATCTTTATGCTCCCCACATATCTGCACATAGAAGATATCACTAAATTATTCACAAAATTAAAGAAAGATCCCGTAACAACAATGGTAAGATGAATAGTTTAGCAACAAATACAGACCCATAGATCATGATTGATAACTATCCATAAAAGAATAAGATTTCCTATATAAAATGTAAAAATTTAGCATACAATGGAAAGGTAAATTACTAACATACTTCGCAACAGACTACATTGTGTACATTGACCATTGTACAATTTTTGCAGAACCACTTGGCGACTTCCACACACTTGTGCAACTGAAACGGCTCCCAATCGCTGTCATCATCGTCGTCCTGGTCAAACATGTCTTGGTTTTGATACATGTCCTGAAAAGTTAGTTCCTTCTGCAGCCTGGCCCTTTTCTGCAGCCAAAAGAACAACACATTCATTCTCAGTCACATTTTTAAACATGGCGTCATTTAGAAACTGCAAATAATATATACAAGAGAAAGAATTTGATGAAAGTAAATTAAGGGGTCCAGCAGACACATACGGCATCAGGCTGCGCCTCAGCTTCAAGTTGAAGGGTGTGTGAATGGGACAGCTCCCCAGAGTTATGGCCTCTTCTTGTAAACCCTTCAGCAGAGGCTTCATCAGCTTGCTTGTGAAGATTGTTCCCAGCTTCCCTACTTGTTATACAATTCATTTCAAATGCTCCGTAACCGTCAATGTATTCAAGAACCCTAGAAGTTAGCACAATTCCCCAAAGTAAGTCAACTTCACCACAACTACACAACAACACATACAATGGTTCTAACTCTGTAGACATTTCTTGAAGAAAAGCCTTGTCTAACAGGAGCTATAACATAGGGAAAAGAAATGTAGCAAAAAAAAAAAAAGACGGAGAGAAGGAAGTACCTTTTTACGAAGGAAGCGGTTGTAACTAACTTGGAATTGTAAATTGTAATGTGATCTGGGGTGGCTAATTGTAATTGTAGCTCGGAAGCTTTAGCAAAGAGAGTGGGAAAAACGAGGGGAATCAATGAGAGTACAAAGAAAGAGAGTTACCAGTTAACGGTTTGGACCAGCAGCGACGCACTGCGCAAAATCACCGGAGTGCGTCGTTGTTTAGGGCTCCAAGGGAACAGCTTTACTTTATAGACGGGACGGGATTGTAAAATAGTTGGGTTTTTTTTTTTTGGGGTCAAATAACAAATAGCTGTGTTCGGTCAATAAAGTACGCCATTATTAAACGCAGCTCTACCTCTTGAGTACAGCCCCAATTATGTTATTTGGCCAAAATATTCTTAAAAGAAATTTTTTTTTAAAAAAAATACTGTAAATTTGTAATTTACGGTACACAAATAAAATTTTGTGAAATTTTTAGTATACAATTTTTGTATACTAGAAATTCCAATTTCCAATATACAAAAAAAATTGTATACCAAAAATTGGAATTTGCGGTACACAAAAAAAAATTGTATACCAAAAATTAGAATTTTTGATAAAAAAAAATTGTGTACCTGAAATTCGAATTTTTGGTATACAAAAAAATATTTTGTATACCAAAATTTTCAATTTCCGGTATACAAAACACATGTGCGGATAAGGAAGATTAAAATCAAACAAGCAACAATAAAAAAACATTTCACACCATATTCTTTTTTTTTTGCACCAATCACCTCAACGCCGAGGCGCTTTAACAAACTGTACAACTTGTGCTACATCTAAATTGAGAGCCACTAAGCCACTCTTTCCGTGCTTCCCAAACAGCATGTCTGGCTTCACAACCAATTTGGTTGACGATAGCCATGGGTGTTGGTTTGTCAATTCAGTAAAGTCTGTTGATTTAGTGACCTAAGCAAAATCATATATAGTCCAGTTAAATATAAATAGGTAATGAACGTATTGAATTCAGAGCACAGAGCATAATAAAACAAATTCCATATAAAATGAAGGAAAGAGGTGGATGATTGAAGCGAATTTTTGAACCTGAACTGATTGGATGTCAAGGTCAATGGAGGCGAGACGTTTGAGGTGTTCTTTGAGGAGCCTCTTCGACTAGTACTCTCTAATCTTATTCCTCGCCATTTTTTAATTGTGATTGATCTCAAACGCAAACAAGGAGGAGGAGGGGGTGTGTTGGTTTTAAAGTGTGGCGTTGTGACGGGTCAGGCGAGGTAGGTGTTGTAATTACGTTGGTTAGTCGTTTGAAGAAGAGAAGAGAAAGAGAAGCCCGGTGGGTGATTGCGAAATGCTAACTGACAACTGACTTACGATAGATTTTCTACCAGTATCTATATCTGTAAGTGTAACTACCAATCTTTTTTTGTATACCGAAAATTTGAATTTTCAGTACACAAAATTTTATTTGTGTACCGTAAATTTGTTACAGTATTTTTTTACAAAAAAAAAATTCTTTACCGGAAATTCGAATTTTCGGTAAGATTTTTTTTTTTTTACCGAAAATTCGAATTTCCGGGAGCTTCGCGGGTTTTGTATTTTTTTAGGGATATTTTGGTCAAATCACATAATTGGGGGTGGGTGGGGATGCATTTAATAATGGCCATAAAGTACTGCATCTAAACAAGACCGAAACAGCAATTCGAAATGGCAATTGCTCCCTACACTCCCGTTTTTACTTCCCACACCCCTTTCTTTTTTTTATATTTTTTATCAAAATACCCTTTTTTAGAAATTAATTTCTAGAGCTCGGTTATGATGAGTTTCAAAAATTTGAATTCATAAATCATATTTTTCCTTTCTAGAACACAAGTAATGCATTTTGGAAACTTTATTATGGAATGCATAAACTTGTGTTGCAAAAATTATATTTCGGAATTTATTTTTCTTACTGGAACCCAAAATTATGCATTCTGAAAATTTACTTCTAAGATGTATAAATATGTGTTTCGGAATTAATTTTTATATTTTATTACATTTTGAAATTTAATTTCTAAAATGTAATTCTATATTCCAATAATTAAATTTTGGGTATGTTCCGAAAATTGCAATTACATTCCCCTGCCAACCATGACACCACTAGCTTGTGTACTACGCGATCGCCGCACCCCATCACAGATTCTTCTGCCCTCCATTTATACAATTTCCTCTTTCTTTCTCCTCCTCCCATGGAATAACCCAATGCTTTGTTGTCGTGTGAACAATCCTTTGTTCATCCACTATCTTCGACATTCAACGCCTTAACACCATGAACCAACAAATCCTCCAGTTACAACCAACCATTCGCATCACGGAACGTCCAAGTCGCGATCCTAGCTTTATGACATTGATACTTCACCACAGCCTTTTCTTTTGTGGCTAAAAAATAACCGAGAAGTCAACCTTGCTCAGTGAAACCCGTATCAGAATGAATGGAACTTAGAAGTTAAGAATTTGATAGTGACAACTGAGTCATACGATATTAGTATCATTTGTTGCACCGGATATGGTGGAATAAGCAACTCCGTTCCAAGGGAGGGGAGAGGGAAAAAAGTGTGGGGGCGAGGAAAGGGGGTTGCGAGGGGGACAAGGAAGGGAAGGGGAGTGAGATCATGCATTCAAGGGAAGATGAATAAAGGGGGCATGGGTGAAAGGGGAAGGGGGCGAGTCAAGCGAGAGGGGGAAAGGAACGGGGAGTGGAAAGGGTTCCACAATTAAGTTTTCGGGAAATGGGTATTTTCGAGGGAAAAACGAAAAGCGGGGAAGTGGTGTGAGAAATAAAATAGGGTTGTAGGTAGAAATTGCCATTGGAATAGCCCAACATATAAGGTCAAGCCCACTTTTGCTGATTAGTAATCACGTCCAAAATGAAAATAGGGATTATTTTTTGCACCCCCTTTTTTCTAATACACCCTTCTTTTTCCCCAAAGTATCCTTCTCGGAAATTAATTTATGGAACATTGTTTTTGTGATATAAAAATGTATTGGAAATTATCTTTTGAAATTGCATATGTGTGATCCGGAAACTTAATTCCTAAACATGCATTGTTTACATTCGGAATAAAATTTTTGGAAGTGTGTAATTGAGTTCATAATTTATTTTCCAGAAGCAAACTCAACCTACCTTTCCCTTCCATTTTCCCCTTCTTCTTCTCTCCCTATGCCATCTCGTTTTCCATGGTGTCACCTATCGCTTCCTTGTTTTTCTTCACACACTGCCCCACAGGCATGACATGGAGCCATTGGCTGCCAGACCACCGCCAGAGTACGGCCTTCATGGTCTCCTCTTCCCCGCAATCTGTTGTTGCAACCCCCTCTCATTTTTCTCTCGCGTGCAAAAAAAACCCATATGCTCTATCCCGCGTTTTGTTGTCTCCAGCAGCTTCTTGTATACAAAAGACATAGTTTTTTTCTTTCCCTCATCTTCTCCATGATGTTGTGTCCGAAGCAACCTCAACAGTCTTTTTATATACGAAAATCTATAGAACCTATCTCACAGTTTTGATTGTTTCTCCTTGTATTTTTCAAACTCGTTCATTATAGTTGTAGCTATATTGGGACATACCAAAGGAGAGTGAATCATTTTGGTGTTTTTCTACCACCCCCCCTTTTGGGTCTCAAAAGTGAGGCGTTATGTGTTCAAAAACTCAAAAGTAGAGCAACACACGTGTGCGTTTCGAAAATAATTTTGGACATAATTAAATTATCAAAAATTTGATTTCATAAGTAAACAATAGGTGTGTTCCAAGATTACAAATTTACAAGTCTAGAAACAAATTTGTGTTACATTTTTATATCACAAAAAACAGTGTTTCACCAATTAATTTTTGAAAATGAGTAATTTGAAAAATGCCAGCATCACATTCGTTAACTATTGGATGTCAAGTCAGCAACCACGTCAATAGACACGTCCTCATCGTATTCGCGTAAGCATGATATGTTAGCAGCCATGTCATCATCACATCAACCTAACCATGTCACATCGGTATTTTTGTTAACTATTGAATATCGAGTTAATGAGTGGACCAACATCAAGCAATTTAAAAACGTGTGGGCCAAAATTGGGCAAATAGAATTTGGGAGATTAAAATCACTCAAGCACTATAATAGGGACTAAAAGTGCAATTAAACCAAAGAAGAGAAGGGGTGTATTGGAAAAAAGGGGTGCTAGAAACTATCCCCAATGAAAATTACAGCTGCCATGCTCTTGAGGTGGTCGGTCCACTACAATCAAATATTTTGAAGCAGATCTTTCTAATAATTTTTCAATTGATTAAGTGAATTTTGATTCTCTCCTATGTAAATAAGAGAAGTATTATGTTAACTTAAAATGTAAAAATAAAACACGAAGATAGATAAGTCATAAGTTTAAAATATGCAAAACTATAATGTATTATTATTATTTTTTTCATTTTTAAGATTAAAATGTAGTTGTCAAAAAGAAGATTAAAATGTTGTTTAGCCTCGAGAATTCAACACGTGAATTCAAGTAGAACCCATGGCTTAATAGCTATCGGCCAATCATGGCTTTTATTTCCTTTCTTTTATATGGATTTGTTTCAAGATGTGTCTATTATTTCGTGGAATATTTGTGGAGCCTTGGAACGTAATGCTAGGTGCCATGTTCATGATATTGTTAATTAGCACCATCCCTTTCTTTTTATTGTCTATGAGACACCTAGTGTGAACATGGAAGTCTAAGAGCACCAAAGAGAAAATGTGTCTCTTCATGAGATTAAAATCTTTTTTAATAGGTATGTTCTATCATGAGCGTAAGTGTTTATATATATACATGCATCAAAGATTGTGTTTCTAAATTTCAATACATGAAAGGTTGTTTTCTCTCACCAAATGACATGAGTTTTTCTATAAATAGAGGCACTCTGTATGCAGATTAAACACATGAATTTGCTAAATCTTCACAACTCCAAATCATTTTCTTTTCTCCTTTTTGTGCAGAGAGAGTTAAGAAAATTGTTGTTCTGTAAACTGCCATTGACGATATGTTTGAGTGGGCGTGCAGACCATATCAAGGGAACTCTATTGTATCCTGAAGGGGATCCGCTGTTCAACCATTTGCATCCAGTCATAGAAGGGACTGGTGGGAGCGACTAGAACCTAAAGCCTAATGTTTACACACGCCTTGAAGTCTTGTGCAATGATCATTCATCATCTTCTATGTTCTTTATTTTACAACATCTTCTTCTTTATTTGAACTTATCATTTTCTGTTGTTTGTTCTTATTAGTTGCAGCATCTCCACCACAAATACCACTAACAATCTTTAGGTTTGATTTTGCATTGTTGATTAATAATGGCTGCAACTTTAAAATAAGATGTTTTTCTACTTACAAGCTGGGAGAGATAAACACTCATATCCTTCATCAAAAATTGTTTTTTATGACCATAGTGAAAGGTACATAATTTCTTTCCATGGATATGATATTCTTTTTTTTTGACAAATGGATATGATATTCTTCAAGTTCTAAATTCATGTATTTTATCACAAAGATAATCTCATTTATGTTAAATTTAACATGTGGTGTTAGAGCCTTAGTTGTATAGTGTAGAACCCATTTACTGCTTGGAAATGGAGAATGCATGTTAGATGTAATTTTTATTTTTCATCATGGTTTTTGCATGAAAATTATTTGTGATCACTATGCTCTGATCTCATGCATCGAGGATGTCTTAAAAAAATGAATTCACGTTGTAATTCCTATAATTTCATGGATGAAAAATATTTGAAAATGGAGAAATAAAAAAAAATATATAGAATAGATACTAGATAAAGCACTTTATAACAGCAGTGTTGTTGCATATTTACATTTTCAACATTGGGCACCCTTTTTATCATGTTTTTTGTGAGTATCTTAGCACGAAAATTGATCTGTTTGAATCCCAAAACATCGTCTAATGATGCCCCATCAAAAGGAATTCAAAACGATGCATTATTTGGTGGAACACCATGTTGGTTCATGAAGGCTAGCAACTTGACTCTTTTTTAAAAAGTCAGTTTCGTTTTCAATGTTTGGGCAAATTTTGCATTTGATTTTTTATGATTTTTATCAAATTAGAGAGAATGAAGAACTTGCATGGCTGAGAATTATCTCATTTTCTGATTGTATTGAATCGAATGCTTACAAAGCAGAAGAAACTAACTATATATACAAGTGTTAAGACTAACTAACTAACAACTGGTATTACTAACCACAGCTTTCACTAACTAACAGCTATTTAACATAGGTGAGAAAAATTGGAAAGAAAATGTCTCTTCATGAAAAATAACATCTCTAGAAATGATAAATTTTCTAGATGTTAAATCATAGAATTTATAACCTTTGTAACCAGTAGGATATCCAAGTAGAATACATGGTGTAGCACTAGGTGAGAATTTATTTTTGAGTTATGGAATGGTGGTAGCATAGGCCAAATAGCCAAATACTCTTAACCTTTCATAAGCTGGAAATTTGTTATGAAAAACCTCATAGGGTGACTTATCTTCTAATAGAGGAAAAGGAGTTATATTGATGAGGTGGACTGCAGTACACACACTGTCACCCCAAAATTTGATAGGCAACTTAGCTTGAAACAGGAGTGCTCTAGCTATGTTGAGTAAGTGTTGGTGTTTCCTCTCCACCACAGAATTTTGTTGTGGTCCATATGGGCAAGAAAACTGATGTTGAACACCATTATCCAGCAAAAACTCAGTCAAGGCCAACTCTTTGGCATTGTTAGATCTTAAACATTTAATAGTTTTATCAAACTATTTTTGAACAAAATTAAAAAATTGCTTAATCCGTATAGGTGCTTCTGACTTTTTGCTTAACATGTAGATCCATGTGAACCTACTATAATCATCCACAATTTTCAAAAAATAAAACTTGCCATCATAGGTAGATTGACTATAAGGACCCCATATGTCACAATGAACTAAATCAAAAGGATTTTTTGGCAAGTTATTTAAAGAGGTAAAAAGCAATCGTTTGGATTTAGCTAAAGGACAGATTTGGCATTCATGAGAATTGAAATTTGAAGGTATAGTGAGTGGAATTTTAGCACTAACAACTTTCAACACATGGTCAGACAAGTAACCCAACCTAGCATGCCAAATTTTGGCATTTTGATTCAGATTTTATGAAGAAACAGAATTGCAAACTTGCCCAGTAACAGAATTACAAACTTGCTCGGTGAGAAATTTATTACACGACGAATGGAATGCCTTATTTAATGCAATGTGTGAATGCATGGTGTAGAGACCATTGTTTAGGTCACCCTTGCCAATCTCCTTCGATTGCTGGGTTCCCTGGATGAAAAATGTTTTGCAAGAAATGTTAGTGACATTTCAGTATTCTGTAATAATTGACTTACAGAAATGAAATTGACACTAAATGTAGGTATATACAACACATTGTGCAGCTTAAGTGTTGGTGAAAGAACAACTGAACTAATGGCACTAACTGGCACTTGTATTTTATTTGGCAATGTGACATGTTTATCATGTAAGTAAGTGAAAGAACTGAACATGGACAGATCACAGCAAATGTGCGAGGAAGCACCAGAATCAAATATCCAAGTACTATGATTTGAGGACTTAAAAGTGGAAAGAACCATACCCAGGCAAGAATTACCTGATTGATCAGATTCAGGGGAGGCAGCCTTAGCCATTTGAGCTTGAATGAACTGCAGCATCATTTGGTATTGTTGAGTAGACAGTGAAGAGGAGCCACTTGTATCATGTGCACCAGTATTCTCTTGATCAACAACATGATTTACTGTAGCAGCAGGTTTGGTTCCTGGACCTTTCTTGTTATATAATGGTGGATAACCATGAATCTTGAAGCATTTTTCCTTGAGATGACCTAAGACTTCACAATGTGAACAGGTAGGCCTTTCTTTCTTGGTGAATTTCCCTTTGGCAGCTTGAACAACACAAGCCATTTGAGACTCAGTAGGCATAGAAGGAACTCTTACTTGTCTGTGCTTCTCATCTTGAGAAACAAGAGCAAACACCTGATCAATGGAGGGCAAAGGATCCATCAACAGTATTTGGCCTCTCACATTCACGAAATTTTCATTAAGTCTCATCAGGAAGGTGAGGACACATTCACTTTGAAGGTGATCCAATAAAGGTTGAACTCCACCATAATTGCAAGTGTGAACTGGGCGATATTCACCAAGTTGCTCCCACATAGCCTTGAATTTGGTGTAGTATGGACCAATTGAAGATGAACCTCGTGTGCAATTGAGAATTTCTTTATTCAATTGAAACACACGTGGTCCATTTTTCTATTGAAAACACACATGCAAATCTTGCCAAATTGCAGCAACATTGGTAGAATAAATGACACTCGTAGCAATCTCCTTAGTAATTGAATTCAAGAGCCAAGAAGATACCGTGTTGTTGTTTCGTATCCAAGCGCGATACTGTGGATGTCTTTCGTTAGGTTTGGGAATTGAGCCATCAACAAAACCTACTTTGTTCTTTCCATCAAGAGCCATAAGCATAGCTCTGTGCCATGAACTGAAATTGTCCTCAGTCAGATGTTGAGAAACTAGAACAAGACCTGGATTATCTGAAGGATGCAGATAAAATGCATCATCGTGATTCTGCACTTGATTCACCATTGATGAAGATCAAAGATCAAACAGCGAAGAAGATGATGAATGCGGGAACAATGAAGCACCAAAAAGAATGATCAAAGATCAGAGAAAACAAATCGCATAAACACGACTGAGGATCGATTGCGAAAAATTTCTACTGATACCATATCAAATCAGAGAGAATGAAGAACTTGCATGGCTGAGAATTATCTCATTTTCTGATTGTATTGAATTGAATGCTTACAAAGCAAAAGAAAATAACTATATATATAAGTGTTAAGACTAACTAACTAACAGATGGCATAACTAACCACAACTGTCACTAACTAATAGCTATTTAATAGCTAATTAAAATACAAGATAAAATACATTAATTTAATTGAGAGTTCTAATAATTTTCAGTATAAAAGTTATACCATTTTAATCCTTGATTTTTGCACTATAAAATCGGTTCAAGAATCATGCAAAATGGTGCCAAAACAAGGGAAAAATGTGCTGAAAAATAAGCGGGCTGCAAGACCCAAAATTCTACAATCTGGGTCATTTTTTTTACCCAGTTGGAGGTTAAAGATGACCCCATTAGCACTTGGCAATGCCCACTCTCAGCTCTGGAGAGTGAGGGAGAGTGTGCAGTTTACAAAACTCCGTTTTCTATGCTTTTTTTGCATTGTGTTCGTCTTGACCTCTAGTTATTGGAACTAGGTTTAATATTTGATGCATATATAAAATTATTTTTTAATAATTTTATTTTGTTTTACCTTTTAAATCATTTAAAAATTGCAAATAGTGATTTTAATTTATTTATTTTGGCATGAAAAATATTTTGGCATTGTGCTAAACCTATTTATGATAGTCATTCTTCATAGATACTATGTTATGATGGTTCACCCTCTTGATACATTTAAATGCTATGATGAGTTCATATTTAATACTTAACAAGTAGAATTTATGATGCATGTATTATTTGTATGTTAAGTTAGATGACAATGTTTCTAATAGAGTTTGCATGAATTCTAAAGTGTTAGAATAAATTTGTTGTTTATGATTTTACATGATTGACCCACCTAAAGTAATCAAAGGTAGTTTATGATCTTTAAACAAGATTGTACTAGTTGTTGCTACGTACATTTGATGCATTCAATCTATGATATCTTAAATAAATTAAGATAACTAAAATAGAATTATAACTTCATATTGAAATGAGTATTGAATGCTTTAGTAGCAACAAAGTAAAGCTATTTAGAAACTTGTTGTATAATATATCAGTTTAGTCAAAACCAATAGTACAAGTATACATACATTGTGATTCTCAACACAGTCAAAGACATATATCAAAGTGGATAATAAAAAGTCAATGGGACAAGTTGTCCATAATTTGTGATAGTTATTCGATACTATCAAGAGTATATTAACTATTGAATAATGAAATGTCATGAGACATTTGATTAAAGCATAGCTATGTGAAGAAGAAATGTTATGAATCTTATAAGAAAAGGAAAGAAATCGTGCTATCCTTTGACGAAAGGATTGACAGGGGATATGATGTTTTAAAACATCATTGGGGATGAGTTTCAAGCCTATATCTAAATAATTACCAATGGTAGAAACCTAACTCACACTTAAGTAGTATTAAGTCTTGAGTTCAATGGCAAAAGCATACTATTAGAGTAACTGCAAGTACTTGACAATAGATACATCCCAAGATTTATAAGTACTTAGACCATAAGTATAAAATTGGAAGGTTGAGCTTTTGCTCTTAATGGACCTATAGCATGTATGTGCCGAAGTGCTTACTATGAGAGCATTTTTGATAGAGTTTACCTATATGAGAGTGAAGTGGGGCCGCTTATTGGAGACTAAGGGCTTGACTCTTAAAGCTCTCATGAAAAGGATATTTGACACAAGGTATGTTCTATCATGAGCGTATGTGTCTATACATGAAAAGATATATGCATGAAATGTTGTGTTCCTTCTTTCAATACATGAAATGTTGTTTTCTCTCACCAAATGACATGAGTTTCTCTTTAAATAGAGGCACTCTGTATGCAAATTGAACACATGAATTTGCTAAGTCTTCACCACTCCAAATCATTTTCTTTTCTCCCTTGTGCGCAGAGGAGTTAAGAAAACCGTTGTTCTGTAAACTGTCATTGACGATATGCTTGGTGTGGGTGTGTAAACCATGTCAAGGGAACTCCATTGTATCCTAAAAGGGATTCGCTGTTCAACTATTTGCATTCAGTCATAGAAGGGACTGGTGGGGGTGAATCGAACCTAAAGCCTAGTGTTTACACACGCCTTGGAGTCTTGCGCAATGATCATTCATCTTCTCATTTGTTCTTTATTTTACAACATCTTCTTCTTTATTTGAACTTATCATTTTTTGTTGTTTGTTCGTTTAGTTGCAGCATCCCCACCACAAATATCACCAACACGTAGTCCTTTTAACAATGTGGATAAGCTTTGGTCCTCCTTGGGTTATAGACTCATCTTTATTCAATGGGCTCATGGACATTCGAGAGGAATTTGGATTTTGTCAAACATAGATGATCTTATTTTCTCTCTTGTAAATAACATATACCAAATTATTACTTTTTCCATAAGCAAATGTAATTATTCATGGTTTTGTTCAGCAGTTTATGTCTCTCCTATTTTTAATACTGCTAGTGGCATGTGGGAGCATATTGGTTTCTTGGTAAGTAGAATTAACGGTCCTTAGTTATAATAGAAGATCTTAGTGAAGTCTTAAACCCCTATGAATTTTTTGGAGGTTCCTTTAGCTCTTTTCGTGCCTAGTTACTACCTAATATGATGACTAATTGTAATTTTTTTGGATATGGATGTTTTTTGGGGGTTGTTCAATTGGAGGAGAAATTTTAGGAATTACATTCATGTTAAGAAAGGGTTGGACATATGCTTAGTAGATATGGATTGGTGCATGATTTTCCCTCATGTTCTGGTGAAGGTTATTTATTCTCATGATTATGATCACGACCCCTTCTTTTAAGATGCAAAAATTTCAATGTAAAAAAAGGCTAGAACTTCCACTTTCAAGTTGCCTAAATTACTTATTCAAACTATGGCAGCTTAGTGGATCATACTTGGCATCATTCTGCAGGATTTGTCATGCGTAGGCTGAAGAAAATCCAAGATCAAAATTTGATTTTTAATAGGGAGTTTTTTGCCAACATATTCAGGAATAAGAGATTGATTGAGGCTCGACTAAGAAGCACATATAAACAACTTGATTATTTCCCTTATTATGATCTTATTCAGCTTGAAAAGGAGTTACAAAATAATATAATCAACTACTGGCACAAGAAGAACTTCTTTAGTTCCAAGAGTCCAGGGAGAATTGGTTAAATCCGAGAAAGGAACACTGATTTTTCCACACTCAAACAATGACCCGGAGGAGGAGAAACAATATAAGAACTCAATATCAATGGCACTTGGTGCACTGATGAGCATATATTGAAGAGGGAAGCATTATCTTACTCTAAAATTTTGCTTCGCTAGTGACCACTGTAACTCATGTAGCTTGTAGCCCACATATGACTCACTAGATGAGCATAGGGATTGATTGAGGGAACTCCATCCATCACCAACTATAACCACCAGCTTGGAATTTGATTCACAAGTGATTGCTCCAAATCCAGAATTTCAAGCCATCTCCAACCCTCGATAAATGGCCATTAACTCTACCTTAAGATTAGTGTCAGCACCATAGAGCCAGAGAACCCCATTAGCCATTCACCATGTTCATTTCTGAGCAATCCTCCAAAACCATATCTCTCATGGTTTCCTAATGAATTGGCAAGTTTTGTATGGAGTAAAAGGGACTTGCTTAGATGAGAAATTTAACTAAGGTGGCTCTACCAGCCTTGTTCAGTAATTTACCTTTCAAGCCACCAAGTTTATTATGAACTAAGAATGTGATTAATATCATTCTTCATGATCTTTCCTGTCAACACATGAAAGCATAAATTATAAGTGTGATTGAATTCCACAATAAAGGAAAAATTTGAGACGTTGGCTCTGGTAACACACTTAGATGGGAGAAGTCGATACTTATATAAGTTGACTTTTAAACCTGAAGCCTTACAGAACTTCTGTTAACAATTTCACCTGCGATAACTTAGCCTAACTGAAGAGAAGACAACCTTCTGCAAAAAACGAGGTGGGGAATTACAGGCCCTTCCTTAGCAATTTTCACAGCCAACCGCTTATGGTCATGCATTTTCCCATGGTCAGCAGAGATAACTTCTCCATACACAACCAAACAAATAACGAGGCATAGGAGCAAATTTGTCAAGTCTTTCACTACTCCATTTCAGGGTAAGGGTATAAGATGTGATGCAACTCAAGATAAGATCAATGATGGAAGCAGGAAAGCCAAGCTCAATCAAGGTGAGCCTAACGAAATTCAAATCAACATAGTCATAAGCTTTCACAAATTTATTTTAAAGAGAATGAAACCTTTCTCTTCTTTTTTCTTTTGCATATGATGAACCACTTATTCTGCAATAATAGCACTGTCAAACGTACCCCTTTTAAGAATGAAACTACTTTGGAAATGGCTGATAAACTGATCTAGAGTGGGTATGATCCTTCAAACTAGGATTTTGAAAACAAGTTTCAACATGACATTACACAAACTAATAGGTCTGAAATCTTTCGCTAATTCAGGGGCATCAATCTTAGAAATAAGGACAATAAGAATTTCAGTTAAGCATTCATCAATCTTACTCAAAGCAAAGACATCACAAGCAAGATGTCAAACATCCTTACACACAATATCCTAATAGGTCTTAAAGAAAACTAATTGGAATCCATCGAGACCTGACACTTTGTAAGAGTTATGGAGAACACAACCCCTTTCACCTTTTCCACAAACACCGGTTAAAGTAAAATTTTAGCAACCTTTTCCCCAATATTCGTACCTTGCGAGAAGATAATGAATGTGTGGATTACTAGCTAAACATGACTCTTACTTGGATCAACCTCTAGTTGTTTGGGATTAGTGCCCCCCCAAATGGTAACAATATTGTTAACTTACATTTTATTTTGTTTGAACTTACATTTTTTAAAATTTAAAATCTTCACACAAAATATTTGTTAGATGTTTAGTTATAATAATAACAATAATAATAATAATAATTGTTAGTTATAAAAAAGTATGGTTGAATATGTTTTAGTTTCTATTAAATTAAATTACAACTTTTCTTTCATAAAAATTAAATATAAATATAAAAAATTCGTAATTTAACATGACTAAAAACATATTTAATTTAATTTTAGAAAAAACGAAGTATTGCCTGTTGTAAACACTGCTTCGGAAACGGGTCGGACATCTGATCGGAAACGGGCCAGTTATAACGAACAGCGGGACGGCGCTACGTTAAAACCCCAATGCTCAGACACTTGCTGTCGTTTTGTTCTTCTGCCTCACCAATTTTCCACCATTTCTTCTTCCTATTTCTACTCCACGAAATCAAATCCAAGTGAACCACGCCACAGCTAGTAGAAAGGAGAAGAAGTCACTTCCGTTTCAGCAGTAAAAGCTTCAAAACTCGTCCCCGTTTTAGGTAAGGGGCTCTTACCCACAAACCCATTGGCTGAATGCTTTATTTTTTCAATTCCCCTTAACCGTTGTTGTGTTAATTGTTGAGGTGAAAAAAAATCCAATCAATATAAAAAATCCACTCTCTCATCTTTTTCTTTCTCTACTCTCGTTCTCACCTCTTCCTTTCTTCTCATCAACCATAGTGGTAATGTTGTTGGACGAGAGCAAGTTCGATGTGCACTTGAAATTGTGGGCCCTTCGAATACCTTGCCAACTTTGCAGGGTCGCCACTCAAATCCTCAACGGGTATCTCTCACACTTTCTCCATTCTTTTTATGCGGTTAACCACATTTTTTTTTTAAATTTCAGCTTGGCTGATTGTGCAGTTACTTGCTTGACAAGCCCCGTGTTAAACCCATCACTGAGGACCCAACGTGTGACAAAAACCGTTACCTTATACTCTCCGAGAAAGTCCAGAATCAAGGTATGATTTTTTTTGCATTTCTGGAATTTTTTTTTTAAATAATGAATTATGGTTTAAGTGGACATTCTTATCTGTGGCTTGATCTGGATATGGGGCAGATTTATCCGATATTCCAAAGCAAAAGCTTGATGAGCTTAAGGACTTGTGCGAGATTGAAATTTTGCCCTATTCGTTGACACTAGGTTATTCATACTGGAGTGCAGGTGGGTCCATTGTTTTCTTGAAGCATGCTGCAGAGACTTCCTTTTAACATGATTTCTTGATGTTGACTAGCCAACTATCCAGCTGTTGGAATATTCTTTGAAAATTTATGAATTTGTGTCGTGTAGTGGCTTCTTTTCCGTGTCAAAATCCTCAGATATTTTACCCATGAATGCATGCTAAATTGCCTTTTTGTAACATCATTTTTATTGTTTATGTAAGATCCTGATTCACACAATACTTTGTCCCACCTCGATATCCCAAATAGAGATGTACTGCTTCTTTGTCTCGGCATTGTGTTGGTGTTTCATTGCAATATTGATATGTCAGTTCAGTTGGAAGCACTCTTTTTGTAATGCTTCATTTGTTTCTCACATTATGCTTTCCTCTGTCCTACAAATATTTACAATCGTCTGATAAATTATGTTTGCAGATCATGTGCTGAAGCAAATACTGCCTACTGGAGTGGAAGTTCCCTCATCTTTTGAGACAATAGTTAAGTATTTAGAATTTATATCGTTTTTTGAGCGGTATCTGATCGGTCTGTATTATTTTATTTTTACTCGTTCTGGTCTGGATTCACTCTTTATAACTGTTACAATTTGTTATAAATTATTTTATTAATTCAATACATATGCATTATCAATTCTTGAATATTGGTTCCTTCAGAGGGGATTAGTGAGTTTTTCAATTTTGTAACAATTAAATCTGTTTGGTCAGCCACTGATTGTAAACTAACATCTGTCCTACTTATACAGGTCAAATTGCCCATTTAAACCTACATGATGAATTACTTCCCTTCAAAGATGTTATTGCGAAGGTTATTTATGATGTATGTATGACTGCTTTAAGTGTTTGAGTTTTAGTTTTAACTCATTTTTTTTCCTCAAAAAAATAGCTTTCTATGTCTATTTACTAATTACTGCTACTTGATGCACTATGCTTGTTTAATTGTTAGATGCAAAGATGTGACGGCAGTCTTTACGAAACTGTGCCTTTTTAATTGCTTTTAGTTTGGAATAGACATCATTTTACCATCTTTTGTTTGGGTGTGTAAATGTAATTATTGCTTCAATATAAAAAAAATTTCAGTTTAGGTCCCTGTTCAGGACTTTTTTTCTTGAGGACAATGTGAGTAAGTGGCAAGAGAGGAATTTGGACCTTAAAGGGTTGTAAGTAACAACCTTGCCGGTAACAACCTTTTAAGTAATTCTTTAGGAACATGGATAGAAGGGGGAGGGAAGAATCTGGGAGAGTTAGGCAAGAATTGAGTAAGGTGGAGAAGATTCTGGTGGGTTGGGATATTCTGTGCATCTGCAGAATTTCCTCACTGTCTTCTTTCTTTCTTTCTGTATTTTCAGTCTTGACAGAGGGATACCTTGGCCCTTCAGAAGTTTGGTCTCCCTATTTTCTACTCTCAATTCTGAGTTCCTATCAGATCAATTTGACGCTGCTACCTTACTTTAGTACCGTTATATTGGTATTCATATTTAATTAAGTCGTGTTTGAAACAAAATGAATGATATTATTCTACAGACTATAGAGGTTATGTTAGTTTGCATGTGCGTGTGTATGTATGTTTGAATGCCCTTTGCTACAAAGATGTCCATTCAAAGATTCATTCACAAATTCTATCATTTTATTGTTGAGCGTAGTGTATTATACATGTTTTGCCTAGTAATTTTCATGTTTTTCGTATTTATGCAGAAAAATTACCCAAGAATCAAAACTGTTGTTAATAAAGTTGGAACCATTACAAATGAATTTCGGGTTCCGGAATTTGAAATTTTAGCTGGAGAGCATGATATGATTACAGAAGTGAAGCAATATGGCGCCACTTTTAGGCTTGATTACAGCTTGGTTTATTGGAATTCCAGATTGGAACATGAACACAAAAGATTAGTTTCGATGTTCCAAGCTGGAGAAATCATTTGTGACATGTTTGCTGGTATAGGCCCTTTTGCCATTCCTGCAGCACAGAAAGGATGTGTAGTCTATGCAAATGATTTAAATCCAGATAGCATTCACTATCTGAGGATTAATGCCAAAATCAACAAGGTTGATGATCACATTTATTCATACAACATGGATGCTAGAAAGTTCATCTCCCAGCTGATGGAAGTGCCAAATTCTGAGAATAAATCAGAATATGATGTTCCCATTTCAGATACTTGTCACGCATGCAAGATACAAGACAAAGCTGAATCAAATTCAGAAAATGAGTTGCTAAATGGTAACATGTTTGTGGTAAATAACTGCAAGTATCTATGATTGTGGTGAGAGAACATGTTGCTTGACACTAGTATTCCTATTGCAGTTGATACAAAAGACGTAGGAGACTGCAACAACACTAGTTTAGAGGATATACGAGGTTCAGCAGGGCATGCAGCTAAATCTGCAATTGCTGTTAAAAGATCTTGTGGTAGTTCTCATGAAGGTATTCTACAGACTACAATAACACGTCAGGCTGCCATTACAAGTGGCTACTACCTGATCTTCTTGCTTGTAAAAAATTCCTACAATTCAGTTCTGTATTTAAAAGACATAAAACTTTGTTGTCTAGCAGTCTCCCCTTTTCTGCAAAAATGAATACAGCATTAGCATTGATAACATTACTGTTGAAATTAAAACTTGCAATCATTTTCGTTTGACAGGGAACGAAAATAATCATGGCACTGGCATCCTTGAAGGTGGTGGGAAAAAGGGAAGCACAAACAAGAGAAGGAAAGGCTCTGAAATCTCTGTCACAAAAACTTGGGAACATATTGACCACGTAATAATGAATCTACCAGCATCTGCTGTTCAGTTTCTAGGTATAATGCCATTTGATTTGATGTGAATATTTTCTTTTACAAATCATTTAGCCATTTATTACCATAGATGAGACCCTTATTTTCTTCATATGTTGAGGATTCAAACATGTCCTTTGCTTGGTACAAAAATAAAAAAACTGCAGGCAGTCCCCTCCCCCCCCCTCTCTTTTTTGCGAGGGGATGCCTTTTGGGTTAGTGAGTGACCCTACTGTCTTAGTCAAATTTGTGAGAGGGATGGACCCATTGACTGTTTCTCTAAGGTCTAACTTTTTTTAATGAACTGGCATTTATAATCTAAACCAAGATTCGTTCATGACATTATTTTTTAACAATTTGGTTACTTGTGTAGTGCAATGTAGTTGAATGTATGGAACTATGAATATTCTTTTACTTGATTTTTTTTATTTACATTTTTTAGATATATACGTAAATATCTGACTACAGATATGCCCTGCCAGATGCATTCAGGGAATTGATCCAGAGGAAATATTGGAAAGGACATCTACCATGGATCCACTGTTATTGCTTCATTAGGGCAACTGAAACTCCTGAATCTAAAATAGCTGTGAGTTCATTCTGCCAATGGTGTTTTATGTTTTATTTTTTCTCTGTCATGGTTAGAATATACTTTATTAAAAATCTTCTGAGCGTCCTAATGACTTTAGCACCTGGATTTTGCGAGCTACTTGGATATGGACATTGATCAATTATGTGTATTTTATTTGTTCAGACAATTAATTGGACTTTATCTTGCAGGAGGCAGAATCTGCTTTAAATGCTACTATACTAGATTCAAGATTTCACAGGGTTAGGGATGTAGCTCCAAACAAGGTATCATCATTAATTCAGTATAACTTTTTAGATCACTTTGGTAACTCATTATTCTTTTAGTTGATTTGTAGAACATGTGTGATTAACTACTCGTGGCTCTTGCTTTTTATTTACCGTGCAGGCAATGTTTTGTTTAAGCTTCAGGTTGCCAGAAGCATGCGTTCATGAAGATAGTCCATAACATTGTCCTTAGTGATGCTGCTGGCGAGAAATTAGTTCCCCCCACACCCCCCCCCCAAAAAAAAAAATTCTCCTACCTTAACTTTCAGGGTTTGACAGGGCCATGACTGTGCTTGAATGGATTTAATGCCATGTTCTACCTGACTCGGAGACAAGCATACTGAAACATGAAAACCTAGCAAATTTTTGGAAGTTCTTGAATTCTTGAGATGTAATCGGATACTTAATTTAACTGAAAATAGTCGGATACTTGAATCATATCATATTCTTTCTTTCCTGCCATAAGGATATGTATTACTAAAGACTACAATCGTTCAGTCATAATTATGAATTATGAATGTGTATCTTCAAATGCTAGGATTGTATTTTGAAGGAGGTGAAAAGTATCCTCAAAATGGCGATTTTGATTGGTTCAGAAGTAAAGTGTTAAAAGAAAGGATAAAAAGGGTGACAGGACTTAGTGGATTAAGATTTACAGGTGGACTAGTTTAAGTGCGGTTTATCTGTTTACTTTGTTTAATCAGTCGCTCCTTCGATAATTCGTTAATCGTTGCAACTGAAAAATGCTGTGTTGCCTTGGAAAAAAGTTTCCTAATGAAACAAAACTCTGGCCTTGGTAGGCTTTTTTTTTTTTTTTTAGATATTCAATTTAATCTTAGTCGAGCTGATTCGACCATATAAGAAGATAAAGCTCTCCTAACACTTGTTTTTTTTTTTTTTTTTTAACTTTTTTGGACTCGAACTCAATACTTTATTTAAGAAGAACCAAACTCCTTACCACTTGAACCAATGCGGGGCCTTGCTAGCTGTTGCTTGCCAGTTATAATGTCCCATGCCGCTGAGTGCATGAAGCACAATTTCCCCCTTTTTTAGTGAAAACGTTGCTAATTTGCTATTGTTGTGATTGCTGCTCAATGTTACATCATAAGAGTTAGAATATACTACCTCTATTTTTTTTTACTTGTTTTTTAAGGTTGTTTTACACAAACCGAAGAAACTAATAAATTTTATTGTTTTTTATAAAGTTATTAGTCTTTTCTCAATGACACCCTTGGTTGTTTATTAACCATCACACCTATTTCTCTCTACAATAAATAATTAAAGGTATAATTGAGAAATAAGTAATTATTGTAATCTTAAACTATCAAAATGACAAATAAAAAAGAACAAATTTCATCTTAAAAACCGACAAGTAAAAAAGAACGGAGGGAGTACTAACAAAAAAAAATTAATTGTGTGTAACACACACACACATATATATATATATATTACACAAAAAGTTTGAATTTATTTTAATTTATTGTTAGTGTAGTAATTTTTTTACTTAAAATAAATCATGTATTAAGGATTGGCTAGTATAACCTTGGTAGTACTGTAACACTAGCTTAATGACAAAAAAAAAAGAATATACAATTATCAAAATTTACATGTCATGCCTTCCATATCCAATGCCATAAGATTTCAAAACTTTAGAATGTGTTTTAGAGAAAAATATGTTTTTACTCTCTATAAAACAACGATCGTTCAACTTTAATCCCTATAAAAATTTCATTTATTTTTAGTCATTGTAAAATACAAAAAAACGTGTACTTTTAGTCATTGGCTAGGGACTAAAAACACATGAATATTTTATTTTATAAGGAATAAAATTAAACGGTCATAATTTTATAGAGATTAAAACATATTTTACCCTATGTTTTTCTAAAGTGAAAGTTAGTCCTTAAAATTTAATCCGTCAAAAAAAAATATTTTATATAATATGTTGAATAAATAATAAATATACTCGCTCGTTTGCAAAAGAAGCTAATCTTGAGTGTGGCATCTCCATCTCTATAACACAGATATATTGGAGAAACCGGGAATACCTCATGTGAGGATAACGCTTCCTTCTGAGATACTACTAGTTAATTTTCTATATTAATTTGGGAAATGCGCTTTTGTAATACAAAAATACTAGATCTTTAGACGTATGCCCTTTTATTAAAGCAAAAAAGCTATGCTTTCACAAAGGGAAATACTGAGACATGATAATAATAGGAAAAACAAGGGTACACGTAAATTGAAGGTGGAAAGTTACAGATTTGACGACTCATGTCCCTCTTCTATTTTGGTCAATAGTAGTCAATGCGTTGTCTGCGACCAAAGTGTCTCGTCTTCCCATTTTGCATGCGTTTGTTTACACTTTGAAAGCAATGGCACTACAGTTGAGTACGTGAGCAGAGAAAATAAAAATAGTGAGAACACTAACTGTACAGAATTAAAGCCAAATATGCGCATGTTTTGATTCATTTTTGTGAGAGCCCAAAGTGATTCTAGAGACAAAATTGATTCGAGTAAAAATGATTTTGCCGATTTGGAACTTTTGTCTCCAATGGTGATTTTTAGCTTTAAATTTATTGTTTAACTCATTTTTACGTGAATGTATCCAAACATAAATCATTTTACATTCAACTCAGCTTTAAGCAAAATCAATTTATTCAAAATCAATTTTCGCCACCGTAAAACCAAACAAACACGTATAGTCACTTGAACATGACAATATAGAATGAAAATTGTATAAACTTTTCTTAATTATCCCTCTATTCCTCACTCTTAGTTTAGTTATACTTACTAACTTGAGAGATATGCTTTGTTATGCTTATCTATTATTAATTTTATAAATAATTGAAATCTATTACTTTATCTTTAATGAGTTTTTTTTTTTCAGGAATTACTTTATCTTTGGATAAATCGTTCCCTTTAAATCAGACAAATTCTTATAAAATATTATTTCTTTAAAAAACATTTGATTAGTTAATTACTTATTACTTCCTAAATGCCCTGTGATGTGTTTGATTTCGTATGCATGATAACTAATTGGCCTTGCAAAAACTCCTTTTACTATAATTATTATTATGATGATAAATACGAGAGCTTAACACTAATGCAACACATGCTGTCATTGACTGTCATCCTAGCTTAACTAAGAAACGAATCTTTTGCACAGTCTCCTCCTCTTTATATCTTATATCTGTAAAAAACTCCAATTTTCAGTCCTTGTTTTAACTTCTCTGTGAAGGCACTGAAACACACACACACACACACACAAAACAAGAAAGAAACTTTCCGCTTCTATAAATTCTTGTACCAAGAATTATACCTTCCCTTTTCTTTCTTTTTTTTCCTTCCATTTGATTGACTCCCATTTCTTTGGGGTTCTGTTCTGTCATTATTCTTCAAAATATAGAAGGTTCAATAAAATGGCACAAGAAAAGCCAATTCACGTTTGGTGGTACCTAATGGAAATATTCTTCCTTGTGTTCTTTTGTATGGCCTCGTTTGGCTCAGGTGTTGGAGTGAATTGGGGGAACATGGCAACTCACCAGCTTCCTCCAAAGAAGGTGGTTAAGATGCTTCAAGAAAATGGTTTTGATAAACTGAAACTGTTTGATGCTGACGAGTGGATTATGGCAGCTCTTTTGGGGACTGATATTGAGGTTATGCTTGCAATTCCTAATAATATGCTGGAGGATATTAGTAAGAATCCTAATGCCGCAGATTCTTGGGTTTATGAAAATGTCACCAGTTATTTGTACCCTGGTGGATTAAATATCAAGTTAAGTAGTTGTCCCTATCACTATATTCAACATTTATGAAAATGCCACCATTTTCTTTTCTTTTCCTTTTTGGTTTTGCATTTATTTTTTCTTTCATCCACTATGCTGCTAGCTTGTCTTTCAATTTTTCTTGGTCAAATTCTTGATAGTTTTCCCAAATTTTCATGCAAATCATTATTAAACACTGTGTAACAATGATTTTTTCATGCTCATATTTCAAGGAATGTTGATGAATCAAAAGTGCCTGAATTAAGGAGTTTGAATACCATTCTTTCTTTCTAGCTGGTTTATGATTTTGTTGATCGTATTTAATTAGCAATACAATATATGCTTTTGATGCCAATTTGCAGGTACATTGCAGTGGGAAATGAACCTTTCCTTAAGGAATATAATGGTACCTATCTACAGTATACTCTACCAGCTCTTAAGAATATACAAACATCCCTCAATAATGCTGGATTTGGTTCAAAAATCAAAGCCACAGTTCCCTTCAATGCTGATGTTTACTATTCTCCTGACTCAAATCAAGTTCCATCAGCTGGTGATTTCAGGCCTGAAGTCAGAGACCTTACAATTGAAATAATTCATTTCTTATACACAAACAATGCACCTTTTACTGTCAATATCTATCCATTCCTCAGTCTTTATGGAAATGATCATTTCCCCTTTGATTTTGCATTCTTTGATGGAAGCAACAAGCCACTTGTGGATGGTAATTCACTCTACGCTAACGTATTTGACGCGAATCTCGATACGCTTCTTTGGGCTCTAGAGAAGGCAGGATATCCAGACATGCATGTTGTAATTGGAGAAGTTGGGTGGCCAACTGATGGTGACAAGAATGCTAATATTCAGAATGCAAAAAGGTTCAACATGGGTTTGCTTAAGCATGCCTTGAGTGGAAATGGTACACCTAAAAGGAAAGGCATAATTGACATTTATCTATTTAGTTTAATTGATGAGAATGCTAAAAGTATTGCTCCTGGCAACTTTGAGAGGCATTGGGGAATTTTTGAGTTTGATGGGAAGCCAAAGTATGAATTAGACTTAAGAGGGTTACAAGAGGATAAGGGTTTGGTCCCTGTGGAAGGTGTAAAGTATTTGGAAAAGCAGTGGTGTATATTGGATCCAGATGCTTCTGATTTGCACTACTTGGCTGAGAGTATTGACTATGCTTGTAGCTTATCAGATTGTACTGCTTTGGGATATGGCTCTTCTTGTAATGGTTTGAGTCTTCAAGGGAATGCATCTTATGCATTTAATATGTATTATCAAGTAAATAATCAAAAGGATTGGGACTGTGATTTCTCTGGTTTGGCTATCTTAACAGATGAGAATCCATCAGAAAAGGGTTGCCAGTTCCCTGTGATGATCTCTCATGGTTCTTCTCATTTGATGCCACATAAAGGGCTTTTAGACATCCTAAAGAAAGCCTTTGGTGTATGTATTTTTCTTGTATTTTTACTATAGTTGACAGATCCAAGATGCCAAGGACCACTAAAAAATGTGTCTTGGAAGATTTTTACTATATATTGAAAAATTTTAGATTCCTGCTAGACAGCTTCTAGCACTTTCTTCTTGCTTTTCATTTTTTTTTTTCAGCATATAAAATAAAACTTCTATTTAAATCTCTATTTACCTTAGCCACGTGACCTAAGTTCAAGTGCCTTTTTTAGTACATAAAATAATAATAATAAATTATGCTTAAAGCTTGTGTAATGTTCCAAAGTCTAGAGGGCTGGATACAACTTCTAGCCCGAATCACGTAGTCTAGGAAAGTTAACCCCAGTTACCATAAAAGTTTGGGGAGTGCTGTTTTTTTTTTGATAGGCAAATGTTAGTTGTTAGTAATTGTTAGAAATGTTAGTTTCTCGGGTTTGAACCCAGGACCTCAAGCTTAAACTCCTTCAGCGTCCCTTAGCTCACCAACCGAACTACTTACTTGGGACAGTTTGGGGAGTGCTGTAACTTGGGTTCGATTCCAGGTGGCTGCGTTGGTGGGCGATACGTAAATTCCACCGTAAATCCTAGCTCAGGTTGGTGGTTCTCCCTGGCCCTGCACGGAGGTGAGCCTCCTCCAATCTCAACTTTTTTGTTTCGGAAAAAAAAAAGTTTAGGGAGTGCTACCTTCACCCCCCCACTTTTCCTACCCACACCCTCCATTTTTTGATTGGAATTACCCAAATAACCACCAACCCCAAACTCACTCCCTATTTCATTTTCGCACCCACATAGTGGCGACAAATCTCTCTCTGCGCACACCCTATCCTCCCTTCATTCTTATCTCCCTCTAGCAGCTCTTCTTTGGTATTCTTCCCAGGCGCCCCTCCATCGTGCCTCCTTTTGTTGAATTTCAGCCTCTTCTAGTTGCTATTCGACTCCTCCTTCTACGGTATGTTGTTGCCCTATTTTTTTTCTCGCATTTTTAGTAGTTTAAGGAAACTAATTTCTAGACGCACATTATATTGCATTCCGGAAATTAGTTTCCGAAATGTATTGTATGTTGGTTTTTCTATTCCGAAAACTAGTTTCAAGAACTCAATTTGTTGTATTCCAGAAATCAATTTTGGAACATAAAAGACTAACTTACAATGTCTTTCGGAAGCTAATTTCCGGAGTGCTACATAATGTGCATCCGAATTTTTTTTCCTACACTGGCTTTTTTGTGTGTTCTTAAAATTATTTTCAGAACACAATAAAACAAAAGAAAAATTGTTCTAGAAATTTCCAAAAACACAAAAAAGTATGCAAATCTGCAATGACTTCTCAATGTAATAATTGATTGTTTGGAATTTATTGCCTTATTGGTGTATAGGTATGGCATGCAGAGAGGCTTCAGTCGGGGCTACTGCCAGACGATAGAGATCGATAGCTTTTGCACGTAAGCACCATTGTTTTGAAAATAAATGTGTAGTTTTGAAAACTTAATTATGAAATGCACACATTGTTTACTTATGGAATCAAACTTTTGAAAGTGAATTTGTATTTCAGAATTTAGTTTCTGAAAGCCTTTGCCATCCTTATGTCACTGTAGTGCTTATCCTTCGCGGGCGGGGAATGTACAAGCCCAGTGTCCATGTGCAAGCCCAGTGGCCAGTACTAACATTTTTCTAGTTTTGTCCCCGAACATTTAGGCCTTTGTTAAACGCGCTTCCCCCATTAATTTTTCCACCTCCCCTCCCCATTTAACTGACGATTTTATCCCTAGTTAAACTAATATATCACGTCACCTTGTTGACGAATTTGCACGCCAACAAGGTGACAATAGAAAACCCACGAATTTTTTATTTCAGATTTAAAATTAAACAGGCGTCAATTTGTTGATGCACAAATTCGTCAACAAGTTGACGCGAGTGTTAAAATTAACACGCGCGTCAACTTGTTGACGAATTTGTGTGTCAACAAGTTGACGTGCGTTCAATTTTTTTAATTTAGCACCGTATCAACGCGTTCGTGTTGGCGATTCATTCCAATTCCATGACGACGCCGTCTTCTTCCTTCAGCAACCCAGATTCGTTCATCTAAAGAAAAGCAAAGCAAGAAAAGGAGGAAGAACGCAGTTTGCCTATTCCACCGCCCCCTACTTCCCCTTTCCCTTTGACCTTCAGCAACCCGCAACAACTCACTATGTTGCACCGTACGCTGCGTCTCCGGCGCGCCTCCAGTCGTTGGTCCCGTTCCAACTCCGGCGGCGTACTTCGTGCAACAATATCAGGTAGGTTTTTTTTTTTTTTTTTGCATTCGTGTTTGGAAATAAGAAAAAGAGAAGGTGGTGAAGATTGATTGATCGCGTTATGTGATTGAACTGGCACAACAGTTATTCGAGAGGGATGCAAAGATAATGGGGGAGGTGGGGATTGCGATTGCGAATGTGAAGGCAGCGATTGCGAGAATGAAGATGGGGATAAAATTGACTTTTCAAAGGGGAGGGGAGGTGGGGAAATTAAATGGGGGAGGTGGGGATAACAAAGGCCAACATTTACCATAAAATGCAACTTAAGTATCATATAAAAAAAAAATGCAACTTAAGTACAATAGTACTTATCTTACTTTCTTAATAAGAGAGATTAGTCCATTTCAGTCCTCCAAAAAGTTGTAAAAACAACAACACGTACTAAAAAAAAGGTAATAATACTCCACACTAACTGCAAGAGTTAAAAATATGGTGATAAACCGGTCAAAAAAAAATCCGGCTCCTCTGAAATGAACAATTTATTTTAGAGAGTAACATAAGCAATCCCAACCATTGATGAGAAAATCAATAGTTGGTATTAACTACATGTTAACACACTAATTTGTCTATATTTATAGGGCATTTTTAGGATCTAATTACACCATTTTTCACTGATTAATGTACAAAGGTATTCATTTATGTCTTATTGTGCAGAAATATCATGAAGACACCACTTGGAGTAAAAGATGCGAAAAATGATAAAAAAACTGGCTAGTTTTGGAGAGTTTTAGCACTATTGGACAAGCGGTACGACTTGACCTACCAACGATACGACCGTACCTAGAGCAGAATCCTAGTAAGGGCGTACCCCCTCAGTCTGTACCACCTGACGCCGATAAAATAGTCTAGTACGGCCGTGCCAAAGGCAGTAGGCCGTACAGAAGTGATGTCAGGGCAACAGCACGAACGAGTATGGGTCAACGTTATCTACGAAGCTTGGTACGACCATGTATATACTCTGTACGGCCCGTCCATAATCAGTGCAGATTTGAAGTCAGAAAACCTAATTCGTAGCCTAGTCTATAAATAGGGGCTCTTAACATGTTAAAAAGACATTTTGACGAATTTCTGAGTCAAGAGCCCCAAATTGAGATCTGATAGCAAACCCTTGCCCATTCCAAAGAATTCATGTCTCCTTGAAGCTTGATGATATATCGAATCGCTACCAGAGCTTGTGAGGACGCGAAGAACGTGCTTAAGGACCGTTGTTATACCGAAAGGGTGTCTCAGTTTAGAATTTATTCTCTTGTTATGGATTGTCCTGAATTCATATATTTGTTTATGTTATTATCATTAATAATGAGTAGCTAAACCCATCACTAGGGGTGATGAGGATCCTTTACAATACTCTTGATGTTTTGTTCTTTAGTTATATGAGTTTCTATTGATTGTTTGAGTATTTTATTCCTATTGTGCTTATTCCAATAAGGCCTGATCACCCTTTATTTAGTTGGCTTAATTGTGGTAACAGGATCATGATTAGTTAACAGAACCATAGGATAAAAGAACTCGCGCTATACGCCGGATAGATTAGGGCTTGTTTCTAACCAGTTATTAAGTTAGCAAACCCACCTGAACTTAATGCTTTTTCCCTTAGTTATTTCTTGGACCAAACGAAGTAATTAATTGGGAGGAAGGCTATTGTACGCAAGGACAACCTCTAGTAATTTAGAGTGGGTGGTTAGTGCTCTTACATGATAGATAACTCATATCAATTGATTAATAAACTCAAGGGTAGAGTATTGGTGAACCCGGTTATCCCTAGGTCCACCGTAACATAATTAAACCGTTCTAGCATTTAATCTGTTTACTGCTTTAATTCCAATTACTTTCAGTACTTTCTTAATCATAATCTTTGCTCGCCTAATAGAATAGAATCACAGTAATACGCTGGTACTCGCTCATTCTCTAGGGTTCGATATTCAGAGTCCTAATTATACTCTACTTTTATTACGAGTTACGATCAGATGTACTTGCCTGAGTCGCAACACTATACATGTATAACAATTCACCCTTGATTTTCTCATAAACGGTTGAATTACTTACTTTACTATCTACTCATTTTAAAGAATACAAATCAAAAAAAAAATATGTGGATAAAATACACTGCACACACTACAACAACTAGTGTCGGTTCAAATTCTCCACAACAAAAAAAAAAAAAAAAACAATTTGGGAGTGCATTCATCAATTTTTTGGTGTACTGTACATTATGATTTTGATCGTTGGATTAACAAGTCAACAACAGTGAGAGAGATAGGTGGTGGAGCATCAGTGATGAGGTGGATTTAAGCCGTTAAAATTTACAACGGTAACGTATGGATGGGACAGCTTAATTCAAAATAAATGCCATCATGTGAGTAACGGACAAACATTTTTGAATTTGAAGATCACACAAGAGAAGAGAAGAGAAACCGCTCTCCTTCTCTCTATTTCTTATCATTATCATCATCAGTCAGTCAGTCACGGACTTCCTCAGTCCTCACTCTACCAATGGCTTCCCTAACACAAGGAATACTGCTGAAAATGTTACAGGCAATGAACTCCGACACCCGCGTTACCGGCGACCACCGTTCCCCTCTTCTCCAGGTTATCGGCATCGTCCCCGCCTTAGCCGGCTCCGACTTATTCTCCAACGATGGCTTCTACCTCAACCTCTCCGATTCCCTTAACTCCACTTACGTCCTTCTCTCCCATCCCGACTCCGATCTCATTCTCTCTAACCGCCTCCAATTAGGTCAATTCGTTTACGTTGACCGTTTCCATTTCCACACTCCTCTCCCCACCGTTTCCAACATTCGCCCCCTCCCTACCCGCCACCCTTTCCTCGGTACCCCTGAACCCCTCGTCGCTCGCATTTCATCTTCCACTCGTCATTTCGTTATTCAACCCCTCTCTGATTCCGCTGATCCTCTTTCTCTTTATCTCTCCACCAACACCCCCCGTTCTCCAAACCCTAACCCTAACCATCATCACCAACAACAACCGTTACCAAACAATTCAAGGAAACCTCTTGCACCTCGTGACAATTTACCTGCTCCGCAGAGATTCTCCTCTCCGGCGACTGCCAAGAGGTCGCAGTCCACCGGGAGGAATAAGAATGTTTCTGCTGAGAGAGATCCTTCCCCTGCCGGAAAGGGGAAAAGATCGGCGTCGCCGGTGCCGTCGAAATGTGTGGTTCCGAGCTTGGTCTCTGCTCGTGAGGAGAACCGGAAGGGGTCGAGGGAGGCTGCCATCATTGTTCCGTCCAGGTACCGGCAGCCGTCACCCACCGCGAGGAAGCAGCCGTCGCCCAATCCCCGACGGGCTTCGATTTCTCCCGGGAGAAGGCTGTCCGGCGGTCTTAAGTTTTCGCCCGCCGTCGTGGATTCCTCCGGTAAGAAGAAGATGGTTGCCGGAATCTCTAAGGTCTCTGATGCGCTGGTTGGGTCTGCCAAGACTGCGAGGAAGAACTGGGATGAACAAACAGTTGAAGCTGAACCCAAAGAAAAGGGTACTACTGCGTCTAAAAATAAGATTGACCCTCAATCAATTTTGCGTACTCAGGTAAATAAATATCAAATTTTAAATACTGAATTTTGTCAATGAATGATGAATACAAAGTAGAATAGAAACTATGAATTTATATTGATAGTTATTTCATAGTGGAAAACTGCAATATATAAATTATGTAACTTGTATTGTATTTCCCAGGCTGCAATGTCAAGGCGATTAAGTGATGTGAATAGTCAAAAATCCGGTGGCAGTGATTGTTCGACCAATGAGAAAACTAAAGTGGGTTCTCCTCAAAGTTGTTTGGAGACAGAGAAATCCAATTTTGCAGCTATGGGCATCACCATTCATGAAAAGAAATGGACTGATGGAAGTGTTCCGTTAGATGCAGTGTCTGCCAAACTTTCAAATCTTGGAAAGGTATGGCTTTTGGAAATTTACTATTGCTTTTTAGTTATATTACAATAATATGGAATGGACAGATTGTGCACCCTCTAAAGTAAAACAAAAAAAAATACAGTGTGACAGTGTGATAGATGATACGTGTTATTCAACCATTAATTAACCATTATTTTGTTGAATTCACCCATTTTAATTTTATGAATAGTTTGATTAATTGAAATATTTTCTTGTCAATTGAATTCAGGAAGCAATGCAAAGGAAAGCTCTTGCTTCAGCAGCAGCTGCTGCAGCATTAGAGGAGGCCAATGCTACTGAATGTATAATAAGAAATTTAAGGTAATGATTACACTTTGATCTGAATTTTTATATTGGAATGGGTCTATTATCCTTCAAAGTTTTTAGTCCATTGACATTGCCGGTTTTCAATTTAAACCTTCAATAGTCCATTTTCTCTTAAAGGGTGTCAAAATTCATATCTTGTTTGCTTACTTCATCTTTAATGGCTAACATGAATAACACTTTTTTTTTCCTGCCTGTCTCAGCATGTTTTCAGACCTCTGTTCTGTGAGCCAGGCCAGAAATCCTTTGCCAACCATAGATAGATTTTTTACCATCTACGATGATGTCCTAAGATCAACAGCCATGGCTGAATCCGTTGCTAACAATTCTGAGACACCTGATGACAGCACTCCAACTGAGCAATCTAAATCACTCTCTCTATGGGTTGAAGCTGCTTTGGCCACTGATCTTCAGATAGTATCCCTTCTTACTGAAATTGGCTCTGATACTCCATCAGCACTGCAAAAAAGCTTGTCAAAACGACACTCTCTTAGCACACCTAGGAATCATCTGAAGGTTTATTCATCTCCACAATCCAGTCCAAGTGCAGGTGTGTGGACAAGAGGCAGTGGAATGAAAGACACAGTAGAGCTTGGAACAAGTTTGTTGTCTGAAATGCAAATGTGGTTTCTACGTTTTGTTGAACAGTCCCTTGAAGCTGGATTTAAAGTGTTTGAAGAGTGTATCACTGATGGGAAAAAAGCGTTGCCTCTGGATGGTGGCTCCATTGCTGTTGTTTTATCACATTTGAAGCGTGTAAATGCATGGCTGGACCGCGTGGTTTCCAAAGGGAATGACTCACTGACAGATAAGATTGAAAAATTGAAGAGAAAGATCTACGGTTTTGTTATTCAGCATGTGGGATCAACTTTTGATAATTCTGCTTCCCCTGTTTCATCCTGAATTTTTGTATTTTTATTTTTTGTTTATTTAACTTTGTGTTTGGATGTTGAAATTGATGAAAGGAAGAGCTTCTTCTATCATCAAATTGATTATTGTTTCACTGTAAATCCGAGTATGGTTATTACGGTTTTGTTATTCAGCATGTGGGATCAACTTTTGATAATTCTGCTTCCCCTGTTTCATCCTGAATTTTTGTATTTTTATTTTTCGTTTATTTAACTTTGTGTTGGATGTTGAAATTGATGAAAGGAAGAGCTTCTTCTATCATCATATTGATTATTGTTTCACTGTGAGTCGGTTAAATTTAGAACTTGTTTGTCATTTTATCAAGCACTAGACGATGTGC
This sequence comes from Calophaca sinica, assembly GCA_037113605.1. Classification (NCBI taxonomy): domain Eukaryota; kingdom Viridiplantae; phylum Streptophyta; class Magnoliopsida; order Fabales; family Fabaceae; genus Calophaca; species Calophaca sinica. The sequence continues at coordinate 22,582,980 of CM073731.1, read as the reverse complement.
TGCTTTCTGTTGTAAAAAATTACAATCTTTAGGCCTTCTTAATATTCTTCTGAAACAAGGGAAGAAAAGAAATTTGGATTCTATGCAGTCGGAGGGAGTACGAATTCACGCATTCTGGCGACCTAGGATGGCTTACAAAATATAAACATATTTTATTTTTTTAAAATCCTAAAATACCGAGCTTGAATCTCGACCGTCCGATTATGATCGGACAACCGAGATTGCCCGAATGCGCGAATGCGCGCTTTCTGCGACTGCAGAGAATCCGGGTATGAATTCACGAAAACCCGGAAGTGAGCACTATACGTGTTTTGACTTTCACGGCGCAAAACCCTAAAAAAAAAAGGCACCCAAAACATCACCAGTTTTTTATAAAAAGGTAAACTAATGTTATGCAGAAAACGCATCCTGATAGGATGTGTTCAAATGACACGAAATGCACAATTTAAAAAAAAAAAAAACTGCAAAACAATGCTACAAGCAAAAATCAATATCCAAATCTAACTTAAAAAAATCCAAGTCTAGCTACTTATTTATCCAAGCATGATGGTGTAACTTCGGTTAATGATGAATGAGCAACATTATAGCATGAATCTTGTGACGTAAAAGCATGACTTCAAAATCATGCAGAGACTCCGGGTATGAATTCATGAAAACCCGGAAGTGAGCACTATACATGTTTTGACTTTCACGGCGCAAAACCCTAAAAAAGAAAAGGCACCCAAAATTACATGCCTAATGGCATCACCAGTTTTTTATAAAAAGGTAAACTAATGTTATGCAGAAAATGCATCCTGATAGGATGTGTTCAAATGACACGAAATGCACAATTTAAAAAAAAATAACTGCAAAACAATGCTACAAAGTAATTAAATGCTACAAGCAAAAATCAATATCCAAATCTAACTTAAAAAAAATCCAACTCTAGCTTCTTATTTATCCAAATGGTGTAACTTCCGTTAATGATGAATGAGCAACATTATAGCATGAATCTTGTGACGTAAAAGTATGACTTCAAAATGATAGCAACATTCATTCTAGCATTAGCTTCAACAAATTTTCCATTCATATCGTGAACAACCATATCTCTTGCTTCTCTTGTCCATCTCTTCAAAATGTATTGATCTAGAATTTGTTTCACATCCCATATATTGAATACTTTCAAAATATTTATTTAAACTCTTTTTAAATAAATATTTATTGTTTTGGTATTTGTAAAAAACTTTCTATACTATTTGAAAAAAAAAATCTATAAAAGTTTTTTCAAAGTGTTTTTAAACCCTTTTCAATTATTATTATTTTTAAAACTCTTTTCTAAAAAATATTTTTCGAAACAGTATTTGTTTTAACCTTTTTATCATAACTTTTTGATAAGATATTTATCTTATAGGATAAGATAGGTTATGTTAATTTATTATGATAATAAGAGTTTTAGATAACTCATTTAGAGATTAGGATATTTCAAATTTCAATTTTTTTTTCCTCAAATTTCAAATGTTTGTTAAGTTTTTGTTTTTGTTATAATACTGCTATATAAACATGAACATGAGATCAATAAAAACATGTTATCTTTGCCATATTACTGGCTTTACATAATTTAACTCAAGTTTTTGGTGGGTGTAAAGACTCTCTTTTGGTTGGAATCGTTGTTCTCAGAGGTGTCAAGTTTGCTGTAGGGGTTGAATATGTACTTTCGTCTTCGTCATTCTTGGCTTTACAACCTTAGAGTGACATTAATTTGGTCATAGAGCCAAGAACGGTGAAGACGAAAGCGCATGTTCAATTCAAAAGAACAAACTTGATGTTTATGAGAATAACAATTCCAGCCTATCTATGTACTAGTCAACAAAACCAACTCTTTGTCCATGTGTAGAGTGTATTAGTTCTTGGATTCGGGAACATAGTTGGTCAGTATTTCTCCAAGGATCTCAATTTATGTTTCTTTCTTTTCTTTTTCTTTTTAGTTTTTGATGGGTATTTCTCTAAAAGAGTCAATGGCATGCTTCCCCTGAGCCGTATGTTATCCGTTTCAGAAGGGATCAAAGAGATTAGATTTAATCAAGTTTCAGCAAATAGTCATCCCTAGAATGGTGCTTTTATGAGTCTTTATTACGAGTTTAGTGACTATATTTGATTACATTGCAGTCTTTATTTTTTATTTCAGTTCCAAACTATATATGTTTTAAAATAACTTCTTTAGAGCTTACGGTTTTTCTTGGTTTGGTGATTTTCCTTTTACTGATTTATGATTATCTTGCAGGCTGGTTTACTTGCATGAGGCAATTGAACCAAAAGTTGTCCATCGAGATTTTAAGTCAAGTAACATTCAAATTGATGATGGGTACTTTTGGGTAAGCACTATGTGTATAGATTTAGGACCTGTTTGTTTTATGATTTTGAACTAATTTTTCCCGTGTTGTTTTTCATTTAGTAAGGAACTATGACTGATGCTCTTTAACATTTTTTGTATATATTTTTTCGCAAATAGAGAAGTCACATAGTTATATATTCTTTTAGATTAATTTAATCTAATCATGAATTGCATTGCAAACCAGACCAATTACTGGAAGAGACCCCATGCATTGGATGTAGCCGCCTAGTAGCTGAGGTGTGTCATAATGATAAGTAACATGTAAAGAAATCATTCAAGACTTTGATGTGCTTATATTTATGTATATTGTTTGTGGATAGTATTTATGTATATTGTTTGTGGATATTAAGAGTTAACAAACTTTCATTCTCTTCACAAATACATATCTTCGCTTGACTTTTAAATGTGGAGGATGGGATATACATTAGAAATTCCCCTCAAGTGCTTGGCAACTTTCATTCTCTTCACTAATACATATCTTTATAACTTGAATTTTAAATGTGAAGAATGGGATACATTAATTAGAAATTTCGCTGGAGTCAGTGGTGATCTTCTCAGGAGCTCAAAGATGCTACGGTACCCCTCAATAAAACACAATTTTTTTTATATACCACTCATACCTCAATTATATATTTTATTATTATTTTGTGTTGATGTTATTTTGAATCTTTGATAAAATTATGAGTAAATGTCTAAATTGGTCCCCAACAAAAACCACGGAGACCAATTTAGACCCTGAAAAATGAAAAATACCAATTTAATTCTTAAGAATCTTAAATGTGGGTCAAATTATTTCCTAATAGGGACTAAAATGTCCCTAAAAATTATCCTAAAAATGACTTATTTGACCCATATTTGAGATTTTTAAAGACCAAATTAGTATTTTTTATTTCTTAGGGACTAAATTGGTTTCCATAATTTTTGTCGGGGACCAATTTGAATATTTACTTAAAAATTATATATGGATCTTATGAATTTCAATTATAATATTTTAATTAATAGTTGTTGCTCCCCCTAAAATTTTAGACAAGCTCCGCCACAAGCCGGAGTACTTGTCAACTTTTATTTGTTTCCATAGCACCCTATCTCTCACTTATATTTTGGATTTTCTACGATAACATTGGAATGTGTCTTTCTCTCCAATAGATTGGTCTCAGCACAATAGAAAAGCAATTAGAAATTGCCACTGTGGAGAATATCACTACTTGAAATAAGCTTTTCTTCTGTCTCTAGCCATGGCAGAGCTAGCTATGAATGAAAGCAATACCAGAGGAAGCAATATGTGATTGCCACTATTCTTTTATTCCTATTCTTTTTTTATTCTGTATATAGTATATAGTTTTTAAATTTCTAAATTTTCTTAAAACAACTGTTCTCGTATGGAAATGGGGGACCTTGAGAGGAGGTTGAAGGTGGTGGCTCCGCCGGACCGTCGTGGTGGTGCCGCCGGTGGGTGTACCTACAAAGTCACTCCAATACCAAAGTTAGCCCCCATGTCATAGAGTAGTAAAATTAGGGTTATGAGATCTTACCTTTGTCTTGTGGGGTGTCCTCTTATATAGAGGCTTATTGGGCTTTATGATGGGCCTCCACATTTAGGCCCCAAATGAGGAGTTAAGCGAGGGAGGCCGAGCTCATCAAAGGCAGCCAACTGATTGTGTTGTATAGTAGTCCGTCGACCTTTCCTGAGCTTCACGCCGACTGAGTAAACGGAACAGTAATCAGCCGGCCTTGCCTATACTGTTCGGATAGGAATCGGTCGATTCTCCTCGGTATGAAGATCGGTCGAAGGTTGGATCGCTACCTCAGATCAGAGGGTGAGACCATTCTGAGGTCTGTCCGGTCCAACAACAAATTTTTACAATTTAAATTTTATAATTTGAAAACGCTTTTATAACATTTTTTTACTAGTGTATTTGACCCGTGCAATGCACGGGTGAGATTCGAGGTTGTCAGCTCAAGTTTTATGTACAAAATAGCAAAAAACGTTTCTAAAAAAGTGGAAAACAATATGTGTGTGTGATGTGTCACGAGATATAAATAATATATGATACTTAAAATTTACTTTATTCATCGGCAAAGTAAAACTGCAATAGAAAATAATAACAAAAACTAAAAAAAATAACTTCTAAAAATTATATAAACAATTTGTCTATAATACGATGATTCGTGCTCTGCACGGTACATATTAAAATAAATAAATAAATTTTTCAAACAAACACATACTAATATTTTATTTTTAATAAAATATTCTTCAATAGTAATGTAGATATGAATGTTCTTTCATGCTAAATATTTGTACTTTTTACTTTATAATTTGAATATTAATAGTGTGTATATATATATATATATATATATATATATATTAATGCATTTTCATGTAAAATATTCACCTTTGTGTGAAAATATATGATTTAATTAATTTATCTTAAAATATTCATTAACATGTGACATACATACATACATTTAAATCTTATTATGCCTAAGACTTTCATGAAAATATTTTATTTTTTTTCTTTGTTACATAAAAATATCTTGATTTAAAAAAAAGATTAAAAAGTTACATACAAATATTTTTATCTAAAAATAGCAAAATATATTACGCAAACGGTTGATAATTTAAAATGATATACATTTTAATAATTAATCATTTTATATTTTTTTCTGCAACATTATTTCTCTAATTTATTTTGAACACTTTTTAGGTACACCTAATTATTATGTATTTACATTTTCTTATTTAAAACGAATTTAGAGTAAGTTTATTTGTATCAAGTCTTAAAATGAGCAAAAAAATAGGATGTGGTGAAATGAAATTATTTAGACTTAATTTGATTATTAGAAAATAATATGAATTGGCCACATATTCATATTTTGAAATAAATTATTATTAATTAAATTTTGAATAAAATTTTCTAAATTTGAAATTTGAAATAAATTATATTGCATAAAATTTTGAAATTAAATAGTAAATTATTATTAAATGATAATTATATTTTGAATAGTAATCCTTAATTTATATTAATTATGTATTATATATTTTGAAAATTATAATTTAAAATTTTTAATTTAATGTAATAGATTTTAAAATTAGATTTTAAAATTTTAAATAAATTTGCATTAATTAAAATTATAAATTTGACATTCTAGATTTGATATTTGAAATAAATAAATATTGAAATTTGACATTCTAGATTTGATATTTGAAATAAATAAATATTGAATAAGATTTAAAATAAATTTTTAATATAATTTTAAATAAATAATATCTGATATTTTAAAATTTAGAACATAGGAAAGGTTTAGGCGGGAAAATAAAAACATTTTTTTATAAGATACTAGTACTTTAACCCGTGCGATGCACGGGCCAGTTATCTTAGAATGACATTTAAAAGATAGTTATATGCAAATAACATTAAAAAGAGGATTATATTGGAACAATATTAATAAAAAGATATTTATATGGAGGACAGATAAATATAATTTATGATTTGAAAATTTATGTTTATCATATTTAAATTTAAATTTTAACATAACTTAGTTACAAAATTAACTTAGTTACAAAATTAATTTTATCATGTTTATCAGGCCGCTGGTGATAACCCCAGAGAAATAAAAATTAAGAAGTAAATTATATCGGCAACCTTCCTGTCAATTTCTTCAAGCCGGTTATGAAAGATGTATCTTTTCAGAGACTTGGAAGTCTCACCCCGCGTGCCCACTAAAATGTAATAATTAAATAATGATTAGTACAATGTATAGGTTTGTGGGAATAGCGAAACCTGCGGAGACTCGCCGTAGAAAATAGACATAGTCACCTATATGTCTTGTTATATATGACTTCTTGTGAATCTTTCGGTTCATAGTAGTGATCATAATGCAAAATATGGTGACTCATTATGCCTCTTGTTGATTTTTTAAAAACAAAAAACTGTTTTTAAAAAGTGTAATCAAACATGCCCTTAAGTGTTTAATTTGGCTGTCAAATTTTTGTCTTCTATTCTTTTGGATTAAGTTTACAAAAGCTCCATCTTAGTCTGCTATCATACGTGTCAAACTCATTGAATGAGAACTAAATGTTAGCACTTCAGAATTTTAATGAAGACGTAAGATTTAATCATTCAACAAAATGTGATGTGACAAAAAAACAAATCTAATGCAACTTTATCTGAATTTGAAGCTCCAAATTATAAAAGAGAATGGAATTCGTGATTATGAATGACATTAAAACTCAAAAGCAATAAGAAAGGGGTTCATTTAAGGTGGTGTCGATACTCTACTCGAGTTTCATACTTGCATGTCCCTTGAACAACTACATAATGTTAAAAATAGTACTAAAGAAGTTCAAAATGTATTTGTACTTTGACCCTTGGCAATCATTACAACTGACCCGCATTCCCCGTGTAGTCAGCAACATGTGTAATATTTACTCTTATATTTCACCACTTCAGTCGTCAGTGATGGCCTTTCGATCTCTTCTATTTTTGTTATTTTTAAGAACAAAAATTAATTAAGGTTGTGTTGTTAGACCAAGCATAAATTGTACCTACGTATACCAACTTGTATATTATTTGGATTTGGATTAATGGAAACATAAAAGATCATCCTAACATAACTTTAATTCCAAACAACATTTAGAAGAGAATGTCATGTCAACTGTAATAGGAAGCTATCCATTGACAGACTTGTATATTCAAAGATTACATGTATGTTGAGTTACTAACAAGAATAATGAACAAATATCAAAGGCAACCAATACTAAATTTTAATAGCAACCAAACCAATGCAATAAAGTCAATCAAACAAGGAGTAGAGAGTAGGAAGAATAACACCGCTATTTGGTTACGCAGTTCGGCCCCAAAAAGATGACCTATGTCTGCGGGAGAGAGCAGCCCTCCGTTTCACTATCAAAGAGTCTTTACAAGAGATTACAATTGCTTTGAACCCCTTTACAATGTCCAAGAAGAACAAACCCAAGAGTTCCCAATCCCCCTCTCTTTTCCTCTATGAATAACTCTCAAGAATAACAATAGAGAAAGCCTTCAATCCTCCCTCTATGATTCCCTAAGATCCCAAGGTGTTTAACAGTGTTTCCCAGCTCCTAAAACCTCACAAAGACGCTCAAGAACGGCTGCACACAACTCTAGAAAGACTGCACAATTCTCCACCTTGACTTCAAATCAGTGGTGATGCTCAACTTTATCCATCAACCACTAGCTGCTCTCTCCATTAATATGGAATTACGTCTCAACGCAATTGATCAAGTCCAATTGATCCTTGACCCTTGATCTAGGAAGATACTCGGTGAGCTTCTCACAACCATGCATAATCCCCAAGTCACCAATCATATCCTTCTTTGCCACTCCACCTTGAGTTGTCTTCACATGCTTCAAACCGCCTTTCAAAGAGCCATACCTCCTTTTCCGGTTCTTCCCAATATTTGTTCCAAGTGTCCTTTCCACAATGCCGATATCCTTCATCTCAAATCCAGAAGCTAACTTCCCCTTGAGCATACCAATCTCCTCCTTGCTAGAACTTGCCTTTTGAATATCATTCACACTCTCCAACTCAAGATTGACCTTACACACAAGCCTCTCCTGACTCCTTGTACCTTGGTTCTTCAAACTCCGGAATACCTTCCGTCTTCATGAAGTTCCACTTGCATCCAACTACCCTTGACTTTTCCGGTAGATTCACAAGTTCCCAAGTCCGGTTCTTCTCCAATGAATTCAAACCTTCATTCATTGCCTTCAACCGTTTCTGACTCCCCATGCTTCCCATTGCTTCACTGAAGTCCCTTGGTCCCGAGTCTTGAACCTCTTCAGTCACAAACAAAGCATAACAACCAAGATCAAGATACCCAGTATCTCTTGATTGCCACAGTCTCCCTCCTTTCCCTATCTCTTGCCAACCGATAGCAGGATCCACTGTTTGTTGTCTTCCTCTAGAACACGATGGTGGAGGACTATCCTCCTCTTCATCATTCCGGTCTCACTAGTGGTAGACTCCACCTCAAACCGAAGTTTTCTCCACCTCCACTTCGAGCTACTATCCTCCGTGTCTTTGCACTTCATCCCCATGCGGGTCTCATCGAAAGTGACATCCCTGCTTATGATAACCTTTGACCCTCCAGATTCCAAATTCCACAACTTGTATCCCTTCACACCCTCCGGATATCCGATGAAGACACATTTCACAGCTCTAACATCAAGCTTGTCCTGCTTGATATGCGCAAAAGCCAAAGCTCCGAAAACCTTCAACTTGGAGTAGTCTGTCGGTCTCCCACTCCAAACCTCCATAGGTGTCTTGAAGTTTAACGCCGTTGATGGACATCTGTTGATCAAATATGCTGTTGTACTCACAGCCTCGCCCCAGAAGCTTTTAGGCAACCCAGCTGCCAAAAGCATACTCCTCACCCGCTCCAAGATGGTCCTATTCATGCATGTTGCTAGGCCATTTTGATGCGGTGAGCCTTCCACGGTCCTATGCCTCTGAATACCTTGTTTCCTGCAAAACTTATCAAAATGCTCTGAAAGAAACTCCAGGCCATTGTTAGTCCTTAAAATTTTCAGTTTAGTTCCTATTTGATTTCCTATGAGAGTATGTCATTCCTTGAACTTTTCAAAGGTGTCACTTTTATTTTTCAAAATGTGAACCCATACTCTCCTAGAGAAATCATCAATCATGGTGAGAAAATAGGAACCTCCTCCATGAGTTGTCACTCTTGAGGGACCCCAAAGGTCCGAGTGAACATACTCAAAGGGCTTGCTAGAATGATGCATGCCACTTCCAAACTTAACCCTATGTTGTTTGCCTAGTATGCAATTATCACAAAATTCTAGCTTATCCAATTTATCATTTCCTAGCAAACCTTGTTTAGCTAGTTCAACTAAACCTCTTTCACTAACATGCCCTAACCTTAAATGCCATAGTTTAGTTTTATCATGCGGAGCTTGACTGGCTAATGATGCATGCCCTATAACAGTAGAACCATCTAATATGTATAAACCACACATTTTAGACCCTTTAGCCATTACTAATGCACCATTCGAAATTTTAATCATGCCATGTTCAATCCTAGTACTATAGCCTAATCCATCAAACATGCTTATAGATAAAAGATTTCTTTTTAGTTCAGGAACATACCTCACTCTTGTAAAAGGAATTCACGGTTGTCAAACATCTTGAGATGAATCGAACCCATACCTTGCACCTTACAAGCTCGGTTGTCACCCAGGCGAACGACTCCACCTTCTTTAAGCTTCAAAGTCTCAAAGTATTCCTTCCTAGGACACATGTGATAAGAACATCCCGAGTCCATGACCCAGTTCTTTTCAGATTCCAAACTCGACACCACTAGAGCCCCCGCACTCTCATAACCGTCCTCCATAGCAATTGCAACCTCCACAGAATCACCCCTGCCCCCTTTCTCAGGACAGTCCTTCTTAAAGTGACCGGTCTTGTGACAATTGAAGCATTTATACTTCTTATTGTTCCCCTTTGACTTGGATTTCGACCTAGAATTCTTCCCTTTGTTGTTGTTTCCTCTACTCTCACTTCTTCCCCTTGACACACTTAAGCCTTCACCACTATCATCCACTTTCAAGTCTTGGAGCTTGGTTAGCTCCTTGGTCCTAATGGATTGTTGGACCTCCTCCAAAGTAATAGTGGACTCCTTGCCATAGAGGAGTGCATCCTTAAAGTGTTCAAAGGATCTAGGCAGCGAATTCAATAAGAGCAGATCCTTATCCTCGTCATCGAGCTTCAAATCAATGTTCTGCAGGTCATCAATAATTTTGTTGAATTCTGCTAGTTGCTCCACAATAGGTTTGGTCTCTACCATCTTGAATGAGTAGAGATGTTGTTTCAGACATAACCTGTGGGCCAATGACTTGGTCATGTACAACGATTCTAACTTTGCCCACATCTCCGTCGCGGTCTTCTCTCTTGCAACTTCCCTCAATGCCTTATCGCCAAGGCACAAGATAATGACACTTCTTGCCTTATCTATCATCTCCTTCTTCTCTGTTTGAGACAGGGTGGCCGGCATTCTTGTCTCACCCTTCAAGGCTTCAAAGCACTTCTGTTGAATAAGGATTGCCTCCATCTTCACCTTCCATAGACCGAAATCGTTATTACCGGAAAACTTCTTGATGTCCCATTTAGTACCCATGGTGCACAATTGAATTATTTGTTCCTTCCCACAGACGGCGCCACTTGTTGAGTTACTAACAAGAATAATGAACAAATATCAAAGGCAACCAATACTAAATTTTAATAGCAACCAAACCAATGCAATAAAGTCAATCAAACAAGGAGTAGAGAGTAGGAAGAATAACACCGCTATTTGGTTCTGTGATTCGGCCCCAAAAGATGACTCTACGTCTGCGGAGAGAAGCGACCCTCCGCTTGACTATCAAATAGTCTTTACAAGAGATTACAATTGCTTTGAACCCCTTTACAATGTCCAAGAAGAACAAACCCAAGAGTTCCCAATCCCCCTCTCTTTTCCCCTATGAATAACTCTCAGCAATAACAATACAGAAAGGCTTCAATGCTCCCTCTATGATTCCCTAAGATCCCAAGGTGTTTAACGGTGTTTCCAAATTTCTAAAACCTCACAAAGACGCTCAAGAACTGCACACAACCCTAGAAAGATCGCACTGCAGATCGCACAATTTCTACAAATACAGTTTATAAAACCCGACTGTGAATCGATTCACAGGCATAGGTGAATCGATTCACCTAGTTAAAAAAGCTTCCCCTGCACGAATTAATGAAATGAATCGATTCATGCAAGCTTCTCATGCGATTCACAGATGTGTACTTCGATTCACAGAGTCCCAAACATGCTTGAATCTATTCACATAGCTAGGGAATCGATTCCCAGTGTTCAAGAAACACTTTCAAGCAATTCCATGATCCTCCAAACTGATTTTAAGGCACTCTAAACTCCACAATTCTCCACCTTGACTTCAAATCAGTGGTGATGCTCAACTTTATCCATCAACCACTAGCTGCTCTCTCCATTATTGGAATTACGTCTCAGAGAAATTCATCAAGTCCAAGCAATGCTTGAACTTTGTTGAATTCTGCTAGTTGCTCCACAATAGGTTTGGTCTCTACCATCTTGAATGAGTAGAGATGTTGTTTCAGACATAACCTGTGGGCCAATGACTTGGTCATGTACAACGATTCTAACTTTGCCCACATCTCCGTCGCGGTCTTCTCTCTTGCAACTTCCCTCAATGCCTTATCGCCAAGGCACAAGATAATGGCACTTCTTGCCTTATCTATCATCTCCTTCTTCTCCGTTTGAGACAGGGTGGCCGGCATTCTTGCCTCACCCTTCAAGGCTTCAAAGCACTTCTGTTGAATAAGGATTGCCTCCATCTTCACCTTCCATAGACCGAAGTCGTTATTACCGGAAAACTTATCGATGTCCCATTTAGTACCCATGGTGCACAATTGAAGAGAATGTCATGTCAACTGTAATAGGAAGCTATCCATTGACAGACTTGTATATTCAAAGATTACATGTACTTACAGCTTAAGCCTTAAATGACTCAAGGAATTAAAGATACACCAAAATAAAAATAGTAAAAAAAGCACCAGCACATGAGGGATGAGTCAGTGCAGCAGTTCTGCAAAATATTACTAAAAAATATATTTTTTTCCTAACATTGACAAAAGATGAGAGAAATCAATGAAAAGGTACACATGAATGGAAAACACCCACTCTAATAGACCCATTGACGAAGCAAATACATATATGCTTTGGCCATATCTAATTTTAGTACATGTTCATGCTTGACATCTTCTACCTATTGAGGCAAAGCCTACCCTTCCTTTTTTAATGATGCTTCTAGGTGTCTTATCTGTGACTCAGTAAATGGGAAAGCTTCTGCACCATATGAGAAGACCATGAACTTCTAATTCAAACTAATGACTTTGCCCTCTAGTCTCATGAGAACCAAAATTGGAATTCCCTTTATAACAAAGAAAGTGAAAGTTGTCATATAGAGATGAAAACATCACCAAAAAAACAATAAATTATAAATTATCTGTCATCACCATGTATTTTCCTGCTCAGTTTTCCCAGCATGAGGAAAAATATATGAACAGATAATAATTGGTGAAAAAGAAAAGGAAGATGAAAAAAGTGAAAAAGCAATACAAAAAGCAGAACAGTTATGCAACAAGCTATTTCCTATTGTTAAAACAATTTTACTCAAGCAAGAGATTTACATTTACGTTTATACTCATCAGCATTATGTCAAGCATGCCTCATATACAAAATGTCAAGCAAACATTTCCCTAACAATCCCTTGATCAACAATTTACTTAGACTAAACTAATCAAAAAATTAAAACAAATCAAGGAGAAAAAGTGAGAACTCAAATGAAAAAAAAAGGAGAAAAAGAAAGCTAATAATGTAAATGCAGAAAAGCATTACAACACTTGTTACTCTCATACTTAAATACCAAGAGGCAGAGAAGAATGAACATTCAATCAGTTAGGATAAAAAAATTCAACTAACAGTCCAACACTCGCCTCATCAGCCAAGTGAAGCCTCTTGTTTAAAAAATAGTCCTTGTTATTGCATTTTCTGCAGCCAGCCAGTAGAAAAAGCTTCACCATATGTGCAAGGTAGCGTGCCTTCCTATTCAAGCCTCTAATGTTCAAAAAGACATATATGCTTAGGCACTGCTCAAGTTTCGTTGTAGTTCCATTAGCAACCTTCTTTATAGACTTTGAGCCTAATGTTCTTCCTTAGAGGGCTATTTTGTGCTTGGACCTCTCTAGATGACAACTTTTCACTTGAAATGCTTCCCCTAGGAGTCTGGGTAGACCATATATTGAAAAGAAGAAAATAATTGTTTAACTAACTCAAAAGGCAAAGATAATGAAATTGTGGTATCTCAAACTAATACCAACTAAAGTACTAAATTAAATAGCACAACTTTCACATAAAATTTAAAAGAGGAAAAGAAAAAAAAGGAGGAGAAAACGAAGATGCAATCAAATCCAACAACGATCAGTGTTTGACATCAAAAGTTGCTCAAAAATAGAAATATTGAACTATACTTACCAAGCTATAAACTTCAGGCATAAGTCAGACTTGGTAGCAGCACTGATTTCAGAAATAAATTGAAAAGTCCAAGTCATCTGCCGAACTAAAAACAACTATTAATATGCATTAGCCAAATTTGTTTACTCATCGTATAACTTCTCAATCTTCACTTACACCTTTTTAGCTAATACAGGAGTCATCAACTCAACCATATATAAATTATAAACAAAACACCATTTAAGTAGGCCAAAATCTTTCCATCCGAATTTCAGAGCAATTAGGGTAATAGGAAGTTCATATGAAGTAGCACTTCAAATTCGAATTTTCAGAGTTTCTCTTGTGTTTACATACAAATATTTGGTTTCCAGTTTATTTCCGCTTTACTATTCCATGGGGTTTACCTTTGCAAAATCCAAAAGCTGAGATTTAAAAATCAATTACGATTATGAAAAAGTTGAATAGTTACTGATAATTTCATAGATAAGGGTCTTTCTATAGATTCACAGTTTGTCATATAAACCTTTAGATTCACATGTTAATAAGGACGTGTCATGTATTTGAATAATAAGTCAAAGAATAAAATGAACTCAGCCTTAAAATGTTTAAGAATCTTAATCTTAGAGCTCAGCCATGTCAGATCAAACTTTTTAATAACATGATTTTGAAAACACCCCTCATAGGAAAACCTCCTTCTTGTTTTATTGCACAAAAACAACATAACTATACAAATACTTACCATGCATCATCTTTGTCATCCATCCTAATTAATGCATGTCAGAATGAACTTCATGATCATGATATAGTCAACAGTTCACCCTATGCCATCATGTTCCTTGAGATATGCAAATCACTTCTTGAAGTGGTCCACAACACTATTCAAAATAGATGTTAGGAAAAAAGAAGGGGTGAAATCAAAGGCTGACCTCACACACTACATAAAATTTGGGTAAACACAAACAAATAAAACTAAAATAAATCTATCAAAATTAAAATGTATGAAAACTACAAATATACAATCCAATACAGAATGATTTTGTAGTTGTAATTATAAATCCACAAACCTATAGCAGATACTTATTTTTGCATTCAAATCCACAAAATTTAACCTGAAAATTGAAAGTCAAGTGGATTTTCACTAAAATAGAAATAGGAAAAGAAAACACGTGAAATTAGAGAAAACATTAGAGTAAGAAAACACGAGAAATCAGAATGGCTTCCGGTGCACTACAAGAAAATTATCAAATACATGAATTAACACAGGTCATTGATCAAATACAATTAGTCTCTAAAAACACATAAGCAAATATCATTTAATCATGGGAGTTACAACTTACATTGGAATAAGCAATAGATTTGAACTTCTTGATTTCACCGTTTGGATGAATGTCCTCAATAGTGTAGCCAAGGGGAGCTTTGTAGAATACCGATTTATTACTACTGAACTTCTTGCCTCCTTTGGATTCCATTAGATCTTTCAATCCTTAAATTCCTCTACAACCTCCAAAGCTCGAATCTTAGGATTTGTCTTCCTTTCAAGGTATGCAAGTCCAAAGAAAAACAAAAAGAATGAATTATTATTTAAACCTAAGAGGGAAAGGAAGATACTTGAACAGAGGTCGCCCTAGTCACTGCTCCAGAATAGCCTTGGCATGACATTGTTACTTTGAGGACAACAGCCTGCAATCACAAGTGAAAATTCTGATTAAAATAGCAGAGAAAAAAATAAATAATCATCTTAACCCCAACACCCACATATAAAAGAAACACATTCATCCTGTGAATTTAACAGGAACTGGAATCAATTTAAAAAGGAAATCAATGGAAGATTGAGAGAATGAGAGCAAAGCTGGGCATCAGGAAAAAGGTAGGAACAAAAGATTAATCTACTCTCATTAGTGAATAGAGAAAAAGAATGATCTATTTCACCATTGCTGTTACAATGAGATTATAGTCACCTTCATGTATCTGAATCTGACATAACACCCAAAAAAAAAAGTAATCTGTGTAACCGTGTAAAGTATCAATTGAAGGCCATTACTATGTTTGCATGCAGCAACAATGAATGTTATATCCAAGGATCATTGATAGAGTAACTGATGGTTGATGAAAAACTAAATGCATGCAAAAAGCAACTGAAAGCACTTCAATTAACTCTTAAAAAGTGAAACAAAGTACTGTCTGCAACTTCCTAGAAGGGCCCCTTTGAAGAAAAGTTGAATCTTCTCTTAGATAGAAGAAGAGGATTGGCTCTCAGAAACTTTAGCAAAACAAAAAATAAATAATAATAAACAAACTGTCAGAAACATTACCTGTAGAAGATGAGAACTTCAACCAAGAATTTTAGTTGGATAAGTATTTTTCTCCCTTACTGCAAGCGGTAACCTGCTCTACCATATATTTTGTCAAAATACCAAACATAGCTTACTCATATAAATGAAAACATTCTGAAGCACATGGTTGGATAAATCAATATTGCCACAAAAATGAGTAAATAAACGATCCAGAATAGCATCACCAACATCATTCAACAACAAAGACAAAAATAAAAAGGAATGAAACCTCAATTTTTAAAGAATCAAAAACCAAATACATGAAAATAGATTCCATCAAACAACACCGAATCCCATAAAAAAGTTTACAGGAAACAAAATCCTTAAAGTAAAATGAAAGGAAAAATTGAAGACCAGAAATTGAAGAAAACAAAGGAAAAATTAAGTAACTGAAAAAATAGCAACCATATGGATTTACCTTGTTGAAGAAGTGGTCACCCATATATACCCAACCCTGTCGACCACATTTTTGCTTTACATTTCCAGAGTCTGCATGCATCCCAATTTCAGATAACAAAATCCGCCATTAGCAGAACACAAAATAGAGATAACGAAGAAGGGAAGATGGAAAGTGGAAGTGGTGAATAAGGGAGGAACTGACCATGGAGGAGGAGGAAGAAAAAGTGATTGCGGTCTGAAACTACGGCGTGGTGGCGTTGTTCTTCGAAGCGGTGGTCGCCGGTGAAGGTGCTCCGATCACTAATCTTCTTACGGGGTTTTGTTGCGAACAGTGTGAGGAGTCTTTTAATCGGTCCAGTTTTTCCGTTGGTGGCCCACGGTGGTCGGAAAACTCGCCTGAGAGGCACGGTGTTCGTCCATCAACATTGCTCTTTCGCGATTTCGAAGACATGGATTTGTAGAGGATGAAGAGGGGAGAAGAATCGTGGTGGTGGTGCGGCCAAACGGCACCGGAGGACGCCGAAACCGCGCCTGAAAGGCCGTGGCGGCGGAACTGGTGAGTGAGGTGAGAGAAAGATGATTTTTTTGTTTTTGTTTTTGTTTTTGTTTTTTTGACTGGAGTGAGGGAGAGAGAGACGATAGTTCTCTCATTTTAGAAATGAAAATGGGTGAAGGAAAATTAGGAGAGAGAAGTGAAAGTATTGGTTGGCCAATCAGAGTTTTTTTGCTTATGATTCCATTGGTTATTTAGGATTTCTGTAATCCATGAAGGATAAGGTATCAGGATTAGACGTGCGAAATGACCTTAATAACCTGCATTTTGGGTGGGAAAATGGCAAATAGTTTTGGAGGGAATAGCACCTCACTTTATAAGTATTAAGACTAGTGTAATAACCCGTGCCTAAGGTACATGCACAGATATCGACTATAAATAATTATTTTTTAATTTTTTTAGTTATGTTTTCTACTATTTTTATGTTATATAACTTTTTTTCTAAAAAGTTTTTGAAAAGTAACTTCAAAACATATGAATACATATATAGTTTTATCTAAAATATAATGTATATGTCTTATATTATCCAAAGTGTTGTGGATATATTCTTTTAATAAATATAAAATTATAAAATCATTTAAATATTAGAGTTAAATATGTTTTTAGTCCCTAAGTGTCAATCCACGTTTTGTACACGATATAGCAAAAACTATTTCCAAGAAATAAAGGAAAAATACATGTGTGTGTGATTAGATATAAATATTATCAATATAAATATTATCTGATATTTAAAATTTACTCTATTAATTGGCAAAGTCAAACTCTAATAGAAAATAATAATAAGAACTAAAATTGAAAATATCCCCAAAAATTGTATAAAAACTTATTTATAATTTCCAAAAAAAAAACTTGTTTATAATACAATGATCCATGCCACGCATGGTACATATTAAAATAAATAAATAACAAAAATTTCTAAATAAACATATACTAATATTTAATTTCTATTATAATGTTCAGCAATAGTAATTTATTTATAAATATTCTTTCATGCTAATATTTGATCTCCTTATGAAAAACTTAGAAACCATTTTCGTGTGTATACGGAAAACTTATTTCACACTCTTAAGTATTTTCCTTTGAATAATAATTTATAATTTAAATTAAATATGATTTCAAATATTTCTAAAAATAAAAATGTGTTTCATTAAAATTATTGTGAATAATTAAGGTAGTGACACGTGGCAAGAAAAAAAATCATATATAGTAGTCTTAATAAATAATATCTGAGATTTTAAAATTTAAAATATAGAAATGGTTTAGGCAGGAAAACAAAACTCTTATACATATATATAATATATAATAATATAATAGTTAATAGATGGATAATATAATTAATTTCGAGATTAATTTTTAAAATTTAAAATTTGAAATAAATTATCTTTAAATATAACTCTAAATTAAGATTCCTAGATTTAAATTTTGAGTTATATTATATAGAATAAATTTATATTTTAAATCTAATATAAAATATAATATATTTTATAATTAATTTTTAAAAATTTTGATATTTAAAAGAATTATAATTAGTTAAAATTATAAATAAAAATTTCTAGATTTAATTTATAAGAAGAAGTTTTATAGATTTGAAACATGATATAAAATATACAAATTATACAGCATAAAAGTTTGAAATTAATGTTGAAGTTTTTGTTAAACGATGATTATATTTTGAATAGTGTTCTTGAATTTTTTTTAATAATTATCAGAAAACTAAAATAATAAAAATTTATATCAAATAATTAATTTGAAAATTAGATTTTAATAATTTAATATTTGAAATAAGTTAGCTTTAATTGAATTTCTTATTTATTATTTCTAGATTTGAAATTTGAAATAAATAATATAGAATAAAAATCGAAATTAATTTTCAATTTTCAATTAATTGATCTTCATATTTTGAATAATGGACTATAAGTTAAATTAATTATAATTTAAAATATACCTGAAAATCAAATTGTGTTCATTTAAAATTATTATGAATGATTTAGGTTGTGACGAATGACATGAAAAATATTATATATAGTAGATAAAATAAATAATTTGTGAGATTTTAAAATTTAAAATGTAAGAATGATTTAGCCGGAAAAACAATACCTTTTTTAATATAGATAATAGATAGATAGAATAGAAATTGATAGATTTTTTGAAGTTAATATTTTAAATTTTATATAATGTAATAGATAATAGATTTCAAAATTAAATTTTTGAAAAAAAAATTAAAAAAATTTAATATTAATTAAAATTTAAAATTCGGCTCTCTATATTTAAAATTTGAAAACTTTCTTTAATAATTATAATAATAATTGATTTAGATAGGGGTGAGCAACAATATACCAACTGACCGAAACCCGGAAGAACCGCACTGAAATCAGGTGCAACGGGCGGGTTTAAATGAACTTTGGGTTGTCGAATTAAGAATCTGGAACTTTCCAACCGTCGGTAGCCGAACCCGACTGAACGTGAGAGTGCAGAGTAGAGTTGGACACTGTTGAGTTAACGAGAAACAGATAACTTCAATGCATCCCTGGTAATGGAGCTTTTGAGTTTTGAGTTCGACCAAGCACTGTAGTCTTAGGAGAGAAGGTGTTGGACTTTTGCAAAAACAACCTAGCCCAATTTCTTTTTCACTAGGATCAGTGACATGGTTGGTTAAGCACCGTCAGATCTGATATCATGAGGATAGTGAATTGAATGGTAGAGATTATTTGATTTTGTGTTTCTTTCCTAGTTCCTAGCCTAGAAGGGCATGAACTGATAAAAAAAGACTACAAGGGCTTGGTTTTTTTTTTGCTAAATAGAAGGGCG
Source organism: Calophaca sinica (assembly GCA_037113605.1). Classification (NCBI taxonomy): domain Eukaryota; kingdom Viridiplantae; phylum Streptophyta; class Magnoliopsida; order Fabales; family Fabaceae; genus Calophaca; species Calophaca sinica. Next base: position 22,563,445 of record CM073731.1, on the reverse strand, counting down.
TGACTTTTTTTTTATAGTTTTTAGAATAATATAATTAATTTAAATACTAAATTTTAACCATTTTATTTATTGTCTTCTCGATAAAAATTCCAGCTTCTCTCTAAACATTGTTTCCACATCTCTCTTCTGAATATCGGCCCACCTCCTGTCATCACGATTCTACGAGATCTGTCGCGATTTGCAACCACCGTGCAAAGCAGCTGCTTTATTCTGTCTCCCACGGTGTTGCTGTGAGTGACCGTCTTCTGCTGTGTTGTCTCCCTCCACGCCGGCGTGGATTTCTTCAATTCTGTGATATCTGCCTCTGCACTGGTGACTCGTAAAACCCAGAGATATGGTTCTGCAATGTTTTGTGTTTGTAATTTTCTCTGTATTGCATTTTTTAAGATTGCGAACTTGCAGAAAGTATTTTGCTTTTACCCCTTTGCAGATGTTTCTGTATCGCAATTTCTTCTAGCATTTGCTTCTTTTTTTGTGTCTTTACTCTTCATCTGAATGGAGAAAAATGGCGTTAAGATTTTACTTCTAAGGTTTCAACCCGTGACAACCCACCCGTAAAAACCTGTCACCCGTTCTACTCGTAATCCGAACAAACCGAAGGCACATATGGACGTAAATTGGCCTATATTTAAGGGTTTTGGTTTTCGTCGGATTGGCAATTTTTAGTCCGAATCCGACCAAAACCGACCGATGCTCAGCCCTAGATTTAGATAGCATAATCGGTTATAACAAAGTTTTAAATTTTAATTTCAATTTTAATTATATCTACCATAGATTTATTTTTAAAACATTTTTATTTATTTTAAAACTATTAAATTCAGCTATTTGTTTAAATTTAAAATAAAATATTTCGTTTTATTTTAAAAAAATAAAAATAATTAAAAATCGTAATAAATTATTATAAAAATATATCTATCATGAATTTATTTTTAAATCATTTTAATTTAATTGAAAAATATTAAATTTAATTAAACAAAATTTGTTTGAAAATAATAATAGATTCAAATAGATTTTGTTTTAATAAAATAATTGAAATAATTGAGGTGGTGACACGTGGCATAACCGAATGCAGCACAACTTTCTTATATATATATATATATATATATATATATATATATATATATATATATATATATATATAATTGATAATTGATTGATATAATAGTTAATAGCTAATAGATATATTTTAAAATTAGTTTTTTTAAATTTTGATATTTGAAAAAATTATAATTTGTTAAAATTCTAAATGAATTTTTCTAGATTTATTTTATAAGAAGAAGTTTTATAGAATTGAAACTTGAAATAAAATATACAAATTATATAGCATAAAAATTTAAAATTAATTTTGAAATTTTTGTTAAATGATGATTATATTTTGAATAATAATTATATTTTTATTAATAATTATCTGAAAGTTAAAATTTTTAAAATTTTTATCGTATAATATTTTTCAAAATTAGATTTTAATAATTTAATACTTGAAATAAGCTAGATTTAATTGAATTTCTAATTTCTTATCTGTAGATTTGAAATTTGAAATAAGTAATACAGAATAAAAAGTCGAAATTTAATTTCAATTTTCAATTAATTGATCTTTATATTTTGAATAATGGTCTATAGTTTAAATTTATTATAATTTGAAATATACCTGAAAATCAAATTGTGTTCATTTAAAATTATTGTGAATGATTTAGGTGATGACGCATGGCATGAAGAACACTATAAATAGTAGGTAAAATAAATAATACATGAGATTTTAAAATTTAAAACGTAGAAATGATTTTGCCAAAAAAATAAAACCTATTTTTATATAGATAATAGATAGATAGAACAGAAATAGATAGGTATTTTGAAAGTTAATATTTTAAAATTTTATATAGTGTAATAGATAATAGATGTCAAGATTAAATTTTGGAAAATTTAAAATTTAAAATGAATTAATATTATTTAAAATTATATATTTGGTTCTCTATATTTAAAATTTGAAAACTTTCTTTTATAATTATAAAATTGATTTAGATAGCATAACCGATTGTAACAAAGTTTTAAATTTTAATTTTAACTTTAATTATATCTATCATATATTTATTTTTAAATTTTTTAAATTTATTTTAAAAATAATAAGTTAATCTATATGTTTCGATTTAAATTAAAATATTTTGATTTATTTTAAAAATTCAAAAATAATTAACTAATAATTTTAATTTATTTTATGAAATTAAATTCATCTATTTGTTTGAAAAAATAAAAGATAATTAAAAATCATGTTAATTTATTTAAAAAATATGTCTATCATGAATTTATTTTTGAATCATTTTAATTTATTTGAAAATATTTATTGTTTTAAATAGAATTTGTTTTAAAATAATAATTGATTCGAATAGATTTTGTATTAATAAAATAATTGAAATAATTGTGGTGGTGACACGTGGCATAACCGAATGTAACAATCTTCCTTTATATATATATATATATAATTGATAATAGATAATAGATTTGTTACATAAAAATATCTTGATTTACTAAAAGTATTAAAAAGTTACGCACAAATATTTTTATCTGAAAATAGCAAAATATATTACACAAATAGTTGATAATTTAAAATGATATACATCTTAACAATTAATCATTATATATTTTTTGCTACACCTAATAATTATGTATTTACACTTTCTTATTAAAAACGAATTTAGAGTAAGTTTGTTTGTATCAAGTCTTAAAATGAGCAAGAAAATAGGATGTGGTGAGATGAAATTATTTAGACTTAAGTTGTTTATCATAAATTAATATGAATTGCCACATATTCATATTCTGAAATAAATTATTATTAATTAAATTTTAAATGAAATTTTCTAGATTTGAAATTTGAAATAAATTATATTGCATAAAATTTTGAAATTAAATAGTATATTACTATTAAAGGATAGTTATATTTTGAATAGTTACTAGTGTAATAACCCGTGCCTAGGCACGGGTACGGATATCGACTATACAATATTTATTTTTTAACTTTTTCATTTTTTAATTGTGTTTTCTACTATTTTTATATTTTATAACATTTTTCTACCAAAGGTTTTTGAAAAGTGACTTCAGTAGATATGAATATCAACATGTGAATACTTATATAATTTTATCTAACTAATATAATGTATATATGTCTTATATTATCCTAAGTGTTATAAACATATTTTTAAAATAAGAAAAGACATATTTTTTAATAAATATAAAATTATAAAATCATTTTAAATATTAGGGTTAAATATGTTTTTAGTCTCTATAAAATTACAATTTTTCAAATTTAGTCCCTAAAAAAATTTAAAAGAAAAATAGGGAGTAAAAATGAACAAAGTTTATTTTGGATTAAACTTGAAAGATCGTAATTTTAAGGGACTAAAAACATATTTAATCCTAAATATTATAGATCTAATTTAATATTAAATAATATCGTCTTTCCAACAATAATATCGACCATCACGTTCTGTCACTCTAGCCAAACAATTTCTTTGATGGACAGCCACGATATGACCATCGTGATTTAGAGTCAATGTCTTCTACTACTCCTAATGTGAAAAGACAACTATCTTGCAATAAAAATAATCATCATTTAAATATCAAATCCATTTAAAAATTTAATCCTTTTATGCTCAAGCATCTAATACTAAATTAAATAAAAGATACGACAATCCTAAAAAATAACAATAAAGTATTAAATTTTTGGAGAGAAAATGCTTAGAGCTACATAATATAAATGGTTAATAGTATAGTTTTTTAGAAAGATATTCATGATATAATAATAATAATCATAAATGTAAGAATTAAAACAAAAAATTTAAATAAATAACAATTTCAAATATGAACAAAATCATACATGCATTTACTCAAAGTCATACTGGGTCATAAGTAAAGCTTTAAAAAAAGAAATCTATTTTTGTGCTAACAAAAAGTACCTTATCTACTGTAAAAAAAGTACCTTATCTACTGTAAAAAAAAGTACCTTATCTAGTTGGAGATAATTTTAAATGATTCTTTCATTCAAATAAAGTGACCTATTTGTTAAGGGATGTCTTTAAAAAATAGGATCGTTGTATTAAAAAAAACGGTTTCTGTAAAATTAGAAGTAAATGTGATGACCCACATTGTAAACTGATTTATTAGAATTGAATATTTAATTAGAGACTAAATATTTTGAAAAATAATATTTTTATCTGAAACAATATTTCAGTATTTCATTTATTCACATTGTAGAAATAACTCTCTGAACAAATTTAAAAAAACTGTTTATGAAACCTTATCAGAATGTTGTGATATAGCAATATACCTGTTGACATTTTTTCAATTCTGAAATTGTTTTGTAAGTAGACATGTTTAATAAGTCATTTTCCAATGAATATGCTGGATCTGCAGTCAACTTGGGTAGTGTGTAAGACCTGTATTCTAAGTTGAGATTTAAATACCTGACAAAAGTTTCATTCAAAATTAAATCAAATTTTAAATGAAAAAAATAATGTGGAACTGCATATAAGAATATGGTCTCTTGCATTGAATATTAAAACTAGTAACTGGAACGAAGTTGTTGAACTTCGAGAACATCAATATTTATTAATAGTTTTGAATTGTAGGGTGTGCTTGATGCTCCCATATTTCCTAAAAGTCCAAAAAGTTACAATATTTAATAGACAACATATAGATAAACATTATAATATATGATAGTAAAAAAAGGCTTTACTGCAGTTTTGGTCCTCCTATTTTTAGCAATTCGTAATTTTAGTCCCCAAATTTTTAATTTCGTAATTTTGGTCCCCTAATTTTTAAAATTTCTGACATTTTACCCAACACTAAAATTGGGTCAGAAATTTGCTGATGTGGCAAGTGAGATGTTGATGTGGCATCTAATTGGAATGTCCAGGTGGCATTTTTGTGACAATTAGTTGCCATGTCATTAAAACTGAATTAAAATAACAAAATAAATCATTTAAATTAATTTTTCAAATAAAAAAACAAAGTTTCAGAAATAAAACACATTAAATCGAATAAAAGGGAACCCTAAAGAACCCTAATCCCAAACCCAGTCTTTTCCTCGACCCGTTTCTTCTTCTTCCTCTCATTCGAAGCGGTCTTCTTCCCCACTTCCCTCGACCCGTTTCTTCTTCTTCTTCTTCTTCTTCCTATAAGATATAGTGATGTCTCAGTTCCCTGTCTCAAGCCGTTCTTCCATCTCGTGAAGAAGAAGAACGAGTTACAACTATGGAGTCGAATCTCCTCTCACGACGTCATGGACGAATGAAAACCCTAGCCGTAGGTTTTATGGGCGTGGTTTATTTCAGGTAGGGATCTACATTCTCTGTTCGAATCTCCTTCAAATGTCCATTTTCTCTTCTTCCCTGTTTTCTGATTTGCAGTAAATTTTCATTTATAGGGGAGAAAGGAATGCAACTTCTTTGATTGGTTTGACGAGGAGATGATTGATCGTGCAAATGAGGTTATATTATCTCTAATGAAAAAGATTTATGGGTTGAAGAAGAAGGATTTTGCAGCAAAGAGGGTTGAGGAAGAGTTGAAGATGAAGCTGAAATGTGTGTGGATTTTTCTGGCATTTTCTCGGGTCATTGTAATTTTTCTGGTGTTTGCATTATTTGCAACACATTTGATGAAATAGGGTTATGTAAGGGGTCATTAGTGTCTCTGTTATGTAAGTGTTTAGGGTGCTTTTGATGTATTGGAATTGTTTTTTGGGTAGGGTTTAGGCCTATTGTGCCAATCAACTTGTAATCAAATCAATTTAATGTAATTCAATGTTGTTGTTGTTGTTGCACTTTGAGGCTTTTGTTTTAATGAATTTTAATGCAATCAATGTTCAAATCTGCAATGATTTTTTTGGTTTAGGGTGATTGGTTTGCAGCACCATATTAAAACAGAATGTGCAATGACCATTGTTGTGGTGCACTTTGATTGGTTTGCAGCACCATAACTATGCAGAATTATGCAGCAGAAAATTTAAGGCCAAAACAGCATTCAATTATGCAGCCGAATTATGCAACAGAATTGAAGGCCAAAACAGAATTCTGCAGTTACCATTAAACCAGAATTAAACCCTAAATCAAAATTATGCAGCAGAAACTTGGGAACATTGACAATAAACCAGTAACCAGTGAAACTTGGGACCATTGTTGAACTTTCATAAATTATAACATCATTTACAAACCATATTGTGCCAAGGTCATATACAAAACAGTAGCTATGCTAAGGCCATACATAAGTTCAGGGCCATACAAAATATAATTAGGTCATACCTAACATTAAGGCCATACAAAATATAATTAGGCCATACTAACATTAAGGACATACAAAATACAATTAGGCCATACAAAAGGTTATACAAAACAGTAGCTGACAACAACAACACAATCTAATCCTAATTATCCATGGCTTGTGATCCTTGGCTTTTAGGAGCTTGTGATCCCTGTGATAAAACAGTTGTTGCCTGTGAAGTTTGTGGTTGACTTGATGCTTGTGTTTGTGTTTGGCTTGATGCTTGTCCTTGTGCTTCAGTGTTGACCCGTGCTTTCTTTTGCCTTTGGTGAAATACAAAAAATAAAAAGTAGCAGTTTGATGAAAATAACAAGCAAACCATCAATATTAAATTACCTTATTTCCACCTTTGGGAATCTGTCTATCAGCAGCAGTTTTCCCCTTGCATGTCCTTTGGTTGTGACCAAATTGTCCACATTTTTTACATTTCACAGTTGACAGCAACTTTGGCAGTCTGTGAGGATTCTTGGGCTCATCATTAGACTTATTCCTTTTTTTCTTGGGCCTGCCTGGTGCTCTTCGCATAGCTGGGAGATTTATGGGCTCAGTATCTAAAATAGGCCATAACTTGGGACCATTGGATGGCAGTATGATGTGTGAGTATGTACTCAAAAAAGTGCTTTTCCTTAAACACAAAACAAACAACCTGTCAAAATTTACACAAGTATAATGAATCAGCAGCAATTTTAAATTATGTTAATGTCAGAATTTAATACCTATAGTATGATGAAACATAATCCTCTGGATCAACCTTGTTATGCCACAAGTAGGCAACAACATGGCAACATGGGATCCCAGTCAAATCCCACTTTCGACAAGCATAAGTCCTCTGCTTTAAATCCACCACATATTTGTCAACTTCGTTTGACACTTCAAACAGTGTATAATCATCATCATCGTGCCAGTAAGGAGTCCACCCATCAGATGCTCTCTTAGCCTTTTCCAGTGTTGATTGGATCTTCGGACATAGGTTGCCTCTGTATCTGAGCATGAGATCCCTCTGATCAACAATCCGTTTTGTGATGTATAGCTTCAGTGACTCAAGCAATGTGATGATAGGCTTGTCTCTGTGCTCCAATATTGCCTTGTTGAGTGCTTCACACATATTGTTTACTTGTAGGTCACACTGACTATCAGTGCTATAGTGAGACTTTGTCCACATTGCAGGTGGAACTTGCATCATAACTTTCCATGCATTCTCATTCATATCCTTCATTTTTTGCATTGCTCTCTGCCAAGCTGGAACTGTTGTAGCTCTAGCAGCCAACCACAGAACTTCTTTCATTTCTGAACCAGGGTATTTCTTTCTCCAATTGCCATACAAATGCTTAACATATAACTTGTGCTCCACATTGGCTCCACATCCCAGCTCCAATTCATCTCCTCAGCATGACCTTTCGCATACATTTTTGAAGGGTGATATACAAAAATGCCCCATGGTGTATACGTAATCTCACTTTGACCACCTCTGCTGGCCTGTACAATCACAAAATAAAGTATATAATAAAGGGAAAAGTGGCCTAAAACAGTTCCTATGCGGACAAAATAAAGCAGCATCAAACACAAAACAAACATATAAGGACAAATCAACATAAAATAGCCATGACACAATCTAATGAGACAAAGGAACAGGATAGAAACCATCACATGGCAACCACGACAGAAAAACACCACCCAAAACCCCTCTTTTATACGTAGCAACAACTTCACCATAGGATTCTGAGTAAACATACCTAGCATAGCATTTCTCATCCTTTTTCGTCCATGAGGAGGCATAAGGATCTCTTTTGTTCCTACCAAAATGCTTGGCCTTCAAATCCATCAAGATGAGATGCGACGAAGATGAAGTCGCAAAAAGGAGGACGAAGAGGTACACCGCTCCTTCAGTTTAGGGTAACGAAAAGAAGGAGGAGAACGACGATGATGGGCGTGTTCGGGTTTTCCAGATTACTGAAGAACTCCCATGGTAGTGTCGATGAAGATGAGAAGGGGACGGTGATTCTTATGATTTAGGGTTCCCTTTGATCCGATTTAGTGTGTTTTACTTTCTGAAACTTTGTTTTTTTATTTAAAAATTAATTAAAATGATTTATTTTGTTATTTTAATTCAGTTTTAATGACATGGCAACCAATTGTCACAAAAATGTCACATGGACATTCCAGTTAGATGCCACATCAACATCTCACTTACCACATCAACAAATTTCTGACCCAATTTTAGTGTTGGGCAAAATGTTAGAAATTTTAAAAATTAGGGGACCAAAACTGCAAAATTAAAAATTAGGGGACTAAAATTACGGATTGCTGAAAATAGAGAGACCAAAACTGCGGTAAAGCCTAAAAAAAGGCAAGACAGACTTTTCAAAAATTACCATTATGTAATTTCATCTTAGCCAATTATAATAACAAAATCACTGGAATATCTAGATTTTAGAGAGATATTCTAGAAGTTGATTTGCGAATTCCTCCCATAATGTGCATCTTAGCTTCTCTCTTCCCCTACAAAGAAAATTTGAATCACAAAATAGGAAACTATGCTCAATTAAAATAAATAAATAAATAAATAAATGAAAATACATGAAAATGTTACTTACTCGAGATCACCCAATTGAACAACTGCATAGCAAGTTGATCTGCCATTTCGATTGTATTCTATGAATTCACCTTTTGCAGTCAGTAGTCCAATGATATCTATACAAAGCATATCACATTTGACATGAAAATCTATTGACTATTGTTAAAATATCACAAATAAATATACTTTAGATGTACCAACTAAGTGTGAATCCTCCCTATCAGCTTGGAAAATATCGATATAGGGTGTAAACTTGAATCCATAAAAAAAACATAAGAATCATCAACCGCCTTTATTGTCGTCATCATCTTAAAATAAAGTATGTATTGATGGCACGTTGGTTTGTATTTCTAATTGTTAATAGCAACTGTGCTATCTCGTAACATCTGCCCTCAATCAACATAGGTTCAAATCTCTTTGCATGGTTGCTCCACACAGTGCATTAGATTTTTTCCAGCTACATAAACAAATAAAGAAGTTAACAAATAGATTTATAATCATGTTACGAACATAAATAAAAAAAGAATAATTTGAGACATACACTCTCATCCATGAATATCATGTCGATAAAATCTGGTTGGTCTGGTTGTTAAGAGTTTGACACTCTTCATAGCCGAATAATCCTAATCCTAAACCTCCATAACTTTTGACCAATCTTAGTGTTTATCCTAGCAATTTGATCATATTTAAAAGACACGTGGCATAACCGCTTGTAACAAAACCTTAAATTTCAATTTTCTTTCAATTATGCCTATCATGAATTTATTTTTAAATCGTTTTAATTTATTTTGAAAATATTCAATAAATTTAAATAGAATTTGTTTTAAAAATTATATGATTTAGATAGCATAACCGCTTGTAACAAAACCTTAAATTTCAATTTTTTAATTTTAATTATATCAATGATAGATTTATTTTTAAATAATTTTAATTTATTTTAAAATTAATAAATTAATCTATTTGTTTAAATTTAAATAAATTATTTCTACTTATTTTCAAAAAAATAATTAAAAAATTGTATTAGATTATTTTAAAAATAAAATTTATTTCAATAAAATTTGTTTTATAATAATAATTGATTTAAATAGTAAATCTCTTGTAACAAAGCTTTAAATTTTAATTATATCCATCATAGATTTGTTTTTAAATCATTTTAATTAATTTTAAAAATATTAAGTTAATCTATTTGTTTTTGTCTAAATTAAAATATTTTAATTTATTTTTAAAAATAAAAAATAACTAAAAATCGTATTAATTTATTTTAAAAATATTGAATTAATTTAAATACAATTTGTTTTAAAATAATAATTGATTTAACTATATTTTGTTTCAATATTCGATATAACAATTGGAATAATTTTAGGGTTGACACGTGGCATCCACTTGTAGCAAAATCTTAAATTTCAATTTTAATTATGTCTATCATGAATTTATCTTTGAATTATTTTAATTTATTTGAAAAATATTAAATTATGTTAAATAGAATTTGTTTTAAATAGTAGTTAATTCAAATAGTTTTTTAAATAAAATAATTGAAATAATTGCAGTGGTGACGTGTGGCATAACCGATTGTAACAAAACATTTTTATATATATAATATAATTGATTCATTTTGAACATGAAAAACGCTAATATAGTTAATAAATAAAATAAATAATATCCATTTAAAATTTAAAAGATGGAACAGTTTAGGTTAGGGTTTGTGCGCTGGTCGGATTTGGTCGGTTTCGGCCTAAAAAACTTGATCTGTGACAAACTGAAATGTGTAATACACGAACCATCTCCGTCCGTTTTCGTCAACGATTCGTCGGTTGCCGGTTTTGTCGGGTGTCGGTTTCGTCGGTTGGGTTTATACGATTTGCAGATAGAGAAGAGAGAACCAAAGAAGTGAGAGAAGCAATAGCATGAAAGGGGTGGACTCCAACCACCGCTCCGCCGTCGTGAGGCCAGTAGCTGTTGCTCAGCCTTCGTCGTTTGTCGCTGTTGTTGATGACAATGTTTTTATCTTTGAAAATAAGAAGGGATTTGGGCTCCGAAGATGAGCAAATGAAAAGTGAAAAATGAGTTATTTTGCTGGAAGTTGAAAGGGGGAAAGATATTGACCATGAAAAGCTCTCACTGGTTTTGTGTGTTTGTAAGCATTATGAATTGCTATGACAAAACATGGGGCAAGGAGCGTCACGTGGTTAAAAGCGTTGAGACTTTTTTTTATGTCACCTCAAGAGTGCAGACTTGATGTCATGATAAACAAACACATTAAAATATAATCCTAGCCATTCATTATATCCACATCACATATCCTCCTCGATTCAGATCCAACGGTGCTCAACAAAATAGGAGAAAGACGTTTTCGTTTCAGATTTTGCCGACCTCCTCGTCACTTCACTCCATGGCTTCACCTCTCTGCTTTACCTCTGCGATCAACCAACTGATGAGCTTGGTTTTTGTCCTCCTCACCTTCACCAATGGTCAGATTCAGTCACCGGTGGATCAATTTAGACAAACCCGAAGCTGCCCATTTCTATCCATCCCAATCTGAATCCTTCAACCCGGTAAACCGATTACCCGAAATAACCCACCCACGAGCTCTGTTTTGGTCTCGGGCTTTTTGGTTTCTGGTCTGAGACGGTTTTTTGCTCAGCCCTAGTTTAGGTGGAAATTGAAAATCTTCTTTTATAATATACAAATAGGTTTTTTTTTTCTATTTTGAATTTATTATTGTTTATATTTCAAGTTAATACAATTAGTTTAAGGGAGGGACTGTTAGGTTAGCTGATAAGATCTATATGAGATAGGATCAAAATAAGAGTATCATTAGATGGCTCATTTAAAAATTGGGATATTTCAAATGTCATCTATGCCTTTATTTTGTTATAATGTTATGTTATATAAGCATGAGCATGAGACCAATAAGAACATCTTTCATATATTACTTACTTTAGATGTTTTAGCTCGCGCAATAAGGATTGTCACTGCTTTTTTCAATTTGTCATGGGCATGGGTGTAAGATTGTTTGTAATTGTTATTCTTAGAAGCGTGTCAAGTTTGCTCTTTGGAGTAGGAATCTGCACTTTTATCTTCACCATTCTGGTTCTATGCAAGCAAGGTAGTAAAGTCAAAAATGGTGAAGATGAAAGTGAAGACTCGACTCCAAAGAAAAAACTTGATGCTTTGGAATCTTTGCACTCGCCAACAAAACCAACTCTTTGTTCATACTTGGATTCCACAACGTTATTGGTCTTGGCTCAGTATTTCTCGAAGGTTGGTCTCAATTCATCTTTCTTTATTTTTTAATTTACTTTTTCGTGGGTTGTTTTTGAAATGCAGAAACAATTATCGCAAATCTGTTATCCTTTGAGTGTTGATTTTGGAAAATGCTTGTTGGCCCGAAGAGCAATGGCACGAAATGGCACGAAGTTGCACTCCACTATCTGATCCTATTTTTCCATTTTATTTGCAACGCATGGGTGTATGGTTATGCGGTCCTACTATTGTGATGTCACACTTCGTGCAGATCGTGCGTGTTTCATTCGGGCCAAATAGCAGCCCTCGTTGATTTTTTGGAATTTGGTCTTGTTTTCAATATGTAACTGCAGATAAGTTTAGGACATATTTTTTATGGTTTTGCTTATAGAGCACTTATTTTGGATCAATAAATGTACTTGTGCATTCTAATATTACCTCCTTATGAGTTATCCCCTGTTTTTGTTCTCCAAAGTTGGAAGTTACATTATTTTTTTATTTTTTTTATTTTTTTTCAGTCCTCCAAAGATTCTTATCATCAATCAAGGCCCTCAACAATGCAAAGTGTCATCAATTTAGCCATCCAATATGTTTTTTTTACAATAGTAATTTTTTCTCTCAATAATGCAAAGTGTTGTCGATTTAGTCCCTCAATCATGCAAAAATCAAAAAGTTATCTGTGAATTAAACTTCGTTACTCTTCTTTCTATCTGTCCTACAAAGAAGGACCAATTTGATGATGCTATGAAGTTTGCATAATTAGGAGATTAAATTGTTTGTCATTTTTTTCAAAGACTAAATTAAAGATGCTTGTGGTTTTGGAGCATCACATTAGGGGTTTACTCTTTCATTTTTCCCCTGTAATACTAAACAAATTATTCCCTATCATCTATCTATTATCTATATAAGAAGCTTAACTACATTAAAAATACGTGGCAAAAACTCATTAACCCCTTTTTTGCCAAAAATAATTTTTCCACAAAAACTTAACTACACTCAAAAAACTTAATTACACTGTACATTTCATTTTTTTGCCACCCATCACTAGTGTAGAAAAGTGTTCTAACACCTGTTAAAATCGATATTTTACACCGGTTTTAGTACCGATGTAGATAGTACTGATGTAGTATGTTAGGTTTTTACCCCGGTTATATGATAAAATCGGTGTAAAATACTTAATTTTAATACCAGTTTTTTTTGATAACTGGTGTAAAATGTCTGTATTTCACACCGGGTTTCAGAATAACTGGTGTAAAAACTACCTTTTTTTAATATCGCTTTGTTTGTCCATAATAGCACAGATGCACTATAGATGACAATTAAAATAGGCACTAAATTTGACAAGAATTGGCAGCAGAATATATTGGCGCCAAATTTGCCCAAAATTCAAACAATAATTTAATTTAGTAGTCAATTTTACACATAAATAAAAAAGCAAGGACATATCTACACTATTACTAAACTTTTCAAAACTAGAAAAGATGATGTACAAACGGATTAACAATGTCGTTTGCTTCACTTCCCTCTACTGATTGTTCAACTTCAACATGTTGCCGTTTAGGAGACGGAACCTTCCGAAGGCTTCATGATTCTTCTTCACATAATATAGAAATTCTAGGGTTGATGCATTAGTTGAAAAGATACAATAAAAAGCAACCTGGTGCATTTTGTCCACAAGATGATGGCGGAAATAATGAGTTCTTCTCTAGGTTCTATGATGATGTCAAGAGAATAACTCCTTAGTTTTTCCATCATCTTGGGGACAAATTTCTTCAGCTTCCTACACTTCCTTTAAATAATAATGTGAGGAGAAAGCTGAAGAAATTTGTCCCCAAGATGATCGGGAAACCAATGAGTTATTTTCATGACATCGTCATAGAATCCAGAGAATAACTCATTGTTTTTGCCACCATCTTGTGGACAAAATGCATCAGTTTGCTCTTCATTGTATCTTTTCAACTAATGCATCAATCCTAGAAAATATGCATTATGTGAATAAGAATCATGAAGCCTTCAGAAGGTTTCATCTCCTAAATGACAACATGTTGAAGTTGGAGAATCAGTAGAGGGAAGTGACGCAAACGACAACAGTGATGATGAGTGTCCATCTTGAGGCTAGTTTTGGCCAGTACTAGAGGAGCAACTAGGACAAAATCGGGCAGTAGATTCCTCTGAATGAGTCGATGAAGTGTACTCGGGTGCGATGAGAGAATACTCTAGTGTGGATGGGCTATACTCTCTGATCTCATCGTCATCGCTGGGGATTTGAACAATGTCCGGCCCTTGAAGAACCTCCCTGGTAGCTACGGGCCTCCTGGGAGATGGTGGTCTCCTCTGGACAATGTGCATACGATGACCCGAGCCCCAATGATCAGTACCGACCCGGGTATCAGCATACGCCCCAACCATCAAATCACGATCCTCATCGCGATGATGATCGTGAAGACGAGGATCGCGGTCCTCAATCCTCACGAAGCTGGCTCGATACTCCCTCGCAGTCATCATTGGCCTGCTAATAGACAGACATGACCTCCTCGAAGCCATCCGAGTACGACGGCCCCCACGACCTCGGTTTTCCTCTAAAGACATTGTCTGTTGTCAAAATAGGAAGAAAAAAAGGAGCAATTTCATACTTAGGAAAATCATCAAAACAGGAAAAAAAGGAGCAATTTCATCACTAGGAGTATCATCAAAACAGGAAAATAACTTAGTAAATAAAACCTAAAATCCAAGGACATGGAAACAAATATGCATGCAAAGTACTTCTTTTTTCAAGAACATGGAATCAACTACAAAAAACATTTAATATCATCAAGTTCATCACAAAATAAAGAAACATTGGTAACTGAAATAAAAAAAAATGAGTTCATCAACTTCATCAACAATAACAACAAATCGGCAATAAGAGTTTTCTAGAAATAATATACATGTCAAATGAGAACGGCGGTGACAGTAAAGGAGACGAAAACAGCGGCGACGGTAACGACTGTACAAATGAGAACGAAATGACGACAAAAATGAGAACGCGAACAAAAACGAGAGAAAGAGGAAGGAGAACAAAAACGAGAAATGGAGCTTTACAAGGGAATGAGAACGGAAGAATGACTGTCGGAGGAAGGTGGTGGTGGTGGTTCTTCGTGAGAGTGAGAGAATGGAGGAGGTGCTTCGTCGTGAGAGCGATAGTGTAAGGGTTTCTGGAAGAAGAGGGAGAATGAAATGTTTTCTCTATCCCGCGAATAAAAATATGGAAAACAATATTTTCACATCGGTTTTTGACAACAACCGGTGTAAGAAGTTATAAAATTTAAATTTTAAAACTTGTACACCGGTTTTATAAAAAAACTGGTGTAAAATGTTAACCAGTTAATTGTAAAATGCCACCGCGTTTACATTTTACGCCGGTTATTTAAAAAATTGATGTAAAATGTTACGCGTAAATTATCTAACTCACGTACTAATTGTAAAATTACCGCCGCGTTTACATTTTATACCTGTTATATAATAAACTGATGTAATATGGAAAATTCTTATGCATTTTGTGTACTAGTGCATGTTGAACACGGGTTCTCTCGGCTAGTTTCTTGATGAAAGTTGTACAATTTTAAAGTTGATTTTGGGTCTGGCTTTTGTTTTCTTTCATGGGTTTTGGCCTACCCCCCATGATTCTTTGTTCTTCTTTTTGCCTTTTTCTAATAAATTTCAGATGGGAGTACTCTTTTCCCTTCTAGGTATTTTTTCTTAAGGAGGATTTTGCATCAAAAAGTTTTAACGAGGCTCCTTTCCTTTCTTTTGCTTAAAAAAAGAAAAAGTTGATTTTGAAGTTTTAACCAAATTAATTGGAACAACACTTCTAACTTTTTCGCAGAATCACGCACAAGGTCTCCAATGAAGCCAAGTCTATATCCATGCTGGGTACGTACCTCACAAATGTTTGATTACTTTATTGTTCCTAGTTTTCTTTGACTTATTTTTTCCCCCTTCTATCTTGGCTGGGGTGATTTATAACATGTATCTTCACATTGGCTTATAATTGGCAAAGGAGGAGTGAACAATACAATATCCACATAGCACAATAGCCATTTCTACATGTCGAGCAATTGTATTTTCTCTCTCAATGTCCTCTTTCTTTTTATCTCAATACAATATCTTAGGCTTAGTTTTGTTTTTTCTTTTTCTAGCTTTTTCATTTTTTATTCTTTATTTTATTTTGTATATCTATCTACTCTAAAAAAATGAACCCCTGAACACACGTGTACTAACCAAATTTTTTTCTCTTCTCGCTCAACTCTCTGCTACGTTTCTTTTTTTTTTTTTTTACATTCTCTGCTACGTTTATGTTTCCTACTTTACTATTTTTTACAGTAGTTTACTATTTTGCTGCAAACTCAGTCACAAATTTTTTTTCTCTGCACATTTTTTTCTTTGGAGTACGGCACAAAAAATTTGTGAGTAAATAAATATTTAAATTGGTTCCCACAAACATCACGAAGATCAATTTAATCCATAAGAAATAAAAAAAATACAAATTTGGTTTTTAAAAATCTCAAATGTGGGTTAAATTAATATCTGACAGAGACTAAAATGTCTCTAAAAATCTATCTACTCTAAAAAAAAGTGAACCCCCTGAACACACGTGTCCTCACCAAATTTTTTTCTCTTCCCGCTCAACTCTCTGCTTTTCTTTTCTTTTTTTCTTTTTTTTAACATTCTCTGCTATGTTTCTGTTTCCTACTTTACTATTTTTTACAGTATTTTACTGTTTTGCTGCAAACTCAGTCACAAAAAAATTTTCTCTGCACATTTATTTCTTTGGAGTACGGGACAAAAAAATTGTATGAGTAAATAAATATTTAAATTGTTTCCCACAAACATCACAGAGATCAATTTAATCCATGAGAAATAAAAAAAAATACCAATTTGGTTTTTAAAAATCTCAAATATGGTCAAATTAATATCTGTTAAAGACTAAAATGTCCCTAAAAATTATCCTAAAAAGGACTAATTTGACCGATATTTACGATTTTTAATAACTAATAAATAGTATTTTTAATTTCTCTAGAACTAAATAGGTCTCCATAATTTTTATCGAAGACCAATTTAGATATTTACTCATTTTATTTTTAGCAAAGCAAAAACGTATATGATACGCATTATATTTTCACTCCACATTTTCTTCCTTTTTCATTTCATCCCATGCTCTAAATTTTTCTTTCTTTTTATCCTTATTTTACGCTCTCATTTTTTTCCGTTTATGCTTCTTCTCTTTTCTACATCAGGAAGTCATTACATCTTCCTCTTTTGCTTCTCCTCTTTTAAACACATCAAATTTATAAATATTTTATTTATTTATAAATAATTATTTTACTTTTCAATCCCCGCAGGGAAACAATACATGTTATGAATATAATTGCATTGTCTTTGAGTACATATCAAATTTATAAATGTCCTTGATAACGTATCAAATTTATAAATATATTTATTATTTATAAATAATTATTTTGTTTTTGAGTTCCGACGATAAAACAATACATGTTATGGGTATAATTTCATTGTCTTTGAGCACATATGTCATTCAATTTTATGAATGATTGTTTTGCTTTTGAGTCCCGACGGTGAAATATTATTGTTATCGGTATAATTTTATTGTCTTTGAGCATGTATTAAACTTTATAAATGTCTTTATTATTCATAAATAATTATTTTGCTTTTGAGTCCTGACGAGGAAACATTACATTTTTAAAGAACTAAAAACAACTATTTATGTTGTCACAACGTAAAACTTTAATTTTATAAAGTGTATTTTAAAGAAATTGAGGATATTGCAACTAAAGTAGTCATATTGGAAATATACGACTAAATTATTATTATCTACCTAGCTCATTCCTCGTGACATAATAACACATGTTTTTTTTCTCTTTTACATTACAACTAAAACAGATGTATTGGAGACATCCGAAAAAACTAACGTGACTCGTGCGATAGCACGGGTATGTAGCTAGTTGCTTATAAATTCTTAATCTGATTCTTTCTTTACTTAAGATATTATTATTTTTATGTATCTTCTCCCATCAATCTTTTATATTTTTAATATTTCTTTATCAATTTAAATTAATCATTTTGAAATCAGTTTCCACATATGTTTTTTTAATTCTATTTTATTTGTTTTTTAGTTTAAAAAAAACTATTATTTTTTTGCATTTTTTACATTCCATCTTCAACATTTTTATCTACAAGAGCAAATATACTATTTTCAAACGCTTCCAATAATATTTTATATAATTTTTAAACCCTTTTTATATCCCAACTTTAAAACTTTTTCTATAAACTAGTTTTTTCAAAAGTATTTTTAAGACCCTTTTATATACTACTAGCGGTAAGACAAACACTTTTACGCATTTCTATTGTGTTGGAACCTAAATGATTGAGAAGTTTAGACCCTCATTAATTTTGATGATAACAAAGTATTTACAAGAGAACAATTTAACTTCTAAAGTCTTGAAGTGTGTAGGTATTAAAAATCATTCATGTTTTATGACTCACTCAAGCAAGAAGAAGAATTTCACAAGAAGATGAATACATTCCTATGTGTCTACATCCGGTTCACTCAAGCATCTTGTTATATGCACTTTTAGCGAGTGTCCGGTAGTGTAATCTTATGACACGTGATTACTCAATTACTGCGAGCGTTCGTTTTGATTTCTGAGCGAACATCTGGTCTTTTAATGAATCAGGTGATGGTCACGTCTATTCTCTCTGTCCTCAGCTTTCATGGAACAGTATTCGAATTTGATTTTATGCGCTCATTTTTATGTACAAGGTATCAAAGGTGACACCTTTAGAATAAGACAAATTCGTACAAGGCAATTGTGTGAAAAGCATATAGTACAATAATGAAAATATGTACTATTCTGATATTCTCTGGAAATGAAGAAAATGACGTAATTTCAAATTACCTTACTCAATGTTTTGGAGCTGAAATATCTGCAACGGTATTAATCTCAAGACTCCTATAAATACCTCAAGGTTTTCATTGAAGAATAGCTAGAAACTATATTCTGAAAGAGCTATTACTCAAGTGAGCAATCAAGTTTCGTGCCAAGTTTCTGGAAACCAAGAACTGAACTTCAGCGTCTTATATTTTTTCTTTTAGAAAGTTATTATTTTGAGCTTAATCTTTTCATCCTCTCTATGAGAGTTATTTGATTGTATTCCAAACATCTTTGTAAAAGTTGTATTGCCGAGTTACAGGCTTGATTCCTCAAAGACTCGATCGTACTGAGTCATTTTGAGAAGTTAAGAGTATTGTCAAGTTTGTGACAGTAGAATACACTTAAGGAACTTGTAATCTGTTGATTATAGTGAAAATCCTTCAGGAACGAAGGGACTAGACGTAGCTACCAGTTTGGTGGTGAACTAGTATAAATCTCTGTATCTCTTGCTTTATTGCTTTACATTTACTTTTATCTTGCAAACAAAAACAAGTTTTTATAAACACATTTCTAGCGTCCGGTAATATTTCTGCATCCGATAACAAACAGTTTTCAAAACAAAGTATTTTTATCTTAAAGTTTTGCGAAAATTTTTTAACATAATTCAACCCCCTTCTTGTGTTCACGTTTATATTGCACTACAGTACGTATTATTTTATCGCGTTTTGTTGTTTAATATTGGCTTTAAGGAAAACCTGGGTCTCCATTGTGCAAAGGCAACGTACTGTGCGGTGACAGTACGACAACGTCTCCGTCGTATTTCACTCAACATATGGTCTTTTCTTCTTCTTCTTTCAAATTTGCCAAAGCTTTTCTTACGTTTTGGATCAAAGATGATTTTTTCTGTAGCATGGGAGAAGTTAGAATTTTAGCTGTTTCGATGGTATGATGAAAATGAAGTGGTGATTTGGTTTTATATAGCCAATTTTAGTTGAAGATATTATCATTCGGTTACAAATATGCAGTTTTGATTTCATTAGATTTTCTGAAGTTCACATTTGAATTTAAGTAGTTATTATGTTTCAGTTTCTTGGTGCTGCTCTATTTTTCGGTGCTCTTTGTGAATTTGAATTTAAGTTGGCTTTTGAGTAAGGGTAAAAATGACATGGAAAGTTGGAACCCAAAAGGGGTGGTTATATGAGACCGCCTTTATATATCTTATCTATAAAAGTTGGTACACAATTCGGAGTTTTTCCCTCCTAATCTGTTCGCCAAATTGAGAGTATAATAGTATATTAGTCACTTTAAATTTTGATGAGAAAAACAAATCCTGCCTAAATGTCTGTCATTATTATACCACCTAAATTAAAAATTAAAAAACAAATCATAAATATATTTTCTTTCAATAACTTGCCTATTTTATTTGTATAAATTTTGGCATTATATAAATATCACATCAAATCTTGACATTTATCAAATTATTACTATCTGAATCTAAAAAAATTCAAATCATTATTATCTTATCTATAAAAATTGGTAAATTATGTGGAGGTTTTTCTTCTAATTTGTCCCGTCTAGGCATCATTTGTCCGCAAAAAACACAAGGTATTATGTTAATTATATCAAAATCATGTTAATTGACCAAATCTCGCTTCTTTGTTTATACTTAGTGTGCGCTTCAACTCTTAACTTATCTATAAAAGTTGGTAAACAATGTGGAGTTTTTTCCTCCTAATCTGTCTGCCAAAATTGAGGGTATAATAGTTTATTAGACACTTTAAAATTTGATGAGAAAAGCAAATCTCACCTAAATATCTTCATTTAATGTACTTATTATTATTATGTCAGCCATTATTATATCACGTTAATTAAAAATAAAAAAGCAAATCATAAATATATTTTCTTTCAATAACTTGCCTATTTTATATGTGTATAAATTTTAGCATTCTATAAATATCACATCAAATCTTGACATTTATAAAATCATTACTATCTTAGTCTAAAAAATCAAATCATTATTATTTTATCTATAAAATTTGGTAAATTATGGGGAGATTTTTCCTCTAATTTGTCCCGTCTAAGCATCATTTGTCCGCAAAAAACACAAGGTTATTTTTTACCAAACATTTATTATGTTAATTGTATCAAAATCATGTTAATTGACCAAATCTTGCTTCTTTGCCTAAACTCAGTGTGCGCTTCAACTCTTAATGCCAATGATTCAAATACCATATAAGTGGTATTTGATTCAATTATATTTAATACCATATTTGTTCAATTGATATATTCTCTGTGATACGTTGCCTACACGTGATTGTGCTTTTGCATCTTTTAGAATTGGACCCAAATTTTTTGAATGCGAGTGTTGGTTTTGTCGACTCTTGCTTTCATATGGACATATTGAACTTGACATACATATTTAAAAGGAAAATGCTTAATTTTACGAAGGGAATCTGAACGAAACAATACGAATGACGTGGCAATTAGCCGTGGGAAAAAAATTTCGGTTAACTACGCAACAGTTTCTTTTCTCTCTCTCCCCTCAAACGAACTCTGATTTTTCGGGAAAACTCGTATGCTTTGAATCGGGAAAACTCTTATTGTGAATTTTGACTAAGGGTGCACGTTACTGTTATCATTCCTGGAAGATAAAGAAAAAAGTATAATAAAAAAGGCAAAGGAAGAAGAAGTGAGCCCGAGAGATAGAGGGATCTAAAGGCCTTCATCCTTGTTGGTTTTGAACGTGAACACAAGAAGGGGGGTTGAATTGTGTTTACAAACTTTTCGTAAACTTTAAGTTAGAAACACTATAGAACACATTTTTTTCAAAATTGTTTGTTTATCGGATGCTGGGTATAACCGGACGCTGGAAAAAGCAGTTTGATAAAACTTGTTTTTAACGCAGCAAGATAAAAATGAATAGAAAGCAGTAAAGCAGGAGACACAGAAATTTATACTAGTTCACTACCAAACTGATAGCTACGTCTAGTCCCTTCGTTCTCAAGGATTTTCACTATAATCAACTGATTACAATTTCCTCAAGAGTATTCTACTGTCACAACTTGACAATACTCTCAACTTCTCAAACGACTTAGATAATCGAGCCTTTGAGGATACAAATTAACTAGGCCAAAACAACTTTTACAAAAGAGTTGAAGTACAGCTTAAAAATAACTCTCACCGAGAGGATAAAAGATTAAGCTCAACTATAGAAAAACTTTCTTAAAGAAAGTGGTCGGACGCCGAGTTGATTACGTAGACCGCAGACTTAGCACGAGACTTGGTTGCTCACGAAGCGATGCTTGTTCTCGATAAATATTTCAAATTTTCAGCAAGCTTTTTCACAGTATATTCGTCTCTTCTTCAATGGATACCATGAGGTATATATAGGAGTTCCAAGGATATAACCGTTAAGGTAAAAATGGCTCCTTACCATTGAGTAAGGTAAATTCAAAATGTTGTCTCTTTCTTGCTTTGCAGAGAATATCCCAGTAGTACATGTTACCGTTTTTGTACTACCTTGCTTGTACGATTTTTGTCTTGTAGTTAAAGGTTTCACCTTTGATACCTCGTACAACAATTTTAGTGCTCAAGATCAATTTTGAAATCCGCTCCAGAAACATCTGAGAGGTAGAGCAGCAACGTGACTAACACGTGATTAGAAGTGAGGTTCAGACACTCGCTCAGAATCGGAAGTTCAGACGCTCGTTCAGAATCAGAAGTTCGGACGCTTGTAGCAATTGGATAAGCATAGTGTATAAAGAGGAAATTCCAGACGCTCACAAGGATGAGCCGGATACTGACACATAGAATGAATCCTTCTCTTGAGAATTACTTTCTTCTTGCTTGAGTGGCTTAGAATATACGTATAATTAGTATCTGCACACTTCAAGAAATGTTAGAACATAAATTGTTCTCTTGTGAATACTTTGTTATCATTAAAATTAATGAGGGTCTAAACATCTCAATCGTTTAGGTTCCAACAATCTCCCCCTTTTTGATGATGACAAACATCTAAGGTAGATGAACAATTTAGTTTCAAAAAGACATTAAGGGTCTCCCCCTGAATTTAACAGTTTAGATATATATGAACAATTCAGGTTTTAAGGCAATTTTTGGTAAGCAAATTCATCTAAGTGATTACTTAAAAATCAAGAAATGTATCGAGCATGTATTTAATAAAGTGAGATCGGATGTCGATTATATACCAAATAGATTGATTTAATCAAATATATTTCATTGTCTTGAAAATTTATTAAACATTATCATAGCACTAGATCAACGAATATTAGCGCACAAAAATGCTATGTATGAAATGATATGCATGATACTTTAGTTCCAGTGTATCCATCGGATGGTGGATAATCGGATTCTCACGTGTTCAATATACCTTTCTTTCATGTTCATCATACCTTTCTTTTACTCCCCCTTTTGTCATCAGACAAAAAGAGTGTAAAAACACATCATAGTCAGAATAAGACTTAGAAAAATTAGAACAAAAGGCAGATAATTAGATCAAACATATTTATATATATATAAATGTATCAACCAAATAGATTTTATATCACACACAAGTAAAAAAAATCAAGGGTTTGGAAGAGGTGGAGGTGGGATATTGAGACGTTCGTAGAGTAGCTTCACTGATCTCTAGTGAGTAACCTTCAAGTTTGTAGCCTTCATTTCTTCAAATTCGCTTTGGGAATGGTGACCATTTCCATTGCGAGAAGAAGAAGCGAAGGTCCGACAGATGCAGATCTGAGACTTCATCTTCTCGATGCTCGCTAGCACCCAGTTGGATAACTTCAGCCTCAAATCCTTCTTCCTTTGAGCTCTCAAGAAGAATGCATCATTTTGTATGACCCATTTGATGAAATTTCCGAGTCTTCGAGCTCGATTCTGCCTGACCGCCATTGATGCTTCACATCTTCCGGATAAAGCAAATGCAAGAAGATGGTTTCCTATGAAGAACAACATCACCGTAAGAGTCAAACCTATTTCCAGCGTCTTCTCCCCATAAATTTACGATAAAGACACTCAAGGCTTCACAGGTGAAGGAGAGTGCTTCATTTTCTCGCCAGGTAGATTCTTCTCGATTTTCCCTGTCATATTCTTCTAGCACTAGGGGTCGAGGCATGGTAATATGGCTTTGGCTTTCCATGATTCGCACCATTGACTCCAAGTGAAACTAATGTCGAAATGCTTGGTCACAGCCCATTGATCATAAATCTTCATGCGGTCAAGTGGTCCGATTCATCGAGCATCCGAACATATCATCAAGTACATTGTTCTAAGGTTGATGTCGCAACTCACGATTTTCCCAACAGCTGAAATAGTAGCCTTCTCAAAGATCACAAAGGCTGAGGAGCCGCTTCTCCATTCATCTTTCTTCAGAAGTCGTAAAAACTTCGGCGTGATCCTCGAGAGATCTTGGCACCCAAGTCGAGAGAAATCCTTAATATTGTACTTAGTAGGTGCCTTCTCATATTCCTTTAGCCCGATCTTGCGAAAGGTCGCTTGCCAAGAGCAAGTTCCTTCCGCTTTCAGGGGATAGACCAAGGTAGCCACCTTTGTCTATCCGGTACTATCTTGACAGCAAATGTATGATGGGTCACGATATTGACTTATTACTTGAGCCTTTTCTGCTCAAGACAAGCAGCCATGAAGGCGACTTCTTCATCTGTGATCCATCTTCCGCATTCTTCCAATGTGAGCGGTTCAAACCGAGGTAGGGATCTAGGAAGATCAACGAGAGAAGCGGAATTGCTCTGTTTCCTGGTCGGTCTCAACCTTTCTTTGAAAGACATTTGGACGTGATCTTCCCCATCCTTGAAGGTTGCCCTTATTGGAGCAGCACTTTCCAATCTGGCAGCTCCAGAAGTGAAGGTTTTTAAATGCCAGGTTGAGGGACGGTTGTAGATGCTATTATATATCTCATACTTTACAAACCGAGGTTTGTATGAGATATTTTTCTTTTCACCAATCTGTTGGTTTTATGGTAAGGGTAAGTAAGGTGGGAGTGGCTTTGGTGATTTTGTAGGCTTTTGGGAGTGGGGTTTGAAGGGATTTATGGGAGGTGTTTTGAAAAGTAGGTTAAAAGGATGAGAATGAAGCTTAGAAATGTATGTAGTGAGTGAAGTGTTTGGGAAATTTGTGGTAGGTTAAGATTGAGTGTAGTGGATGATGGTTGGATAAGTTGTTTAGGGACAATGGAGGTTTTCTGTGTAAGGGTTTGATGTTGTGGTGGTTGAGCAAAGGATAGTGGTGGAGCAGTAATGGTATCAGATGCAACAACAGATACATATTCATCAGAGAATTGATACCTTTGGTTCAGGTTTAGATTGCCTGACCGATCTTTTGAGCTTAATGCGAGGCGAGATCTTTGGAGCGGATGTTGAATGTCCTTCTTACATTGTCAGGATCTTTGAGGCGGCTTCTCAACTTCTGGCTTGCTCCTCTTTCTCAGAACCTGACTGATGGGAACTCGGTCCTCATCTTCTGGTTCTTCAACAAGAGTGCAGGAGCCACCTTCGCTTTGTTCTTCTCGTCTCTCGAAGGAGACTCAAGAGATCTTTTCTCACCAGGCTTTGAGCTTACGGTGGTTTTCTTTTCCGCTTCCTCTTCCTGTTGCTCAACTTTCACCTTCTTCATCATGGACCCGATAAGCAATTTCATTCTTACCAGTCGCTGACTCCAAAAGTGTCGGAATCACAATATTATCGACACCAAAATACTTTGCCTTCTCTTGATTTGGTAAAGCGATCGACTTGTTTATGACCAGATTCTTGTCCATCATTTTGGTGAGTAAGACACCATACGTAATGAACTTGTAGGTATTCTTCTTGTCGAGAACACCTTTTCTTGAGTTGACTAGAGCATTGAGCGAGGTTGTTGTGGATTAACCTTAGCGAGTTCACCTTGTTTCCAGCCATGAAATGTCTCATGATGAACTTACGCTCGTAGTTGACAATGTCACTAGAGCCACCTTCAACAGACGCTCTTGGTGATTATCTTATGAAGAACTACAAATGACTTTTCAGATTCTTGGCAGTAGGTGTTTCACCAGATTCTTTCAGCTGCTGGTAGTTCTCAAACAGATCATTGTTGACCTTCTCAATCCCATGAAATGTGTCAGCCCATTCTGAATAGAAGACGATGCCTTCACACGGACACCCAGTGACTTCAGAAATATTTTTGATGGAAAAAATAAACTTGAAACCTTTCACTGTTCCTTCAAAGATGCCACAACGTTACCCCAAAGTTATTTAATCGCAGTCACCAGAACCTCAACCGGATTCCAGAAGAAATACTGTTCCCAGCCCATTGCCTTGAACCCATTGAAGAAGTCGAAGCCATAGAGCTTGAAGTTTTCCAAATCAACTCGATTTTCTAACAGGACTTTTCCTTCAGTCATGGTGTTATAGATAGCTGTATATTCAGATGTTGTTACTCCAGCCATGGTTGCAGTTGAGAGATGGAGGCGATGGAGGTTTTAGGGTTTAAACACACACACAGAGAGATAGAGAGAAAAAGAAAACGAGTACAGTTTTGCAGAAAACACAGAGTGGAGCGAAAAATATGGAGTAGTGGGAAAGTTAAAGGAGAATGGTACATTTATTTTTTAAAATATCGCTTTGTATTCTCTTATAAAAATAAATCAAAAAGAAAATAAAATAAAGATTCGCTTTTTCATTAAATGCGGACGCCAAAATAAAAGTAAAAGATTTTATTGAAAACGTAAATAATCATGACTCAGTAGATATGATGAGACGCTTGAGTCCTTAACACGTGTGACACGTGTGGGTGTGCTCGGACGCACGCAACCGACTTACCGGATGATGAGTTATGATGCATATGATGATAAGATGTGATGCACATACATGCTTATGTCATATCAGATGCTGAGATTTAGTTTATCATCAGACGCTGAGATTAATCATTCTTTTATAAGATGAAAGTTTAAATTTCTTCTTATAAAATTGAATCTATCTTCAGCAAGGGGTTTTGTAAATATGTCAGCCCACTAATGATCAGTGTCTACAAATTTTATTTCTAAAATACCCTTCTGAACATAGTCTCTTATAAAATAATGCTTAATCTCAATGTGCTTTGCTCTAGAATGCAATATAGGATTTTTAGTAAGACATATGGCAAATGTATTATCACAGAAGATAGGAATGTTACTCTCTTTTATCAAGTAGTCTTCAAGTTGATACTTCATCCACAGAAGTTGAGAACTGCAACTTTCTGCTGAGATGTATTCAACTTCTACCGTTGAGAGTGCTATTGTGCTTTGCCTTTTGCTTGACCAAGACACAAGATTAGCTCCAAGGAATTGGCAGCCTCCACTTGTGCTTTTTCTTTCAATTCGACCTCCAGCAAAATCAGCATCACAGAAACCTACTAATTGGTAATCTTTTGATTTCTTATAAAGCAAACCAAGATTAGTAGTTCCTTGTAAATATCTAAATATTCTTTTAACAGCACTTAGGTGTGATTCTCTAGGATCTGATTGAAACCTAGCACACAGTGCACGAACATAATATCATGTCTTGAAGCCGTAAGATAAAGTAGAGATCCAATCATACCTCTGTATAGCTTCGATCTACCTTCTTACCAATTTCATCTTTACTCGAGAGAGCGGAGTAGGATGCATAGGCGTGCTCATCGGCTTGCAATCCAGCATCTTGAATTTCTTCAATAATTCTTTGATGTATTGGCTTTGATGAATATAAATACCATCACTACATTGCTTGATTTGTATTCCAAGGAAGAACTTCAATTCTCCCATCATGCTCATCTCAAATTCAAATTTGCATAAGCTTAGAAAATTCTTTGCAAAGACTTTCATTAGTGGCTCCAAAAATAATATCATCAACATATATTTGAACAAGTATGAAATGCTTGTTTGAGGTTTTTCTGAAAAGAGTAGTGTCAACTAAACCTCTTGTAAATCCATTTTCCATTAAAAAGGAACTTAGTCTATCATACCATGCTCTGGAAGCTTGCTTAAGACCATATAGTGCCTTTTTAAGTTTAAAAACATGTTCAGGAAATTCAATATCTTCAAAACCAGGAGGTTGTTTAACATAAACTTCTTCAGTTATAAAACCATTTAGAAAAGCAATTTTCACATCCATTTGATATAAAGTTATCTCATGATGTGCTGCAAATGATAGTAAAATACGAATAGCTTCTAATCTTGCAACAGGTGCAAAAGTTTCAGTAAAATCAATACCTTCTTCTTGTGAGTAGCCTTGAGCAACTAAACTTGCCTTATTTCTCACAACTTTACCGTCTTCATCAAGCTTATTTCTGAATACCCATTTAGTACCAATAGCTTGCTTATCTTCTGGTAGAGTGACTAGCTTCCAGACATCATTCCTTTGGAACTGATTTAACTCATCTTGCATAGCTAGAATCCACCCTTCATCTTCCAAAGCTTGATCAATCGTCTTAGGTTCCATCTCAGAGAGAAGTGCAAAGTCAGCATGCTCCTTGAAAGAGGATCTGGTTCGTACTTTGTCACTAGGTTCTCCTATGATTTGATCTTTTGGATGATTGGTCTTGTACTTCCAGCTTTTTCTTGCTTCAGCTTCCGCTTGAGTCGAATTCTTCGTCTTGTCACCACCGGATGATGAAGATGTATATTCACCGTCTGGCTTGTCATCGAGGTTTAAATCTGAAAATAACTCATCTAGCTCTGACATTGCAGTTGTCGCTTCTTATCATCAAACTTGACATGAATGGACTCTTCAATCACAAAGTTTCTTTGTTGTATATTCTAAAAGCTTTAGATCTTTCATAATATCCCAAAAGATTCCTTTGTCACCTTTGGAATCAAACTTACCAAGTCGATCTTTAGTATTCAGATATAACAAATACAATCAAAAGGATGAAAGTAAGAAATGTTTGGTTTTCTTCCTTTCCACAATTCATAAGGAGTCTTATTCAAAATAGGTCTTAGATAAATTCTATTTTGAATATAACAAGTCAGAGTTTATCGCTTCTGCCCAAAAATGTTTTGCAATATCAGCTTCATTGATCATGGTCCTGGCCATTTCCTGGAGGGACCTATTTTTCCTTTCTACAACACCATTTTGTTGAAGTGTTCTAGGAGAGGAGAAATTGTGGGAGATGCCATTTTCTTTACAAAATTTTTGAAAGTTCTCATTTTCAAATTCTCCCCCATGATCACTTCTAATAGAGGAAATGCAAATGCCTTTTTCATTTTGAACTGATTTGCAGAAAACAGTAAATACCTTATAAGACTCATCCTTGTGGGCAAGGAATTTAACCCATGTCCATCTAGTAAAATCATCCACAATGACTAAACCATATTTCTTTCCAGTTAAAGAGGCTGTCCTTGTGGGACCAAAATGATCAAGATGTAAAAGTTCAAGTGGTCTAGAAGTTGAAACAACATTTTTTAAATGAAAGGAAGTTTTAACTTGTTTTCCTTTGACAAGCATCACAAAGGGCATCAGATTTGTACTTAAGATTTGGTAAGCCTTTAACAAGATTGTGCTTGTTTAATTTTGAGATTAATCTCAAGTTGGCATGACCCAATCTTTTGTGCCAAATCCATTGCTCATCTTCAATAGATATAAGACACTTGACATCTTGTTTTTCAAGTTCAGAAAGATCAACTTTATAAACATTTTGTTTCCTCTTTGCTGTAAAGAATATAGATCCATAGTTTTTGCTTTTTACTAAACATCCAGTTTCTGTAAAGATGACTTCATAACCATTGTCACATAATTGACTTATGCTCAATAGATTATGTTTCAGTCCTTTAACATATAAAACATTATCAATAGAAGGAAGAGAGTCTTTACCTATGCGACCAATTCCAACTATTTTACCTTTC
Organism: Calophaca sinica; assembly: GCA_037113605.1. NCBI lineage: Eukaryota > Viridiplantae > Streptophyta > Magnoliopsida > Fabales > Fabaceae > Calophaca > Calophaca sinica. Next base: position 22,533,522 of record CM073731.1, on the reverse strand, counting down.
TGGTTTCCTCCGAAACCAACGAATCCAGCTTCTCTATGTCTTAGTTCTTGGAACATATGCTTTTCTCCCGTCATGTGACGCGAGCATCCACTGTCTAAGTACCAAGACTGGTGTGTTGACTTTGTTGCTAAGCATGTCTGCAACATAGACTATTTTATCTTTAGGTACCCATATCTTTTTGGGTCCTTTCTTGTTAGTTCTTGAAGGAGGCTTATCCTTCTTAGTTTTAAAAACATTACATGCACTTTTCAAATGACCAGATTTATTACAATAAGTACAATGTAAGCATTTACTATGGCTATGGGATTTATCGATGCGAATTATTTTCCAAAAGGGTTTCATCTGGTATATAGCCAAGACCATGAGTTGTCGTTTCTTGACACCCTGCATCATTGAAGCTTGCTTGCTTGAGTTACACTCTCTCGCAAGAAACTTTTGAAATGCTTGTTCATAGTCATTTGATTTGCGCTAGGATCGCTAGAACTACGTAACTCTTAGCTTGAGAGCTCTCACCGTTGCTTGTTAGCTTCCAGACGCCAGTTATCAACCGACGCCGATTTTCGCTTTGGGTTCTCTTCATCGAGTACTGAGTTTTCATTACGTAAGGAATGAAAATCTTGTGATAGTTTTAAAAATTTCTTTTTAAGTTCTTATACTCGAGAGATAGTGGCGAGTCCTTAAGAAGATCATCAAAAGCAAGTTGAAGTTCGAGTAGGAATCATATACTATTACCTCTTCAACATCTTCTTCTCGACTAATGTCGATTATGCGCCATGAGGCAATGTGAGCTTCTTCTTTATCTTCCTCGAGGAGGATAAGTCAAGATCTTCCCATGTTGCCATGAGACCTTTCTTCTTTTTCTTGAAGGAGCTTCTTGTGGGCTTTTCTTTAAGATTAGGACACTCGGATTTGAAATGTCCAGGCTTACATTCATAGCAAATGACTTGGGCTTTGTCCTTGTCTTTGCTCTCCTTCTTGTCCTTTGAATCTTTCTTCAAACTTCCTTCTAAAGTTTCTTTTCTTCCACATTCTCTGGATCTTCTTAGATATGAATGCAAGCTCATCATCTGATCCATCAGAGTCTCCTTCTGAAGCTTCATCATCTGATTCTTCTTCTTCAGCCTGAAAAGCTTTAGAAGTACTAGGTTTATGTTGATTAACTTTTAAAGCAATAGACTTACTCTTCTTGGTAGGTTCTTCTTCATTTAGCTCAAGTTCATGAGCTTTTAGGGAACTCATAAGATCTTCAAGCCGAAGAATATTCAGATCTTTTGCTTCTTGAATAGCAGTGACTTTGGGTCTCCACTGCCTTGTCAAGCTTCTCAAAATCTTTCTCACATGATCAGGTGTGGTATAACTTTTTCCAAGGGCCTGCAACCCATGAACAAGTGTTTGGAATCTTCCAAACATAGTTTCAATATTTTCTCCATCTTCCATTTTGAATAGTTCATATTGGCGAACCATCATGCTAGCCTTTGTTTCTCTTACTTGGCGTAACCTCATAAGACAACACAAGAGAATCCCGATTTCTTTGGCGTTATCAAACTTGCCACATTTATCATATTCTCTTTCTGTCATAGCACGTATGAGAATAAATCGGCCCATCTGGTTGGTTTGATATCTCTTTTCTCGATCATCGCACCGCTTTCCCTTGATATTGCAACGCCAAGGGCATTAGCGGGAAGAATGTATCCGCTTTCAACTATATCCCAGAAATCAAGACTTCGTGCCTCAAGGAATGCTCTCATCTTATCCTTCCAAAGAATCAAATTTTTCTCCATTGAATAGAGGAGGATCGCTCATATGACCACCTTCGATGAGACATGTTCACAATATATAATCTTTTCTCTTGACACTGTTAAGTGCTCAACCAAGAGGTCGAGCTCTGGTACCAACTGAACGTGAACACAAGAAGGGGGGTTGAATTGTGTTTACAAACTTTTCGTAAACTTTAAGTTAGAAACACTATAGAACACAAGTTTTTCAAAATTGTTTGTTTATCGGATGCTGGGTATAACCGGACGCTGGAAAAAGCAGTTTGATAAAACTTGTTTTTAACATAGCAAGATAAAAATGAATAGAAAGCAGTAAAGCAGGAGACACAGAAATTTATACTAGTTCACTACCAAACTGTTAGCTACGTCTAGTCCCTTCGTTCCTGAAGGATTTTCACTATAATCAATCTGATTACAATTTCCTCAAGAGTATTCTCATCACACAACTTGACAATACTCTCAACTTCTCAAAACGACTCAAGACAATCGAGCCTTTGAGGATACAAATTTTAACTAGGCCAAAACAACTTTTACAAAAGAGTTGAAGTACGCTTAAAAATAACTCTCACTGAGAGGATAAAAGATTAAGCTCAACTATAGAAAAACTTTCTTAAAGAAAGGGTCGGACGCTGAGTTCAGTTCTGTAGACCAGAGACTTAGCACGAGACTTGGTTGCTCACAGAAGCAGTGCTTGTTCTCAGTAAATATTTCAGCAGAATTTCAGCAAGCTTTTTCACAGTATATTCGTCTCTTCTTCAATGGATACCATGAGGTATATATAGGAGTTCCAAGGATATAACCGTTAAGGTAAAAATGGCTCCTTACCATTGAGTAAGGTAAATTCAAAATGCTGTCTCTTTCTTGCTTTGCAGAGAATATCCCAGTAGTACATGTTACCATTTTTGTACTACCTTGCTTGTACGATTTTTGTCTTGTAGTTAAAGGTTTCACCTTTGATACCTCGTACAACAATTTTGGCGCTCAAGATCAATTTTGAAATCCGTTCCAGAAACATCTGAGAGGTAGAGCAGCAACGTGACTAACACGTGATTAGAAGTGAGGTTCAGACGCTCGCTCAGAATCGGAAGTTCGGACGCTCGTTCAGAATCGGAAGCTCGGATGCTTGTAGCAATTGGATAAGCATAGTGTATAAAGAGGAAATTCCAGACGCTCACAAGGATGAGCCGGATGCTGACACATAGAATGAATCCTTCTCTTGAGAATTACTTTCCTCTTGCTTGAGTGGCTTAGAATATACGTATAATTAGTATCTGCACACTTCAAGAAATGTTAGAACATAAATTGTTCTCTTGTGAATACTTTGTTATCATCAAAATTAATGAGGGTCTAAACATCTCAATCGTTTAGGTTCCAACAGGTTTGTGATTATTGAAGGCCGCAACACCATATTCTGTAATCTCCAACTCCTTCCCCACTTTCTTACCACATCTTCCCAAAACATAAAAAATTAAATTAAAAAAAAAAGTAACAGGGGAAAACAGAGTGGCATGAGAGAAAGGGAAACACAACTAACAACCCACCCCCTTCTGCCATGAACGTGCCGCATCCTTTAGCCGGAAAAACAATGACCACCACCAGACCCATGGAACCCACATCCTACCCAGTGAGACTGTGAGAGCACCATCGAACCCAATCGTAACTACAAACCCTTGTCGGATCTCAACCGTGCCTTCGAACCAAAAGTTTTGCCGCTCGTCTTTCGGTTCGCACACCACCGTTGTCGCGCTGTCGTCTCGATGACACATCAACCATTGCCACCACAGGAGACATGAATAACCTATGCCTCGCTCAGATCCACGAGTCCCCTTATCGTTGCTGTCCTCGGGTGGCCTCCAATCCTCACTCACCATCTGTCTCTGTGGAACGCGTGCCTTCTCGCACGACGTCGCTCGAAGCTTCCCCCTCCAAAGATTCACGTTATGCGATGCGACCTGCTGCCACCATTTGTGGTGGTCTCCACTCTGAGGTTAATCAAGGAGTCCAACCACACTGCCCGCTCAAACTCGTGGAGCCACCAACTCAGATCAGACCTTCACTCTCTCCTTCGTCCATACTCGCTTTCGGGATGAAGGGAGGTAAACAATGGCGAGACAGAGAACAGTGAGGACCGGTGCGTTACTGGAAAACATTTCGGGATGGAAGTAGGTGAGGGAAATAAGGAAACTTTGGTTTTATTTTTGTTCTGAACAGAACTTCAGAGGACGACTGGAGAGAAGCAACACGGCAGCGTCTACGACGGATGACGACGGCGTGTGGTGGTGGTGTACCTGCAAACACTCCAACGCTCAAGTCAGCGTGTGCAAGAGGTGAGTGAAGAGGTGGAAAAATAAAGATTACCCGGATCGTTCAACGTGATTCACTTTTTATACGAGTTGAGGACGGTTACCGGTGAATAACCGCTCCCGTGGGATCCGGGGTACCGTCAGATCGTTGCCAGCCTATAATGAGCTGGGGCGGAATGCTGAGGACCGTTGGATTGGCCACGTAGATATGGTCTCGAGGCAAGGCGGAGGGAACTGACGCGGGAATGGGCCTGAAACGTGGATCTTCGGATTGGGCCTCGGCCCGATCGAGCTTGCCCCCAGTCGCTAGCTCGAATGTCGAGGTGGTGACTTGTTGTCGAGGTTCGTTGATGTCGACGTTTGACGTCCTTGTTCGTAAGGAAGTGCAAATCTCGTCGGCTGCTTTACGAAAAGAGAGTTGAAATGTTCTCGAACCCTAGGCGCGTGAGGGTTAATTTCAAATTTCAAAAATGTTCCGTCAGCCACCTTTGGGATTCGGGGAGACGCATTGTTTCGAGGCGTGATGACTGCTTCTTTAGCTTACTTGTCATTCGTTCGGGACCTTGGTGTTCCACCTCTGCTGAGGCAGTTCTCGACACGAGGCTTGATGTGCTTTGTGCAAGGCACAAGGCTTTATCACGAGGTCGTGCTCGCGTTCTCGACACGAGGCTTGATGTGCTTGTGCAGGACAAGGCTTTATCACGAGGTCGTGCTCGCGTTCTCGACACAAGGCTCAATCAGAGGTGCTTGTAAAAGACAAGGCTTTATCACGAGCTCGTGCACGCGGTCTCGGCATGAGGCTCGATCATAGGTGCTTGTAAAAGAGACAAGGCTTTATCACGAGCTCGTGCACGCGGTCTCGGCACGAGGCTCGATCACAGGTGCTTGTAAAAGACACAAGGCTTTTATCACGAGCTCGTGCACGCGGTCTCGGCATGAGGCTCGATCAGAGGTGCTTGTAAAAGACAAGGCTTTATCACGAGTTGGTGCACGCGGTCTCGGCACGAGGCTCGATCAGAGGTGCTTGTGCAAGGCACAAGGCTTTATCACGAGCTCGTGCACGCGGTCTCGGCACGAGGCTCGGTCAGAGGTGCTTGTGCAAGGCACAAGGCTTTATCACGAGCTCGTGCACGCGGTCTCGGCACGAGGCTCGATCAGAGGTGCTTGTGCAAGGCACAAGGCTTTATCACGAGCTCGCTTGTAAAAGACACAAGGCTTTATCACGAGCTCGTGCACGCGGTCTCGGCACGAGGCTCGATCAGAGGTGCTTGTAAAAGACAAGGCTTTATCACGAGCTCGTGCATGCGGTCTCGGCACGAGGCTCGGTCAGAGGTGCTTGTGCAAGGCACAAGGCTTTATCACGAGCTCGTGCACGCGGTCTCGGCACGAGGCTCGATCAGAGGTGCTTGTGCAAGGCACAAGGCTTTATCACGAGCTCGTGCACGCGGTCTCGGCACGAGGCTCGGTCAGAGGTGCTTGTGCAAGGCATAAGGCTTTATCACGAGCTCGCTTGTAAAAGACACAAGGCTTTATCACGAGCTCGTGCACGCGGTCTCGGCACGAGGCTCGATCAGAGGTGCTTGTAAAAGACAAGGCTTTATCACGAGCTCGTGCACGCGGTCTCGACACGAGGCTCGGTCAGAGGCGCTTGTGCAAGGCACAAGGCTTTATCACGAGCTCGTGCACGCGGTCTCGGCACGAGGCTCGATCAGAGGTGCTTGTGCAAGACACAAGGCTTTATCACGAGCTCGTGCACGCGGTCTCGGCACGAGGCTCGGTCATAGGTGCTTGTAAAAGACGCAAGGCTTTATCACGAGCTCGTGCACGCGGTCTCGGCACGAGGCTCGGTCATAGGTGCTTGTAAAAGACGCAAGGCTTTATCACGAGCTCGTGCACGCGGTCTCGGCACGAGGCTCGATCAGAGGTGCTTGTGCAAGGCACAAGGCTTTGGGTGACAGTAAATGAGTAAATGATGGTTGCGTATTTCTTCAAACGTACTTTATTGCTTCACATTTGTATGTTTCGGACATATTTGTTTCAACTATAATACTTCTTCATCTTTGCTGCGTTCCAAGTTCTTGGAATTTGCTGTCCTTGTAGTGTCTCGAGGGTGTAGGCGTCGGTACCAGTCTTCTGACGGCGATTACAGACGCCTTCCCAATTGGGTGCAAGTTTCCCATGGGGCGTTCTTCAGGCCAACATCAGCACGTCGAAGAACGAGATCCCCAGGCATGAATTCCCTGTCCACCAGCTTTCTCCTGGGTTTTACCTTTGGCTTTTGATGCCATCAACTTTTCTTCGTAATTCATAAATTTACGAGCTCGCCAGAACTCGCTCGTAGTCTTTGGTTTATCGACACCAATGTCGACGCTGAATAAACTTCCTTCGATCGGGCCTTGCTCTAGCAAGTACAACTTCATCTCGCCGAGCATTTCTTTACCGTAATGGCTTCTTTGTTGAAACGCTCGACGTAGTCTCCGATAGACTCATCTCTTCTGAATTGCGGCCGCGGTCACCGCCGACTGGGTTGGACTTTAGACGCAGTGAAATGCACAGAGAACTGGTCGACAAATTCAGTCCACGAACTAATGGAATTTTTCTTAAGAGTCTGGAACCAAGACAATGCTGCCTTCTTCAGAGTGAGGGGAAAGATTCTGCACTTCACCGGCCCTTGGGCGCCACGATAGTCCATGACAGTATCAAAGCAGCCAACATGCTCGTCGGGGTCGGTGGTTCCGTCGTATGAGTCCAAAGCGGGTGGTTTCTAAAGATGCTTCGGAATTGGGAATTTCATGATCTTGGAAGTGAAAGGACCAAAGGCTTTGCACGTGTCACCCGTATCATCGCTCTGAGAAGGAGTTGATGAAACAGAATGAGCACGGCGGTGATGAGAAGTGTGCCCAGGAAATTTGACTCGCCGCTTAGAGGCTGAGGCGGCTCTTCTAGGAGGAGTGTCACTACTTGCGGTCGTACCTTCACGACGAGACGTGTGCGCCGGGGAGCGGCGACGGCGCGGCGGAGAGTGTGGCATATCAGGTTTAGAAGAAGGACTTCTGGAAGAAACTCTTCTGCGGTGTGTTTTCTCATTTCTTCTTCCGCTTTGAAGCAAACGGATCTCAGATCTGTGGCGGCGAGGTGGACTACGATCCAAAGAACAGTTACGGCGGTGTGCATTGCGCACAGAGCGGTGTGGAGTAGTGCCACGGTGGCGGTGATGAACAGATCTGATATTTTCAGATTCCTTCGATCTCTGAGGAAAATGAGAAACTCGATCTACTCTGTTTTCGATCTGTGTGGCAACGCGAACGGAGATTTCCTTCTGCTGATTCTCCATTCGATCAAGGCGTTGATTCTGAGCGTGCATCGCTTCGGCATGGCTCCGAATGAATTCACAGAACTCTTGGAGGATAACGGCGGCGGAAGGTGCGGTTTCTCTTATTTCAGTTGCCGCTGGGACGGTGACGATCGGGATCACATCACTTGGTGGCGGAGGAAGGTTCCTCTGCCTCTCATATTCAATGGAGAACGGCAGATGTCCTTGTTGAGTTCCATCCACCGCGGTGACCGGAGCAATGGTGATCGGAGGAGGCGGTGGAGGAAGGTTCCTCGGTCTCTCGTATTCAATGGAGAACGGCACATGTTCTCGTTGAGTTCTATCCACCGCGGCGACCGGAGCAGTGGCGATCGGAGGAGGCGGTGGACGTTGATCTTCGCGAAGTTGTGAACTGCGAGTCGTCATCGTGCGCTTCGATCCAGTCATCGTGTACGAAGAAAGAAACTTCGGAAAGGAGGGAATCGAAAAGATTTTCCCATAGACGGCGCCAATGTTCTGAACAGAACTTCAGAGGACGACTGGAGAGAAGCAACACGGCAGCGTCTACGACGGATGACGACGGCGTGTAGTGGTGGTGTACCTGCAAACACTCCAACGCTCAAGTCAGCGTGTGCAAGAGGTGAGTGAAGAGGTGGAAAAATAAAGATTACCCGGATCGTTCAACGTGATTCTCCTTTTATACGAGTTGAGGACGATTACCGGTGAATAACCGCTCCCGTGGGATCCGGCATCTTGTCGGTCGTTGCCGGCCAGTAATGAGTGGCGAATCGAGGACCGTTGGATTGGCCACGTCGATATGGTCTCGAGGCAAGGCGGAGGGAACTGACACGGGAATGGGCCTGAAACGTGGATCTTCGGATTGGGCCTCGGCCCAGTCCGGAACAGTTGCCCCCCAAGTCGCTAGCTCGAATGTCGAGGTGGTGACTTGTTGTCGAGGTTCGTTGATGTCGACGTTTGACGTCCTTGTTCGTAAGGAAGTGCAAATGTCGTTGGCTGCTTTGTGAAAAGAGAGTTGAAATGTTCTCGAACCCTAGGCGCGTGAGGGTTAATTTCAAATTTCAAAAATGTTCCGTCAGCCGCCTTTGGGATTCGGGGAGACGCATTGTTTCGAGGCGTGATGACTGCTTCTTTAGCTTACTTGTCATTCGTCGGGACCTTCGTGTTCCACCTCTGCTGAGGCAGTTCTCGACACGAGGCTTGATGTGCTTTGTGCAAGGCACAAGGCTTTATCACGAGGTCATGCTCGCGTTCTCGACACGAGGCTTGATGTGCTTGTGCAGGACAAGGCTTTATCACGAGGTCGTGCTCGCGTTCTCGACACGAGGCTCGATCAGAGGTGCTTGTGCAAGGCACAAGGCTTTATCACGAGCTCGTGCTCGCGGTCTCGGCACGAGGCTCGGTCATAGGTGCTTGAAAAAGACACAAGGCTTTATCACGAGCTCGTGCACGCGGTCTCGGCACGAGGCTCGATCACAGGTGCTTGTAAAAGACACAAGGCTTTATCACGAGCTCGTGCACGCGGTCTCAGCACGAGGCTCGATCAGAGGTGCTTGTAAAAGACAAGGCTTTATCACGAGCTCGTGCATGCGGTCTCGGCACGAGGCTCGATCAGAGGTGCTTGTGCAAGGCACAAGGCTTTATCACGAGCTCGTGCACGCGGTCTCGGCACGAGGCTCGATCACAGGTGCTTGTAAAAGACACAAGGCTTTATCACGAGCTCGTGCACGCGGTCTCGGCACGAGGCTCAATCAGAGGTGCTTGTAAAAGACAAGGCTTTATCACGAGCTCGTGCACGCGGTCTCGGCACGAGGCTCGGTCATAGGTGCTTGTAAAAGACACAAGGCACGAGGCTCGATCAGAGGTGCTTGTGCAAGGTACAAGGCTTTGGGTGACAGTAAATGAGTAAATGCTGGTTGCGTATTTCTTCAACCGTACTTTATTGCTTCACATTTGTATGTTTCAGACATATTTGTTTCAACTATAATACTTCTTCATCTTTGCTGCGTTCCAAGTTCTTGGAATTTGCTGTCCTTGTAGTGTCTCGAGGGTGTAGGCGCGGTGCAGTCTTTCTGACGATTACATGCGGGCCTTCCCAATTGGGTGCAAGTTTCCGCTTGTGGGGCGTTCTTCAGGCCAACATCATTCGTCGAAGAACGAGATCCCCAGGCATGAATTCCCTGTCCACCAGCTTTCTCCTGGGTTTTACCTTTGGCTTTTGATGCCATCAACTTTTCTTCGTAATTCATAAATTTCTGAGCTCGCTTCAGGAACTCGTTCAGGGTCTTTGGTTTGTCGACACCAATGTCGACGCTGAATAAACTTCCTTCGATCAGGCCTTGCTCTAGCAAGTACAGCTTCATCTCGTCAGAGCATTTCTTTACCAGAATGGCTTCTTTGTTGAAACGCTCGACGTAGTCTCTGATAGACTCATCTCTCTTCTGCTGAATTGCGGCCAGTGCCGCTGTCGACTTGGGTTGGACTTTAGACGCAGTGAAATGCGCAGAGAACTGGTCGACAAATTCAGTCCACGAACTAATGGAATTTTTCTTAAGAGTCTGGAACCAAGACAATGCTTCCTTCTTCAGAGTGAGGGGAAAGATTCTGCACTTCACCGGCCCTTGGGCGCCACGATAGTCCATGACAGTATCAAAGCAGCCAACATGCTCGTCGGGGTCGGTGGTTCCGTCGTATGAGTCCAAAGCGGGTGGTTTCTAAAGATGCTTCGGAATTGGGAATTTCATGATCTTGGAAGTGAAAGGACCAAAGGCTTTGCACGTGTCACCCGTGTCATCGCTCTGAGAAGGAGTTGATGAAACAGAATGAGCACGGCGGCGATGAGAAGTGGGCCCAGGAAATTTGACTCGCCGCTTAGAGGCTGAGGCGGCTCTTCTAGGAGGAGTGTCACTACTTGCGGTCGTACCTTCACGACGAGACGTGTGCGCCGGGGAGCGGCGACGCCGCGGCGGAGAGTGTGGCATATCAGGTTTAGAAGAAGGCCTTCTGCAAGAAACTCTTCATGGTGTGTTTTCTCATTTCTTCTTCCGCTTTGAAGCAAACGGATCTCGGATCTGTGGCGGCGAGGTGGACTACGATCCAAAGAAGCGATTCTGGCGGTGTGCATTGCGCGCAGGCGGTGTGGAGTAGTGCCACGGTGGCGGTGATGAACAGATTCGAGATTTTCAGATTCGCTTCGATCTCGAGGAAAATGAGAAACTTCGATCTACTGCTGACCAGGTGGCAACGCGAACGGAGATTTCCTTCTGCTGATTCTCCATTCGATCAAGGCGTTGATTCTGAGCGTGCATCGCTTCGGCATGGCTCCGAATGAATTCACGGAACTCATGGAGGATAACGGCGGTGGAAGGTGCGGTTTCTCTTATTTCAGTTGCCGCTGGGACGGTGACGATCGGGATCACATCACTTGGTGGCGGAGGAAGGTTCCTCTGCCTCTCATATTCAATGGAGAACGGCAGATGTCCTCGTTGAGTTCCATCCACCGCGGTGACCGGAGCAGTGGTGATCGGAGGAGGCGGTGGAGGAAGGTTCCTCGGTCTCTCGTATTCAATGGAGAACGGCACATGTTCTCGTTGAGTTCCATCCACCGCGGCGACCGGAGCAGTGGCGATCGGAGGAGGCGGTGCACGTTGATCTTCGCGAAGTTGTGAACTGCGAGTCGTCATCGTGCGCTTCGATCCAGTCATCGTGTACGAAGAAAGAAACTTCGGAAAGGAGGGAATCGAAAAGATTTTCCCACAGACGGCGCCAATGTTCAATGTAACTTCAGAGGACGATCGAGAGGAACACTACAGCGGCGTCTACGACGGATGACGACGGCGTGTGGTGGTGGTGTACCTGCAAACACTCCAACGCTCAAGTCAGCGTGTGCAAGAGGTGAGTGAAGAGGTGGAAAAATAAAGATTACCCGGATCGTTCAACGTGATTCTCCTTTTATACGAGTTGAGGATGGTTACCGGTGAATAACCGCTCCCGTGGGATCCAGGGTATTGTCAGATCGTTGCCAGCCTGTAATGAGCTGGGGCGGAATGCTTAGGACCGTTGGATTGGCCACGTCGATATGGTCTCGAGGCAAGGCGGAGGGAACTGACGCGGGAATGGGCCTGAAACGTGAATCTTCGGATTGGGCCTCGGCCCAGTCCGGAACAGTTGCCCCCCAAGTCGCTAGCTCGAATGTCGAGGTGGTGACTTGTTGTCGAGGTTCGTTGATGTCGACGTTTGACGTCCTTGTTCGTAAGGAAGTGCAAATATCGTCGGCTGCTTTGCGAAAAGAGAGTTGAAATGTTCTCGAACCCTAGGCGCGTGAGGGTTAATTGCGCCACACCACCACACGCCGTCGTCATCCGTCGTAGACGCTGCCGTGTTGCTTCTCTCCAGTCGTCCTCTGAAGTTCTGTTCAGAACAATTTTTATTTTATTATTTATAAAAAAAACCTATAAATTGATGTTTGTAAGTCACATGCGCTCTTCACTGCTTGTTTTGTTCCGCGTTTGTGCATTTCTTGCGAGACGAGAAGGCTTCGTAAAGAATAGCAGCGCTGTATTCAAAAATAATATTTATAATAGTAAGTAAATAAAAACAAAAAAAAACAAATTTTATTAAATGAACTTTTAATTTTTTTAATTTAAAATATTTTATTATATTTTTATTTAATTATTATTTACCACTCAATTTAATTGTTATTGTCGTAACATAATTATTTGTTACTTTAAAAAAAAATATTTTATTGGCTTAAATAACCTACGCCTCTTAGGTGTTGATAAAAAATATTTATATTAATAAAATATTTAATGTATATTTTATTACTTATTATTATTATTATTATTATTATTAATAAAATATGATGATATAATTCAGCCGACACTTCAAATTTACCGGTCAATCAACGTTACATTATTTTATTTTATTTTTATCAGTGGCACTTCACTTAAAATAATTTATATCCACAGGAGGAATGCTTGTCTGAGATAAAAGTTTGGCCAAATTAGGGCCTCTCAGATTTAAATTTATTTGGTGGAATAACATCCCTCTTTTATTCTTTGTTGAGTTTTTAATAATAGGTTCGGCTTCCCCGCCTATAGATTTACTTAATTTTTGTTTGGTTTTCTCCCCTTGTATTTGAAATTTGCTTTCGTTGTTTTCTTTTCCTTTGCATGGGTTTTGGTCTAGTCCCCCCATGCTTTCTCTGTATTCTTTTTCCAATTTTTTTCTATTTTAACAGGGAGGAGTACTCTTTTTCCTTCTAGATGTTTTTTCCCTAAGGAGGGTTTTGCATCAGAAGGTTTTAACGAGGCTCCTTTCCTTCATTTAAAAAAATAAAATAAAATGTAAATATATAGGCTAATAATAACAACAACAACAACAACAACAACAAAAGACAATTTTGTCTCATTCTATTCAGCCATAAAAACAATTGCTTTTGCTATCAGTTATTTTTACCAGTGAAGCCAATAAAACGTATTGCATATATTTACACGTTGAAGATTAATAGCTTATATTTGGGTGACTAATTTATTAAAAAATTTATTTTCTTTCAACACTTCGATTGTTTAAAAAATGTTGATATTTGTTGCGAAGTGCTTGATATATAGAAATCACTAATAAAAATATAACACAGGGCTACTAGAATTTACTTCATGAAATCCATATTTAAATCTTTTTGTACTAATATTATGAAGTTTAGTTATTTAGTAAACATGTAAAGATTCACTGGATACCGTGCGGAACATGGGCTATCATATATATTGTAGGTACATTTAATGTGTGTTTTTAGTTCATTTTTTATCCATCTAAGAATTCGACAATTCCAAAATAAAATTTTACTAATTATGAAATATTTCTTATTATTTCATTGCTATTTATATACACAGTTCTTAACATATATATGTCCAAAATATAAAAATATATTGGATAAATAAATTGGTTTCATGTTAAAATATTATTCATTTACTTTATTGGGTTTCAACTTAAGTTTTCGATACTATATCTTTATGTTTAAACAATCTTCATAATGGATGTATGCATGTAAGTAAGTTGGTATATAAAGGAATTTGTTTTTCGATACTGTATCTTTAAATTAAAGTTTTTACTTTTAAAAAATTCTTATTACACCAATACAAAATAAAATTAAGCGCATTAATTTTTTCTTTGTGATGCACGGGTCTACACACTAAAATATATAAATAGACAATTACTTAACAACATATTTATATAAGTGAATATATAAATAGATATTATTTTCAATACTTGCTTCAATGATAACGAAAATAATGAATTGTAAACAATTTTATTTTGTCATCATTTTTATGTTTTAAATATAATCTTATCTATTAAAATATGACCTAATATATTACCTAACAAATATAATTTATCCGTGCATCGCACACACTAGTTGTTATAGATTATAGATTTTCAAAACATGTCATTGTAACCAATTTTTTAAAAAAAATTATTTTTAAACTCTACTTTTTTTTGACAAAATTTTTAAACTCTACTTGTAAACTAGTTATTTGAAAACAACTTTTTAAACCCTTTTATATATCATTTTTAAAACTTTCCAGTAGAAACTAGTTTGCCTGAAAACTTCCAAGATACTCGATCAGCCTATCCTCCTTGCTCATTGCCCTCAAAGGGATTGGAGAAGAAGACTTTATCCTTAAAAATAAAAGGTAATTAAAACCGGATCGGGCATTAAACCGGAGAAGGCCAAGGTTCAGGGTTTTTGGGTTGGACCGGGGTCGAATAAAATATTATTATTATATATATATATATATATATATATCAAATATATATTATATATGCATAATATTTCAATTTATACACAAAATAACATGTTTCGGAACTAATAAAATATTATTTTTTAAATATATATATATATATATATATATATATACCAAATAACATGTCCCAAATACAAAATATCAAAATAACATGTCCCAAATACAAAAAAACAAAATAAATGTCCCGGCTGGTGCACCAAAAAAAAAACCATGTCCATAAGCCCACTACATGGCCCAAACCCTAGTCCCCTCATATCTCCAGACTCCAGGAGCCGCTCCTCCCTCACGCTTCTCTCTCATCATTTTTGTTTTGTCTCTCAGCATTTTTGTTTCTGTTTCAGTGTTGGATATTTTATGCTTTCAACTCACCGTTTTCTGCTTTCTCGTTTCATTGGGTTCAGTTCTCAGTTGATGATAGTTTTGTCTCTCTTATCATTTTCCTCCACCTCTCTTGATTTTTCCTCCCTCGATCTCTACACCCTCTGCTTCTTTCATCCTCGGCATCCTTCCTCTCTTCCTCTTCCAAGACCAGCAAATGCGAAATGGGCGCTTCTTCTTCGGATCTCTGCTGCTCTGCATCGTCATTTTGTCCTTTTTTTAAATAAAAAAAAACTGGGCCTTTTTTCGAACCACCCGGTTCCACATAAAACCCAGTTTTCCGATCCATTGTCCCGATTTTATGCCAGGCGGTCAGAGGGGGTCACTCGGACTGCACTATGGTCTTGCCTCCTGGCCCAACTGGCTTGACCGGCTACTGGCCCACCCAATTTTAATTACCATGCTAAAAATGAAGATACTTTCGGTACATGTGCAGTGGAAGGAACCAAATTCAACTCCTCTTCTACAACCACCTTATTTTCAAAACCAATCCCATTCATATGCGAAGGAGAACACTCGATAGGGGGCAAACCCAAAGCAGGCCCAAAGATTAAAGCCTTAATCTTCATGACTATGGCTTCCTTAAAAAAATGAATGATACACAAATAGAAAGGAAGGGGTAAGGCTAAATACATGAGCTCTAGGAATATGATAGTTCTGGATTGATCTTAGCTTCAACGATCCAGTAAGGATAGACTCTACGCCATGGACGAATCCATAAATTTTAAGTAGTGGGGATATTACTTACATATAAATTTGTATTACTGAAAAAATAGCATATCATTTATGAATGCTGAAAAGTTTTATTTGAAAAATTTATATATAATATTATTATGGGGTGGGCCCTATTTAGGAAATTTTAATATATAATATTATAATATTATAAAGGGGGACACATTTTTCTACTCATATATGAGGACTCTACATTTATGTTTTAAATTATTGAATTTATTCTAGTGGTATAAATTGTAAGCCACTTACTCTACTTCATTTCTTTAAAATAATATCATATTTTAAACATAGAAGGACATACTTTGAAGATTCAAGACTAGGGAGCCAAGTTGTTGAGGTTAATTAGAAAAGTTAATCTATTTTTTTACAAGTTAAGGCTCCTAGTTTGGATATAGTTTCTTATCGAATAAAAGTGAATTAATGTAGAATCATTAGTCATATACAATAGAGGTATCGCTAGAAGATACATTATTTTCACTAAAACTCTATCCGTAATATGTATGTCAAACAAATTAGGTATTCTAATAAGTCTCATAACATGTTCTCACCTTTATTTTTCCCTAATTCGTATCTTTAAAATTACTTAAGTTATTCGATATTAAATTATATTTTCCCTACATTTACCGCCATGGCCTTCCCTACTACTCCTCCCCCCTCCATGACCCCCTTGCCCTCCTTTCCCCCTTTCTTCAAAAAATTTATTATTGGTAATTATTGGTGTTGGTGACTTTGTTAACTGGATCTCATATGCCACACAAGACTTGTTTCTTGGTTGGATGATTGAGTGGCCACTTCCACTACTCACATCTCTACAACCACCCAACACAGCCACAAATATGATACACATTCGGTATAGTTCAGACCAACTCCATATTTGGCACAAATTCAAGGATGTACAAGATTCACAATGTTCTCACGGATGGGGCTGTGGTGGCTCAGGGGAAATGCCGAGGAAGGCACGGCTGAGGCGAGACAACAATAGTTCATCTTGCTCCCCTCTCTATTATTCTTATCTCTTATCTTTTATACTCTCTTACTTTGTTATTGAACTAAGAGCAACAGGGTTTTGATATTGGTTCGCAAAATCCAAGCATAAGTTATGACTGTTGTTGGTAATGGTCTTTTGGTTTGGTGGTTCTTCTCCTGCGTGGTTATAGGCTTTGTTTTTGCTTGCGATAGCACTGGGTGGTTGGGGCTTGAAGGTTCGATTGACGATGAGTTATGTAGTGGTTCATGCTAGCTTGGGGGTTGTGGGAAATGGTGACCGAAAGCGGAGTCTCATGCAGTGTTTGCACATTTGTTGCTTACAAGTTACAACAATGCTTCATGTGTTTGATGCGTTGGGGTGTTCGTTCGAGGTTGAGCTCGTGCCAAAAGTACGGTGGTGGGGTTCATAATGGATTTGCTTGGCCTTGTTTGTGTTTAAACCACCAGAGACGAGAGAGAAAAGCATGGATCATAACCAAAACGATATTAATTGCGAATCTAGTGAGTTTTTGGCCTGATCTTTACTGGTGTTGATGATTGTGTGTGTGGATCTGTTGGAGGCGGAGATGATGTAAGGCTTGGTTGAAGGGGGTAAGTTACAGATACTGTGAGCGAAAGATGAGGAGGAGGAGGAGAGGCGAGAGAGACAACCGGGGGTAATATGAGCGAGAGTGAGAGGACGCAATCTAGTGTGAATAATGCATGATAGGATCTGTGAGCATGTTTAATCTAACGATTCTAAAACGTGGTCTATCATGGACTAACTACTTTTTACAGTGATCTTTAATAGCCGCTTGTAAAGGGATATTCAAACATGATGTAACTTTTAATAACTTAAAATTATGAATTTACAAATGTATTAAATGATTTGTTGTCACATCATTTAATAAATATAACAACTCATGTGTTTTTAAATTAATGACAATATTTTATTAAATGACTGTGATTAAACTCAAACACGTGTGTGTAAAATGAAATTTTAGAATATATAAAAAATTGAAATTTTAGGACACAAAGCACGTTGAAAGGGAAAAAAAAAAATTACACATCGTTGTTAATTATCAGTAACGACAAGTTGTAGCCTTCACCCGGTTCCGGAGGCCCAGCACCGCACACATCCACACGGACCTTACCGCACCCGAAAAAACATGCTCATAGAATAGAGATGAGATAGAGCAGAGGCCAGGCCCTATAAAACGCAAACGCTGAAAGAAATGAAAACACAAATCATCGTTTTTTGATCCCCGCTTCTCACCTCAACTCTACCCCTCACTCCTTCCATCACCTAGTTCTACGTTATCCATCCTCTTCCGTCACCGAAACGCATCGTCGTTTCACTCTCATCCATTCACATTCCCCTCCTACTACCCTTACCTTCACTTCTCAGATCACCGTCTTCTCCCAAAACAAAACCCTAAAATTTCCATTTCCCAATTTTATTCCCGATCTTGCCCCTTCACCGGAAGTCTTAGCCTTCGCCTTCCCCTTCCCATTTCTCGCGATTTCACTGCGGGAATTCGATTACCGATAACTAAAGAAGAGGGGAAAGTGAGGTAGGATTGGAAATGGTGGGAGGAGGGAGCAAGAGGGAGGATGTGCCGGTGATAAACAGCACCAACGTGTTTGCAGCTCTTGGAAGTTTGAAGAAGAAGAAGAAGAAGCCCGAGAAGGAGCAGGGTTCGTCTAAGAGCGGAGCTGAAGCTACACCCGAGAAGAAGGAAGTTTTCTGGGCTCCTGCTCCTCTCACCGCCAAGTCCTGGGCCGATGTCGACGATGAAGATGATGACGACTATTATGCCACCACCGCTCCTCCTGAATCCGTTTGGGGAGCCCCAACCAGTGCCGACACCGTCGCTGAAACCGAGGCCGCTGCCGAGGTGAAAAATTTTCTGCCCTTTTTTTGTTAGTCATATTACTGCTGATTGCTGAAATGAAATTCGTTTTAGATTGCTTTGAATTGCTTAAATATTTTAAGATTTTAAACTTTATGATTATTGTTGCAGTATATGGGTCTAGATTTTTTTTTTTTGTGAATCCTTTAGTTTTGGCTGCATGTATTGTCCTTGATTAGACCGTGTATGTGGATTGGTTAAGGTGTAATGTGATGCTTTCAAATATGTATTTTGATGATAATTAATTTGCGCTGAAATATTTCCTTTACTGAGAGGTAAAGAGGAATGCAGGTGTTTCAGCAGGGATTGATTGGTTAGGAATTTTGATTGTTTTGTTGTGTTTCTGTTTTGTTGTTGGTGGTGGTGTTTTTCTTTGTATTATTGTTTAGACGTGGTGTTTAAAGTTTGTTGGCTTTATATCTTTGGGGAGAAAGGCTTGTGTTGAACATTGCATTTGTCTTGTTTGTTGATACTCGGTAATGATTATCTGAATCTTGTTCCGGCTGTCTAGCTTCTTGACAATATTTATTAATCCTTGCTAAGTTGTCAAGTATATGATATGATTTATGTTAACGGTTTCATGATTTGCATCTGGTTTGTAATTTACACGCAATTAACAGCTTTGTCTTTGTCGGCTTGCTGATTTGACTGTAACGGTGCTAGGGTTTTTCTTTGTTTCCCCTGTGTCTGATCTTACGTATTTAATCTGCAATTATATCACTACTATGGATAACTAATGCGGAAGACGTAATGTGGCCTGTTATCTTCATGGAATGGCCTTGCACGTTACACATTGATATTGGAAGTAATACAAATGGCACACATTGGAGTTTCTTCTTTTTCTGCCTTTAATCGAACTTGTTTATAGAAATGATAGGATCACTCTGGCAAATGTCTAGAGTTGCCACTGTAGCTATTTGTTGATCAGCATCAAACAAGTTGATGTTGGCTAAATAGTTGTTTAACCAAGCAGCTCACAATCTTTAGCAACAATCTTGGAGTAATTAAGAGTTATACTTGGAATAGCCGTTTCAAATTTCCAGATTTGATGGACTGCCACAACATGCTTCCTGGGGATGCCGATAAGTACTAAGGCGGGCATTAAGATTTAAGATTTATGTTGAACACGTATTGAAGCTGGCATCCTACTGTTTCAAGAAAAGGGTAATTGGAAAATTTATACAAAGAATATCCTAGCCTCCTTCCATGTGATCAGGTTATTACCAATTTCTCATTCAGGATAGGTAGCATTGATGTGTTGATATTTTGCCAGATAGTCTAGAAAGGAAAATAATGCTGGAGAAATCCCCTTTTCTATAAAATGGGGAAAGTGCAAAAATCTAAATTATCATGGAAAAATGTAAATTGTAAGTCCAGTTTTGATAATGTTTGATTTCTACATAAATGCCCCTTTCCTCTCCTGTTCTTATGTTTTGCTTTTTGAGAGATAAAATAGGAAGAGTAGTCTTTAAGTAATATCAATGTTAAAATAGGAACCAAATTCCTCCAAAAATGTTAATGTATAAATATATTTTAAGTATATATGTCAACAATATCAATCAAACTTAAATACAGAGGTTAAGCCAAGTTGGTTATTTACTTTGTACATATTCTCTGCTCGTGTGTTTGAGCTTACTTCTCCTCTTGTGTGCCTCTCTCCCCAATGGGTTATTATCCACTAACCTTTAGACTTGTTGAAAATTTGAAACCAGGAGAGTGAGAGTGAGTTAGAAGGTCTCGATGAGGTTGAAGATGATGCTGAGGATGAACATGAAAATGACTTGGAAGTGCCAGTAGAAGCTGAGCCTGTTCTTAAGAAGCCTTCTCAACCAACACCGGTAACCAAAGAAACTGAAAGGCAACTCTCAAAGAAGGAATTGAAGAAAAAAGGGCTTGAAGAACTTGAAGCTGTTTTGGCTGAACTAGGATACACACAAAGTGAACCCGGTGGCCAGGATGATTCCAATGGTAATATATAATATAATGTGTAAAAACCTGCTTTAAATATGTCAGTTCTCTCGAATGAAATATATAGCTAACTGAATTTTTTTTGCTTGGAATTTTTTTTATCTTGTCTTTGAAAATTCAGGCACTGAGAAGAAAGAACAGGATCACAATGGTGAGCTGGAAAAGAAGGAGAACGCTGCTGGGGAAAGCAAAAATGCAAAAAAGAAGAAGAAGAAGGATAAATCTTCAAAGGAACCGAAAGAATCACAAGACCAGCCTGATGGTGTGGATGTTGGAAATACAACTGAAGCTGCTGGAGCGGAGAAGGCTGAGGATGTATCTGCCACTGATGTTAAAGAGCGGCTTAAGAAAGTTGCTTCAATGAAGAAAAAGAAATCAAGCAAGGAGATGGATGCTGCTGCTCGTGCTGCTGCTAGCGAGGCTGCTGCAAGGAATGCAAGGCTTGCTGCTGCCAAGAAAAAAGAGAAGGCCGCCCACTACAATCAGCAGCCAGTGCGGTAAATGGGATGGCAAAGTATCTGTATCTTTTCTCTGTTGTTTAATTTTTCTTTTTATTTGCTCTCTTTCTTTATCATATATGAGCATTTGCTCTTTGTTCATTTGCTAATGCAAAATAAACATTGGAACGGCTTTAGGTAAGTTGACATTGAGTAATTTTTGTCTAATTTTAGTTGGGGGAAAATAGAAGTGTTAGTATATGTTGTTAATTTTTCTTCCGCTCTGGCTACTGTCTTATTCCGGATATTTATTTTGGGTTCTAGGATTCAGGCTCTAGATTTGGAAGTGTTGAATCATACGCGTATGTTCTTTCCACCCCTCCTTCCTACAAAACAAAACACACACGCACATGTTTGTGCATAGAATATCTGTTAATGAACCATAACCAGCTAAATTCAGGATATGGTCATCCCAATGATCAGATGCGGTTGGTTATGTGATCAAATGTTCTCGTGAGTTCAGCCCCCTTTGAAATTCATGAAATAAATTAATCAGCTTTGACATTCTTGCAACGTTTCATATAGAGTAGGCATGAATGGCTTAGTCGTGGAGACTTTCCCTTAATTATTATTTTCTGTTCAATTTTCAAATGTTGGATGACATCTCTCAGCTTCTTGTAGAGATCTCACGTTAAAATGATCTTTACACGGGACGCGATTTATTTTGTATTTTATTAAAATTAAAATTAAAAAAAAAACAGTGTAAATATAAAACAATTTATATCGAAATGATCATTCTTAAGAGGAAAAAAATACTTGCCTAAATTAATCTGATCTATTCTTTGCATTTATCATCTATTGACAATGGGAGCGTGGTAAGGTGAAATTTTATCATCTATTGACAGTGGTTCTTAACGTTTTCCAGCACCACGGTGGCGGGTTAGATTTCTTGCCATATTTCCTGGGTGGGTGACAAAAGATGCTCCTCCTGATGCTGCCACATGGGAGTATTACTACGATCTCCTCAACAAGTACCCTCATTTCCACCCTTGAGGTCAAGGGTGCTCTTCAACGGCAGGGTATTGTTACAGTATTAGCATACTGTAATTAATTAGCAGCTGAAAATTATGTTTAAGTTGCCTTAATTGTAGTTTTTGTCTTTTATTTAAGAAGTGCAGCTTGTGCACTGTCCCATTGGATGAGGTCACACCTTTTTGCTTGATTGTGCGCTCAGGTGTGTCAGCATTGTAGGGAATTATTCCCACACACACTTTTGTAACAAACTCACACTTTATATGTGCCATTCGGCTAATGAGAATGATCACTCATCATCAAATTATAACAAACTTCTCTCTCTCACGCTGTCTCTGTTTTTCCTCTATTGCTCTCTCATCCGATTCCCATTCTTCCATTGGGATTCCTTGTTTGAGCTTGATTCTCTTCGGTTAACACCCTAGTGAATCCTTTTCCATCACAACTGGTATCAAAGCACTATCCTGGTGCTTTAATCATGACTTCTACTCGCTCATCTACCATCGTAGAACTGGAGAAGAAACAGGAAGAATGCTTCGCAGAGCTCAGTGCACGTCTCGAACAAATGAGTTTGGGCTATGAAGTGGTGCGTTCGTTCATTCGGGAAAAGAACAGCGATGATGCTTCCTCCAACAACAACCGTCACCCATGCCAAGGTGGTCCCGATGGCAACCGCCAAACGAATTCTTACTCCACCCGAATTTCAAAGGTCGAATTTCCAAAATTCGATGGTAAAAGGGTGAAAGAATGGCTTTATCGTTGTGACCAGTTCTTCCTTCTTGATGAAACGGCACCAGAAGCTAGAGTGCGTTTGGCTTCGATTCATCTGGAAGGTCTAGCTCTTCAATGGCATTTGAACTACATACGGGCCAAATTCGATATATACCCATCCTGGACACAGTACGTGACTGACATTATAGCTCGCTTCGGTGATGCTTTTGAAGATCCTCTTTCTGCTCTGATTCAGGTGAAGCAGAATGGAAGGGTTCAAGACTATGTTGATGCTTTTGAACTAGCTCAAACCCAAGTAACTCTACTTCCTGAACACTCCCTGAGCATTTTCCTTGCTGGACTTGAGCACACCACACAAATGCACGTTAGGATGTTTAATCCTACTACCATTGCCCATGCTGCGAACCTGGCCCAATTGCATGAGTCCTCTAAGACACCCTCCAGCCGATTCAACCAACGATACCTTAACCAAAACACTAGCCTAAATACCAGCCAAAAAAACTTGTCACTTAACCCCAAACCTTTAAACACCAGCCCAACCCAATCGGCAACCCAGAATACCAAACCTCTGTTCCCCAAAGCAACTCGAACCTACTCTGCTGCTGAAATGGCAGAAAGACGAGCTAAGGGTTTATGCATGTTCTGTGATGAACCATTCACTCCTGGTCATCAATTCAAGCATAAACGTGCTCAACTCATGGTGATGGAAATGGAAGATGATGAGTCAGAGGAGAGTGAGGTGAGTGAAGATCCTAGTGAAGCTCTAGTTGATAATTCCCAGCTTGATAATCCTCAACTGTCCCTTAATGCATTGACAGGAATTCCTAATTACCAAACCATGAGGGTGACTGGCATTCACAACAAGAAACCGATCCAAGTACTGATTGATAGTGGAAGTACACACAACTTCCTTGATTTAGACGCTGCAAGAAGACTTGGGTGCAAGCTTGAGTCAGTTCAGCCTATGTCAGTCACAGCAGGAGGAGGAAACAAGATTGAGGCACCTTATATGTGCAAGAATTTTAGTTGGCAACTGCAACATTCTTCTTTTACTGGTGATGTCATAGTAATGCCACTTATATGTTGTGATTTAGTTTTGGGAATCCAGTGGTTGAAGTCACTTGGTCAAATCGTTTGGGATTTTGACAAATTGCAAATGGAATTTCTGGTTAATGGGAAGAGATGTGTCCTGAGGAGTGCACAAGCTTCTTCTGTTAAGCTAATTAACAACAAAAAGCTTAACCAAACTATACAGGGTGGGGCTGAAATCTGTTTCCTCTACCTCGACCATGGCTCCCCTTCAATTGAAGTCCCTACTTGCAAATTACTCTCTATGGAACCAGAGAAGCCTAAGCTGCCACAAGAAATTGAGTGTCTCATTTCAGATTATGCAGAAATCTTTCTTTGAGCCTACTCGATTTGCCACCATCAAGTAGGGTTCGATCACAGGATCCCTTTGAAGGAAGGTACATCTCCTTTTAATTTAAGGCCTTATAGGTATTCAATTGTGCAGAAAAATGTGGTAGATAAATTGGTCAATGACATGTTAGCACAGGGAATAATAAGGCATAAGTAATGTTCTTTTGCATCACTCTTTGTCCTAGTCAGAAAAAAAGATGGTTCATGGAGACTTTGTGTTGATTATAGAAGGTTAAATCAGCATACTATCAAGGATAGGTTCCCAATACCTCTCATAGAGGATCTCATGGATGAATTAGGGGCTGCCAACCTGTTTTCAAAACTTGATCTTAGGTCTGGTTTCAACCAACTAAGAATCGAGCAAGGTGATGAGTTCAAGACTGCCTTCAAGACACATGGTGGCCATTTTGAATATTTGGTCATGCCCTTTGGCCTTACAAATGCTCCTGCCTCTTTTCAATCTTTAATGAATCATATTTTCCAACCTTACTTGAGACGGTTTGTTATTGTCTTTTTTGATGACATTTTGATTTATAGTCCATCCATGGAAGATCATGTAGCACATTTGGAGCAAGTTTTTGCCACAGCCAGGGCCAACCAACTATATCTCAAGATGAACAAATGCCATTTTGCCACTACTAGAGTTGAGTACTTGGGACATTTTATCTCTCAAGGTTGTGTTTCAACCGATCCTGCCAAAATCAAGGCTGTCCAAGAATGGCCAATTCCCAAGGATATCAAGCAACTCAGAGGGTTTTTGGGTCTTGCTGGCTATTATCGAAGGTTTGTGCAAGACTTTGGTAAAATAGCTAAACCCTTAACGGATTTACTAAAGAAGGACAGCTTTATATGGACTGAGGCTGCCACTAAATCCTTTGAGAATCTGAAATCTGCACTCACAACTTCACCAGTTTTAGCTTTGCCCGATTTTTCCAAAACCTTTATTGTTGAAACAGATGCATCAGGCAAAGGAATTGGGGCTGTACTGATGCAAAACAGGCACCCTATTGCCTATCTCAGCAAGGCTTTAGGTCCCAAGCAACAGGCCATGTCAATCTATGAGAAGGAATTACTTGCCATTGTTCATGCAATTCAAAAATGGGGCACATATCTATCACACAAACCATTTGTGATAAGAACTGACCAGAAAAATATTAAATACCTGCTGGAACAGAAACTAAACACCCCATTTCAACAGGTTTGGATGTCCAAGTTGATGGGGTTTGACTTTGAAATCCATTACAAGGAAGGGGTAACCAACAAGGCTGCTGATACCTTGTCAAGAAGGACTGGTGCTGAGTTATTTCCATTAATGCTTGATAATGCTCATGAAGATCTTCTTGGTATGATTAAATCTTCTTGGCATTCGGATTCTGCAGTGAAGCAATTGATTGCTGATTTGGAAATTAATGCTTCTGCTCATCCTAAGTTTACTTGGTATAAAGGTGAACTTAGAAGGAAGGGCAAACTTGTCGTAGGATCTGATTCTGCCCTCAAGCTGATTATATTTCAGTGGCTTCACGATTCTTTTGTCGGAGGTCACTTAGGCCGTGATGTTACTGCTGCAAGGATAAAATCCCTCTTCTATTGGAAGGGCATGAATAAAGAAATACAAAGTTATGTCAGGAATTGTGTCACTTGCCAAAGAAACAAGCCTGACTTGGCTGCTTCTCCTGGACTCTTACAACCTCTCCCAGTCCCTCAACGAATTTGGTATGATATTAGTTTGGACTTTGTTGAAGGTTTGCCCAATTCTCTTGGCAAACAAGTTCTGTTTGTTGTTGTTGACAGATTGAGCAAATATGCTCATTTCATTGCTTTGTCCCATCCATTTACAGCCATGGATGTTGCTCACGCTTTCTTAGATAATGTATTCAAGCTTCATGGTTTGCCAAGCACCATCACCAGTGATAGGGATCCCATTTTCCTTAGCTCAGTTTGGAGTGATTTGTTTCAATTACAGGGTGTTTCTTTGAACAAATCCACTGCCTACCATCCACAAACCGATGGCCAAACTGAGATTGTCAACAAGTGCCTCGAAACTTATCTCCGTTGCATGTGTTCTAAGAAGCCTTCTGAACGTGAACACAAGAAGGGGGGTTGAATTGTGTTCACAACTTTTCGCAAACTTTAAGTTAGAAACACTTTAGAACACAAGTTTTTCAAAACTGTTTGTTTATCGGATGCTGGAAATAATCGGACGCTGAAAAAGCAGTTTGATAAAACTTGTTTTTAACACAGCAAGATAGAAATGAATAGAAAGCAGTAAAGCAAGAGACACAGAAATTTATACTAGTTCACTACCAAACTGGTAGCTACGTCTAGTCCGCCGTTCTGAAGGATTTTCCACTATAATCAATCGATTACAATTTCCTCAAGAGTATTCTCTGTCACAACTTGACAATACTCTCAACTTCTCAAACGACTCAAGACAATCGAGCCTTTGAGGATACTGACCTTAACTAGGCCAAAACAAACTTTTACAAGTGAGTTGAAATACAGTTAAAAATAACTCTCACACAGAGGATAAAAGAATAAGGTGAACTAAACAAAAAATTTCTTAAAGAAAGGGTCGGACCGAGTTGATTACGTAGACCGTAGACTTAGCACGAGACTTGGTTGCTCACGAAGCGATGCTTGTTCTCGATAAATATTTATTGAGAATTTCAGCAAGCTTTTTCACAGTATATTCGTCTCTTCTTCAATGGATACCATGAGGTATATATAGGAGTTCCAAGGATATAACCGTTAAGGTAAAAATGGCTCCTTACCATTGAGTAAGGTAAATTCAAAATGCTGTCTCTTTCTTGCTTTGCAGAGAATATCCGATGGTACATGTTACCGCTTTTGTACTACCTTCTTTCATTCCTGATTGCTTGTACGATTTTTGTCTTCTAGTTAAAGGTTTCACCTTTGATACCTCGTACAACAATTTTAGCGCTCAGAATCAATTTTGAAATCCGTTCCAGAAACTTCTGAGGGGTAGAGCAGCAACGTGACTAACACGTGATTAGAAGTGAGGTTCAAACGCTCGCTCAGAATCGGAAGTTCGGACGCTCGTGGCAATTGTGTAAGTCGTGTCATAAAGATAAAATTCCAGACGCTCACAAGGATGGCGGGATCTTTGACACATGGAATGAATCCTTCTCTTGAGAATTACTTTCTTCTTGCTTGAGTGGCTTAGAATATGTGTATTATTAGTATCTGCACACTTCAAGAAATGTTAGAACATAAATTGTTCTCTTGTGAATACTTTGTTATCATCAAAATTAATGAGGGTCTAAACATCTCAATCGTTTAGGTTCCAACAATCTCCCCCTTTTTGATGATGACAAACATCTAAGGTAGATGAACAATTTAGTTTCAAAAAGACATTAAGGGTCTCCGCCTGAATTTAACAGTTTAGATATATATATGAACAATTCAGGTTTTAAGGCAATTTTTGGTAAGCAATTTCATTTAAGTGATTGCGAAAAATCTGTAAATGTATCAGAGCATGTATTTAATGAAGTGAGATCGGATGCTGATTATATACCAAATAGATTGATTTAATCAAATATATTTCATTGTACCGAAAATTTATTAAACATTATCATAGCACTAGATCAATGAATATTAGCGCACAAAAATGCTATGTATGAAATGATATGCATGATACTTTAGTTCCAGTGTATCCATCGGATGGTGGATAATCGGATTCTCACGTGTTCAATATACATTTCTTTCGTGTTCATCATACCTTTCTTTTACTCTCCCTTTTGTCATCAGACAAAAAGAGTGTAAAAACACATCATTGTCAAAATAAGACTTAGAAAAATTTGAACAAAAAGCAGATAATTAGATCAAACATATTTATATATATATATAATTGTATCAACCAAATAGATTTTATATCACACACAAAAAAAAAATCAAGGGTTTGGAAGAGGTGGAGGTGGGATATTGAGACGTTCATAAAAGCGGCTTGATCTGGTCTCGGTGAGTAACCTTGAGTTTGTAGCCTTCATTTCTTGAATTACCTTTGGGAATAGTGACCATTTCCATTGCGGAAGAAGAAGCGAGAAGGTCCGACTTAAGTACAGATGCAGACTTCATCTTCTGATGCTCTGCTAGCACCCAGTTGGATATCTTCAGTCTCAAATCCTTCTTCCTTTGAGCTCTCAAGAAGAATGCATCATTTGGTATAACCCATTTGATGAGATTTTCGAGTCTTCGAGCTCGATTACATGCGACTCTTCCATTGATGCTTCACATCTTCTGGATATAGCAAATGCATGAAGATGGTTTCTCTATGAAGAACAACATCAGCTGTGTAAGAGTCAAACCTATTTCCAGCGTCTTCTCCCCATAAATTTCTGATAAAGACACTCAAAGCTTCCCAGGTGAATGAGAGTGCTTCATTTTCTGCCAGGTAAATTCTTCTCAGATTTTCCCTGTCATATTCTTCTAGCACTAGGGGGTCGATGCATGGTAATATGGCTTTGTCTTTCCAAGACTCAGACCATTGACTCCAAGTGAATCCAATGTCGAAGTGCTTGGTCACAGCAGCCCATTGATCATAAATCTTCATGCAATCCAAGGGTCTGATTACTGAGCATCTGAACATATCATCGAAGAATACTGTTCTGAGGTTGATGTCAGTAACTCTGCTGATTTTCCTAACAGTTGAAATAGTGGCCTTCTCAGCGTCACAGCAGTTTGAGGAGCCAGTTCTCCATTCATATTTCTTCAGAGAAGTCAGGTAATACCTTCTGGCATGATCCTTAGAGATCTTGGCAATCGGAAGCTGAAGGAATTCCTTAAGATTGTACTTGGTAGGTGCCTTCTCATATTCCTTTAGCCCGATCTTCTTTGAAAAGGTCGCTTGCCTGAGCGAGTTCCTTCCGTTTCCAGGAATAGACCAAGGTAGCCACCTTTGTCTATCCGTACTATCTTGACAGAAACAGATGATGGGTCTCGATATTGACCTATGACTTCAAGCCTTTTCTGCTCAAGACAGTGTGCCATGAAGGCAGCTTCTTCATCTGTGATCCACCTTCCGCATTCTTCCAATGTGAGCGGTTCAAACTGAGGTAGGGATCTCGGAAGATCAACAGAGAAGGGAATTGCTCGCCTTGGGATCTTTGGTCTCAACCTTCCTTTGAAAGACATTTGGAAGTGGTCTTCCCCATCCTTGAAGGTTGCACTTATTGGAGCGACAATTTCCAATCTGGCTGCTCCAGAGGTGAAGGTTTTTAAGTGCCATGTGGATGGACGATCGTAGATACTATGATATATCTCATACTTTACAAACTGAGGTTTGTATGAGATATTGTTCTTTCCACCAGCATCTGTAGGGCTAAGGGTAAGGGTTTTTAAGGTGGGAGTGGCTTTGGTGATTTTGTAGGCTTTGAAAGGATTAATGGGAGGTATTTTGAAAAGGAGGTAAAACGGATGAGAATGAAGCTTGGAAATGTATGAAGTGAGGGAGTTATATGTGGAGGTTTGAGGTGATGAGATGGTGAGTGTATTGATTAGTGTTTGGGTAAGGTGTTTGGGAGCTATGGAGGTTTTCTGTACATGGGTTTGAGTGTTTGGTGATGGTGCAACAGATATTGGTGGAGCAGGAATAGTATCATCAGATGTGAAAACAGACACAGGCTCATCAGAAGAAGTTAGTACCTTTGGTTCAGGTTCAGATTGCCTGACCAATCTTTTGATCTTACATGCAGGGCGATATCTGGAGGAGGGCGTTGAATTTCCTTCGTCATTGGCCGGACCAGGCGGTTTTTCAAACACAGTTCGCTCCTTTCTCGAACCTGGCGATGGGAACTCGGTCCTCATCTTACGGTTCTTCAACGATAGGTGCAGAAGCCACCTTCTGTTTTGTTCTTCTGGTCTCTCTCGAAGGAGACTCAACAGTTCTTTTCACACCAGGCTTTGAGCTTCTGGTGGTTTTCTTTTCAGCTTCCTCTTCCTGTTGCTCAACTTTCACCTTCTTGATCATGGACCCAGTGAGCAATTTCATTCTTACCAGGTTGTTGACTCCAAAAGTGTCAGGAATCACAATATTATCAGCACCAAAATACTTTGCCTTCTCTTGATCTGGTAAAGCAGTTAGCTTGTTTACAACCAGATTCTTGATCATCATTTTGGTGAGCAGGACACTATAAGGAATGAACTTGTAGGTGTTCTTCTTGTCAGCAACACCTTTTCTTGAGTTAACCAGTGCATTAAGCAGGTTGTTGTATATTAACCTTGGCAGGTTCACCTTGTTTCCAGCCATGAAGTGTCTCATGATGAATTTCTGTTCGTAGTTGACAATGTCACTAGAGCCAGCCTTCAACAAGACGCTCTTGGTGATTATCTTATGAAGAACTCTGAAATGACTTTTGATTCTTGGCGATGAGTGTTTCACCAGATTCTTTCACCGCTTGTAGTTCTCAAACAGATCATCATTTACCTTCTCAATCCCATGAAATCGTCGGCCCATTCTGAATAGAAGACGATGCCTTCACACGGACACCCAATAACTTCAGAAATATTTTTGATGGTAAAAATAAACTTGAATCCTTTCACTGTTCCTTCAAAGATGCCACCTTTGTGTAACCGAACATTACCCCAAAGTTCTTTAATCGCAGTCACCAGAACCTCAACCGGATTCCAGAAGAAATACTGTTCCCAGCCCATTGCCTTGAACCCATTGTAGAAGTCGAAGCCATAGAGCTTGAAGTTTTCCAAATCAACTCGATTTTCTAACAAGACTTTTCCTTCAGTCATGGTGTCGTAGATAGCTGTATATTCAGAAGTTGTTACTCCAGCCATGATTGCAGTTGAGAGATGGAGGCGATGGAGGTTTTAGGGTTTAAACACACACACACAGAGATAGATAGAAAAAGAGAACGAGTACAGTTTTGCAGAAAACACAGAGTGGAGCGAAAAATGTGGAGTAGTGGGAAAGTTAAAGGAGAATGGTACAGTTATTTTTCAAAATATCGCTTCGTATTCTCTTATAAAAATAAATCAAAAAGAAAAGAAAATAAAGATTCGCTTTTTCATTAAATGCGGACGCCAAAATAAAAGTAAAAGATTTTATTGAAAACGTAAATAATCATGACTCAGTAGATATGATGAGACGCTTGAATCCTTAACACGTGTGACGCGTGTGGGTGTGCTTTCGGACGCCATAACCGACTTACCGGATGATGAGTTATGATACATATGACAGATAAGATGCTTATGCGCATTCATGCTTATGTCATGTCAGATGCTGAGATTTAGTTTATTATCAGACGCTGAGATTAATCATTCTTTTATAAGATGAAAGTTTAAATTTCTTCTTATAAAATTGAATCTATCTTCGGCAAGGGGTTTTGTAAATATGTCAGCCCACTGATGATCAGTGTCTACAAATTTTATTTCTAGAATACCCTTCTGAACATAGTCTCTTATAAAATGATGCTTAATCTCAATGTGCTTTGCTCTAGAATGCAATATAGGATTTTTAGTAAGAAATATGGCAGATGTATTATCACAGAAGATAGGAATGTTACTCTCTTTTATCAAGTAGTCTTCAAGTTGATACTTCATCCACAGAAGTTGAGAACTGCAACTTGCTGCTGAGATGTATTCAGCTTCTGCTGTTGAGAGTGCGATTGTGCTTTGCATTTTGCTTGACCAAGACACAAGATTAGCTCCAAGGAATTGGCAGCCTCCACTTGTGCTTTTTCTTTCAATTCGATCTCCAGCAAAGTCAGCATCACAGAAACCTACTAATTTGTAATCTTTTGATTTCTTATAAAGCAAACCAAGATTAGTAGTTCCTTGCAAATATCTAAATATTCTTTTAACAGCACTTAGGTGTGATTCTCTAGGATCTGATTGAAACCTAGCACACAGAGCACGAACATAATATCAGGTCTTGAAGCCGTAAGATAAAGTAGAGATCCAATCATACCTCTGTATAGTTTCTGATCTACCTTCTTACCAATTTCATCTTTACTAAGAGTGCAAGTAGGATGCATAGGTGTACACATAGGCTTGCACTCCAGCATCTTGAATTTCTTCAATAATTCTTTGATGTATTTGCTTTGATGAATATAAATACCATCACTGCATTGCTTGATTTGTATTCCAAGGAAGAACTTTAATTCTCTATCATGCTCATCTCAAATTCAACTGCATAAGCTTAGAAAATTCTTTGCAAAGGCTTTCATTAGTGGCTCCAAAAATAATATCATCAACATATATTTGAACAAGTATGAAATGCTTGTTTGAGGTTTTTCTGAAAAGAGTAGTGTCAACTAAACCTCTTGTAAATCCATTTTCCATTAAAAAGGAACTTAGTCTATCATACCATGCTCTGGGAGCTTGTTTAAGACCATATAGTGCCTTTTTAAGTTTAAAAACATGTTCTGGAAATTCAACATCTTCAAAACCAGGAGGTTGTTTAACATAAACTTCTTCAGTTATAAAACCATTTAGAAAAGCAATTTTCACATCCATTTGATATAAAGTTATCTCATGATGTCTTTGAATGAAAGTAAAATGCTGGTGCTTCTAATCTTGCAACAGGTGCAAAAGTTTCAATGAAATCAATACCTTCTTCTTGTGAGTAGCCTTGAGCAACTAACCTTGCTTTATTTCTCACAACTTTACCGTCTTCATCAAGCTTATTTCTGAATACCCATTTAGTACCAATAGCTTGCTTATCTTCTGGTAGAGTGACTAGCTTCCAGACATCATTCCTTTGGGCTGATTTAACTCGTCTTGCATTGCTAGAATCCACCCTTCATCTTCCAACGCTTGATCAATCGTCTTAGGTTCCATCTCGGAGAGAAGTGCAAAGTCGACATGCTCCTTGAAAGAGGATCTGGTTCGTACTTTGTCACCAGGTTCTCCTATGATTTGATCTTTTGGATGATTGGTTTTGTACTTCCAGCTTTTTCTTGCTTGACTTCCGCTTGAGTAGAATTCATCGTCTTGTTACCACCGGATGATGAAGATGTATATTCACCGTCGGCTTGTCACCGAGGTTTAAATCTGAAAATAACTCATCTAGCTCGACATTGCGATTGTCGGGCTTCTTATCATCAAACTTGACATGAATGGACTCTTCAATTGTCAAAGTTTCTTTGTTGTATATTCTAAAAGCTTTAGATCTTTGAATATCCCAAAAAGATTCCTTTGTCGACCTTGGAATCAAACTTACCAAGTGATCTTTAGTATTCAAGATATAACAAATACAACCAAAGGATGAAAGTAAGAAATGTTTGGTTTTCTTCCTTTCCACAATTCATAAGAGTCTTATTCAAAATAGGTCTTATATAAATTCTATTTTGAATATAACAAGCTGTGTTCTTTATACGCTTAAAAATGTTTTGCAATATCAGCTTCATTGATCATGGTCCTGGCCATTTCCTGGAGGGACCTATTTTTCCTTTCTACAACACCATTTTGTTGAGGTGTTCTAGGAGAGCAGAAATTATAGGAGATGCCATTTTCTTCACAAAATTTTTGAAAGTTCTCATTTTCAAATTCTCCCCCATGATCACTTCTAATAGAATAAATACAAATGCCTTTTTCATTTTGAACTGATTTGCAGAAAACAGTAAATACTTTAAAAGACTCATCCTTGTGGGCAAGGAATTTAACCCATGTCCATCTAGTAAAATCATCAACAATGACTAAACCATATTTCTTTCCAGTTAAAGAGGCTGTCCTTGTGGGACCAAAAAGATCAAGATGTAAAAGTTCAAGTGGTCTAGAAGTTGAAACAACATTTTTTAAATGAAAGGAAGTTTTAACTTGTTTTCCTTTTGACAAGCTTCACAAATGGCATCCGATTTGTACTTAATATTTGGTCAGCCTTTAACAAGATTGTGCTTGTTTAATTTTGAGATTAACCTCAAGTTGGCATGACCTAATCTTTTGTGCCAAATCCATTGCTCATCTTCAACAGATATAAGACACTTGACATCTTGTTTTTCAACTTCAGAAAGATCAACTTTATAAACATTTTGTTTCCTCTTTCTTTGTAAAGAATATAGATCCATCGTTTTGCTTTTTACTAAACATCCGGTTTACGTAAAGACAACACTATAACCATTGTCACATAATTGACTTATGCTCGATGGATTATGTTTGATCCTTGACATATAAAACATTATCAATAGAAGGAAGAGAGCCTTTACCTATGCGACCAATTCCAACTATTTTACCTTTCCGTTTCCTCAGAAACCAGCGAATCCAAACTTCTCTAGGTCTTAGTTCTTGGAACATATGCTTTTCTCCGTCATGTGTGCGAGCATCCACTGTCTAAGTACCAAGGCGGTGTGTTCACTTTGTTGCTAAGCATGTCTGCAGCATAAACTATTTTATCTTTAGGTACCCATATCTTTTTGGGTCCTTTCTTGTTAGTTCTTGAAGGAGGCTTATCCTTCTTAGTTTTAAAAACATTACATGCACTTTTCAAATGACCGGTTGTTACGATAAGTACAATGTAAGCATTTACTATGACTATGGGATTTATCGGATCTTTGAATTATTTTCCAAAGGGTTTCATCGGTATATAGCCAAGACCATGGGTTGTCGTTTCTTGACACCCAGGATCATTGAAGCTTGCTTGCTTGAGTTACACTCTCTGCAAGAAACTTTTGAAATGTTTGTTCATAGTCATTTGATTTGCGATTAGAATTTGCTGTAACTCTGAACTCTTAGCTTGAGAGCTCTCGACCACGGTTGCTTGTTAGCTTCAGGTATTTGGTTATCCACCAGGCAATGATTTTCATTTTTCAGACGGTTCTCTTCATTAGTCTGAGTTTTCATTGCGTAAGGAATGAAAATCTTGTGATAATTTTAAAAATTTCTTTTTCAAATTCTTATACTCGATGGAAGAGTGGCGAAGTCCTTAAGAAGATCATCAAAAGCAAGTTGAAGTTGAGTAGGAATCATATACTATTACCTCTTCAACATCTTCTTCGACTCGATATGTCGATTATGCGCCATGAGGGCAATGTGAGCTTCTTCTTCTTTATCTTCCTCAGAGGAGGATAAGTCAAGATCTTCCCATGTTGCCATGAGACCTTTCTTCTTTTTATTGAAGGAGCTTCTTGTGGACTTTTCTTTAAGTTTGGGACACTCGGATTTGAAATGTCCAGGCTTCTTACATTCATAGCAAATGACTTGGGCCTTGTCCTTGTCTTTGCTCTCCTTCTTGTCCTTTGAATCTTTCTTCTGAAACTTCCTTCTGAAGTTTCTTTTCTTCCACATTCTTTGGATCTTCTTAGATATGAATGCAAGCTCATCATCTGATCCATCAGAGTCTCCTTCTGAAGCTTCATCATCTGATTCTTCTTCTTCAGGCTGAAAAGCTTTAGAAGTACTAGGTTTATGTTGATTAACTTTTAAAGCAATAGACTTACTCTTCTTGGTAGGTTCTTCTTCATTTAGCTCAAGTTCATGAGCTTTTAGGGAACTCATAAGATCTTGAGCCGAAGAACATTTAGATCTTTTGCTTCTTGAATAGCGGTGACTTTGGGTCTCCACTTGCCTAGTCAAGCTTCTCAAAATCTTTCTCACATGATCGGGTGTGGTATAACTTTTTCCAAGGGCACCTGCAACCCATGAACAAGTGTTTGGAATCTTCCAAACATAGTTTCAATGTTTTCTCCATCTTCCATTTTGAATAGTTCATATTGGCGAACCATCGTACTAGCCTTTGTTTCTCTTACTTGGCGAGAACCTCATAAGACAACACAAGAGAATCTCAGATTTCTTTGGCGATATCAAACTTGCCACATTTATCATATTCTCTTTCTGTCATGTACACAGATGAGAATAAATCGGCCTACGATTGGTTTGATATCTCTTTTACGATCATCGCACCGATTTTCCCTAGGTATTGCAACGCCAAGGGCATTAGCGGGGAAGAATGTATCCGCTTTCAACTATATCCCACAAATCAAGACTTTGTGCCTCGAGGAATGCTTTCATCTTATCTTTCCAGTAATCAAATTTTTCTCCATTGAATAGAGGAGGACGGTTCATATGACCACCTTGATGAACATGTTCACAATATAGAATCTTTTCTCTTGACCTTTGTTAAGTGCTCAACCAAGAGGCCGAGCTCTGGTACCAGTGAGCGTGAACACAAGAAGGGGTTGAATTGTGTTCACAACTTTTCGCAAACTTTAAGTTAGAAACACTTTAGAACACAAGTTTTTCAAAGCTGTTTGTTTATCGGATCTTTGGAAATAATCGGACCAGCGATTTGATAAAATTTGTTTTTAACACGAAGATAGAAATGAATAAGCGATAAAGCAAGAGACACAGAAATTTATACTAGTTCACTACCAAGCTGGTAGCTACGTCTAGTCCGCCGTTCCTGAAGGATTTTCCACTATAATCAATCGATTACAATTTCCTCAAGAGTATTCTCTTTGTCACAACTTGACAATACTCTCAACTTCTCAAAATGACTCGATGCTGATCGAGCCTTTGAGGATACAACCTTAACTAGGCCAAAACAAACTTTTACAAGTGAGTTGAAATCTGATTAAAAATAACTCTCACAGAGAGGATAAAAGATTAAGCTCAACTATAGAAAAACTTTCTTAAAGAAAGGGTCGGACCGAGTTCGATTCTTGTAGTCGAGAGACTTATACGAGACTTGGTTGCTCACGAAGCGATGCTTGTTCTCGATAAATATTTGTGAAATTTGTGAAGCTTTTTCACAGTATGTTCGTTGCTTCTTCAATGGATACCATGAGGTATATATAGGAGTTCCAAGGATATAACCGTTACGGTAAAAAATGGCTCCTTACCATTGAGTGAGGTAAATTCAAAATGCTGTCTCTTTCTTCCTTTTCAGAGAATATGCCAGTAGTACATATTACCGTTTTTGTACTACCTTGCTGTTCACAATTGCTTGTACGATTTTTGTCTTCTAGTTAAAGGTTTCACCTTTGATACCTCGTACAACAATTTTACCGCTTAGAATCAATTTTGAAATCCGTTCCAGAAACTTCTGAGGGGTAGAGCAGCAACGTGACTAACACGTGATTAGAAGTGAGGTTCAGACGCTCGCTCAGAATCGGAAGTTCGGACGCTCGTGGCAATTGTGTAAGCCGTGTCATAAAGATAAAATTCCAGACGCTCACAAGGATGGCGGGATCTTTGACACATGGAATGAATCCTTCTCTTGAGAATTACTTTCTTCTTGCTTGAGTGGCTTAGAATATGTGTATTATTAGTATCTGCACACTTCAAGAAATGTTAGAACATAAATTGTTCTCTTGTGAATACTTTGTTATCATCAAAATTAATGAGGGTCTAAACATCTCAATCGTTTAGGTTCCAACACCTTCTACTTGGAGCAAGTGGCTTTCTCTTGCTGAGTGGTGGTACAACACTCATTTCCACTCCTCCATACGAACTACACCTTATGAGGTTGTCTATGGCCAATCACCTCCCATTCATCTGCCTTACCTCCCAGGGGAATCACCAATTGCTGAGGTGGACCGCACCTTGACTGCAAGGGAGGCAGTCATCAGACTGCTGCAATTTCACCTTATTGGAGCACAAAACTGCATGTCCCAGCAAGCTGATAAACACAGGTCTGATAGGGTTTTTTCTATTGGTGATTTTGTCCTTCTCAAGTTGCAGCCCTATAGACAGCACACTATGAGGCAACAGGCCTACCACAAACTCGCCCCTAAATACTATGGCCCTTTTCAAGTCCTTGACCGCATTGGTTCTACTGCTTATAAGCTTGCCCTCCCAGCCTCTGCTGGAATTCATGATGTGGTCCATGTTTCTCAATTGAAGCTCTGCAGGAATCCTTCCTCTGCTACTGTCATCCCTCTTCCTTCTCAGGCTGCTGCACCATAAAAAGAACCTGCTGCCATATTGGATCGCAAAATGGTGAAGAGGGGAAGGCAAGCAGCAACCAAGGTTCTGGTTCAATGGAAAGATGCTCCTCCTGATGCTGCCACATGGGAGTATTACTACGATCTCCTCAACAAGTACCCTCATTTCCACCCTTGAGGTCAAGGGTGCTCTTCAACGGCAGGGTATTGTTCTGATGTTAGCATCTTGTAATTAATTAGCAGCTGAAAATTATGTTTAAGTTGCCTTAATTGTAGTTTTTGTCTTTTATTTAAGAAGTGCGACTTGTACCTTTGTCCCATTGGATGAGGTCACACCTTTTTGCTTGATTGTGCGCTCAGGTGTGTCAGCATTGTAGGGAATTATTCCCACACACACTTTTGTAACAAACTCACACTTTATATGTGCCATTCGGCTAATGAGAATGATCACTCATCATCAAATTATAACAAACTTCTCTCTCTCACGCTGTCTCTGTTTTTCCTCTATTGCTCTCTCTCCGATTCCCATTCTTCCATTGGGATTCTTTGTTTGAGCTTGATTCTTTTCGGTTAACACCCTAGTGAATCCTTTTCCATCACAGGTAAGGTGAGAACTAGGACTCCTTAAATAGCATACTCTCTCTTTTCTCACTCACTTTCTCATTTTCCTTGGACTTGTTTCTCTTCTGTTCCCTTTGAGTCTCAATTTCATGAGATCTTCTTGGACTTTCTTGGGTGACAGTGGTACAAGAATGATTTTACTATCATTACAAAGGAAAGCTTGTTAGTTAAACCATTATGAAAGGCATATCTATCAAATTGCTGCCATGATCTTCCTAACCGATGTGAGCAGCTTCTATGGACATCACATAGAAACTCCTCAAAATATTTTCCAATGGAAAAAGGTACTTAAGAGTTGTCGATTACCTCTAATTCCCTGTTATCCTCAACCATTGCATTTTGTATGTACTAAGATATGGAGTGATTTCAAGATTAAGCTTCGTCATTAATCTAGTATTGGTCACATTAGTGCAACTACTTCCATCAATTATTAATGAGCATACATTTCTTTGAATGATGCATCTTGTATGAAAGATGTTGTCACTTTGGATTTGGTCATTTTCTATGACTTGACTTCCGAAAAAGTCTCTTTACTATTAGCAAGTCTCCCTCCGGAGCATAGGCTTCACATTCTTCTTCACCTTCACTTGATGGTGGGCAATTCAAAGATGAGTCGCTATTGATGTTTCCATTTTCTTTTAACACCATTATTCTCTTGTTTGGGGTATTGGGACACCATGTATCCACTTCCCAAACACTTGAAACACTTGATGTTCTACTTTTAGAAGTATAAGAAGGATTAATTGAAGGAGTGTTAGAAGAGTTTTTAACCATATCTTCTTTAGGATTTGAAGAGGAGCCCTTTTTTTTGTTGATTGTCCTTTCAAGGGGAAGGTTTAAAGTTGGAAGAATCCTTCTTCCACGTGTCATTCCTTTTGATTTGTTGCCTCACTTTCATGGCTTGATGCATTAAGTCATCAAGTTCTTTGTAGTTATGCAACTCTACAATGTCTCCTACGTCACAGTTTAGACTATGAAGGAAATGTGTCATGGTGGCCTCTATTTCTTCAACAACACTGGCAAGTCTTTGTAGTTTGTTGTGCATCTCCCTACGGTATCATTAAGGTACAAATCTCCACCTTATTCTCTATTCTTCTTCCTCTCCTTTTAGACTTGGTCCCACCAAATCAAGGCATAATCGGTAAATTCAAGG
The DNA here is from genome assembly GCA_037113605.1 of Calophaca sinica. NCBI lineage: Eukaryota > Viridiplantae > Streptophyta > Magnoliopsida > Fabales > Fabaceae > Calophaca > Calophaca sinica. Next base: position 22,494,118 of record CM073731.1, on the reverse strand, counting down.
GTAACCACCTTTACCTTCCTTTTTTCATTGTAACGGTGGTAGAAAAATATTTGTTCAACCTTGGTTTCCTACTCAAATAAACCTCGAGGTCATTCTTTCTCTAGAAAAAAGGCACTTGGGTCTTTATTTCTTATAACTCTCCTTCTTTTTCATCACCTCATACCTCCTATTTCTCCTATCATAACTTCTTTCGCTCTTCGCATATCTCCTTCTCCCATGGTTTCTCCTACCCCATTTTCTCTACCTGAATCATATGTTTCCCCATCTTCATGTTAGGCTTCATGTTGAGAGTTTCTCCTTCATTCATTATCCAACCTTGTGTTAATCTCAACTTTAAACTTATCTGGTTCCCTTGTTAAGGTTTGCATTAAATTTATTGTCTTTGTGGGTAGGGGAGTGCTCCCTCCACTCATCTTCACAAAATTAACAAAGATTAGGTTCAAGAATTTAAAAGAACCTTACCGCTCTTCTCACGTGTTTACATTATTTAAGATGACTCCACTAGTGTTTCACACAATTTGGCTTTTGGTTATATGCTTTTCTTTTACCACTAAAGCCCTCTTTTGCAAGTTCTTAGAACCCCCAAACATGGATCAATCATCAAAAGTTCATACAATTGTAATGGTCCTCACAAGTGTTATCACTGAGAAGTCAAGAAGGGGAAATACTTTAGGCACAGAAAAATGAATTTTAAAGCAAACAAGAAAAGATAATTAGAAAAGATGAACTCACAAGGAATGCAATAAGACAAATGAAAGAAAAAGAAATAAGAGTTGAAAAAGTGCAAGGTTGATAGATGAAAGAATAGCACCACTTATATGAATCCCAAAATGGCAATCATACTTCAAAGTCATTAAGTGTAAGGGGCAATTTTTTTCCTTCTATTCTTCAGGAGTAGAACTTTTCTCTTTTGTTCTATTCTTTAGGAATATACTTTTTCTATACTGTTTTTTCACCCTTGGTTGTTTTTTCACTTGCAAATTGTTTTTTGAATTTCAACTCAACAAATTAATATGACCAATAGAGTATACATGAAATACCCTTCAAAATAATGTGCTATTTAACATACAACAACAAAAGATGAAAAATTATAATAATCAAATGAAGTAAATTGTGCAAAATAATGAGTAAGAATGGTAAGGAATGTTGCCACTTTTCTTGAGATGTCGGAGATCAATGAAAATCAAATTGTGTATAATTATGACAATCAAGTAATAATGCTTGATATTGGAAAGTAATAAAGACAAGAATGAACAATTTCCAGGTTCATGATTAATGATGAAAATAATTGTTTTAGAAAACTGAAAAACACAATAACACTGCCAACTCTAGGATCCGAACCCTAGATACCACACGATATGATCATTATTAGCATCATATAGTTTTTACGGATCTTCCTTTTAGTTGGTTATCTTATAACGAGATAAAAAAAAATGGAAGTAAAAACAAGAAGCAAAGGTGAAGGAAATATAATGCAAGCTTCAAGCTTTCTTAACAATGGCACATGGATATAAAGAACAAGGAAAGTAAATAACAAGATAAAAAGATAGATAAGATAGAAAGGTGAAGGGGAGGGGCCACACTTTTGGAGAGTGATAAACTAAGTGAGGGTTTACCACAAAGATATGAAAACATTTGATAAGAACCAAGAGGTTCGTTTCAAGAACTCACAAAGAGGTAAAACTCTTTAAACACTCACATTGAGCAAACCTTCAATATTGTTCAAAATTGTCGAATGATAGGAGTTACATTCCTATTTATAGACTTTTATTCTAAGGAGGTGACGACTAACCACATTCCTATCCCAAATAGCGCCTGCTGATGCATAAGGAGCCTATGTTGCTAAAAAAAACCCAAGCCAAGTAAAAGGAAAACCCAAAATACAAGAAAAAATCTTGCCCAAAATTTTGTCTCCAACCAATGTTATTAAACCTGGCCCGGTGAACGACCCGGTCAGGGCACTGGGTCAGTGGATCAGTGGTCGGACCGGTGGGTCACTAGTTGAACCGCATGAACCGGTTTATGTAAAAATTATAAAATTTAATTAAGGATATATATAATTTGGTTGAAACGTTAGCACAAACTTGCATAGTTGGTGGAGTGGTAAGATAGTTCTGTGCCATTCTCAAGTACTGGGGCTTGATCCCATGGTTTGCAACTTTGGTAATTAAATGACATTTTCGAATATATTTTCTTTGGGCAGTGTATGACAGCAGGCACGCTTTGTGCAGTGTATGACAGCAGGCGTGCGCGGTGCAAATTAAATGGACGACAATGGAAAACGTGAAACAGCAAGCATGCGACATTGGACGACGTAAATGTAAAACCGGGTCAACAGAGTCAGCCGGTTTTTGTAACACCCTTCTGAGACAGGCCATAACTTTATTTATTACAAAACATATCACATATACAAGTACAAACATGGCTCTATACCCATATGGGTGACAAAAGACACACTGTTCGTGACGTACGTATTCATCTTTGCCTCCAAGCAGGCTACTCAAAAACTTTTGATCCACTTCTTACAGATTGTTTTTGCCCATCTGTTATATAATAACATACAATAAAAATACACAAGAAAACACTGGGGCAAGATATCCATTAATCTCTATCAAACAGGAAAAAAACATAGTAGAATACCTGTTACTATGTCCAGCACAATATACTATCACACCATGACTAATATCAACACAATCATCATCACAAATATTAGCACAACTGTTACCACAGATACCTCACTCAGACTCTTGAGCACACGATCACAGACCAGACCATACTGATACGTCAAACCGACAAACTTGACCATACGGTTACATCACAGACTGACAAGTGTCACTGATCATTCGGGTTGATCATCGGCCCTACTCCTTAGACCGATCACCAGTCCTAATATGATGAGTTGGTTTGTCTTGGGAACAAATCCTGATACGCTACCATCTTCGATCACAGGTTATGGCATCTCATACTACCACACCCAATTACCGGAGTAAGGCACTATTCTGCGTGCAAGGACGACATTCTCATAACAGGAATGACCAAGATTGTCCACCCGTCAGACGTGGAGTCCTGGAGACTCGTTCGGTTGACCGAGAACCATCCTCTCAAGGCACCGACTATCCCCAATACTACTCCGTACTTTGGTACCACAGACATGGAGAGACTCGTTGGGAAAACCGAGAACCATTCTCTCAAGGTCTTAGTCGAGAACCATTTTCTCAAGACCACCAACTATCTCAACACCATTTCATCTGTACCTCCGTACACCAACCTCGGGTACACTGACCCGGCCATCACCACTATCACAGGGTATCGATGGTAATACCTACTATTTCTATCTAGGGATTCGCAAACCTCTAACTAGAGGGCGACACCCTTGACTTTAGGACCACACATCAATCATCATACTCACAGATATTATATGCAACTAGCAAATAAGTATCAGGCATGATTCAGAATACCATCAACCATGATTTATCATCACTTATTATCATATAGATTATCCCTTACGTCGCATAAGCGACTATCTACTAATCTCATAAACATGACCTATGTCAGTTGGTAGGTCTACGGTGACTATCTTTAGCCACCGTACACCACAACCCCTCTCCTAAGGTGTTACTATTACCAACCCCTAGTAGGGCTAAGAAACCCTACACATGCTAACAGATCTATTACCTATTTTCCCTAGAGATTAAGGTATTTTTCCCCTTACCTGGCTTAGAAGACTGTTGACGCTCTCGTACCGCTACTGCCCATGCCCGTTGCACCCCTGGAACTCCTCCATGCAACCCCCAAAGGACCTTGGAAGTTGTTGGAGAGAATGAAGGGGCTTAGGTACTATTTACAGACGTTTTGGAGAACCCCCCATGTCTCCACTGCCATGCATCGCGTCGCGATAATACTGCTCCAGAACCTTCGTTTTGTGTCTCCCACCGACTTAATCAGACAGAGTCTGTCGCGTCGCGATGGACTTTGCACTTGAGTCTGTCGCGTCGTGACCAAGCTTAAGGAGACAAGTTTGGTTTTTCTCCTTCTAGATGTTTCTAGGGTTTTTCACACCTTTCTTGGTCATTCTAAACCTCATTTAAGCCCATTTATCCATAATTAAGGTTTTAAACACTCGTTTATTATTTAATTACTGATATAATTATTCTTTTATTATTTGAAAATCAGGGTGTCACAGTTTTCACCGATTCACGCCCGAGTCGATGACGCCATCTACGGGTCATGCGCACAACCGATCGAATTGGTTGACCGGACCGATCATAGGTCTGGGTCCCCGTTGAACTGGTCGGACCGGTCGGTCCGGTCTGAGTTTAATAACACTGTCTCCAACTTCCAACCCATTTTTCTCCATGATAGAAGCCGAATCTGGTCTTGAATCTAGAACACGACTTGTAGATAACTCTCTTAACTTTCCAATGCATCAAATAAAACCACAACAGAATATCCATGCCTTAAGATACAACCAAGAACAATGAAGAGAGGTCAACACCAACGAAAATAAAGTTATCAACAAAATCCATGTTGGCTCTTCTAGTTCAATAATTAGCTTGATTCTTCTTGTCAAAGGCGGTCATCCTAAGTTTGCTTCAACCCCTACACCAAAACGCAACTCAAATATATCTCACGAAGCTAAGCATTCATCCAGCAAAATAAAAAAGAAACTATTGCGTCAATAACTAACTCATGTCCAATATAGTAGTTGTATGCTTCACATATTTCTCCTACCTTAAAAGACACAGCATCATGTAATTAGACACAATATTATATAATTTTGATTTAGTATAAATATATTCTTTTATCTCTCCTTATTTTCCTTGATGTTTCTACCATCACCGTGAAGCTAACTATATTTTCCTCTTCCTCCTTTCACGTCTTAAAGAACTTTACCGACATATTCTTGCCAAGGATTTAGCTCATTAATTCGAGGCCAAGTTGCTTTTCTTAGATTTAACTAATTTTACATTTAAAGTGAGTGCTAGAAGTTTCGAGTCTTTCAACTCTTATTTTTTCCATTTTTAATCTTCTATTCAAATCTAATCATTCGTCCAGTAACAAATATATGTTTAAACTGATATTTTATAAATGGGAGTAGCTTGGATTGAATTCTCTTCGGTCACTAGGTCTTCTCTGCACATGATAGTTGTTCCGAGCAAGGAACAAAGAGGTGGCCAGAGTCGTCAAGGTCGCCGCGTGCGGTGGTAGGTGAGGACGAAGAATGGTGGTGGGGTACCTGCAAAAGGCACTCCGACGCTCAAGTCAGTATAATTCTAATGAGGTCAGTATGATGTAATGAATGCGTACCTTATTTCTTCATGGGCCCTCCTTATATATGGACCCTTTTAGGGTTTGGGGTGAATGGACGGTGACAGGGCGACTAATTCCCTTATGACGCACTTCAAGCCGTTGATCAGATCGATGACCCTAGATCGGTGGCATAGAACCAACGCGAATCAGGGGACCGTTGATGTAATGGACGTCACAGATCAGCTACCATTGATCGGTCGCGATTGGTTGGCGGTGTTGGGCCACAGAAGTGGTTCTGGGAGTGGGCCTTATCCTAGTCCGGAATAGTTGCCCCCCAAGTCGATGTCCGAAGTTAGGAGGAGTTCGACTTACGTGATGGGTTGTTCGGATTACGATTTCGATTCAAGTGAATCGGCGAGTCGTAATATAGATGAATGTCATGGGAGTGACCTTTGACACCTAGCCGAAGTATGACTTCGGGATATATCTTTGACGAGCCTTTGACACTTGTCGAAGCATGAGTTCAGATCGAACTATTGAAGTGCAACTCTGGTGTTTGTCGAAGTATGACTTCGAATCGAACCATAGAAGTGTGACTTCAGGTGTTTTTTTGAAGTTCGACTTCGGAAGATCATTACCGTACGCGACACGCGTCGTTTCCTAATGACGGTTTCCAGGGTGTTCTATGTCAGAAACCTTAATCGACACCTCATTTCAATTGTTTCAAACTGAAAAGGCGGCCTCGTTTTGCACGCAGGCGGCGTGTCAGTTCCCTTATTGAGGTGACGCTTAGGTTAGCACGTCATTAAATGCGAGTAATGATGGGGGTTTTCCCTATAAATACATGGGGGGAATCCCATTTCCCACTTTTCGATTCTCGTCTTCTTCGTGCAATTGCTCTGTGAAAAGCTCAAGAGTTCTCCTCTTTTCCTTCCTACAACTCCGCATTCTGCTCGTGATTCCTCTTCTTTCAGTGCTTCACAATCATCATCAAAACTCAAGGTATGCTCTCCTCTTCGATTTGCTTTGCTTTTCTCTGTGCTGGGTGTGCTGCCTCAAAGGCTGGTTGGATCCCCTTTTTTCCACACGGTGGCTCCTAGCTTTCTGCCTGGGTTTCAAGTTATGTTGCCTAGTTTCGCTCTTTTTTTGTGAGTTTTTTCGACGTTAACTATGAGTTTCCCGGCGAGGTTATGAGTTTTCCGATGAGAGCTATGAGTTTTCCGATGAGAGCTATGAGTTTTTCGATGAAAGTTGAGTTTTTCGGTGAGAATGGAAATTTCAGGATTTTTGTTGGTTAGGGAGTTCGGTGATTAAACGATCCTTTCCTTGGGCAAGTCGGCAATGGGAAAACCAAAGGACCCGAAAGGCAAGAAAGGGTACTCTCCTCTGACCAACGCCGATCGATATTCGTGGGTGGCCGACGATGCCTTGTGCGCCAAGTCAGTGTTCAACAACGAGAGAACGGTGGCCGAATTCTTACCTTATTTGGACATCGGCCAAGGTAAAGGAAATCTTAGCAACTGGGAAGTAATTTCCTCGGGTGCTAATGATCAGATCTGTGTGGAGCTTGTCGAGGACGAGGACTTCTTCTTGCCTATGCACAAGGTATACTTCACCGAACTGGGTGTTTGGTTACCATTTACCCTTCCAACTCAAAGTTCTAAACCATCTGTGGGTTGCCCCCTCTCAGCTCCATCCTAACGTGTGGGCCTTCATCAGGAGTTTCAAACTTGTTTATTCCCACCTCGACATCCCCGCCCTCAAGAGCGCGTTTTTCTATTTCTTCTCCCCTATGCGATCAGCGAAAAAAGGTGATGCGCCACAGGGGTGGTTGTCTTTGAAGTCGAAGATAAGGCTTATCGAAGCCTATAGCGACTCCGTTTGGGGATTCAAGCGCGAGTATTTCTTCTTGAAACCCTTGAACTGGTCGTCTAAGAAGTGTCTTATCAGGAAAAAGAAAGAAGGGGGAATAGAGGAATTGGTTCGACCTTATTGGAGTCAGGACCACTTCCTCGTCGAACACAAGGAGTTCAGCACTCCCGAAGATTCTTTAGACGACCAGGACGTCGACTGTGTGAATAAGCTCATGGAGTTTGTGATGGGGTTTGCTCCCGAAGTCAAGGATACCCCGCTAGGTCAAAAGACCTCACCCCGCTACGTGAGTAGTCGATTGTTGATGAGCAGAGCTACACTTCGGAAGCTGAGGCTATAGAATGTTTAGGTAATATACGTATGTGCGCGGATAAGTTTTGTTTACCTTATGCGAGTTATAACCTTTTTGTTTTTTGCAAATTTCAGGTGCAATGGCGGACATCGCGGCTCTGAGTGAGTTCCTCAAAAAGAAGAAAAGAAAAACTGCTTCGGGAGGTACTTCGACCTCCGGGGTCTTGGTCGGTTCTTCGGCGGGCTCGCCATCGTCGGCAGTAGCCGCTTCTCTGTCACCTGTTCCTCATCGTGCTTTAACCCCGACTTCGGGTCATACTGGAGATCCGGAGGTCGAAGAGATTCAGGCTCCTACTCATGGAGAGAGGATGGTGGATACCGAGGTCGAACAGGGTGTCCAGCCTCCGAAGAGGCAAAAGAAAGATGTTGGTAAGAAAGCAAGTCGCCTGGAGAAGGTTACCAGGAGCGGTGACTTTTCAGGAAGTGATGGTCCGCCGGTGTGGATGCATAACAACGCCCTAACTTTGGAAGAACTGCGTCACTACACTTCACCGCAGATAAAGTCTATTTGTCAAACTTATCTAGTTCGACTCGTGAGGACTCGGTGCTAGAGTGTTCGAGATGGATGGTCCGAAGTTTGAACCTCTTCGTTCACACCGCCAAACGCAATGTTGCGTTAGAGAAGGAGAACATGGAGTTTCATAACGCAGCCGAGAAGTTGAAAGCTCGTGCTGAAGATGTGGGGAAGAGAGAGGCCAAGATGACCGATCTTGAGAACAACCTCCTGGATAAAACAGACAAGTTGGAAAATGCGAAGGGGGAGGTCGCAGCGCTGCAGCAAAGGGTCATCGACCTCGCGAAAGAATGCGATGACCTCATCTCCGAAAAGAAGAACCTTCAAACTGAGAAGGACGAAGAAAAAAAAAGTTTAAGAAGGACTTGGAAGGGGCTAGGGAAGCTCTTACTTCGGCCCAAGCAAAAACCGAAAAATGGAAGGAGATTGCTGGGAAGTTCGGGGACCAGCAGTTTGAAAATGTTGTCGATCAAGTCCGACTGATGTACCCGACTATAGATGTCGACGTCTCCCAGCTGTTCAGTATGGGTGTCGTCAATGAAAACGTAATCATCAACCCCAAAACCATGGAAGTCCTTTATGAGGCGGTGCCTACAACGGAGAAGGAAGTGGCGCCTACCTCGGAGATCTTGGAGAAGACTGCCGAAGAGAGGGTTTGAAGACCTGGGATGCCATGGTTCTTTTGTAACTTGTATATATTTTGAACAACTTAAATTCGTACCTTTTGGAGGTTTATTTTGTAATCGACATTTGCTTTCTCTTAATCCATGTTAAGTTTCTTGCAATGTTTGTCGCGATTTCTTTGCGTTTGTATTCGCTTTTCGGAGTTGGTTCCGATGTAGTTGTTTCGGAGTCGGAGTTGGGTCCGTTTATGATTTCTTCGGAGCTGGGTCCAATTTGGTTTCCTTGGAGTTGGATCCAATTTGGATTCTTTAGAGTTGGATCTGATTTGGTTTCTCGGAGGGTCCATTCCGGCCAAGGGATGGTCCCCCTCTATCCCGATCTTAGGGAGTTCGATCCTTAAGACGGGTGAACGCCGTTTCGGCGTGAACTGCTCTGGAAAGACTGGCTAGGTCGATCAGATGGTCTACCGCGTGTTCCTCGGACGCCGCTTGCGAGGATCTTCGGGAGCGTCGATTACTTCTCGAATTCCTTCGAACCGTGTGCTGGGAGTTGAGAACTTCGGCGTCGTTCGTCGAAAAGGGTGTTGTTGATGACACTTAGGGGCAGTGCGAACTTCCCATAAATCTTTTGACGCGTGTGTTGAGGTGTAGGTGTTCGGCGTTTGTTGGTGTCTATACCCGCCCTTGTATCTCACCCCCTAACACAAGAAATAACATTAGAAATATAACTTGCATTAGAAATTGATGTCAAATTACAATTTGAAGGAAAACTATAAATGATTTAATTAAACTTCGTCATTGGATAGCTCAAGGTTGTTCAGAACATAAAAGAGTAGACTTGGTGAGGTGCTGAACTCTGGTTGATCCTGGCCGTAGAGACCGGACTTAACTATAGTACTTCCGAAGTTTCGTCGCATTCCAAGTTCGGGCGATAGCTCTTCCTTGGAGGTCTTCGAGGTAATATGCTTTTGTCCCGGTCTTTGCGGTGACCCGGTAAGGTCCTTCCCAATTTGGTGCTAGCTTCCCTTGCGTTGCATTCTTTAAACTAACATTTGCTCTTTGAAGAACGAGATCTCCTATGGCGAAGTCTCACGGAACCACGCGGTGGTTGTACCTCGCAGCTATGTGCTGCTTGACAACGGCTTCATTCAATGTCGTGATCTCCCAATTTTCTTCGAAGAGGTCTAGCTCTTCTTGGAGATATTGGCAATTCAGCCTTGGTTCAGGTGGGTGTAGGGTTTTCTAGCTCAATTAGCCGACTTCGACTGGAATTACCGCTTCCGACCCGTAAGTTAATCGGAAAGGTGTCTCTCCGGTCGACAAATGTGGGGTTGTCCTATAAGCCCAGAGAACCTGAGACAGTTCGTCGACCCATCGACCCTTCGCTTCGTCGAGGCGTCGTTGGAGACCGTGATTTTTTGCTTTTTCGCGTAAGTTAATCACGCGATTTTTCGCTTCGGCTTATCCGTTGGCCTAAGGGTGTTTGACCGAAGTGAAATGGTGTTTCACGTTGAGGTCTGCAAGTGTCTTTCGAAATTGTTGGTCGATGAATTACGAGCCGTTGTTGGTTATCACGACCTCTGGAATCCCGAATCTCGTGAGGATTTGGGAGTTAAAGAATTTGATGAGGTTTTTTGCAGTTATTTTTGCAAGAGGTTAGGCCTCGACCCACTTCGTGAAGTAATCCACCGCTACTGCCAATAATTTGATTTGTCCCGGAGCCAAAGGAAACAGACCCAGAATGTCGATTCCCCACCAAAGCGACGGCCATGAAGACAGGCGATCGATTCGGCGAAGTGCGATGTGTACATCAGCATGCTTCTAGCATTTGTCACATTTTTTTACGTACTCCTTGGCATCGAACTCCATAGTAGGCCAATTGTAGCCTACACTAAGTGCTTTCTTTGCCAACGTCCTCCCACCTAAGTGTTGTTCGCATATACCCTCGTGGATTTCGGCCAGCACATAATGCGCTTCCGAGGTGTCGAGACACTTTAGCAGGGGCATGGAGAAGCCTCTTTGGTATAACTTCCCTTCAATAATGGAGAATGAGCAAGCTATTCGGCAAAGCTAGGATGCTTCTTTTGAATCTGTTGGTACTTCCCCCAAATAGAGTAGCTTTAAGATCGGTGTCATCCACGAATCACCGAAGTTGATATTTGAAATCGATAGGCTGCGCACATAAGTTGTGGTGGCTACCTTTGGTGATTCTTCTTGGATTTCTGGGATGTTCTCGACCATAGGGTCGTGAACACTCAGAGCGGTCAATGTCTCTAGGATAACCGACCGGTGCGAGGTCGGAATCTTTGTACTAGCAAGCTTAGAAAGTATGTCGGCTCGGACGTTCTGTGTAACATCCCAATTTTTATGAAAATTATTGTATAGTGTCCGACTACTTGGAAATAAATCATAGAGATTGATCACCTTGATGATTTATGAAAAGTACAAAGAGCTGCTACATTTGTTGTAAACAATTTACTGTTTTAGTAATTAATTCAGATTAAGAGACAGTGTAGGCGATATCTTTGTTTTTAATATGAATTAATCTTGAAAAATGTGAAAAATTGTTGTTTGATTAAAGAAAATTATTTTATTGAATGAGAAATAATTTTCAGGATTTAATAAGTATTTTTAAGTCACAGTTTAAATTTTTGACGTTTAGCTATTTTATTAATTGTTGGTTTTATGTCGTATTTAAGGTGACTTTTATTTTAATAATTTTGTATTGATGATTTTATTGTTTGAATAATATTTAGTTGATAAGAGAAATTAAAATTAGTGATCCTCACTAATTTACAGTTTTTATTACGCTACGAGTGAGTTTCTAACTGAAATATGCCCAACGTGATCCAAATTTTATAAAATTTGAGATCTTAGCATTTTCCATTATTTAGGATTTATTGGAAATTTTTCTGGAATTTTTGGGCATCAGAAAAATATAGGGTGTTTTCTCCAGAATCAGACATTATTGGCGTTTTAGCTCGTAAATCGAGAAAGCGACATTCATAGAAATACTTCTAATATTTTTAGGGGCATTTTGATTGATTAATAATTTTTTATTATAGAATAATTTATTAGATTTATTTTTGGAGTTTTTGGTAGAAAAACCCTAATATACGCGTAACGCAACACACCCGATTGAGCGAGAACACGACGAAACGAAATATCTAGATATTTTGGGGTAAGTGGTAGTTGAGATAAGGCTTAGGGGAGCTGAATCATTGGATTAGAAGGTTCCATGACAAGTGTAGGCATAGGATTGATGGTTATGTAATTGTAGTTAGTGTAGTTAGGTTGTAACTAGTTTGGTTAATTCCTAACTAAATGAACATTTTCCTTCCATCCTTGTCCCTCAAAATTTCGTGGCTGCCCTCTCCATATTGGCTTCAGCCCATTCATTTCCTCCATTTTTGAAAGCTTGAGAAAAAAAATCCTAGAAAGAGAAAGTTGATTTAGGTGTTTAATCTTGTGATTTTAGAAGCTAAATCCTAATCATTTCTCCTTCCTTCTTGTTCAATCATCTCCATCATTGTGGTAAGCTTATTTTCCTTTTCTTCATGGCTGCCATGGTTGGGTTTTCATGGTATTAGTGTTATTCCTCATATTTTAGTGTTGATTCTTGAAGGAAATTGGTGTCTAAGCTTACAAACTTCCATCTTTTCTTCGTAATCCTTGATCCATCATCTCTAATCTTGTTGGTAAGTGTTCTTGATCACTTTCCTCTTCTCATGGCTTCCATGAGTGTGCTTTTCATGATTTTAGAGTTGTTTTGCTTAGAAAGTGTTAGGTCTTTATGTTTTAGCTTGTCTATTTCATGGATCCATCAATTTCTTCCACGATTAAGTTTGATTAGAGTTTTAAAATTTGGAAACCCTAACTCTTGATTTCTGGCCGAGCCTAGGGGCTGTTAGGGGGGCTTGATCTTGACTTGTTTTTTGTGGTTTTGGAGTTGGTTCTTGGAGGGTTTTGAGTAGTATGTTTGAAACTAGTCTTTTATGCATGTTTTACAAAGTTTTGAGAAATTAATTTGGTTAATTTTTGGTGCTGGAACTGTGGCTTATTTGTATGGTTTTGGTGATGTTTTAATTTGTTTTTAAAGTGTTTAAAGTGTTTAAGAAGTTGGTTTTTGGTTAGGACTTTAAGTCTATAAAGATTTGTATGTTTGAAGCTTTGAAAAATTGTTTGAAACAAAATTAAATTTGGGGCTGTTTTGGGGCTTCCAAAACAGTGGCTTATGATCAAGTTTTGAGTAAATTTTAACTTGTTTTTAATTGTATTAAAGTGGTAAAGAAGTTTGGTTTTGGTAAGAAGTTTTGATTAAGCAAAATTTGTAAGATTTTGTTGATAAAAGATTTGAAAACTTGGAGTTGTTTTTGGAAGCTTTAAACTGTGGCACTTTGATGGAATTTGGAGCATGTTCTTAACTTGTTTTTAAGCTTAAAAATAGTTATAAAAGTGGTTGATGATTTGATTTAGCAAAGCTTTTCAAAGAAGCATGATTTTGGGAAAAGATTTGGGTTATGTTTCAAGAATTGTTTTGAACTTGTACTAAAGTTGTTTCTAAAATTTTGTGACATGTTTTAGTGTTTTAAAAAGTGATTCAAAGTTGGCAAAACACTATTCATTTGGTAAAAATACTATTCCAATTGGTAAATTTTGGTTTAGGTATTTTCTAAGTGTGTAGAGTTAGTAAAAGTTTGAAAACTTACATGACTTGAACTTGTATCATGTTATGTGACTAGAGGTGAACCATATGGGATTAAGCGAGTAATTCTTAGGCCTTTTAGGGACCTAAACCCGTGTCTGTCCTAGGGGTCTAGGATTTGTATTTTTTGGGGTCTAATTGTATTAAGTTTGTGTTGTTAAGGTTCGTGCTTAAGGTACGCGCGAGGTGCATCTTGACGATAGTTTCGAATTACCTAGCATGGATTGTTAAAGCGCCCAAGGTAAGGGAAATTCTTATATAATGAGTTTGGGTTTTTCGCCTTGTGTGTTGGTTGGTTTGATGTTTGGTTAAATTGTGTGGTAGTACTTGTAGTATTACTATGTGTTGTTGAGATATTGTAGCATGAATTATTGTGTATTGATTTGGCCCTGTGTGGCAAAACTGGATAGTATTGTGTGACTTAAATCATGTTTGATTGATTTGATTGGACTTGAAATTGGGGAAAGTATGTAGCATGTTCTTGGCCCTGCGAGGCATTATGATTTGTGTTGTTTTTCCTTGAATCATGTTGGATTTAAATGGAACTTGATATTGATTGGAATATGCAAGATATTGTTGTTGATAATGGATTAATTAATAATGCGTTGATCGACTGCTGTTGGTTTGACGACTTACAACGGTAAGTCTGATGCAATTCTATGAGCCGAGAAATGTTTTTATGGTAAACTAAAGGTATCTTCTAAAATAAGCCAGTGTACAAACACGATTTATGGATCAGAGGGTTAGAAGTTGTTTAAGAGGTTCTTTTAAAAAGAAAACATTGTAAATTTTGAAAATGGTTGAGTTAAGTAATGTGTTTGGGAATTATCCTAGCGTATTATTTAGCACAACTAGGGTTTCAACGACCTAGAGCTAAAAAGTATTTTCAAATACATAGGAGTGATACAAGAACTGAGAAAGAGATTTCAAATATCGAGATTACGAAAAAATAAAATATAGGGAACCTAGTGTTCCTATTGAGCATATGGGCCATGTGTCCTGTGCTGGGACTTAATGTCATGCTTGCGTGCGTATTTTCTTGATTAAGGATTGGACTTAGTGTTCTGTATGGCGTGCCTAGTAACTCAACCTAAAAATTGAGCCTAGTGTTCCGCATTACGTGCCTAGAGTTTTGATCTAAGATTAAGATTAGTGTTCCGCAGTTGAACACGTGGACCTAGTGTCCTGTATTTGAACTCTAAGGGGTATTTCTTATCATCTCAGTTTACTGCGTGATGAAGAATACCTGGGCATTACTTGAGTAGTATGAGATGCTCATTGTAGTGCTCAAACTTTGAGTTCCCTCCACCTTTTCGAATGTGAAACATAGTTGAAGTTTGTCGATCCGCATTGATTAATTAAAACATTACTCGGGCGCTCCCTACGGTGAGCATGCCATATTGAAGAATTTGTTGGATGCATACTGACCATTGAGCATCGACACTCGGAGCGTTTGATTTGTCTTAAAGACTTCAAAAGACGAGTTGTCATGTCACTTGGAGCGTTTGATTTGTCTTAAAGACTTAAAAAGACGAGTTGACACTGCATTGCCTAATATGTGGCAAGCCTAAATTGAGGCAAGCCTAATGTGTGGCTATCTTGTTCGGACGTCGGGAAATAAATTCCTTGTCATACTGCTGACCTATTAAGACTGCAGGTGTATACATAAAACTAGTCATACTGCATTGACATGCATAGCTAACCACATTTATGATATGTGATGACTTGATCGTTGATCTGTTGATAGAATTGTTGTTCACATGCAATTGTTGGATATTGTGGTGACTTGATTGTTGATCTATTGGTTGATTTGTTTGCTCACATGCAATTATTTGATATTGTGGTGACTTGATTATTGATCTGTTGGTTGAGTTGTCTGTTCACATGCAATGCTTGATATACCATGATGATGCATGCGGTCTATTAAGTATGTATATGTATATAAAAGCATGTTGTTGTATTATATATGTATACATTGTTTGCATGTGACATAGCCTATGATAAACTCGTGGACAAAGAATTTACCCTTGCACTGTTGTTGGATTGGATATCCCTATAGATGTCACTTCCAGATGGACCTCCATAGCTGCTGCAATTTCGTCTTTCCAGGAGCGTTGAAGATCGAGCCAGTGGGGGAAGATTCCTCTGAATGTTTCATGTTTTGATCTTGCTGAACTGTTTCTCAGTAAGAGTTATAGTGTTGGCCAGCTTAGCTTAGGGTTTTGTCTTTGTTGTTTTGTAATTACTCTATTTCAGAAAACATCGCCTCAGTGCAAAACGATTATGTTATGTTTTATGTTATGAGAAGTATTGATTGTGATGCGTTATACTCTGATATTTGTAAAAGACTGATTTTGCGTTATTTAGAAAATTGTAGTACTCTTTATGTCTTATTTTTTAAAAGGGTTTCAAAGGAAAGAAAAAGAAAAAAAAATTACTCATATTTTCCATTGCAAAAGACAGAAGAGTACTCTTTGTTGAAAACATACAAGCATTAAATGTTTTCAGCATTAGATTGGGTTGCACAGTAGCGCTCCGGAAACGGGGTGTTACATTCTGTTCCTTCGGAACGTGTATAATCTCAACGTGAACGAACTGGCTCAATAGAGTTTTGACTTGGGTGAGGTACCTTTGCAGTAAGAGATCCTTAGCTTGGTAACTTTGCTTGGTAACTTCCATCTACTTGTGAGACTACGAGCTGTGAGTTGGAATGAACGACAACACGTGCTACACCAAGTTCGTGGGCAAACGTGAGTCCGGCAATGCACGCCTCGTATTCTGTCTGGTTGTTTGACGTCGGGAAGGCGAATGTCAGTGAGTATTCGGCAACTAGGCCATCCTCATTCTCCAGGATCAAACCGGCTTCGCTTCCGTTAGGATTAGAAGACCCATCAACGAAAACTATCCACTCGCTAGCTGGCGATGAAGATGAGTTCGGAGTGAGTTCTGCTACGAAGTCCGCGAGAGGTTGAGCCTTAATTGCCTTCCTTGGTTCGTAGCTGACGTCGAATTCGGAAAGTTTGATCGACCAGTTTATCATCCGACCAGCTAACTCAGGTTTGTGTAGGATCTGCTTTATCCGCTGATCAGTTCAGACTACGATGCGATGAGCAAGGAAATACTGGCGAAGTCTTCGTGCGGAAATGACGAGAGCTAAAGCCATCTTCTCAACTCGCTGATATCGCAGTTCTAGCCCCTGAAGGGCTTTGCTGGCAAAGTATATCAATTTCTGTCCAGTGATGTCTTCTCTCACCAGTACGGCGCTCAGGGCTTCTTTGGTTACGACCAAATAAAGGTACAAGGTTTCCCCTTTCTGAGGTCGACTCAACGCTGGTGGTGTAGAGAGAATTTCTTTTAACTGGGCGAAGGCCTCTTGGCATTCAGGGGTCCACTGGAAAGGGACCTCCTTCTTGAGCAACTTGAAGAAAGGGAGTGCACGTTGAGCTGAGATCGATATGAACCTGGTCAGTGCTGCCATCATTGATGCGTTGAATATAGCATATAGTTTAGTGTTAGTTTTGCATTGCATCTTAGTCATTTTAGTAGTTCTAACTCATGTTTTTCATGCATTCTGGTTGAATTAGATAATGCACTTGGTTTTGGTTCAATTGTGCAGAAAGAAAGGTTGTTGGCCTAGGAAAATGGAGCTAAATCACTTGGACGGATGATGGTACCAACTCGAAGGCCAAGATACCAAAATAGGGCAAGAATTGAAGAAACCACGGCTGCCACGCTGGTGGCAGTAGTGGCTGTGTTGATGGTGAAAAATAATGAATTGGAGAAAGCGAGAAGAAAACACGGGCTAGCCGTGCCCATGGCACGCCTGCGTGTCGGGTTTCATACGCACTTATATGTTTTCGGTAGACGGCCGCGGCGAGCCGTGCCAGGCCGCGGCCGTCTTCGCGACTCGTCCCAAACTTTGTAATTTTGCGTTTTTTAATTTGTTTTGAAGGGTTTTTCAGTCCTTTTGATCCGAAACTATATATAGGCTTTCAAAACTTTAGCCTAAGGTTCTGAACTTTTTGGAGATTGAAAGAAAACACGTTTTGACATCCGAAGAAATTGAGGAATCAATGGAATCTCATCAAACTCTCTCATCTTCTTGGATTAGTTCTTCTTCTTCCATGAGGAACTAAACCTCCTAGACTAGGGTAAGATGAATTTTGTGGATATTTTTATGTAATTGAATTCAGAATTTCAATGCAAGTTTTATTTATGTTATTTGATCCAGTATCTCTTTTCTTACTGCAATTCGATAATTGATCACTATTGAGTTGAACTAGGGTCTTAGCATCAATTGGAAAATTGGGGTTTTAGACTTGCTTTGGGATCATTGGACATGCCTAATAGGGTTATAGGAATATAATTCTTGTGGTATGAGTTTGTATGAATCTTCAATCTTTATGCTTGATTTAATTAATTTGTATCTAAGGAATTAGGACTTGTTAATTTGGTCAAAGGGGTTGATAGGAAAGGGATTTTCATTAACCTAATCTTGTGGATTTAAACTTCAAATATATTATAATTGCTTGCATTGGATTCGAATTCAAGAACATAAAGGTAGAATCAAAAGGATTCGAGCCCTAGTCACTTTTATTTCTCCTTAATTCCAAATACTTTTCTCGCAATTTACTATATCTGCTTTTGACACAAGTTACGAATTCTTCAAAAACATCACATTGGTTCAATAGTTCAAATAATTACAAAGTTTGTTAAGTTAAATAATTAGTTACAATCCCTGTGGATTCGATCTTTATATTACTTGACAACGAATCGTACACTTGCGATTTGCATAACAATCATCCCGGTTAAACGTTGTATTTCCTTCTTCGAGGTCGGTTGCTTCATGTCGGTGATTACTTGACACTTGTCCAGATTGGCTTCAATTCCTCTTTCGGTTAGGTAAAACCCAAGGAAATTCTCCGCCCTCACACCAAAGGTACACTTGTTTGGATTCAAACGCATGTTGTGTTTGCGAAGTTCGGAGAAAACTTCGGTGAGGTGGGTAACATGGTCTTCGTCCTGGACTGTTTTGACTATCATATCATCCATGTACACTTTAAGCAGTCGCCCGATCTGTTTCTCGAAGACTTTGTTCATCATTCTCTGGTATGTGGCACCCACATTTTTCAAGCCGAATGACATGACTTTGTAGCAGTAGTTGGCACCTTCGGTCATAAAAGCTGTCTTTCCTTGATCGAGCTCATACATCGGTATCTGGTTGTAGCCAGAGTAGGCATCCATGAAGGATAGAAACCAAAAACCAGATGAGTTATCGACAAGCTTGTCGGTGTTCGGCAGTGGGTATGCGTCTTTAGGGCATGCTTTGTTGAGGTCGGTGTAATCGACACACATCCTCCACTTTCCCATTCGACTTCTTCACAAGCACCACATTTGATAACCAAGTTGTGTACTTGGCTTCTTTTACAAAATTTGCTTTGATGAGATCCGACACAGCTTTCTTAGCAGCTTGGGCCTTTTTGGGGGACTGACGACGTCGCCGATGGGTTGAGTGCCAGCTTGTGACACGCTACATCTGGTGATATCCTGGGCATCTCATCCGCAGTCCAGGTGAATAGGTCGACATTACCAGGGAGTCAAAAACCTTGTACTTAAGCCCCAAGTACATGGCTCGATTCCTAGGGAAGACAAAAATACCATTAATTTGGATTAAATTCAAGGGGGGGTGGTGAAGTCCTGTGAGTGAACCGGACACTATGGCATGCATTGCAGAGGGGTCTATGGGCCCGGTATGCGTCACAGAGACAATGGGTCGGGCACACTGTGGTACGACCCAATAGTGGTGGCGGCCCAGGGTGTTACAACAAAAGGCTATTGTAACACTCTGGGCCGCCACCACTATTGGGCCGTACCACAATATGCCCGACCCATAGTCTCTGCGACGCATACCGGGCCCACAGACCCCTCTGCAATGTGTCATACCCCAATTTTGTCTGGGCTTTATTTATTTATTTATTTATTTATTTTGCTTAAATTAATAATAATATCTTTGGTCTTAGAATAAAGTGTAAGGGAAAAAAAAGGAAGAGAGAAGGAATAAAAGAGAAAGGGTTACAAATAGAAATGGGGATTGTTCAAATAGCAAAGGCCTAAGGCCCATTGATTCCTATTAACGCACACACCCCCTTTTCTCACATACCGCCCCAGTGCACTCCACACAGGTGCTGCTGCTCGCACCCTTCCTTCCTCTATCTCACACCCAACGGCCCAGCGCAGCACCAATGGCCCAAAACCAACTCCAGAAAACCTAGGGTTAAATGAAAAGAAAACTCGGTTCCTTCCCTATTTCCTCCAACCCGCCGTAGCACCACTCCATCTCTCCCTCTTTCTTCATTTTTCTTCTCCCCTCCTTCTCCAACCTTAACCCTAGGCGCCGCGGCCAATCTCCCACGTTCTTCTCCCTCTCTTTTCTATCATCCAAGACCGAACCCTAACCCTAAGAGAGGAAGACCCAGCCTCGGCCAATCCCCTCAATTTCGCCCTAAATATCTCCCTCATATATCTCCTAGAATCTCAAATATCCCTCACGATTTGTCAAGATCGCTGAAGATCGGTTTAAAGAACGGAAATCATTCGAATTAGGGAAGATTTTTCTATTTGATTTCTTCATTTATTTCGTTTTATTTCTGTCTATTTTGGTTCTGATTTTATTTGTATTTTGGTGACAGATTAAAAGAAGCTATAAAAAGGCTTCTCAGAGCAGTGCACGAGGGGAGGCCGAACCCTAGAGAGCGAACCTAGAGAAAAACAAGGCTGGAAAACTGAAATAGAGAAGAAAATAGGGACAAAAAGAAGAATGAAGAAACCCGTGAGGCCCCAGAACAAAAAATAAACACTTTCTTTTTAGTTCTAGGTGTCCTTGTTTCCCCTGTTCTCGTTTCTGTATAATTTTCTGGGAAAGCTTGTACCCAGGTTTCATCTTCTCTTTTATTTTTATTTTTCTGTTCTCTATATGACCATGTAGTAGAGACTTGAATCAAAGGATTGTGATATAATCTTTATCATTGTTCTTCACCTTTCCTTACCTTTTTTTTAATTTTTACTAAAATTATGGTCGTTCGATTTGTTGTTGTTCGTCCTCTAGTTCTGCACTGAAATTAGGACTACGGTTTGGCCTTCCAATGGGGCTAAACCCTAGGTAGGGACCCGATTACAAATATGTTATTAGGAGGGGTATAAAGGCAAAAGGGGGGTTTGTGAAATTCTGTTCAACATATTCACGTTTTTAAAATAAATTGGTTAATGGTTAATACAATAAATAATAAATAATTATATTTCTGAATTTAGTTTTGTTTTTGTTTTACTTAAGAGGAAATGGAATAATGAAAAGAACAGATATTAACTGTGTAATTTTTTATCCATCGTGTATCAAAAATAGTGAACCAATAATTTCACTCGTGCCTAATTCTTCCATTTATTTCTTTATTTAGTCATTAAAATAAGTTTTCTTGCAAGAAGCTTCGAAACGCCCTTGCACGATTCGGTTGTTTCGCGACTTCTTGCTCATCTCTTCTCTAATTTTATGAAAGTATAATCTTTTTGCATTTATCTTTCGGCTAGGAGTCTCGAAATGCCATTCGTACGATTCGGTTGTTTTGCGACTTCTTCCTTATTTTTAAGAAATCAAATAAGCAAGTTACGTTAAAGGAATTAATTTTTAAGGCAAACATTTTCTCAAACAATTAAAAGAGTATCATTTCTAAATGGGCGTCGTAAGGGTGCTAGCACATTCTTTACGCGTAACTAACTCCCGAACTTAAATTTGGTTCGAAGATCATTTTTCAAATTATTTTCATAAAAGGGTTTTTCCTATTGTTTTTCCTTAATAAACATAAGTGGCGGCTCCATTGAAACTTTTAGGGTGGTTGTCACACAATGCATGCCACAGTGTCCGGTTCACTCACAGGACTTCACCCCCCTTTGGATTTAATCCAAATTAATGGTGTTTTTGCCTTCCCAAGGAATCGAGCCATGTACATAGGGGTTAAATACAATGGTTTTTGATTCCTAGTACCAACCAATTGAGCTATTGTAACACCCTGAGCCGCCACCCATTTTTGGGCCGTACCACAGAGTGCCCGACCCACTGTCTCTGCGACGCATACCGGGCTCACAGACCCCTCTGCATTGCATGGCACAGTGTCTGGTTCACTCACAGGACGTCACCACCCCCTTTGGATTTAATACAAATTAATGGTGTTTTTGCCTTCCATAGGAATCGAGCCATGTACCTAGGGATTAAATACAATGGTTTTTGGTTCCTATCCTATCCTTTTTACCCAATTTCCAGATTTATTCTCGTTTTTTTTCCCGGCATAATGTGAGATAGAAATATTCCCATCAAATCTTCTTAACACTGAATGAAAGTGAAAGAAATAAGGTTTTCATGCCTCGCCTCTTCCAACAAATCAATCATTCCCTGAAAGAATTCTCTCTTTCTTTTGTTTTCTTTCGCATTACTTATCTTTTTTCTATTTTTTTTATAGATTGGTGATGGGAATGAACAATTTCGAAATTTAAATGATGAATCAATTTTTTTTATGGAATTCTGAAAGCTGGAAAGATCCTTCTGATCGAATCATATCTATAGGAATCAAAAACTATTGTATTTAACCTTAGGTACATGGCTCGATTCCTAGGGAAGACAAAAACACCATTAATTTTGATTAAATCCAAAGGGGGTGGTGAAGTCCTGTGAGTGAACCAGACACTGTGACATGCATTGCAGAGGGGTCTGTGGGCCCGGTATGCGTCACAGAGACAGTGGGTTGGGCACACTGTGGTACGGCCCAAAAATGGGTGGCGGTCCAGGGTGTTACAATTAACGGGAGGATAACTTGAGTTAACGGCAGCTACAACTATATCTTTGAATTTTCTCTTTTCGGTCTTGATGGATAGGCCTGCCGGTTTTGTTAGATCCTCCGGTGATGACCATGGCGACTGCCGTGGTCTGGTTCTGATCCTCTTCATCTTCGACCCTTCTTCTAGGGTCCCGACTTGTAGATGCGTCGTGGACGCGGGCTGCCAGAGATCTCGAACGCTTTCTTCCCAATACTCTCGGGTATACTTCTGTAACTTTCCTTGCCTTATCAGTTGCTCGACGACATCCTTTAACTGGAAACAGTCTTCAGTATTGTGTCCGTTGCTGTGATGCCATCGACAGTACTTTGTTTTATCTGTATCCGGCCTTTGCTTTAACCGGTTCGGGAGTTTGATTTCGGCATCCTTGAATTCAGTGTGCAGACACTCCTCCAAGATGCGAGCCCTTGAGGTGTTCAATGGCGTGTATTCGGTGTATTTAATTAGCAAACTCTTAGAATCCTTATCCTTTTTCGATTTGGACTCCCTGTGGGTTGATCCCCTCGCCTGCGGGACTTCTCCGTGGTCGGTTAACATGCATTCGTCCTCATAGCCGATGAACCTTTCGGCACGGCGTAAGAGGTCGTTATAATCGCGCGGGCGATTGACCCCGATATGGACGTGGAATAAGCTCTTCTTGACCAACCCTTGCTGGAGGAGGTACATCTTTATGTCTTCTCGGACCTCTCTAGCCAGCATGGCCTATTGGGTGAACCTCTCGATGTATTTTCGTAGGGATTCATTTTCACCCTGTTGAATAGCAGCGAGGGTTGCTTCCGACTTGGGCTATGGCCGAGAAGTGGTGAAATGATAGGTGAACTTCCTGCTGAGTTCGCCCCACGATCCAATGGATGCCGGCTTTAGTCCTTGGAACTAAGCCAAAGCTATCTTCGATAGAGTCAGAGAAAACAACTTGCATTTTACCGGTCCTTTAGCGTTTCGATACCTGATGATGGTATCGAAGCGTCCGATGTGCTCATCGGGATCCCCCATTCCATCATACAGCTCAAAGGTCGGAGGTTTCTCAAGCGAATGGGGAATCAGAAATAGTGTGATCTCTTCGGTGAATGGTCCAGCCTGGAGTAGCTCATCGCCGTCCTTGTCGTACCTCCTCGTGCGGTGAGGTGACGTGCTTTCATTGGAGGCCGATGACGCGTGCGGTGATCGTCGCGAAGGCGATCTCCTTTGCGAGTGCGGTGAGGTGTTGCGCATTCTGGTCGGTGACCGTTCCGTGGTTCTGCCGGGCCGAGACGATCGGTGGTGCGTCTCCCTCCTCGGGTGAGATCGTTCACCTGACCGCCTGTGGCGTGGCGACCCAACGGTGCGGTGTCCTTCGGTGGCGGATCGGTGGAATTCTCCGGATCTAGGGTTCTCGCAACGCCCTTCGGTTATGGATTCCCCAGATCTGGATGGTGACCTAGATCTGCAACAAGATCTGGATGGCGACCTAGACCTGCGACGAGATCCGGGTTGCATGACGGCTGTGCAGCAGCTTGCTAAGTTTCCATTACGGTGATCGTGCGGTTTTGGTCTTCGATCATCTGAGTTTGTCTTTGGATGATCGAAATGACGCTCTCCAGGAGAGATGGTTGAACATCGGTGATTGGTGGGGCCGCCATAGTAGTTGGCGGTATTTCGCCATGTGGAAGTGGTGACGGGGGAACTTCTTCCACGGTCATCGGGAACGTGACGGGTTCCTGTGTGACGGAGACCAACTGTTCGTCGACCTGTGACGACGGAGGACGAGATCCAATGTTGTTCCTCTGGGACCGGCGAACCAGTTGGGCTTGCTGCGACGGTCCGGCCATAGGGTAATCGGTAAGATCTGTTCAATGTAGAACAAATCTCCCACTGTGGTCGTCAATGTTCCAAGCAAGGAACAAAGAGGTGGCCGGAGTCGCCGAGGTCGCCGCGTGCGGTGGTATGTGACGACGGAGAATGGTGGTGGGGTACCTGCAAAAGACACTCCGACGCTCAAGTCAGTATAATTTTGATGAGGTCAGTATAATGTAATGAATGCGTACCTTGTTTCTTCGTGGGCCCTCCTTATATATGGACCCTTTTAGGGTTTGGGGTGAATGGACGATGATAGGGTGACTAAGTCCCTTATGCCGTGCTTCAAGCCGTTGATCAGATCAACGACCCTAGATCGGTGGCATAGAACCAACGCGAATCAGGAGGCCGTTGATGTAATGGACGTCACAGATCGGCTACCATTGATCGGTCGCGATTGGTTGGCGGTGTTGGGCCACGGAAGTGGTTCTGAGAGTGGGCATTGGCCCAGTTCGAAACAATAGTTATCAAATGCATGTTGTTTGAAGAAATAAAATAGCTTTCGTTGTTCACATTATACATTGGTGAAAACTCTATTCCATTGCTAAGCTTACAATGACCACCCTATAGAGTTTACTATATATTGCGTTTCTCTTGCTTTAGTCATGATAAAAGACTTAAATTTTACTATAAAGAAATTTCTTAATTTTTACAATTCAACTTGGGGGACAATACACTAAATTTAGTGAACATGAACTTGACAAAATACAAGAGATTCTACGATTTTGGAGCTACTAAAATATTTGATATACTTGGTAGACTATTTTTCATATCTTGGTGTAAGTTTATGACTCATAGTTTTATAGGTATATCATTTTACTTCTACACTGTTTTAACACATCTTTATAGTGATTATTCCATGTCAATGATAAAACTGCATATTTATTTAATACCGTCTGTTTCAAAACATGCAAGAAAATAAATCAGACCCGTGCAAAAGCACGAGTAACTAACTAGTTACGAAATTTAAAAAAACCACTCGATATTATAGAACTACCATGATAAGGATTGGATTCAATGACTCGAATTTTTGAGCTTTTGGTTAGAACCCATCATAATTAGGACTTTTGGCATCCTAATGGGTCTACGAAGTATCTCCACAAGCTTCGGCCTTTTGGACCAGCTATGTGATTAATATTCACTCGGGTGGTTAGGTCACAGCTTAAAACTCTTTTCCTCTTCCCAATAATATGTTATGCGAGAATCAAACCTAGTACCCCTCAAAAGCTTATCACCGCTTAACCAAATGTGCCGCACATTACTAATTAGCGAGTTTCAATCCCACCATTATTTTAACTAAACTAATTAAGAAACTATTAAAATAGAATATAAACCTCTTTGACAACAAATCATTCCAAATTTTATCTTTCTCTAGCGCGTAAAAATCCAATTTATTTAATTTAATTTTAGTAAAACAAAATAAATTTTATTCCTTACATGGTATTGGTAACCCATCAAAGAGAATTCGAGTGTCTTAACTCCTAAGCGGGCAGGAGTTCGGCGAATAAGAACATGCCACGTCATCCACAGTCAGTCAAGACGGTGCGTTCTGATATCGCCTATCCCCCTCTCTCTCTCTGTCTATCCCTCTCGCCATTTCTGCTACTCTCCAACTCGATCTCTTGCTCTGATTTAATTTTCCACATGCAACAGATTCTTTGATCCTCACACACCTCCTTTCCCTTCTTAATCCTAACTCGAATCGAGACGCGACATTGGATGAACCAAATCGTCGAAGTTAGGGTTCGATTCAATCGA
The DNA here is from genome assembly GCA_037113605.1 of Calophaca sinica. Taxonomy (NCBI): domain Eukaryota; kingdom Viridiplantae; phylum Streptophyta; class Magnoliopsida; order Fabales; family Fabaceae; genus Calophaca; species Calophaca sinica. Next base: position 22,468,332 of record CM073731.1, on the reverse strand, counting down.
ACAGAAAAAATCACATAAGTCATAGAACTGGGGGCGAATCAGTCTCGGCTTCACGGAAGCCCCGCGGCTTCATCGTCGCAGGGACTCTGGTTCTTTCTCCGCTTCCACAATGCGCCACGTGTTCACACGCTTGCCCATCTTCCCAACTTCGAATCCGTGAGCCGTTACGCATCTGATCTTAACCGTCCCGTCCCCCTTCGTCCGCCGCCGGTCATGGAAAACGCCGGAAACCCTTCCGCCGCTCCCAATTACGCTCCTCCGCCTCTCGAAGAGCCTGAGTACTTGGCCCGCTACCTCGTCGTCAAGCACTCCTGGCGCGGCCGCTACAAGCGGATTCTATGCATTTCCAGCGTCGCCGTCATCACTCTCGACCCTTCCACGCTCTCTGTCACGAACTCCTACGACGTTGCTACTGATTTCGAGGGCGCCGCTCCCATCCTCGGCCGTGATGAGAATTCCAATGAGTTCAACCTCAGCGTGCGGACCGATGGCCGCGGAAAATTCAAAGCCATGAAGTTCTCGTCTCGATACAGGGCGAGCATTTTGACGGAGTTGCATCGGATACGGTGGAATCGGTTGGCGCCGGTGGCTGAGTTCCCGGTTCTTCATCTTCGGCGTCGGGCGTCTCAGTGGGTTCCTTTTGTAAGTTGAAGTTACCCTACTAGGTTTATTTGTATTTGCTCCTTTAGCTGTGATTCTTTTGCTTTTGATAATTTTGTCCCGCTAGAAAAACGAATTGTATGGTTCTGTTTATTAGTTGTTGTTGTTTATGTAAAATTGTGAGTGTGTGCTTTGTGTCCTTCTTTTGTCCAATGCTGATTAAGAGAATTGGAATGCTGTAAGAACTATGGAGATTAGGATGCTGGGGAGGGAGACGAGGTTCTTTTATTTATTTATTTATTTATTTTGAACCGGCAATTGTCCTTGATATATTGTGTGATGAACTTCTTTGTACAAAAAAAGTGGTGAGCTGCTAAACTAATTATCCTGTCTGACTGGCCACTCTGACAGAAATTGAAAGTAACTTACGCTGGTGTAGAACTTATTGATATAAAGTCTGGTGACCTTCGCTGGTGCTTGGATTTTAGAGACATGGATTCCCCTGCAATTATTCTTCTCTCTGATGCTTTCGGAAAGAAAAATGTTGATCATGGTAGCGGATTTGTTCTATGCCCCTTGTATGGAAGGAAATCTAAAGCTTTCCAAGCTGCTTCTGGGTGCACAACATCAGCTATAATCTCAAATTTGGTATGCATGGTTTTGTTTAAGCTTAAATAATTATTCTGCTAGAATATTGGCACCTTAAATTTAGTCACCTGTTGCCACTGAAATAAGGCAGTATTCGTGAGAATGGTTTAACTGCGCTTTCTGGATAAACTATGAATATAATGTTACCTGTTTTTAATATCAAGAATTATATTAGTGCGTAAATTTTATTGCAGACAAAAACTGCTAAATCCATTGTGGGGCTGTCCTTGTCTGTGGAAACTTCTCAAACTCTCACCATTTCTGAGTATATAAAACAAAGGGGTAACTAGCTATAACCCGGTTATGTTTCTTACACACTCAAAGTCGTTACTTTTGTGCAATGAATTTAATTTTTAACCTTAAATGACTCAATGTGATGCAGCAAAAGAGGCAGTTGGAGCTGAGGATACCCCACTGGGGGGTTGGTCTGTAACAAGGCTGCGTTCTGCTGCCCATGGAACTCTAAATGTTCCAGGATTGAGCTTAGGAGTTGGCCCAAAAGGAGGACTAGGTGATCATGGTGATGCTGTATCTCGTCAGCTGATTCTTACGAAGGTTTCACTTGTGGAAAGGCGTCCTGAGAACTATGAAGTAAGTGATGTATTTATTAAGTCAATCTGTGAATAGGATGTAGCATGTGTAAATGCTTTAAAAATCTATGTTGTATAACAGGCATTGATTCATGCTGGTGGTATTTCTTGGATCAGAAATTAAGCAATGACATGCGAGACTTCTAAATAAATCTTGCATCACCAATTATGATATCACATGTTGATAATTTGAAGTACATGGCATGTGCATTGGTAGGTCTTTGATGTTGTTGACCTTGGTGGCTTCATAGATTTTATAAACCTAAACATTTAGGGTGCATTTGGATAAGCTTTGGGAAAAAAGTGCTTTTATGGTATAACTTCTTTCTTCCAAGAAAAGCACCAAAACTTTTTTTTGTTTGTTAAAAACTTATCCAACGATCATAGCATTTTTCAAACATACTTTTTCATTAACAAAGGACTTTGTTCTAAGATAAAGCTTAAAGAAATGGGCCCTTGACTTGTATAGTAATAGCAAGCAAGATCATTGTCATGTCTTAGGTAAAACACATTTTAAGGAAACTTTATGCATCTTTAGTGGAATGTGCAAGTGCAATTGTGTGTTTATCAATAGTTTCATGCAGACATTACGAAGTGTTGACACAACCAATTTCATATTAGTGCATTTATATTGCTATGCAAGCTGATTTTTCTCAGAAGCGTTATGTCAAATGTTGAGAATTTTGACTAGATGTATGCAGGCTGTTACTGTTCGTCCTTTATCTTCAGTGAGTGCTCTTGTTCGGTTTGCTGAAGAGCCCCAGATGTTTGCAATTGAATTCAGTGATGGATGCCCCATCCATGTAAGCCTCTGTGATGCTACTCTAGTTGTAATTTATCATGGTATAAACTTTCTCATGCACATGACATGAATTGTAGGTTTATGCGAGCACATCTCGTGATAGCTTACTTGCAGCAGTTCGTGATGCGTTGCAAACTGAAGTAGGTAGATGTGTCTCATCTTGGTTACAAATTGTTCTATGATTGTATGTGTACGTTGAAGCATGATGATATATATCCTATGATAGGTGTTTAATCGTGTAATATTAATGTTGAACCAGTTTCTGAACTGAAGGCAATTATGTATTGTTATAAAAAAAGAAAGCATGTCTTATTGGAATGCAGCATCATGTACATGTTTGACTTATGGTGATGTTTTTACAGGGTCAATGTGCCATACCTATCTTGCCAAGACTGACAATGCCTGGTCACCGTATTGATCCTCCCTGTGGGAGAGTTTATTTGCAACATGGTCAACAAAAACCTGTTGCTGATGCAGAAAGTGCATTCATGCATTTGAAACATTTAGCAGCTGCTGCCAAAGATGCTGTTGCTGAAGGTGGTTCCATTCCTGGATCTAGGGCTAAACTATGGCGTAGAATAAGGGAGTTCAATGCTTGTATACCTTATAGCGGGGTGCCTCCAAACATTGAAGTACCAGAGGTTACTTTGATGGCGTTGATTACTATGCTTCCTGCTGCCCCAAATCTTCCTCCAGAGTCTCCTCCATTGCCACCCCCTTCACCAAAAGCTGCAGCTACTGTGATGGGTTTCATTGCATGTTTACGTAGACTGCTTGCTTCAAGAAGTGCAGCTTCACATGTGATGTCTTTTCCAGCGGCAGTTGGAAGGGTAATGGGTTTACTCAGAAACGGTTCAGAAGGTGTAGCTTCTGAGGCTGCGGGGCTTGTCGCTGTACTCATTGGTGGTGGGCCTGGTGATGTAAATGTAACAGATTCTAAAGGAGAGTGGCATGCCGCGATTATGCATAACAAGTCAGTATTGTTTGCTAATCATAGTTATATCATTATTCTTGTCAATAGATTAAAGCCCATATCAGTGTCACCTTTACTGTCAATGGCCGTTGTTGAAGTGCTTGAGGCTATGATTTGTGATCCGCATGGGGAGACTACCCAATATACTGTTTTTGTTGAGTTGTTACGCCAAGTTGCTGGGTTGAAGCGTCGCCTGTTTGCTCTGTTTGGTCACCCTGCTGAAAGCGTTAGAGAAACGGTAGCCATGATAATGCGGTCAATTGCAGAAGAAGATGCTATTGCTGCAGAGTCCATGCGGGATGCTTCTCTACGTGATGGTGCTTTGTTGAGGCACTTACTGCATGCATTTTTCCTTCCTGCTGGTGAGCGTCGTGAAGTTAGTAGACAACTTGTTGCTCTTTGGGCAGATTCCTATCAACCAGCTTTGGAGCTATTATCTCGAATTTTGCCTCCTGGCCTTGTTGCATATTTGCACACACGTTCTGATGGAGGTCTAGCTGAAGACACAAATCAAGAAGAGTCATCAACTAGGAAAAGAAAAAGACGTTTACTTCAGCAGAGGAAAGGTCGCATAGGTAGAGGATTAACCTCTCAAGAACAATCTTTCCCTTCAGCTAATAACTTCGATGTTTCTGATTCAGGTAGGCAGACGGGGGTTGCTGTTGTTGGAGGCTCAGATGACTATTATAAAACTTCTGTGGACCCAAGTTCTGGAGAGGCTTCAAATATTCAATCTTCAGTAGTTCATACTAGTGAAAATTTGACCAATAGATCTTCTACTGGAGAAGCACAAAATGGGTATTCAACTGTTGTGGCTTCAACTATTGTGGCATCTGAAAACTCAAATGAAGCTCTGGGATCTGATTTTTCATATTCGGTTGATCCTGACAGCAATGCCGTTGGTTTGCAGAATGCAGGCATTCCAGCTCCTGCTCAAGTTGTTGTGGAGAACACCCCTGTAGGATCTGGTCGGCTTCTATGTAATTGGCCTGAATTTTGGCGAGCTTTTGATCTTGATCACAATCGGGCAGACTTGATTTGGAATGAGCGCACCAGGCAAGAATTGAGAGAATCTTTGCAAGCTGAAGTTCATAAACTAGATGTTGAGAAAGAGCGTACTGAAGATATTGTTCCAGGGGGTGCTACCCTGGAAGTGATAACAGGGATTGAGAGTGTACCACAAATATCTTGGAACTACTCTGAATTTTCTGTTCGTTACCCAAGCCTGTCAAAAGAAGTTTGTGTGGGTCAGTATTATTTGCGTCTACTGCTTGAGAGTGGCAGTGGCGGCAGGGCACAAGATTTCCCATTGCGTGATCCAGTTGCTTTCTTTAGAGCCCTTTACCATCGATTTTTGTGTGATGCAGACACAGGGCTTACTGTTGATGGTGCTGTTCCCGATGAATTAGGTGCATCTGATGATTGGTGTGACATGGGTAGATTAGATGGTTTTGGTGGAGGTGGTGGGTCATCAGTGAGAGAGCTTTGTGCAAGGGCAATGGCAATTGTATATGAGCAGCACTACAAGACCATAGGCCCTTTTGAAGGTACAGCTCACACTACTGTTCTGTTGGATAGGACAGATGACAGAGCTTTGAGACACCGACTTCTTTTACTTCTGAAGGTTTGTGTAAACTGAATCTACTTTTTTCTCGCATTGCCCTGTTTCATCTCCCCCCTAGTTTTGCTTTCTCAGAGTAAGAGGAGGAAGAATTAAATTACTTTGGTATGGTTGCAAATTATGTTTGAAGTTTATCCTAATATTTGTGTTTTTTTTTCTTTAGGTACTAATATTTTGGCAGGTTTTTTGGCAAAAAAAGAAAAATGCATTTTAAATTTTGACCTTCATTGTTGCTAATTGCAATAGGATCAGTTGTGATATTGCCTTGATGATTATCCTAAATCAATTGGTGTTCTAAAAATTCTTGAGTAAACTACCAATTCTGTTGTTTGAAAATTTAAATTAACTATGGTTTACTCGATTTCAGGCATTGATGAAGGTTTTATCAAATGTAGAGGCTTGTGTTCTGGTTGGAGGTTGTGTTTTAGCAGTTGATCTGCTTACAGTGGTCCATGAAACCTCAGAGAGGACATCTATTCCCTTGCAATCAAATTTGATTGCAGCTAGCGCTTTCATGGAACCACTTAAGGAATGGATGTATATTGACAAAGATGGTGCTCAAGTTGGGCCCATGGAAAAAGATGCTATTAGAAGGTTATGGTCCAAGAAGGCTATTGATTGGACAACAAGGTTTTGGGCTTCTGGGATGCTAGATTGGAAGAAGTTGCGTGATATTCGTGAGCTTCGTTGGGCACTTGCGTGTAGAGTTCCTGTCCTCACCCCGCCTCAGGTAAAGTCATGTTGCAGCTGGAAGATAATATTGATATTCATGTAAATATAATTGCTTTTATACTTGTTTTTATATAGCTTCTTTTTTTTTTCTTTCCATGTGTTTGATGACCACTCTTTAATTTTTTTCAGTCTTCTTTTTTTAGCCTAAAGGCTGTGCTTATTTATATTCCAATGACTTGATTTCTTTGTGGTACCTAAATTCTATTGAGATGGGCTGCCTATGTTAAGGCGCTGTTATGTTGATAAGTCTGACCTTAGGTACAGTTGGAAATGTATCGACGGTGAAAGAAAACAGTTATGTTCTTAGCATCAATTGCTAGCTGGAAAGTGTTTTTTATGGCTAATAATTTTTCTAATTGAAAAAGAAAGATGAAGAAAAATCTCTGAATATTATTTGACGATTTGTAAGTACAAGCTCTAATGCTATTATAGACTAACTAATCCTAATAAATGATAATCAGGAAACAGAAAATACAATCTTCTAATAGTTATAGTTACTATAGAGATATGTAAAAGGAAGAAAGGAAAGAATGAGATATTCTATCCTAAAATAGAGCTATTCACATATTTACAACATTTCTCATAGAAAACATTTTTGGCATTTTATTCTTTAATTTTATTTTCCTGGTGCCCTTCTGATAGATAATGGATGTTGTATTCAGGTTGGGGACACAGCTTTGTCCATATTGCATAGCATGGTGTCTGCACATTCAGATTTAGATGATGCTGGAGAGATTGTTACTCCAACTCCTAGAGTAAAACGAATCTTGTCAAGTCCACGTTGTCTTCCACATATTGCACAGGTAATAGAAATTTTTTTTGTCAATCAGCCATGTAGGAAAATATTAATATTTGTTGCGTCTCACATCTTTCTAAGAAATTCCAACTCAAAGTCATTTTGACTAGATTTTTTTATTATAGATTGTTTTAACTCTTGTTACCTGTATCATTCTTAGTTCTAGTTGTTATGCGATAGTATTATTTGGTTAATTGCAGTTTTTCTACTTCTCCGTCTTTTTAAGTAAATTCAAATATTTTTTTTTTTTGGGGGTGTGGGGACAGGCCATTCTTTCTGGGGAACCAAGTGTTGTTGAGGCAGCTGCTGCTTTGCTGAAGGCCATTGTTACCCGTAATCCCAAAGCCATGATACGTCTATACAGCACTGGTGCATTTTATTTTGCACTGGCTTATCCTGGGTCTAATCTACTTTCAATTGGGAAGCTCTTTGCTGTCACCCATGTCCATCAAGCATTTCATGGTGGCGAAGAGGCTGCAGTTTCGACTTCATTGCCTTTAGCAAAACGTAGTGTTCTTGGTGGTCTTCTCCCCGAATCTTTGTTGTATGTACTGGAGCGTAGTGGTCCAGCAGCATTTGCTGCCGCAATGGTTTCTGATTCTGACACTCCAGAGATAATATGGACTCACAAAATGAGGGCAGAGAATCTAATTCGTCAGGTATTCTAGACTTCATTGTAGCCATTCTGATGATATTTTTTCCGGTCAACTTTTTGTAAGAATATATTCACTTACTCTTTAATATGATATTCACATAATGGAATCGAATCCATGATCTTTCGCTCTTTATCAGGTTTCGCAGCATCTTGGTGATTTTCCACAGAAACTGTCACAGCATTGCCATGTTTTATATGACTATGCCCCCATGCCTCCAGTGACGTACCCAGAGCTGAGAGATGAAATGTGGTGTCATCGTTATTACCTCAGGAACCTATGTGATGAGATTCGTTTTCCAAATTGGCCGATTGTTGAACATGTAGAATTTCTGCAGTCGTTACTTGTAATGTGGCGTGAAGAGTTGACAAGAAAGCCCATGGATCTTTCTGAAGAAGAAGCTTGCAGGATCCTTGAAATATCCTTGGAGGATGTATCTAGCGATGATGTAAATAAAAGGAATTCTTTCGAGACTGCAGATGAAGCATCTAGCTTATCGAAGCAGATTGAGAACATTGATGAAGAAAAATTAAAGCGACAATACCGGAAACTTGCGATGAAATATCATCCTGACAAAAATCCCGAAGGAAGGGAGAAGTTTCTTGCTATACAGAAGGCTTATGAGCGCCTCCAGGTAGACTTAAGCTTCCATGTTATACATAGACGTTCTTTGGAATCGTGTTTTAATAAATGTCAATTAGACAGCATGATTATTTGTGCATAAAGGTTCTCATACTTATCCTAAAGTCTTAATATCTCGGTTTAAAAAATATAAGGACCTATGTTGTCTTTAAGTACTTTATTTATGATCCAATGCATAAAAATCCATACACTTGTTTTGCTTTTCTGACTAAAGGTGGCAATGGAGATGTATTTTTTTGGGTGTGTTTATTGACTTGAAAAGTCAGATAGGGATAAGAATTGCACATCCATACATACTCCTGTTTATTTATTAGCATATACTTTTTAATCTTTAATGAACCAGCTGCCGAAGGTATGTGTGCAAGCTTATAGTGGCTATATACAAACATAAGAATGAGGTCTAAAAATCATAATGCTCATTCCTTTTCATTTTGATTTCTTGATGCATGTTTATAACCCAAAGGATTTTATTTTGTGGTTCATTTGCAAGAAAAGATGCATTTACGCCTTTTATAATTTGTTAAAATATTTACTTAATGTGACCAAAACTTAGGCTACCATGCAAGGGTTGCAAGGTCCTCAGCCTTGGAGATTGCTGCTTTTATTAAAGGGACAATGTATTTTATACAGAAGATATGGAGGCATATTAGAGCCATTCAAATATGCTGGGTATCCCATGTTGCTGAGTGCTGTTACTGTTGACAAGGATGATAACAATTTTCTTTCTTCAGATAGAGCACCTCTCCTTGTTACTGCATCGGAGCTTGTCTGGCTAACGTAAGATTTCCATGTTCTTTCTTGTTGGGTTCACCATTATGCTAACAGTTTTTAAACACTATGGTAACTATTGCTGTTATATTGATTTTTTATGTGGTCAGATGTGCTTCTTCTTCATTGAATGGCGAGGAGCTGGTAAGAGATGGAGGAGTACATCTTCTTGCAACTCTTCTTTCCCGTTGCATGTGCGTTGTTCAGCCAACTACTCCTGGAAATGAACCGTCTGCCATTATTGTTACAAACATCATGCGAACATTTTCAGTTCTTAGTCAATTTGAGGCTGCCAGAGCTGAGATACTTGAGTTTTCTGGATTAATTGGGGACATTGTGCATTGCACTGAATTTGAGCTTGTACCTGCAGCAGTTGATGCCGCTCTACAGACTATCGCCAATGTTTCTGTTTCCTCTGAATTGCAGGATGCTTTATTGAAGGCTGGTGTTTTATGGTATGCCCTCTTCAATTATTGTTTTATTGGATAAAATATTTGTATCTATTTCTAGTTCTCAACTATAGGTTTTTAGGAGGATGAATCTAGTGCTTAAACAGGATAAGCAACTTCAGTAGGTACTTAGTTGAGTAGAGCTTATCAAAAAAGCTTTACTTTTCTTTGGCTCTCCGCATCACAGCACATGAATGCTCAGTCTCTATTTTTTGTTCTTTGTTCACGCCAATCTTGGTCTCTGCTTTTGGTGTCTGTTTTTTTCCTGCCTTCTTTCACACTTGACAGTTCATATCATGAATAATTTTTGTCTCTGTTCGCAGGTCTATAATTTTTTATTACTAATTACTTCGAGCTTTTAATTTTGGATATTTTTATATATTTGAACATTGATATTGGTATTATGGTATGGTATATATTATTTATCTTGTATTTATAATTTATAATCTTCTATATACCAGCTTTTCCCACTATAGCATTTTTGGGGTTGGTCGCTTTGCACTGCATTTCAAGATGGATAACTATGTTGTTAAATGAGCTGTTCAAAGACACTCTGGCACTGAGCATTAGGCCCAAGTTGACCCAATCCGATAAAAGCTCTACCTCAGCCTAATGGGCATAGGAAAATAAATCTACCTAATAAAACCACCTAATCCTCTTCCACCTTGATCCTTTAGGGATATGGCTAGAATAGTAGTTTTAAGTGGGGGGAAATCCTCACCCCAGAAGCTATCTTTCGGGGTTAAGTTAGGTCCAAACCCAAATTCTAAGCTATTATCAGAGCTTATCCTAGATTCGTTGCCCCCCCTGCAGATGTCCAGTCCTGCAAATTTCATACTCTAGATGTTCCAATCTTGGGTGTGCGGGGTGTGTTGAGAGTCCCACATTGGATAGTTATTTGGCCTGAATATTGGTTATAAGTTGGGGGAGGGACCCTCATCCCATGCGCTAGCTTTTGGGGTTAAGTTAGGCCCAAACCCAAATTATAAGATATCCCAAGATACTACCCTTCTCCTCTTAGCATCACTACATTACTCCTCCATGCATCTCGGTTAATCCTTGTCATCATGATTCATTAAGCAATGACTTTTCAAGTTGTTGGTTAGCTAATGAGCATTAACTTTTATACGTCGACAATATTTATTTGCGGTACATAAAGAAAATTTTCTATCCTATGCAGTTATGCCAAACTTTTTTTTTTTGCACTTATCTATTTAATATGGTCCTTGATACTACCCTTCTCCTCTTAGCATCACTACATTTACTCCTCCATGCATCTTGGTTAATCCTTGTCATCATGATTCATGAAGCAATGACTTTTCAAGTTGTTGGTTAGCTAATGAGCATTAACTTTTATACGTCGACAGTATTTATTTGCGATACATAATGAGAATTTTCTATCCTATGCAGTAATGCCAAGCTTTTTTTTTTTGTTGTACTTATCTATTTAATATGGTCCTTGATAGGTACCTTTTGCCACTGCTGCTTCAGTATGACTCAACTGCAGAAGAATCTGATGCAACAGAATCGCATGGTGTTGGTGCTAGTGTTCAAATTGCAAAAAACATGCATGCGATAAGAGCATCCCAGGCTCTGTCGAGACTCAGTGGTTTGTGTGGCGATGGGAGTTCAATACCTTACAATCAGGCAGCTGTTGATGCCCTTAGAGTTTTGCTAACTCCTAAGCTTTCTAGCATGTTAAAAGATCAAATGCCCAAAGATTTACTGTTGAAACTAAACGCAAACCTGGAGTCACCAGAGGTGAATTTTTTCCCCATCATCCTTTAAGGAAGAAATATTTTTGTTTTGGGCTATTATTTTCTTGCTTGTGAGACTATTATTGGAACAAAAACGAAAATGAATATTTTACATTCTCTGCCAAGATTTTAATTAATTTCGATTGCACAGGTTATTTGAACACACTACAAGCGCCGTACCTGTTGGGCAAGAAAATATTTGTTTAGTGACTTTCGTCAGTAGTTGCTAGGCTTTTAGTCTATTTCCATTTTAAACATTCAATAAAGGTTACTGTTTAGGATGTAAGAATAAATAGGTGATAAGTTAATGATGTTAATAAAATCAACATGCTGAAACAAAGGACTCTGTCTTGCTGATTTTGAGCTGAAGATAACAAACTAGTCATTTTGGAAGAAAGAACCCTGGATAAAATCTGTAAAGCTAGAAAAATTTTGGAGACAAAAGAATTGCTGATTTTGATTTGGTAAAAAAAAAAAAAAAAAAAACTAGAGATTTTTGGAGAAAGAACCTTGAAGAAAATACGTAGAGCCAAAGAAATTTTGGAGAGAAATGATTGGACTAAAGAGATATACAACACAGGCGAAGGGGGAGCAGCCTTTTGGTCAATTAAAGTTATTATGTAATTGATTGAACAATCCTACTTGCTAGTTAGGTACAGTTATTAAAATTTAAAATTAGATAACATGAAGTTGCTAAAATGTTCACATTACATGGTAAAGGCAGTATAGACAGCATTCATTCCCCCTCCCCATTATTCATGCATCTTCTCCCCCGTCTCTCTTTCCCCCCTTCAAATGAAGGAAAAAAAAAATACTCGGAAAATGTACATGACATTGTATTGTAGATATATTTCGTACAAATTAGTTTATATGATTATTTATTATTTCTTCTAGACAATAGTTTTCCTGTTCATTCAGTAGGTTCTGTTTACTGACTAATCATGGTGTTGTTCAATGAGACAATCCATGAGGTCTTGTAGACAATTAGCTGCTTTTTAGTTTAAAATATGGGTGTTACGACTTTTGACATAATAAGACTGATCGGTCATGTTCATACTATTTTTTGAATACTTTGCAGATTATCTGGAACTCTTCAACACGAGCAGAGCTGCTCAAATTTGTGGATCAGCAACGTGCAACTCAAGGTCCTGATGGTTTATATGATATAAAAGATTCACATGACTTTGTCTATAAAGCACTATCAAAAGAATTATTCATTGGCAATGTTTACTTGAGAGTCTACAACGATCAGCCAGACTTTGAAATTAGCGAGCCAGAAGCTTTTTGTGTTGCTCTAATTGATTTTGTATCTTATCTTTTGCACAATCAATGTGTTGGTGTTGATGATACTAATCATAATGTTGAAGACACCACTAATTTCACTCAGACTTCTGAGCATCTGAGCGAGCCTGTTGATGGATCTGCCAATGAACAGCGGATCCTGGATAGTTCCGGCACAATGTCTGATGAACAATCTGTAGGGAAGGATGAAATTGAGCTGATTAAAAATCTCCGTTCTGCACTGACCTCCCTTCAGGTTAATTCCTAACTGCCTTATTATATATTGAATCACCTTATATTTAGCATGTCCGACTTATCTTATTTATTTTCTGCAGAGCCTTCTGACTAATAATCCAAATTTAGCATCCATATTTTCTAATAAAGACAAGTTGCTGCCTCTTTTTGAGTGCTTTTCTGTGCCGGAAACATCAAACAGTAACATTCCTCAACTTTGCCTAGGAGTGCTGTCACTCTTGACAGCACATGCTCCTTGCTTGCAAGCAATGGTTGCAGATGGGTCTAGTCTTCTGCTTTTATTACAAATGCTTCACTCAGCCCCCAGTTGTCGTGAAGGGTCTCTCCATGTCCTCTATGCATTGGCAAGCACACCAGAACTGGCCTGGGCAGCTGCTAAGCATGGTGGTGTTGTCTACATTCTTGAATTGCTCTTGCCTTTGAAGGGTAGAAAACTTGTATTTCTTAGTTGATCTTATCTATTTTTCTCATTTCTATAATCTGTTTCCAGATTTGTAAATTTTGTTAATAGATGTGATTCTGTGCAGAAGAAATTCCACTCCAACAAAGAGCTATGGCAGCCTCGTTGTTGGGGAAGCTTGTTAGCCAACCAATGCATGGACCAAGAGTTGCTATAACACTTGCAAGGTTCCTTCCAGATGGCATTGTATCCATAATTAGGGATGGACCTGGTGAAGCTGTTGTAGTTGCCCTTGAGCAGACTACTGAGACACCAGAACTTGTATGGACGCCCGCTATGGCAGCTTCCTTATCTGCACAAATTTCCACTATGGCATCAGAGTTATACCGTGAGCAGATGAAAGGCCGTGTTGTTGATTGGGATGTGCCTGAGCAGACATCTGGACAACAGGAAATGAGAGATGAGCCACAGGTATCACCTAATATATGTGATGTATAATATCTTTTGTAAAAATGATGTATAGAATCTTCTTTTGATAAAATGATGTATAAAATTGTATATTCTCTTGTGAATGGACTCAAATTTTTGTGTGGATGCAGGTTGGTGGCATCTATGTTCGTCTTTTCCTGAAAGATCCCAAATTCCCTCTAAGAAACCCTAAAAGGTTCTTGGAAGGTCTACTAGATCAGTATTTGTCATCCATTGCTGCCACACATTATGAGGCACAGGCTGCTGACCCGGAGCTTCCTTTGCTTTTGTCAGCTGCTCTGGTTTCATTACTGCGTGTGCACCCTGCACTAGCTGATCATGTTGGGTATCTTGGATATGTACCCAAACTAGTTGCTGCAGTTGCATTTGAAGGACGACGAGAAACAATGTCAACTGGTGAGATACATAATGGGAAGCATACGGACAAAACACATGTCCCAGATAGTGAATCAACAGAGAAAACACAAACTCCTCAAGAACGCGTGCGCCTGAGTTGTTTGCGTGTCTTGCATCAATTGGCAGCTAGTACCACGTGTGCTGAAGCCATGGCAGCAACCAGTGTAGGAACACCTCAGGTATCCGACAAGACATAATCTATATGGAATCGTAAATTTACATTCCATTTCAGTCCCGTTGTTTAACATAAAAAACTGACATCAAAATCGACATCAAAATACGTGGTTAATGCAGTTCAAAAACATGGTTAATGAAGTGTTGAGTTTGGTTAATGGATATATGTAGGTGTTGCAACTCATTATCCATCAATCGAACTTCATTAACCACGATTTTGGATGTCATTAACCACGATTTTTAGGTGTTCAATTGTTGTTGATTTTGGTGTCCCAATTTGATGTTCAAATAACATTTCTCTTCCATTTATCCAAAGCTGTTTTTGAAACCGTGATAGTGGCCCCTATTATGGGTAGGAGGCCACTGAAGAAAACGGTCTTTGGTCTACTTGGTTTATATCACATTATTTTGAGCAAGAATGTTTACCTTTTATTGTCATTTATTTGTTCAAAGAAAAGAAAAAATAAATATGAAATGTGTTCTCCCTACAGAGAGAGAGAGGGGGGGGAGAGAGAGAGAGATTACCGCCATGAATCTTACTTGTCTGTCCTCTGTCACGATATTCTTCTTTGTTATGGCTTGGTGATCATCCCTCTAATTCCTGTATCCCCGAATCTCTGGCCCTGCTTTGTTCATCTTTCAATTCCATGAAGTCTGTGACCTTGGGTCACCAAATTTAAAAGCGACTATTGACTTGTTTCAATGGTCTTTTAGTTGCTAATCTTATTTTAGACTTCTGGACAAATAAGCCTCAATGGAAAAATCCTGCTAGAGAAGATACTTGCAATTGTAGGGAAATTCCTGCTATTTTGGAGAAATTTTGGTTTTGATGACTACTGTTGTTTGTTTATTTTTTGGGGAAGGGGGAGTGGTGTTGCTATGCTCCTTTTGGAGATATAGGTTAAATATTGACTAGGGGAGGACATCCCATTCAACTGAAGTCTATTTTGACTTCGTTGAGTATGGAATAGAAAGATTTTTTAAAGTTTACGGGCTTAATAATTTCATAGTCATATATATTAGGGAGTTTTTTTTTTTTTTTTTTTTTGAATAATGCAATTAGGCTTTTGTCGCCTGTATTTTCATTATCTGTATATATATCACTCACATTAACCCTAAACTGTCTTTGACCAACCAAAGCTTCATTATCTGTATATATTTCTTCTTCCAGGTTGTTCCACTACTAATGAAAGCTATAGGGTGGCAAGGTGGAAGCATTTTAGCTCTTGAGACCCTAAAACGTGTTGTGGTTGCTGGCAACCGAGCCAGGGATGCTCTTGTTGCACAAGGACTTAAGTAAGTACCTTATATTTAAAATTTAATCCGCTCTTAATTAGTTCAATATTATGCTTTGGAAATCCAAATTCATAGAAGAACTTTGCATAGCTCCAGACAACTGCCAAAAGATGCTAGTGAAATAGATAACTTATGGTAGCCATTTCAATTATAGGCCTTTTTTTATGGAAAATGATTTTTGAACACACAATTTTGACAACAATACGCGACATCGTATGTCCGTATGTGTACGGACCGTATGTCTGTACATGGACAGACAAAATTTTTATTTTAATTTTTTTTAATTTTTTGTAATTTTTTTCTTCAAAAAAATAATTTTTTTCAAGATTTGACATTAACCAGATAATGAATAGCATTGGGATGTCCAAAGTTTTAGGATTTTGCATTAACCAGATAATGAATAGCATTAACCAGATATGTGAACTTGATTAACTAGATAAGAAAATGGATGTCGAAAAGTTTCAGGATTTGGCATTAACCAGATAATGAATAGTATTAACCAGATTTGTAAACGTGATTAACCAGATAAAATTTTTTGTTTAAAAAATAATTTTTGGAAAAAAAAGGGGCCGTACATGTATGGACATGTTGTCGCGTATTGTATCCAACTTTTATGTCCAATTAATGCGACCGTTTTTATATTTGTGCGCTTCTATTAAAACTTGGTATAAGTCCTTTGACTTCCACTTGTTTTTTAGATCTGAAGATTAGTCAAGATAGTATTTGTATGATAAATGGTAAGAATTCTCCAATAATATGGTTCTGTGTATTTTGTGAATCAGTGAATCCGTGGAGCCTTTGGAAAAGGTCCACAATGTTATTTTCTGCAGTGTCCTACCATATTGCTAAGGGAGGGACACAGATGATTAGTTGATTGTTCCTTTTGAGATATTAGAAATATACTGTTAAGATACCTATGTAAATATTCCTATCTCCTTGATTACGTTTCTGTTGTAAATAATAGGAATGATGATTATAGGGCAGATTTAGGACTGATTTAATCCCTATAATCAAGGGATTCAGTTGTACAAAATTATTAGTATAAATAAATATACTGAGAGTTAATCTCTCAAGCATTTCCAATCATTCATGGTTCTAATTTGAAGTTGGTATAAGAGCTCACATCATGTGGGGCCTGATAAAACCCTAAACATCCCAATTTAGAAACCCTAGCCGTCTAGTCGTTCCGTCGACCAGCCACCATCACGGTTGGGCTGTTGGCACTAGCTTCAGAACCTGTTGATCTGCCTTCCGCTGGAACGCCACCGCCATTGGAGCTTCCATGCGCCTTCACGTGCGCAAATCCCATTGCAACCTTGCCGATGCGTGAAGCCCATGTGCCACCGTCAGTGTCTCTGACCGTCGCGCCCCATGTCCCATTTGGATCGCCGACACCTCCTCTGTAAGTTTTGGGGGGTCAATCGTTTGACCGCTTCTTAGGTCAGTGCTGTCTAGACGCATCGCTACATTTCACGCATTGCTGGTTTGCTTTCTGTGCCTCCTGGTTTGGGTTTGCTTACTTTTCTGATCTATTTTTGCCTCTGTTTGCTCAAGTCCCAACTCACCCATTTCTACAAACAAGGACCCAACCTCCTTTGTGTTCTTTGGCAATACTGCTATCACGTAGGAGAAACTTATAGGGAATAAGTATATGGGTTGGCAAGTAGCCGTCGAGATATGGTTTTTCGGTCAAAGCCTGGCTGATCACTTTGACTAAGAAGGCAGATGATATTGCTGAAATATTAACGAGCAGTGGAAGAAAGCTGACACACAGTTGGTCACCACATTCGAATACAACATCTCTATGATGTGATTCATGATTTGGCTACTCTTCAGATGACGGATCAAGATCTTCTATCGTACTTGAATAGAACACAGTCTGCCATTGATGAGAGGTCAAATTGCTTTTGGTTGGTGATGACCTTACCAAGATGGTTAACAAACTTGATAACTTGCGCATGGTGCTTATCCTTTATGTCCTTCCTAATGATTTTGAATCTGTATAGAACCAAATTATGACAAATCCTAGTGTTCTGACCGCAAAAGAACTTATCGGTCGCCTGCTATGAGTCCCTCATCCAGAGGCTATGTCAGGAGTTGGCTCTTAACCAGGTTCAGAATCCTCTGCCTTTCTAGCCGTATTTGGAGGTCGTGGTCATGGTGGGGGTAATGGAAGAGGTGTTCATAGAGCTGATAGTGGTCTTCCACAGTGCTCATATTGTAAATGTATGGGACTACACAAGATAGGTGCTATTAGTTGATTGGATTCCCTCAAAAGTCAGCGAATGTCACTTATTCCTAGTCTCTGACTCTTGAAAACAAATGGAGCACAACACTAATAATCTGAATATTTTGTCAGATGTTGGGCATAAGGAGCATCTCCAATACAAGACAGCCCAAGAAGTTTCTGCAATTGTTTCCCCTTGGTAATACTATGGTTTATCTCTCTCCCTCACGTTTGTTAGGTCTTGGATCTTGGATTCTGGTGCTTCTGGTCACATAGCTGGTAATCCCTCACTCGTTAAAATTGTCACAACCCAAAATTTCTCATCATATCACCCTTGCTGATGGTTCTTCTTAGAATTTGGGCTTAGGGCCTAAGCCTAACTCAACCCCACAAAACCAGCTTGTAAGGTGAGGACTGCCCAAGCCTTATAAGCACTACCTAGGACTAGACATAAGCGTGGACACGTGTGTGGAATGACAAAGATCTTGGCCCAATAAGAGATCTAGGATAGACTTTAATACTATCTTAGAAATTAGAATATGGGTTTTATGCCTAATTCAACCACAAAAGCTTACTCAAGAGGTGAGGACTGCCAAGCACTACTGATGCCATATCTCTATTCAATGTGGGACTCACGACACACCACTCTCACCCGTAACTGGATATCTGAAGCGTGGACTAATGCGAGTGGACTAACAAGGATTTCAACCGTTGTAAAGTTAAAGTCACAAGAATCGGTTAAGTCACACCTTTTTCTTCATTATCTCTAAATTATGTTCTTTTGTGCCGGATTCTTTTTTCGATTTAGTCTCTGTTAGACACTTTTGATTGTTCTGTAACTTTCACTACTAATTCTTTTTCTGTAACCTTCACTACCAATTCTTTTTATATATAGGACCTAAGTACGGGGCAGACAGTTGGCACGGAATATGAACAAATGGTCTCTACTACTTCCAATGTCCATCCTCTATTGCTTGCACTACTATATGGTCCCTGAGTCTCATCCATCGTCGTCTAGGTCACCCAAACTTAGATAAATTGAAGAAAATGGTCCCCATTCTTTCCCAGTTGCAATCCTTTGAGTGTGAATCATTTCAGCTCGGTAAACAAGTTCGGCCTACCTTTAGAGGCAAAGTTCTTCATCAATCAATTTCCTTTTTGACCTTCTACATTCAGATGTGTTGTGTCCAAGTGTCAATTCTGTCTTAGGATTTAGATACGTTGTTCTTTCATTGATAATTTCTCTAGATGTATGTAGATTTTCTTAATAAAAGAATGTTCAAAGTTATTTACCGTAATTCAAAATTTTTGCAATGAAATTCGAACTTAGTGTTGAGATCCCTGTTATTCCACCCGCATTAGTCTTTAGTCCACACTTCAGATGTCCAGTCCTCTTGAGCGTGAGGGGTGTGTTGAATATCTCACATCGACTAGAGATATGGCCTTACAAGCCGGTTTTGTGGGGTTGAGTTAGGCCCTAAGCTCAAATTCTGTGACTTAGTTTGGCATTCTATTCACGTCTTGCACAGTGACACTGCAAGAGAGTAATTTTCTAATTCTTTCAATAATTTTATGGCATCTTATGGTATGGTTCATCAATCAACTTGTCCTCATACCCCTCAATTGAATGGTATTGCGAAAAGAAAATATTGTGCCCGGTTGATACATGCCAATGCACCTCTAAAATTTTGGAGTGATACTACTGGACAACTAAGTACCTCATTCTCTATGATTTCCCGATGAACAACTCTTTGAAGTCCCTCCTCGTAGCTTTGGTTCTACTTGTTTTGTTCATGATCTTATTCTAGGACTTGATAAGTTGAAGGCTCGTGCTCGTGCTATAAGTATAAACTACATCTTTCTGGGTTATTCTTGAGTATAGAAAGGATACCGATATTGTTCCCCTTCAACTCACCTTTTCTATGTATCAGCTGATGTCGCCTTCTTTGAAGATTCTTTGTTCTTCACTTCATCAATAGCACGAGTCTGTCTCCCAGGGACTTACCAATTCCTCCTCCTCCTCCATTTGTTCCTTACTTGTCAGCCTCAGATACGCCAAAACCTTCCATTCCTTCAGTCCCTCTTTCTTATTAGTGTCATCATTGTCCTACACCAGTGGAGGAAATTGCCATTGAAGAGATTAGTGCTTCGTCTCTTGTTCTATTCCTTCAATCTGCTTCGGCCCCATCTAAACCGCCTGTGGACCTACCAATAGCTCTTCACAAAGGCACTTGTTCTAATCAAAATCCTCAGCCCATTTATAATTTCTTGAGTTGCCATCACATATCCCGCTCCCATCATGCTTTTGTGTTTGCCATTTCCTCTACGTTCGTTCCAAAAATTGTACAAGAAACAATTTCTCATCTACATTGGCAGCATGTTATGATTGATGAGATGGCAACCCTAGTCAGACATGGACTCTCGTTTCCTCTCCTCCAAGGAAATCCATAATTGGTTGTCGATGGGTATTCGCAATCAAGGTAGGCCCAAATGGTCAAATTGATTGCTTGAAAGCTCGTCTTATAGCTAAAGGCTATAGTTAGAGTTTTGGTCTGGACTGTGGTGACTCCTTTTCTCCGGTTGCAAAGATGGCCTTCGTTCGTCTCTACTTATCTATGATTGCAAAGTTGGAGAGATAATTGCATCTTTTGTGAATTCTAATGACCAACTGTCGGGTTTTCACTAAGTCGCTTAGAGTTCCAAGGATATCTTATCTATGTAAGAAGTTGGATGTGTATGATATATGGTTTGTCTCTTTGATTACATTGCTGTTATAAATAATAGGAAAACTTATAGGGCTGATTTTATCCCTATAATCAAGGGATTATGTTGTACAAAATGATCAGTAGTATAAATAAACATAACTGACTCTCGAGCATTTCGAATCATTCTTGATTCCAATTTCAAGTGTTGGTTGAATAACTCTTGCCCTGCTGCATCTGACTATATAATCTCTGACAAGTGGCAACTATCAGATAATCCGCTTGGGATGCTGACATTGGACCGCATGAATAATTATAAATCACCTAAATACATTAATATATCAAATAATTTTTGGTATCATTTAATACCTCATAAAAACTTTATCATGTAATAGCATAATCTAGAGGATCTGTTGTGATCAACTTTGAAACGTTGTCTATTGTCACTGCAATCGGGTAGTGTTTCTGCTATTAGATGAATTTGATTTGAGCATGAGATAAATATTCTTTATAATGCTTATAGGGGTGCATGCTTGGAATTGTCTGTTTATGGTAGTAGAATTAAGAACACACTCTGTCAGTACTAAAATATTTTCAAACAATGCAGAGTTGGTCTTGTTGAAGTACTTCTTGGTCTTCTTGATTGGAGAGCCGGGGGAAGAAATGGATTTAGTTCTCAGATGAAGTGGAATGAATCTGAAGCATCTATTGGCAGGGTGCTTGCAATTGAGGTTGGGATCTCAGTCGATTTTATTCTTCCTTTTTAGTCTGAGTTTCTCTCTCTCACATTTTTTCTTCTTTATCAGTATTTTCTGTATCTTTTCTTTTTCTAAAAAAAAAAAATTGTAGTTGTCTTTCTGTAAGTCCTCTTGTCCACTTATCAATTAAAAATGCATCTGGGTTGATTAATTAAAAGTGATCTAGCTTGACTAATTTGTACCAATTTTCTGTTGATTAATTCATTGCTGACGAGTTTCACTTGTACGCTGAATCAGGTTTTGCATGCGTTTGCTACTGAAGGTGCCCATTGTACTAAAGTGCGGGAAATATTGAATAATTCTGACGTGAGTCTCAATACTAATATATATGGTTGTTTTAGTTTTGACTTTTGCCTCTTAGCACTTCAAATGTCGTTTCTTTTGCTGCGTGTATCTTTGCAAATATACCTTCCATATCTTTGTTGTTGCCTTTTTACAATCATTTTCCCTCCTGCATTCCAGGTTTGGAGTGCATACAAAGACCAGAAGCATGATCTCTTCCTTCCTTCAAACGCTCAATCTGCAGCTGCTGGCATTGCTGGTCTCATTGAGAATTCGTCGTCGTCGAGACTCACTTATGCCCTTACAGCTCCTCCACCACAACCTACTACTTCCAGATCACCTCCCCCATCATCCACGTCTGACTTCAGTGGAAAGCAGGATCAACCTTTGTAGTAAAAAGAAGTATGATGTTTTTTCATGATGAAACATACAACGAAGTCTATACTTGTAATTCACCTGTATAGTACACTGTACAGTTCTTTTGTAATACCTGCTCCTGGGTTAGCAACTAGGAAGCACGTGCAATTTTCTCTAGAGTCATTCGTTTGTGTAAAGAGGGATTCTCCATCTTCCCCCTCCCCTTTTTCCTTGTAAATTGGATGATGTATTTACTGTTTTGCTATAAAATAGTGAGGTGATTTTGTGCACTTCGTGAAAGTTTACTTTTTTATTTGCTAAAAACAAAGTTTAAATGATACCGTAGAATGGAGTTGTATTGAAAGTTCTCGGCTCTTATAAAAATTTCATAAAATTCTAAAATTGTTTGATATTTTCATTAACTCAAGTTAAGTTAATTAAGTTATCCGACAGCGTGATGACTGCCACAATTTCACAATATAGTCGCCGAAAAATCATGAATGCATATAAACAACTAAGTTATTAATGTATTTTACTTATTACTTATACAAGCCTTTGGAATCGAGTATAAGCAAAAGCAACACCTTGCTTTTGCACATTAATTTGGCATTCTTTGGAGAAGTCGTGGCTATCATTATCTAGACATCCTTGTTAGATAATATATTAGTTAGGCTTTTATTTATCTTAAGGGTAGTTTAGTTTTTTGTCTATTGTATATATATTTACTCTATTGCCTTGTATTGCTAAGACTTGTCAATTGCAATCCTATTGAATCCTAGCCCCTTCTTTTCTTCTCATATTCTCTTCTCTATATATGCATATTATTATTATGGTATTGTTGGGTGCCAAATTTCTAATTTGGATTCTCGACGATGTGCCAAGAATTCGACGAGCAAGAAGCATGATTCCAAGGAAGAGGATAAGAAATAAGCTAAGTCTAGAAGATTGAAGAATTGGGGATGATTCGACGAAGCGAATGAATTGTCGAAAATTAAGATTGGCAGGCTTCGTCTAAGCATGCGAGTTTGGAATAGTCGAAGTATTTGCCAATTGGTTAAAATAACTTGGCCTTGAAGACTCAGTGAAATTTTGGCGGAGTGTCAAGATATGGTCGAACTGACCCGCCTTGGTGAATGGAGCACTGTCGAAGCCAGCGAAGACTTGTCAAGATTGGCACAATGCTTGTTAGCTGTAATTAGACGCCTAAGTTATGATATGTCGAATAGGGATGATATGATGTAACTGCATGACACGCAAGCATAACTATTGTACACGTGTCAAACAGATAGGTAGTCAGTTATTTTTACATTTTTCTATAAATATGGGGTCGAAAGATTTACAATGGTTGGATATTTGATTGAATTCCCTACATCTCACACATAGCAAATTCGCGAAACTGAGATCAAGTATACCTTCCACCCTTTTTCATTCAATGCAACTTTACATTCCAGTCATTTATTTCCTTGCCAAATTTACCTTTCCTGCACTTTACATTCCTGCACATTTACTTTTCTGCATTTAAATTCCTGCAACCTTTACATTTTCGCACTCTTTAAACTTTCAGCACTTTTGTTTTAAACTTTCTTTTACTTTCATGCAATTTACTTTCTGCCCAGGTTTACTCACTTTTTCATTTACTTTCAGTCTTTCAAAACATCAAAAATCCATAAAGAATTTCATTGTATATTCTTCGTTTTCAACTTCGTGTTTCTTCACCTTTCCATTTCTCAAACTCCCATTAAAACCGTTTTCCCTCTCAATTTCTGTAACCGTCAACTCAACGAGAATCCTTGACATAACTGCTAAGTTGAGTCTCACAGTGATTCTGGCAAAATCATTTGCCTCATTTGGCTAAGTCGATATCTTGACTAACCACTGATTTTAAACGTGAAACCCCTTATTTGACGAGATTACCGTGTAACTTGTAGGACCTATAATCGTTTGAAAAAATCATTTGTTTTATTTTGGGTTTGTCAGACAATTTCTCGTCAGACCAAAAACTCCAGTAAACAGGTTTCAAAGAGCACAAGTAAGATCCTGGTAACAATTTATCGTCCTCATGTGATTATGCGGTTCATCAATTTTTTTTATTTTTTTTTTATGTTTTTGCAAATATTGTTCGCATCTCCGAGTCCAGCACTGTAGCGCCGTTTTGCCTCTTCGCTTTGCTCCAGCTCTATCATTACAATTTTTTGTTGAACATTCCAGCACCTCTCTATTTGGTAAAATTGTATCGTTTCAATTAAAAAGAGGAGGGTCCACACTTGGGAATATAAGAGTTTGTATTTTGGAAGCCATCTTTTACATAAAAGTCACCGTCTGATTTTTCTTTTTTCTTTTAGAAGTTGAAGATCATTGTCTCTTGTTTTATTTGGTTGAAAATTTGAAGACATACTGCTCTTGCCTTTGTCCCTCTCGGTTCCGTTCGGATTTTTTTTTTTTTTTTCTGTTTACAGTATTTTATTCTTGCTATTGTTGTGCTTTGTCAAACATGGTGAGTGAACAGAATGGACAGAATTATTTCACCTCCCAAGTATCTGATCTTGTTGAGCAGTTCAATTTTTTTTTTGCTACTCAGCCACATGCCATGTCTGTTTCCTCCTTTAAGGTTTGCTATCCTCTAGCTCGTCAGGTATATCTTCACCCATATAGATTCTTGATTCTGGAGTATCACATCATATGTCATATGATTATAAGTATTTTGTGTCTTTAAAGTCTGCCTCATCTATATTGGCCATGACTGCTGATGGTACTCCAATACCATTAGCAGACACTAGGTATGTCTCCACATCTAATTTGTCCCTCTCAGATATTTATTATATTCCTAAGCTCACTTTGAATCTTGCTTCTGTTAGTCAGTTATGTGATTCTAGTTATTCAGTTTTGTTCTCTTCCAATAAGTGTTATGTGCAGGATCCGCAATCCGAGAGGCTGATTGGGACAGGCCATAGATAGAGAGACTTTATATGTTGGATGAGCTGAAGGTTTCAAATGTTACAGCTTCCACCGTTGACCTGTCATCTTTTTGCTTGAATTTAGCATCTTCTAGATTTTATTTATGGCATTCCCGTTTTTGGCATGTTTCCTCTTCTAGATTAAAATACTTAGCTTCTACTGGAGCTTTAAGAAAGTTGCAAACCAGTGATATTTCTGATTGTTGTGGTTGCAAACTTGTTAAATTTTCTGCTTTGCCGTTTAGTAAAAGTGTTTCAGTCTCTAATGCACCATTTGACTTGGTTCATTCTGATATATGGGGTCCATCACCAGTTCTTACTAAAGGTGGATCTAGGTATTATGTATCGTTTATTGATGATCATACTCGTTATTGTTGAGTTTATCTTATGATACATCATTTTGAATTTTTTGGCATTTATCATATGTTTCGTTCTTTAGTTAAAACTCAACATAATGTTGTTATTAAGTGTTTTCTATGTGATCTGGGTGGTGGATACACTTCTAATAAATTTTCTGAGTTACTTGCTTCTGATTGTACTCTTCACCAGACTTCTTGTACTGACTCTCCTCAACAGAATGGAGTGGCTGAAAGGAAACATCGTCATATTATTGAAACTGTTCGTTCCCTTCTGTTGTATGCTTCAATTCCAAGTGAGTTTTGGGGTGAAGTTTGTTCTTACTGTTGTCCATGCTATTAACAGAATCTCATCCTCTGTTACTTCAAGTTTGTCTCCCTTTGAAAAGCTGTATGATTCTGTTCCTGATCATTCTTCCTTGAAGGTCTTTAGTTCTACTTGCTTTGTTCTTTGTCCACAAGTAGAACGTAGTAAATTGTCTTCTCGTTCTGCAATATATGTTTTTCTTGCTTATAGGGATGGTCAAAAGGCTTATCGCTGTTATGATCCTACAAGTCAAAAACTTTATGTTTCTCGTCATATTGTGTTTCTTGAGCACATATCATTTTATTCACTTTCTTGTGATTCTCACAGTCTTACAAGGTCTGATCTCATCCGTATTGATCCTTTTGCGATGGATATTGATAGCCCCAATAACTCTGATGTTGAGAATTGCAGGGTTGACACTAATACTTCTACATATCCAGATGTGCCCACAGCTTCCCAAGAATCTCTCGCAGTTGTTAATCCTCCTCCTCCTTGTCGTTAGCCTCCACGTGTGCGTAAGTCCACTCAATTACCAGATTTTGTTTATTCTACTGCTTTTGCTTCTTTCCTAATCTCTATTTATAGTTTGTGCGAGCCCTCTTCCTACAAAGAGGCTATTCTTGATCCCCTTTGGCAGCAGGCTATGCACTACTAGAAAACAACAACGTAACTGCGAGCTATTAGCGTCGGCCACGACTCGGACTAGCGTCGGCTAAGCCCACGCTTCACTATCAAGTATTTTGTTTATTTAGTACCATTAGGTATCCCATCAGAGATGCCCTTACAAAAGTTGGAGGTGACCATGGCACCCGTGGGTCACCCCCTGGCTCCGCCACTGTGTGTCTACTTAGTACTAAAACACACATAATCCGGTAATTATTTGACACACTAGCAGACATCAATTTAATTTGCAGAGGGTGATGTAGCCCTGTCGATATGAATATGTAGAAGAAGTGAGGTGGCTTAATGAAGAAGATGTAGCAGCGGCCATAGATCAAGACATCTAGTTAGTTAGCAGAGATATATGTGGATCGACTACGGTTCAACAAACTAACCTACCCTTGATGTACATCAAAGATAATGTTCTGATTAGATTTTGATGGATATATGTCTCATTAAGAAGCCACATAAAACTTTAGCAGTATTTGGCTGTGGTCTTATCTCTCCCTTTGTTTTCTGCCACATGATTTTTTCCCATTAATCTTTCAACCGTCTTTCATTAAATGGTATTAGTTAATTAGTTCACAATTTAATTGGCTTCTACGTGACTTTTACCAGATTCGAAAACCCATCATGGTTTCGTCAATACAGTAATGGGAAGCAAAATCGATTGATCAAAGTTACAGCTTTCATGAACAAAGTCGTATCGATTGTTTTAAACTAGTTTTTTTTTTTTTACCCTTTTTCTAAATATTTTTTGTGCGTGGACAGATCCAGATTTCCTACCGTTTGAAAATCTCACATTTGTCGTAGTCATCGTAGTCATGCATCTGATGCCATCTGATCAAAATTGGATGACTCACGTTTTAACTGCATATTTAGAATCTAATTTATTGAGTTGAAACGTGAGCATCCAATCTTGATCAAATGGTTTGAAATGCATAACTACGGTAAACAAGACAAATAATTATTAATGTTAATACAAACATACTATGTTAATATGGCATGTCATTTTAAAAACATGTAAATAATTATTCATTAAAATGAATATTTTTTTAGAAGATTATAATATTTATATTTCAGTTCATGCAAATGTTTAATGCAATTTATTATATTGTATACCATACTCATTTATTTTTCTTAATTTTATCTAAAAATGAACTTTGTTTTTTAAACTGCCCTTCATGTGAACAAATAATTCGTAGGCAATAAAGAATCCATGGGGAAGAACCTGCTTCAAATGTTTATTGCAGGTTGAATATCTGACTATTATTTATATTAGTATTATATACATATAATACTAATATATTTTGTATTATTGAACATATTTTGTATAAATAAAATTATGATATGTTTATCGATCATTTTAGATAAATAATTTATGAATAAACGTTTAATAATTTTTTAAAATAATTTCAGCTTAAAAATTAAAGTCAATTGATATAAAATTATTTTTTAAGAATATTGTGATTACGAGTTCTCCATTACGTCTCTATCGTTATTTTAGTAATTTATTTTTGTTTGTAAATAATATTTTTAAAATTTTTATTTGCTTATTTTATTTTTATTCAATAGTTGAATATTTAACTTAACTATTTTGGGCTTTTAGCCCCTCCACAAATTCTTTCAAGCTAGCTTTTGAATCGTTTTCACAACTATATGGGGTTAGTTATATTAATTAGGAGACAAGCCAACTATGTTACTCCCTCTTTAGCTAGAGCATCACGATTATATGATAGTCACCATTTATTTGATTACATGTCAACTTGTAGTAAACTCTGTTTTGAATGAAATGTAATGAGTTTATTACCGTGAAAAATAAACAAATTCTATCGAGCTGCGCCACTTAGTGTTACAATATCACAATATCGTTGCCGAAAAATCATTAATGCATATAAACAACTAAGTTATTGATGTTTTGTCCAAAAAAAAAAACTAAGTTATTGATACATTTTTGCACATTCAGCATTCGTGGAGAGTTCGTGGCTACAAATCAATCCTTTCAGTATTCCAAATCAGAAAAAGAAATCCTTTCGGTATTAACAATGCCGAACTCCTGGGTGGGTGACATTAATATAACCGTAAAAGTCGTCAATCAAGGATATAGACAAATTAATGAGGCAAGTACACGTACACATTTTTTTTGGGGGTGGCTTAGGCAAGTGCATAAAATAAATTTATTAAATTAATATGCATAAACTCCTATTATGTATTTAAATTAATTGATGGATTTCCTTTTGAGGGAAAAATAATTGACAGTGTAATATCCATTGATTAAAAAGAGAATAAATTCAAATAAACTTATAGCTTATTATGATCACAGTTTTTGTCATAAATTTTCAACCAATATCTTGTAATTCCTTACCTTTTTTCTTAAAGTGAATTCTTTATTTATTTTATTTTTCGACAGAAAAAAATTCCGTATTTTAAGAAGATCGAGTCAATTCCTAAATTTTAATTTCATAATGACTTTTTAAACCTAGCTAGGACTCAAAGAAGGAATACTATGGGTATATACAGTTAATGTAAAGATTTTTTTTTTTTTACATTATCAATTAATAATAAATTGGCATATCATTAAAAATTTGACTTTAATCATAACTACTTTAAAATCACACATTAATATGATTTGTGATTGGTTATTTTTACTAACAGTGCATTAAAATTAAACTTTATTATATATAGGGTTGAATATGTTTATGTCCCAACAAAATAAGTGTTTTTTCGTTTTGGTCCTCTAATTCTTTTTTATGCTTTTCATTTCTCTAAAATCTGAAGACGCCATTTTTCATCCTTGCTGTCAACAAAGTTAATTAAGTTATCTATTTTCATTCCTCCAAGTGGGTTTTGTTAGTATTAAATTTGTACAAAATGTGTGCTATTTTTTCTAAATTACCTTTTATTACCGGTTAAGTAGTAAATTAATTCCTAATCATTTTCCAGCCTGTAATTAACTGTTATTTACAGTTAGGATTAGTGAGTTAGATATAGTTTTTAGTTTAGCTTACTTTCTGCATATATAAGACCCTCTCTGTATCAGTTTATTTTCAGATCAATGAAAATGCAATTCTTGCCTTTCTCTGTATTGTTCTGTTCTCACTGATTCAACATGGTATCAGATGAGCATTTCTCTTCTTCTCGTTGATCGATTCCCCTTGATTGATCGAATTGTGCTTCTCGATCTCCTGGTTTTTCTTTCAATTTCATCGATTCTCTCTTCTTCTCGATTCCGCTGTTCATTCTGATTTCTTGTTTTTTGGATCTCATTTTCTTGATTTCGCGATTTCAATGGCGAATCAACCATTTTCTGATTTTGCGACCAATCCTTCCAATCCGTATTACTTGCATCCAAATGAAAATCCGTCACTTGTTCTTGTTACTCCTTCGCTCGATAATAAGAACTACCAGACCTGGTCGCGCTCCATGCGTGTTGCCCTAATTTCGAAGAACAAGTTGAAATTTGTTGATGGAACCCTAAATCCTCCTCCTGTTTCGGACTTTCTTCATGAACCGTGGTTAAGGTGTAACAACATGGTTCTTTCTTGGCTTCAACGATGCATCTCTGAGAACATCGCGAAATCAATTATCTGGTGTGATCATGCCTCTGTGGTTTGGAAGCGATTAGAGAAGCGATTTGCACAGGCTAATATCTTCAGAGTTGCAGATATTCTTGAGGAATTGGCTAAATTTCAACAAGGTACTCATGATATCTCCTCCTATTTCACTCAGTTAACCACTCTATGGGAAGAAATTCAGAACTTCAGGCCTATACGTGACTGCATTTGTGCCATTCCCTGCACCTGTGGTGCTGCTTCTGATCTCAAAAAGTATAACGAACAAGACAAAGTGATCAAATTTCTGAAAGGCTTAAATGAGCAGTATGCTCCTGTGCGCTCTCAGATTATGCTCATTGATCCTTTGCCTGACTTGGATAAGACCTTCTCTCTTGTTCTTCAACAAGAAAGACAAA
This sequence comes from Calophaca sinica, assembly GCA_037113605.1. Lineage (NCBI taxonomy): Eukaryota > Viridiplantae > Streptophyta > Magnoliopsida > Fabales > Fabaceae > Calophaca > Calophaca sinica. The sequence goes on along the minus strand of CM073731.1, from coordinate 22,438,437 downwards.
TGCATGTTCCTATCATTGGTGAAACTCCTGTTGATCGTGATCCTCCGTTAATGTCGAGTTTATTGAACAATTTTAGAATTACGCTCGTGGTTCTTCTGGTTTTTCTGGTTATAGAGGTAGAGGTAGAGGACCCTTTCATGGAGGAAGAGGCAACAATCAAGGTGTCACTCGTACTTGCACTCACTGTGGCAGGCACAACCATACAATTGAGACTTGTTTTATCCTTCATGGTTATCCTCCTGGTTACCAAAACAAAGGTCAAAATACGGTAATCTTCTTTGCCTCTGACAGAAGACCAGATTAGGTTCATAATCAAAGGCTGCTAGCATCACCGATTACTGCTAATACTAGCACTCCTTCACTGAATTCCATCCGAAGCGATACAATCCAGTTTCTGACTTCTACAACATTCAAATATACAAAGCTCACCATCAACAACAAATCTTGTTGTGCCTCAACCTGCAGTTAATTCAGTCATGTCCTTTCCTGCAGCCTATAACTCCACATCCACTCCAATAATTGGTAAGAATTCTACTCTTTGGGTCATAGACTCAGGAGCAACAGACCATATCACTCATTCTTTGCAAAATTTTTCCTCTTTTCATACCATTCCACCTATTTCTATGTCATTACCAAATGGTCATAAAATCATTACTACCATAGCAGGCACAGTACTTTTGTCCAAATCCCTCACCCTTCATAATGTTTACTACATCCCTGGTTTTAGCATTAATTTGCTTTCTGTTTCTCAGGTTATGAAAACTTCTAATGTTCATTTCTTGTTTTCTCTTGACACTTGTTTTGTTATGCAGATTTCGAGCCAGAAAGTGATTGGTACAGCTAAGAAGCATGGAGGCTTGTATGTGTTGGATTCTTCATTGCTGAATCAACCTCAAGATCTTGGTTTAGTTTCTGTTTCTCCTTGTAATTCTGTTACTAGCAATTCTGTCATTTGTAATTCTGTTTTACCATCCAAATCCACTGATTCTGCCAACATTTGGCATCATAGGTTGGGTCATGTTTCTGACTCTATACATAAATGCATTTCAATTCAATTTCCTTTTGTAAGATACACTAGTACTCACCTTCCTTGTGATATATGTCACTATGCCAAACATAAGAAAAATTCTTTTCCTCAAAGCATTACTCATTCTACTCAAATATTTGATTTACTACATGCTGATATTTGGGGACCCTATGCTACCCCCTCTGTCTCTGGTTTTAAATATTTTTTAACCTTGGTTGATGACTTTAGTAGATTTACTTGGGTCATTTTTATGAAAAACAAAAGTGAAACCAGAAACCATCTCATGAATTTCATTTCCTTTGTTGATACTCAATTCCATAAGAAACTTAAATGTTTGAGGAGTGACAATGGGGTTGAGTTTATCATGCCTTCCTTTTACCTTTCTAAAGGTATTCTTCATCAAATGACATGTGTTGAGACCCCTCAACAAAATGGTATTGTTGAGAGAAAACATCAACACATACTCAATGTGGCTCGAGCCCTATCCTTTCAATCTCATTTACCCCTTAACTTTTGGCATTTTTCTGTCCAACAAGCTGTCCACATCATAAATAGAATCCCAACTCCCCTCTTACAAAACAAATCTCCATATGAATTTCTTCACAAACAGCCACCCTCCTTAATTCACCTTAAGGTATTCAGTTGCCTTGCATTTGCTTCCACAATTCAAAGTCATAGAACTAAATTTGACTCAAGAGCAAGAAAATCAGTTTTTCTTGGATATAGGGAGGGAATCAAAGGTTATTTTCTTTATGATCTTCACACACATGAGTTTTTCTTCTCTAGAAATGTCATTTTTCATGAATCCATTTTCCCTTTTTCTATGTCTAAAACAGAATGCCATAATAACCATTCCACCCCTCGTGTTGCTATTGATAACTCTCATCTTGATAGCACTGGTATTGCATCAACACCTATTGTAGCAACACCTGCAGTCTCCAATTCAGTTCCAGCCACTCCAATCTCGATTACGCTTCCCACTTACGGTTCTCTGATTTCTGCGGCGGATCTACACTACGCTACCTGCGAACACGCTCCCGCGCTCCCACACTCTCAGAAATTCCAGCCCCTGTTAGACAGTCTACAAGAGCAAAAACTAAGCCAAAATACCTTGAGGACTATCACTGCAGCCTCCTTACTTCTTCTGCATCACAGTCACATTCTGTCTCAGGTAATTCTGTATACCCACTTTCTTCTGTTTTAACATATGAACATTGTACTCCTACATATAAAAATTTCTGTTTAGCTATCTCTTCTAATCCTGAACCCAAGACCTATACCCAAGCTTGTAAGTTTGAATGTTGGAAAGAAGCTATGAAAGCTGAGTTACAAGCTCTTGCAACTACAAATACTTGGTCAATTGTTGATTTACCACAAGGAAAAGTTCCCATTGGATGCAAGTGGGTCTACAAAATCAAACACCATGCCGATGGTTCTATTGAGAGGTATAAAGCCCGGTTAGTTGCAAAGGGCTATACTTAAATGGAAGGAGTTGATTACTTCGACACTTTCTCACCGGTTGCAAAAATGACAACAGTCTGAACATTGCTTTCTTTGGCTGCCATTAAAGGCTGGTTTCTTGAACAACTTGATGTCAACAACGCATTCTCCATGGAGATCTTAATGAGGAAGTTTACATGGTGTTACCACCTGGCCTCAAAGTTTAAAATTCTGTCTCTGATGCTCCAAAAGTCTGTCGGTTGAATAAAAGTTTGTACGGCCTCAAACAAGCTAGTAGGCAATGGTATGCCAAGCTTTCTACTGCTCTGGTATCTCTCGGTTATAGTCCTTCCTTTGCTGATCATTCCTTATTCACTAAGCTGAATGGTACTAGTTTTACTGCGTTATTGGTTTATGTGGACGACATAGTATTATCTGGGAATGATTATGCTGAAATTCAGCATGTTAAGCAATTTCTGGATCAAAGATTTCGCATTAAAGACCTTGGGAAACTGAGATTTTTTTTGGGCTTGGAAATTGCCCGATCCAATACTGGTATTTTGGTGAACCAACGCAAATATACTCTTGAGCTTCTTGAAGATAGTGGTCACATGGCTGTTAAGCCTAGCTCTACTCCTTATGATACCTCTCTGAAGTTACATAATTCAGATTCTCTTCCATATAATGATGAATCATCATTTCGAAGATTGATTGGTCGGCTTCTATACTTGACCCTCACTCGGCCTGATATTGCTTTTGCTGTCCAACAGCTTAGTCAATTTGTCTCCAAGCCTCGTGAAGTTCATTTCCAGGCTGCTACTAAGATCCTGAAATACCTCAAGACATCTCCTGCCAAAGGGTTGTTCTATTCTTCTTCATCTCCTATCAAACTTTCAGGATTTGCTGATTCGGATTGGGCTAGTTGCCCCACTACTAGGAGATCAGTTTCGGGTTTTTGTGTTTTTCTTGGTTCTTCCCTCATTTCATGGAAGTCCAAGAAGCAATCAACGGTATCTGGATCAAGTTCCGAAGCTGAGTATCGAGCATTAGCAAGTCTTACATGTGAGTTGCAATGGCTCTCATATTTGTTCAAGGATCTCCATATCAACCTTCATCAACCAGCCTCAGTTTATTGTGACAATAAATCAGCCATATACTTGGCTCACAATCCAACATTTCATGAGCGTACAAAACACATCGAGATAGATTGTCACGTTGTTCGCGAAAGAATTCATAGTGGGCTGATCCACCTTCTACCGGTACCATCTTCTGCTCAATTGGCAGATTTACTCACCAAGCCGTTACTGTCTCCAACCTTTAGTTCTTTGGTATCCAAGCTTGGCCTATGTGATCTCCATAGTCCAGCTTGTGGGGGGATTTTACCGGTTAAGTAGTAAATTAATTCCTAATCATTTTCCAGCCTGTAATTAACTGTTATTTATAGTTAGGATTAGTGAGTTAGATATAGTTTTTAGTTTAGCTTACTTTCTGCATATATAAGACCCTCTCTGTATCAGTTTATTTTCAGATCAATGAAAATGCAATTCTTGCCTTTCTCTGTATTGTTCTGTTCTCACTGATTCAACATTCTTCCAAGACTATTAAGAGAGATAGAAATTGTGGGTCTTTTAATTCCCTCTATTAACTTATGGGTAATTTTAAAAAAAAATTAAGGTCTTTAAAAATAGTCTTATATTAAAGGATAAAAAAATATTTATAAAAGGGCCTATATTAACGGACGGAGTGAGTATATGTCTATTTGGGTAAGTATTATAAATATAGGATATTTTTATGGTTATATTTTGAAGGATGGTTAAATGAGAAGCCAGATAAAATTTCATTTAATTGACTTGTTGTGGCCTAATTATATCTCCCTTTGTTTTGTGCCACATGATTTTTCTCATTATTTGGTATGTATCATGTTAGTTATTACTACCTCCGGAATGAATTATAAGCAAGTGGAGCTAAATTTGGTTCATTGAATAACCAATGTATTTGGTCTATATTATAGACAAAATACATTGGTTATTCAATAAACCAAATTTAGCTCCACTTGCTTATAATCCATTTCGGAAGGAGTAATTGGCCAGACTTCTAGATACGTGCTTTTTACCAGATTCAAAAACCCATCAGGGTTTCGTCAATACAGTAATGGGATTATGGGAAGCAAAGTTCATTGGTGATCAAGGTTACAGCTTTCATGAAAAGAGCTAATCATGTCGATTGTTTTAAACAAGTTTCTTTACTTTTTTGTCAAATTTTTTTTTTTTATTTTGTGCGCGTGACAGCTAATACACATACACACACAATGGTAAGATAACCACCCAAGCAAACGAAAATAAACGTTAAAAATATGAATTAGGTTATATGTTGATTGCACCACGTTATCTATTATACACTCCACTGAAAAATGATTAGCCAGCATATGATTATGAAGTGCGCTGGGGAGATATCTCTTATTTAGTGATAAAATATACTACTCCGGAATCATTTATAAGGCAAAAAATTATTTCCAGATTCATTAAAAAATGTATGTATCTGGTCCAAAAATTAGACCAGATACATGCATTTTTTAACGAATCTGGAAATGATTTTTTGTCTTATAAATGGTTCCAAAGGGAGTATATATATATATATAGGATCGATCAAGTTGGTTTGGATTTTTAAAATAAATTTTACCTATTGTTAATTTTATGAAAATCGGTCATAGTTCAAGAATTTATAACAATAGTTAATAAAGATAATTTTGTAAAATTGTTACACATTTTGATTTATTTATAGTTTTTTCTTAATTTGTGTGAGAAAACCTAAGACGACCCTTATAGAGAAATCTTTATTAAATTCAAACTGTAATAACTACTAGTAGAAGACTAGATTGATAGCCGATTGATTAAAAGAAAAAGAAAGATAAACATTAATTGGTGTTCTTTCATGGGTGTAGCGAAATGGGCCGTCAGCCTATCCAAAATATGATTGAATGGTTGTTTTTTTTCCCTTCAAAAGATGAGTCAAAAATACTAGCTCACGTCGTTTAATGGAGAGTTGATTGGTGGACTCGACAAAAAAAATAAAAAATATCTAAATTTTAAATTATTATAAAATTTAAAAGAAATTAAATATACTTTACTCTCTATTATACTTTACTCTCTATAAAATTGGTAGATTTTGGCTCCTATTTAAATTATATTCATTGTTAGTTCTTAAAAAAATGATGAATTATTAATCCCTTGTGAACGATTAAAAAAATTATTTTTAACAACGTAAGAATTAAAAACGAATAAAATTTGAAGAGAGATCAAAAACAAAATTTGCCAAATTTATAAAGACAGACAGTGTTTAACTTAACTAAAAATATTGAAAAATGAAAAAAGTAGAAAAATTGGAAAAACATAAAAAAATGGGTTGAGGATGGATTGTATTGTCCCGCCTTGCTTTCTTGATATGTTAAGCAAGTGGGTCAAATCAGGTTGACAGGTTAAAAACTTCAAACCAGCATGCAAAAAATAATAGAGTAAATGGTTTGATACTGATTCAATCTATTTTGCGACCCCTATCTTAAAACCATTAGTTAAAGAATTAAGATTAAACAAATTTGATTAAAAAATTTATTATTAATACTTTGTTTAAATAATTTTTTACATAACATCAACAAGACCAGAAATAAAAAGAAAACAGATTGCCACTTTGCATTTGCTTCTGCCCCTTCGGTCTATGTCACTCTGATTTTAATGGAAACGTCTAGAGTGCAGTAAAATATGTATCTTTTTGAAGCATTAGATTCACATGACCCAAAAGTCAAACACTCAGCCAAGTGAGCCAACACAAGACAAAAATGTTGGTTTACCGGCCCAAACCTTTCAATATTCAAACTAAATTAAAAATGAACATATTCATTACTACTCCCTCATTCCGTAAGATAAAAAAAACCTTTTTATATTCGTTAAAAAAATATGTATTTGGTCTAAAATTTGTACCAGATACATATATTTTTTAATAAATATTGAAATAATTTTTTTTTATAATTTATTTCGGAGGGACTACTATTTTATTCCTCGGTTACCGATACAAATCCAAATCCGCCTTCCCATGAATGACTATATTTTTAATCTTCTTTTTGTGAGTGTAATACATGAAAAAACAAACAAGAACAAACTAGCTGGGAGCTAGATCAAGAAATCTTTCAAAAGAAATGATCTGAGTCGTGCAGGAGGTCTAAACCAAATCTTGTACTAATCTGATAAGGAGGCTCTTTCTTTCACTAGGAAGTTCGCTCACGAATTTGCCTCTCTATAAATGTGATCATGGAGACTATGTTTTTAATCTAAAAAATGATAATGATAATGATAATATGTTAAAAAAATATTATATATACATATCTTTAATATAAAATTTATATATTGAATTTACATCGGTTTATGTCATTCAACCATTGACTCACCGATCTAATCAATTATCAATGATCTGGTGACTTCAGGGTTGGCCCTAGCATCAAGCTCCTAAAAGCTATAGCTTTAGGCTTTCATTTTTTTTTGTTTTTACGCCCACAAATTTAGTTCCCAAAATTTTTTTGATATTTAAGCTTAACAAGAAAAATAATTTAAAATTCTAAACCATAAACTATAGAAAATATTACATGTGGTTGCATTACACACAACAACAATTTACATCAACCATAATAATTATGTTTTAAAAATGTAGAAAATTATAAAAAATATAAAATTTAAATAAAATTATTATATATTTAATAAACTATTATTAGTTTTAAAAATGTCTTAGCTCAAATTTTGATTTTTTATGTCTAAAAATACGTTGGACAGCCCTAGGTGACCAAATGTTCTTACCGAGTCGATCTCCGGTTCGAGTTTTAAATTCGCTAACATCAAAGTTAAAATGACAAAGATATTCTAAATAATTTTTTTTAAACATAGGGAGAAAAACAAAGAGAAACTTTAAAAAAAAAGCATAGTAATTTTTTTTGTTGCAGAACACGATTATAATATTTACATTTCAAAAAACATTTACTGCAATTTATATATTTTATAACATATTCAAACATAAATACGCAGTGATAAGACGAAATATATATTTTATATTTAAATAACAGATATTGAGTGGACTTCATAAATACTTGCAAATGCGGTTGAAATATAAAAACAATAAAATTACTTAATAGAATATCAATTTACTTAATAAATTATTTTACCATCAATAAAAATTAAGAATTGTTTGTTTAAGATAAAAATTGATTTTTCGATAAAAAATTTAGAGAATATTTTTTAAATCTTTTATTTGAAGACAAAATTAAGTTATGTTTATCTACAATAATACATTTTATTTTTTAATCTTATCTCCTGTCTACCACACTCATTAAAATTGAATTATTTTTCAAAAAAAATATTAAAAATAGTTTCTCATTATAATCATATTTCATATTTTTTTTCAAGTTGTGTTTATTTCCAAAAGCTGGAATATATGCATAAAAAAGTTTAAAAAATAATTAATTTTATAAATTGTTTTTTTTCGTAAAATAATCTAAGACAAATGGACTCGTATTCTAAATGTAAAAAACATAAACATTTGAAATTTCCAATTTCATAAATTTTAAAAATTTAGTTAATAAAAAGGTCATATAGTTATTTACGAATATTCTGTTATATGTAATGTTAGTCAAGGAAATTAAAATATATACTAGTTTAAAAATTTGGTTAACATATAAGTTTTTAACTAAATAAATAATTAAAATTGAGATGAAAGTTTAAAAAAATGACTTGCAAAACAAATATTTTTTACTTTTAATTTTCTAACCAACGTCTTAAAAGTAATCGCCATTACTTGTGATTCATTCTTCTTACGTGACTATTTTTTATTCTGCCTCCCAATTATAGATCAATGTAATACCCTCAAATTTTGTTCCCATGAATTAGAATTTTAAGTGCTTACAAGTGTGTGGTTGGATGCATATTATAGTGTCTTAGTGCCTATATACACAAGGACACATCTAGACCCATCTTTACCTTTATGTTTAGTCAATTTAGTCATCGTATTCCTCATTTTCGAACCTTCTAACAACTTAATTAGATTTAAGTTCTTTTAAGAAAGTTGTAGTTCTATCTTTTATCTTTCCTTTGGCTTTAGTTTGACTCAAATCCGATGTCTAGAACTCAAGATAATCCCTTCGAAGTCAAAGCAGCGCAAGTATAGTACTTAGAAATATTGGAGTAAACTTTAACTACATTTTTAACCATGTTAGAGCCTGATTTTGATTAGGCCTATTAGAGATAAAACTGTAGGAAATTCTTGTAGAGATAATGGCATTCAAGATTATTTATTTTTATTAATTAAGTTTTACTATCTCCGGAATGAATTATAAGCACATAGAACATAATTTGGTTCATTGAATAATCAATGTATTTGGTCTTCTAGAGGGAGTATATTCTACTTTGAAAGAACAAAGACGTTAATTTTATATTAAGTTTTTCTTTATAACAATTAATTTCAATTAAAATCGTTGGTGAATTATTACAATTGATTTTTTATATTGATTGTGCTTATTACAATTGATTTCACACTTAATGAATAGCCAACGGATAAATTGAAATTTAGAATATAAACAAAGTATTTGGCAGAGATGTTGATATACGAGAAAAAATAGAAACTCTTCCCCTCTCTCAGTTATTGTGTTATTTCTGGGCATTGTTTGTGAGGCTCTAACGTGCTTCTAGCCTTGAGTGCACGAGTTCAGACACTGCTGTGTAAACTTTGGGGGAGCAAATCGGAAATTGGGTTGCACCGAAGGTCCATCAAAATTTGCTTTCAGGGCAGTGGTTTTTGCCACGACACAACATCTTTATTCTCTTTTTATTTCTACTAATATTTAACATTTCCTTCTTATTATTTCCAACAATCTGAAAGCAATTATTTTTCTATTTCTTTTGATATATGTTTGGAAATGTTAATAAGTGTTTGTGATTTTTTCCTGTCTCCTAGTGGTTTGGATTATGTGAAAAGAATTATTCCTCGATTCTCTCACCAATGGAATGACTAAGTCTAGGGCTGGACACCGGTCGGTTACGGTCGGAGTCAGGCCCAAAAATCCAAATCCTACCAAAACCGAAACAGATAAAACCTCACCCATTTCCGTCCGTTTCAGCCACCGGTTTGGGCGGGTGACGGGTTCGGCGGATTGGCAGGTGGTCGGGTGGGTTTGGACGGTTTAGGGGTAAAAAAAAAAAACTAAACACAGAAGATTCACAGCAAAACAGAAACAAGCATTTTAGAACAAAAAAACATAAACAAATCAAGAATCTCAGCATAAAAAGAAAATCAATTTTCAACAAACTAAGTAGTTTGTTGAAAATCAAGCACAACATGTAAGTAATAGTTTGTTTACAGGGGGAAAAGACTTGAAACTTTAGATCTGGCAACCACATAACTTTTGCAAAAGGTTGCAACTTGAAATGTGTGGCCACATAACTTGAAAAGGTTGAAACTTCAAACGAAAGGTCCAAACTTCATACATGCAGCCACATAACTTGGAAAGGTTGAAATTTGAAACATGCGACCTCATAATTTTTGCATAGGCTGCAGCTCAATCTTGAATGGGGTCTTTGCGCGGAGCAATGTGCTTTTCACAGTGAGGATGATGCAACCGCAAGCGAAAGAACGACATTGCGAAGACGACTCACGGTGGAAGTTTGAAAACTGTTGAAACTTGAGACCACAAAAAGGAAGTCGAGAGAGCGGAAGTTTGACCGAGGAAGAAAGCCTGAGAGCACAAAAGGGAAACAAGAGAGAGAGAGAGAGAGACAAGGAGCTGCTGCTATTGAGAGAGAGAGAGAGATTGAGAATAGAGAACACAGAGAAGTCACATTTACTGGTTCTCGTAAAACTGGGCTCGTTACTTTACACAAGTCTCAAAACAAACACAAAATCAAATAATCTAAGCCACTCGTTGTAATGTCATGTCATCAATCCTCGTCATTTAAAATGATCCAATGGTACTCAACATAATTAGAGAAAAACACCTCAAACTACCAGACATCGATCTCGGTCGGGTATGGTCCCCGACGGATCATTTTTCACAGACCGAACTCGCCCGTATATAACCGCTCATAACCAATCTTTATAACCCGATGACCCGCAAACCGCCACAACCCACCCGCTCCTTGGCATCTGCTACCGGTTAATTCGGTTTTCGGGTCGGAAACGATTCTTTGTCCACCCCTAACTAAGTCTATGGGAAGATAGTTCAAATGAGTCTTGGTCTGATTTGTGAAAAAGAGATGAACTTGGAGTCTAAGTAAGTGTCTTGAACTCAAAGATGTTTATGCATGTGTTTTAAAGCTAAAGATGTGATCTTTTTTATATGTTTGTGGCTGCATACTATTATCTAAAATTTTCCTATTGGTGAAAAATTGTGGAATTTTTTTTTGGTAATGATTCTAAAGTGGGAATAAAGTATTGGTTAAAGTTTTGAAAATTTTGTGAAGGTTTGATATGCTAATAGTGATTCCAAAATTGAAACCTTCATGAACTATAATTTCTTGGACTATAATTCCTTGATGGAGTTTAGAAACTATGGGAGCCTACCAATTTTTCTTGGTTTTGGTATAATGAAAAGTGAACCATCGTGAGTGCTTTGCAAACTATCTGATTCTTGTAATAAAGAATTGGTAAATTAATTTTGTGAAAAGACTTTTGTACCTTTATGTGCAATAGCTGTGAAAAAGGAAATGTAAATAGTTATTTTCCTTGTACAAGAAAAAATAAAAATTTGTTTATGTTAATGGAGCTAAAAAGTGACAACTCTATTTATAAAGAGAATGTTGCATCATGTTACTGTTACGTAGTATTACTTTAAATGCTTATTTTTTAATGACATTAGTGCCTTAGATTATATGTTGATATAGCGACAATTCAAGTGTCGGTTACCTAATTCATTTATTATTATTAATTCATGAGTTTTATACAAATTCATTTTATAACTGATATCTTTAAAATGTTTAAAGGATTCAAAAATCGATGGCAAGTTTTCTTTACAATTACTAATTAGTTATTTCGGATACCAAATAATTAACTTTTATGTACACATTAATTTTCTTTATGTGTTGCACGTTGTTGTTATTTTTAGAGACAAAACTGATTGGTTTTTATTGTAATAGAATTGATGATTATTTTATTACAAGTAAAATGTGAAGTGAGCTAACGGTGAAAGTTTTATTTCAATTATTCTTTTGTGAACCATCTATACCCAATTAGTTTTGTTACAATTATTTATTTTGTTAATGCAATTAATCAAAGGTGTGCCAACGAAAAAAAAAATTGAGAAAAATGACAGTGTTAAAATTTTACATCAAATGACTCTGTTGTAATTTAGCTTGTACGTTGCCTTTATACTGTGGTGTTCAATTTTTATATTTTGAGATTTTATATTGACATGTGTGAATGTGTACCATAATTTGAGGAATTTTACTATGAAATGTCATTGTTTATTTTACTCTTAGATCATATTCTTATGGGACATTTTTGATAGATTCATGAAAATGCACGTATGAAATGTATGGATGAACAAAGTAATTTTATGTGTTAAATCATAAGAAATGGTGATAGTTGATGATATCACAAGACCATTGAGAAACCTCTTAGAAAGTTTAAACACTTAAGATTTGGACTATTGAGTATCCGTTGTGATTCTAACTGTTAATTAAAGAAAAATATGAGTAATCTTGTTACTCAATCGGTGTATTTTTAAATTATTGAGAGTTTATTATATTTGAGATATTTAATGAGTTTGTGTAAAAATATTTTTGTGACACTTTGAGATATGCCGTGAATTATGATATTGCATATAGTAAAGTATCCATGAGGATATAATTATGATAATTGAATTTGATTCAAATGAGAATAAATCTATCGTTGATTATTTTTTATCCTAATAGAAAAGTTGTCAGTTAGTAGTAATTTAAGCTGATTTGAAATTTTTTATTATTGTTATGAATTGTGAGTTTATTATGTGGTTAAGAATAGAATTTATTCTGATAAGAGAAGCCATATACGTATGAGACACAATGTTGTGAGACATCTAATTAAAATTTGTGTTATCTCACTTGAGTATATGAAAAGTGAGAAAAATCGTACATATCTTTTTAAAAGGATTTTCGAGGAAAGTTGTCCTGGATACGTCGAGGGAGATGAGTTTAAAGCCTTGAGTGGAAGAAAGTATGGTAGACACCCAATTTGTGGTCAAACGAAGCCATATAAATACTCCTATGCACTACATTTTTCATCCTTATGGCGTGCGGTAGTGCTTGATGTGAGGTTGAGCTATAAGCTCTTAATAGATACACAACCTATGATGTGGGTGGTACTATAGAGACGTACTTAATGTATCTACATATGTGAGTGTGAAGGCACATACAACTTTCTATGAAAGACTTAGGCAATTTTTTTAGAGCACTCATGAGCAACCCAAGGTATATAAAAGCCTAAAATATTGTCGAAATAATTTATCGCTGAGCTATCACAAATTTAAAGGTAAAAGTTCATGTTGTGGAGGTCTCATCTTAAGTCCATTAAGTTCAGGAGTAATTCACTTCTTGGACATAAGGTGTTGCCTCACCTCACTACATGTTAATTCAATCATCGGGACATTAATACTTAAGCACGAAAAAACCTTTTCTTGCCCAGAATTTTGTCCTCCTCTTCTTGTCCAGAATTTGTTGGTCTTTTATTTATTTTTCCTCCCTCTCACTTGTTTGCCATTAGTGGGGGATTCTAGAGATAATGGCATTCAAGATTATTTATTTTTATTAATTAAGTTTTATATTCTACATTGAGAGAACAAAGACGGTAGTTTTATATTAAGTTTTTCTTTATAACAATTAATTTCAATTAACAGTTGATGACTTATTACAATTGATTTTTTATATTGATTGTGCTTATTACAATTGATTTCACACTTAATGAATAGCCAACGGATAAATAGAAATTTAGAATATAAACAAAGGATTTGGTAGAGATGTTGATATACGAGAAAAAATAGAAACTCTTCCCCTCTCTCAGTTATCGTGTTATTTATGGGTATTGTTTGTGAGGCTACAACGTGTTTCTGACCTCGAATGCACGAGTTCAGACACTGCTATGTAAACCTTGGGAAGCAAACCGAAAATTGGATTGCACCAGAGGTCCACCGAAATTTGCTTTTAGGGCAGTGGTTTTTGCCATGACACAACATCCTTGTTCTCTTTTTGTTTCTACTAATATTTAACATTTCCTTCTTATTATTTATAACAATTCTCATCTTCCCAATGCCAGCAAGAACGTCTCAATCGGATACCTGAAACTCTAGTTATGGCGAAAACAGTAGTGCAGGGCGCCTAGAGAGACAGTGGCAGGGCGTCGGCCCCCCATGTGCCTGCGCTAGGCGCCTGCTGCACATAAGCAGTTGCACGTTTTGTTATGTTTTTTTGTGTTTTGGGGACGTTTTCTGACCCCGTGGTGTGAGAATTCAGGCATCCGAATGATCCCCTCAAAACCGGCTTGCGAGGGGGTAGTCTACCCAGCTATATAAGCAACGGCCAAACTCGTTAACCACCCGATGTGAGACTCGCAACACGCCCCCTCGAGCCTGGGCTCGTCACCGAGAGCGAGGGCTAGCGGCACTATCCACACCACCGAGCAGAACGTGGCTCTGATACCATGTGAGAATTCAGGCATCCGAATGATCCCCTCAAAACCGGCTTGCGAGGGGGTAGTCTACCCAGCTATATAAGCAACGGCCAAACTCGTTAACCACCCGATGTGAGACTCGCAACACGTGGGACCCACTTTTGACCCACTCAAGGGAGGTTACGAAATTAGGGACTTAACTCCCCACTAAACACCAGATAACCCTTCATTAATCACGTTCATAAACCTCTCCAAAGGATCAAAGCCATAAATTTTTCTCTTCTTCCTCTTCTCTTCCATTTTCTGCACTTGGGAGTTCCACCACCGAACTCAACCAGAGGAATTCGAAATTAAACCCATTGCTACTGTCATCTTTCTCTCCTTTTGGAAGTGATTATCATAAGGAGACAAGGCTACTTTTGGGGAAGCAAGAACTCTTATTTTCCACCTTTGCTAGGGATCATGAAATTTACTAAGGTAAGAGGTAGAGTGATGCTTGAGTAGTGAGTGTATGGAATTAATTGAGCAATAGGGACGTCCCATGGTCTTTACGCTTGGCACGGTTAAGCGTGCTTGAGTACCGCCGCCATTGTGGTGGGAAATTCACAGTTATGGCGTTGTCATGATTAGAGTATCAATTAGGATGTCCTTATGTTATTTTGTGTGAATTAATTACGTGTTAATTTGTCATGTTTAGAAATAATTATGTGTTAATTGCTATGTTGTGAATAGTTTAATGTGTTGATTACTTGATATGTGTACTAGTTGAATATGTGGCTGAAATAGATGTTTGGTTTTCATGTTTAATTGTTAACTCTATGTCCGTTTTGATGTTGATATGTTGGTTGTTGTCATGTTTGGTTTGATATGTCGATTGTATGAATGCTCATTAGTATTCATGAGTAGTGATGGTTAAATTATGCAGAATTTTATAAGGATGAATGTAGGTGTATAAGTGGCTAAGTTATGGCTAGAAGGAGTCTTAATCACTAGGATTGATAATGGTCTTCATAGGGTAATTGTTTGAGCGTATAAGTGTAGGAACAAGTGGAGTTGGATAACTTAGCATTTTATGGAAAAAAAATCAGTAGGAAAAATGAATAAGTGTTGGAAGAAATATCAAAGAATCACTAATTGAATTTTCAAATTCAAGATAAGTTAGATAATGACCAAAGCCATTTGGATTAGTGGTCTACAATTATTTAGGAGTAGTACAGTATGTCTGGTCGTCCCCTAATGCGTGGGGGACCACTTTTAAAAATTTGAGGAAAGATTGGGGACATAGGTGAGGTGCCAAGCGCCCTCTAGGCATCCTTGTGGCGCCATGTTCTCATGCGTTTCGCGTCGTCCCAGCTTAGGACAGTGTCCTATCGCGTATTTTAAGGGATTTTGAGGTTCAATGGGGTATCATAAGGGATGATCTTACTTTGGTAAATTTAATTGGAAATGATTACTAGCGAAAAAGGATTAGGAGTTAAGGAAGGCTAGCTTAAAAACTTAGTGTTGTGAGGTAGATTGATTACTTGGACTTGTTCATAGGCCGTGGGAAGCTTGGCGACGTATTGTTGAGTGGTATCGTGATTATATTGTTATTACCGATAAGTTGCTAAGGCTTGATGGCCATGTTAAGTGTTATAAGTTAGCGGGATTGCTCGCGCTTGGGAGAAACTTTGTCGCAATATAGGCAAGAATTCGTCGCAGTATGGCGCGAGAAGTACCTTATGGTTATCATTGGATGCGTAATGCGACTGTTGAGTGAGGCCCAGCTCTACGAAGCCCAGTTATGGGTACTCATTGCGAATGATTAAAGGAGGCCCAGCACTTCACAGCCCAGTTATGGGTACTCGTTGCGAATGATTAAAGGAGGCCCAGTTCTACGGAGCCCCGGTTATGGGTACTCATTGTGAATGGTTAAGGGAAACTCGGCTTGCAAGGCCATCTTATGGGACTCAGCTCCGAATGGCCTGTTTATTGACCCAGCCGATGAATGATTCGTTTACGGGATCCAGCCTAAAGAGCCCATGTATGGGACCCAACCTCTAGAGAGTCTGTTCATGCGTACTCCACCGTTTATACTAATAAGCTCGAAAGGACCCAGCTGGTTAGAGTTGTAAGACCTATGCATAGGCAGAGTAAATGTTAGTTTGAGTCTGGTACTGCGTCGTTTATGGCATAGCCTTATGCTGTGTGTTTGCGTTAGTTATGATGTTAGATGATTGGTAGGGCTATGTGTTATGTGTTATGCGCATTGCTTCATTTAATTCCTATGTTGTTAGTGTTATTCTAGTATATGATTTGTAACCCCTTTGTTGTGGCTATTCATACACCATTATGTATGTCTAGACGATAAGCTTGTAGGTACCGACGTCAAGATCGAAGGGTGACTACTTAGGCATAGTCACTTGCGAAGATTAGGATTTCTGTTGTTGTCGGTTAAAGTTATTAGATTATATATTGATTGCCAATGTATTAACTTAGGGGTCAGCTCTGAGATACTTATGACACCGGGGTATTTGGTTTATCTAAACTTTGATTGTAACTGTTTTCAACTATGTTTTGTTTCCACATGATATTGTATGAGGGGTGACGACTTTATCGTTTTGTTTGAGATATTTTTATTTGGTCTTAAATTTTTAGTTATGTCAATTCCATTGAATTTCTATTTAATATCAACAAGTGGGGTAGAGGGTGTCACAATCAACATCTTAAAAGTAATCATTCTCAATTGTGATTCATTCTTCTTGCGTGACTATTTCGATTCCGACTCTCAATAAATCTATGGATTTGGATTCCCTATACAGTCAGAATTGACTGCAGGAAAGATTTCAGCCACACAATGTCCATCAACATTTCACAGTGTTTGCCACTATGTGTAATCTGCATTGTCCAATTTGAATCTAATGGCCGTCAAATTTCCAACTGTGCGAATTTAGGATCCCTTGACTACAGGGAACCTATGTCCACTTATTTGGAGGTAAAGTTGGAAAGGATTTGGATTCCTGCCGTTATTCTAATTGCAGAAAAGATTTCGACTACACATTGTCCGATTTGGATATAATGGTCATCAATTCTCTGACTTTGTGAAATTGGGATTCCTTAATTGCAGGGTATCCAGGTCCTACATCTATAACACCGTATTGAATAAAAAAAGACATCAAACCAATAATTAAGTTTCATCAACTAAGACATTATTTAATAAGACAAATATTTTAAGATACTCTTAAAGTTCTATCACTATTTTTATTTTTATTATGTAGTATCCTCATGTAGTATTTGCCCGCTAATTATGATCGTTTTCTTTGAAATCTAAGGAAAAGGCTAAATTGCAATTTTGGTTCCCCTATTTTGTTCAATTTTTTATTTAGTCCCTCTATTTCTAATTTCGGACATTTAGTCCCCCTATTTTTTAAAATTCTGACATTTGGTCCAAATGGGAACTTGGGTCTCAATTTTGATGACATGGAGCTGATGTGGTATTCATTAACTTAAATGGCAGCTGACATGTACTTACCAAGTCATTAAATGAATGCATGTCAGCTGACATGTCACAATTTCAATTAATTTTAAATCATAACAATTTTTTTAAAACTAAAAAAAAAAGAAGATAACAACAACATCAGATCTTCAACAACAACCCAACAACATCAACAACAACCCAGCAACATAAACAAAAAAAAAATCTTCATCATAAGAAAGATAAGGGGAGAGATAGACTCTCTCCATGACAACAACAACAACAATAATCATCCCAGCAATATAAACAAAAAGAAAAAAAACAATCAACCCAGCAACATAATCGTGAACTGGAACCTCCAATGCCGCGTACGACCACTCACTGCTCTGCCACCACTAGATTTGCTTGAACGCCATGGCCATGGCCATCTCCCTCCACGTTGGACCTCTGTTTTTAGCGGATCTAGACCGCCGAACCACCTAATGAACCCGCGATCTGCAACCATTTGCATCATCTTCATCATACCCTTATAGATCCCAAGATGCTCCTCACACCCTCCACAACCACAACTTAAAACCCACGAACTCGAAAACCCCCAAATAGATGAAACAAGGAGAACAGGAAGAACAACAACAACAAGATGAAACCCTAGAAGACCAACAACAACAGCAGGAGGCTGAACCTGTTACGTTCTTCTTCTTCGTCATCATCTTCGAGTTCGGTGGGTTTCGGCAAAGGGATGATTGGGGGTTTGAATTGCACAACCCTTTTGGGTTGTTCCTGGATTTGGCTCAAATTCGACAAAGTTCCAGAACGTGTAGTGGTTGCAATATCAGAAGAGGGTTTTTTGGGTGGAGGAGGAGACTGGAAGAGGGAATAGGAAGAAGAAGATGATGATGATTTGGGTTGAGGAAGAAAGGAGAAGAGGGAGGAAGATGACGTCGTTTTGGATGGTGCAGATGGCATTGGTTTCTGTGGTGGTTGTTCTTCTTCTTCTTGTTCTTCGTCAGAAGAAGCATAGCTTGCGAGCAGAGAATCTATGACCACGACAACAACACCAACACGACAAAGAAGAAACGAAAGAAACGAGATGGAGCTGTGGAGGATTTGCGGGGTGAGATGGAGATGGTGAACTCGAAGTCTGAAGAAGAGGATGAGAATGAGTGAGGGGTGATGAAGGGATTTCTGGGTTTGATCCAGAAATTGGTTTTCGATTTGGGATTTAGGATTTTTTTTTAATTTGTGGGATTTGTTGTAAAATAAGCTGACATGGTTTTAGTGACTTGGATTATTTTGATGAAATGGCTGATATATCAGATGCCACTAAGCTAAATGACAGTCACGTCACTAAATTTGGGTGGCAATTTAACAGATGTACCAAATATCAGAATTTTTAAAATTAAAGGACTAAATATCCGAAATTAGAAATAGAAGGACTCAAATAAAAAATTGAGCAAAATAGAGGAACTAAAATTATAATTTACCCTTAAATAAAGAGGTTGTCTTCGTCTATAGGAACCGCAAAGACGGCTGGGAAAATACAGTTCACCGAATTGCTAATTGAATTTTTTTGGTAGACAAACTGCTAATTGAGTGGTATGGTGTTACGTAATCCCCTGACATTTCTCTAGTTCTAGAAATTGTGGTTTGACCACGAGAAAATTTTAATCACCAAAAAAAAAAAAAGAGAAAATTTTACATTACATTATGGACTCCTTTTTTTTTTTTAGAATACATTATGGGCGCCTCCGTCCTTTGCTTTTGACTTTTTATTTAATTGATCTATTGGGCCTACGTTACCTTCCCCACCTTCGACTCCTTTACCTTTCACAACTTGTGAAATACTAGTGTGCATGGATCAAAAGATTAAAAATATTAAGATTTCAATTCAATAAAAATTAAAAATTCACTATTTATTAATAATTTTAACCACTACTCTTGTAAAAAAAAAAAAATTTAACCACTACTCTTTCAACCAACATTAATTACCTATTCGATACTGTATCAGTTCTTTTATAAGAAACAAAAAATTAATTTATCAGGACCAAAGGAAGACATTTAAATCACTTTATTTAAATTAGGAGAAAACTTATTTGTAGCACCTAGGTACTGTTTTTACTATTTTCGAATCAAAATGAAACACGTGTCTATATCTTTTAACGACTTAAAACTGTCACTGTTAGTCAATGTTTTGAAAACCGGACCCGCTAATAAACCGATAAAGATACTAATTTAAGGTTTAATGGTCTACCATGGCTAAACCGCAGTTTAACCAGAAGTAATTAAATTATATTATTACAAATTTTTAGTACAATATAAAGTGTGTGTGTGTGTGTGTAATTAAAGTAAGACATTTAACCAGTGTTAGCTATGGTGCAGTGGTGTAGCTATGTCGAACAACCATTAGGATCACGATTCTAATCCTTGTAAGCTCTTTTTTCTATTTTATTGGCTGAAAAGCAAACAATAAACTACATAAGTCAGCCCATGACAACTCATGGTACATCCTCCTCACATGTGCCAATTATATCAGTTGTTGGAAAGAGGTTCAACTTTGGCACACTATTGAACCAGAGCTCTTACTAGTAGATGACTTCTCATATCTATTCTTTAAAGTCTGTGCGACAATATCCTATGAGCAATGTTGCACATTTATCTCAGTCCTTTTGCTCATTTGGAAGATAAGGAATGAGCATATTTGGGAGAACAAGAGGTGTGATCCCAAGATCACTATCAAGCGAGCTCATGATGTTCTTAGTGATTGGTAAGTTTACAGGTCTAAGCGTGATGCTTCTGCCAGACTGCCCTTGATTGTGAGTCATCTACTGCAATCTCTTGGTCCAATCCTCCTCCAAGAACCCTTAAGTGCAACATTGACTTGACCTTTTTTCTCTAATCCAGTGGCTTGGGTTTAACAGTTTGTTCGAGGATCCATGAAAGTGACTTTGTCTCTGCTTGCAGTGAGTGGTATCCCCCATCCATGTGTGTCCACAAGGATGATGCAGCGGGCCTCCTTGCAGCACTTCAATATATGCTAAATCTTGGGGAGCATTATATGTTATATTTGAGATTGATAGTCTGCTTGCGTTCTAGTCTATCTATAATGAGCCTCATGATGCTACTGAGTTTGGCAAATACGATTTGTAATTCGATCTTAGTTACCGACCCAACCTTTAAGGCCTCATTTATTAAGAGGCAAGCGGACATGGTCGCTCATACTCTAGCTATCTAGCTAGAGTGTCCATCTCCACTTCTAGCACTTTTATCTATCATTCTTGTCCTTCTTGCATTGTACTCGTGATAGGGTACAATTCACATGCACAACACATAATACTTAATATTCTCAAGAATATTAATATTAAAGTAACTAATATTCCTATAGGAATATAGATTCACGAGGGTTTTCTCTCTTCTCCGTTCGTCGTCTCGATGAACTCCAGTAGGGGGTATACCTGCAAAGACGCTTCTATGCCTAAGTAAGTAAGAGACTTTGGACGTGAGAGTAAAGAGTCAATCGAGAACGATGAGAGAGATGTCCAATCTGGGGGGTCAATCCCCCTATTTATAGTCTGTGTATCGGCTACAGTCCTTGTGTCACTAGTATCCTAGTAGGATTAGGTTTCTAGTGATCTGTGTGCTTCTTGATAGTTGATATGGATTATGTCTCTATCTCCTATTTATAAGAGATTGTTAAGATTTGACTTTAAGATAAGGTCGTTGTGATTTTATATTGAGGTTGCTTTTTGAAGGTCCTTGTTGAACTCATCTGACGAGCGGGCTGGTTGGGTTCTACCTTGGTCTAGTAGAGGACTCATGTCAGAACCATAACAATATATAAAAACAATAATTTAAAACTTATGCCAAATATCAAAAATATTTGATTTTCAAACACATTTTTCTTTTAGTTTTAAATGCCTTGAAACAGATATACTGTTGGGGAATGGATAGAGGTCGAGGTAGAGCCGTAGAGGGAAGGATATAAAAACAGGTGGAGAGGGGTAAGATGGTAAATGTGGGAAGAGACGAGCTGGAAACTTTGAAAGAGAGGCGCGACGAGGGCCAGGGTAGACAGACAGTATATAATGAAGTGGATGGAACCCCAATTCCTTATCACACTCTCCCATCCCACGCCATATATTGATAACATAAATAACCCATTCTCTGCCTCCCACTCCCTCCCACGTTTCAATTACCCAAAAATAACTACACTGCCCTTTCCTTTCTTTTTAAAAAAAAATAAATTTAACCTTTATTTTCAAAAATTAGGAAAACAACAACAACTTGGAAAGGGAGAACCCGGGTTCCGAAATGACCCAATAGCCCCTTTTTTCTTCTTCTCACTTCAGCAGCTTTTTTGTTCGTTCGTTGTTCTCTTTCGTTTGTTGAGCGCCTTTCTTCTTCTTCTTCTTCACTTCGGTACGCAATTCTTCCCTTTCAATTCGTTCACTCGTTTTTTTCTTCTGATCTACACTGCACCGCCTCGCTCCGCTAAACTCATCTTTCAAAATTACCTTCTATCTCTTTTTCTTATTTTTACACTTTCTGCTTTTGCTAAACCTTGAAACGAAACATCGAGGTCCGCAAATAATAAACAAAAACCCGTGTTCTCTGCATTTCACGCCCTCCAACTGAAGGTTCTCGTTTTTCTTCGGTTTTTATTTTATTTAATGAGGGCTGGATGCATCATTAGCAATGATGCATCGCGTTCGTTGTGAATTTCAACGCAATGAGGTTGTGATTTGGTTATGGACTGCAATGTTTCTTAATTTTTTGGGGATGCTTTCGCCTTTGGCTTCGTTTTTTACTTTTCTTGGTTTGCGGTGTTTTCTAGATTCGGAGTCAGATCTGCACCGGCTTTTCCAACCGAGTTGTTAATTATTTGAGTATCGCTGGGTCGTTGATTAGTTTTGTTATTTGAAATTTTCATGATCACTTTTTTGTTCTAGAATTTTCCTGTGGAATCAATCTCTCACGTGAGGAAGTAAACTTGCCATTTTAGATGAAGTGGAATCTATAAACTTTGTTTTCACTGTGACTGAAATTGTTCTGCAGCTGGTTTTGAATTCGGCTTCTTTTTTACTTTTTTTTTTTGGGATAGTTTATAAAACTTTTCCATCTTCGATTCTTTCTGGTAAAAACTTCACATCATTATAGGAATGAAATAAAAAGCTTGTGAGCTCTTTGGTTTGTTCTCCATGAAAATTGAGGTTCAGGTTCTTAATCAGGAGTTGCAAAAATGAGATTAAGTACAGAGGATTTTTTTTTTCCAAAAAAATTCTGTGGATCTGTTCTGGAAGTTGGAGTTTCTCTTTTTTTACATTTTACTAGTATTGAAAATAATTTTTTGCCTTTATTTTACCCTCTCATTTTTCTCCTTGCTTTTTGTCAAAAGTATTTGTCATCACTCTCGTGTTTGTGAGATAAATGTTGTTAGTGTTTGTTGAGGATGAAGTATAATGATGTTTCCTGTTGATGCATTTTCCATTGGATTCTCCATTTTCTTTTCTCTTTTCATTTATTGTTTGTCACTTTTCTTTTTCTTTTTTTTCTCCCCTCCCCTTTCCATGGAAGGTGGGAAAGAAAAAAAATGTTTTTTTTTTTTTTTAACTTGCTTCAAATTGACATGCAGCTGCTGTAGAATCTAAAAACTCATTATGGTGGCAACTGCTGCTACTTCTTCAATTTTCCCTGTTACTTCACCCTCACCAGACTCAGGTGCAGCGCGCAACAAACTTGGTGGCGGGCATGCGAGCCTTGGAGGGCTTAAATCCAAACATGCGTCTTCTGGTGGCTTGCAAGTAAAGGCAAATGCCCAAGCCCCTCCCAAGATTAATGGAACCACAGTTACTACATCTGCTGAAAACTTGAAGCATGAGGATCATTCGCCTTCGTATTCGTCTTCCCCGAGGACTTTTATCAACCAGTTACCTGACTGGAGCATGCTGCTTGCTGCTATCACAACAATTTTCTTGGCAGCAGAAAAGCAGTGGATGATGCTTGATTGGAAGCCAAGGCGACCTGACATGCTTATTGATCCTTTTGGTATAGGAAAAATTGTTCAGGATGGTCTTGTGTTCAGTGAAAACTTTCCGATTAGATCATATGAAATTGGTGCCGATCGAACAGCATCGATAGAGACAATAATGAATCATTTGCAGGTATACAATTTAATCTTTATTTATGATCTTAGGAGATGAAAAGTTAGATAGGCTTGTACGTTTACTACTCCCTGTTCAGAATTGAAATTCATATGCTGATAATGACAGCTCCATAATACTTTTCATACAAGATTATCTCAATTATTTGTTTGATAACAGGAAACTGCACTTAATCATGTTAAGACTGCTGGGCTTCTTGGCGATGGCTTTGGTTCTACGCCAGAAATGTGCAAAAAGAACTTGATATGGGTAGTTACTCGGATGCAGGTTGTTGTTGATCGTTATCCTACGTGGTAAGTCACCCAAACTCACCTGTAATATGTTTAATTTGCACATGTATCCATTTTAGTTTGCTATTTCTCTATTTGTTTTAGTGATCTTTATCAGGAATGATGATTCTAAATGTCTCACGGTAATTAGTTACACTTCTGTATTTATTATGTAGTTTATGTATCTTGTTCCTCAGAATTGGCTTCCAAGTTGAGACTTAATTATGAACACCAAAATATTTGTGAAATTTTTCTGGGATGATAATTTACCTGAAGCATTAGCTTTACACATGATGAACTATGGGAAGCTTTATGCCATGGGGCTGTTGATCTGTATATTGGAAGTAATATAATATTGTTTGTATATTAGATTTGGTGACTTAACCTGCATTTAAATTTTAATTGTGGTAAAAATAGAAGCAGCTGATATTATGCGTGCTTTGCATTTTTTGATGTTTTATTGGTATATTCCCTCTGTTCTATTTGAGTACTAGATGTTTAAAGTTTTCAATTATTTTGGCTTCTTGGTGCGAATTGAAGTTAGACAACCTGTTCTGAGGATTATTATGGATATTCTGAATGTTATTATATGAAATTGAGTGTCTATATTTGCTTCAGGGGTGACGTTGTTCAAGTAGAAACTTGGGTTTCTGCATCAGGGAAGAATGGTATGCGTCGTGATTGGCTTTTACGTGACTGGAAAACTGGTGAAATCTTGACGAGAGCCTCCAGGTAGAAATCATTTTCTGGAACTCTCCAACTTGTTTTAAAAGGTTTTCTGGATGTGCATGACTGATGATTGGGCACAATTTTGAATCTTTCAAACTTTTATGAAGTTAATGGGACAGTTATTTCCTCTAATACACAAATTTGTCACAACTGAATTTTGAAGAATTCATTTTAAATTTAGTGATGTTAATTGTTAAAGGCAAACTGCATATCTAAGTATGCCATTTTCTTGCACGTGGACCTCTAAAACAACTTTGTAAGTATAAGACTTGTTCACACGAATCACATTGGAGCTAGTAATTTGCAACATCTAAGCATTTTCTGATCTGTTGGTTTTGGTTTTGGTGATCTACAGTGTTTGGGTCATGATGAATAAACTGACCAGGAGGCTGTCCAAAATTCCAGAAGAAGTCAGAGGGGAGATAGGATCTTATTTTGTGGAGTCTGCTCCAATTCTGGAAGAGGATAGCAGAAAACTACCTAAACTTGATGACAATACGGCAGATTATGTTCGCTCGGGTTTAAGCGTATGCCCACTCTTTTTTGTTATTGCTATCATTGATTTATTTTCTCAACTTACCCCTGATGCTGTTTCCTAATTATATTAGTTATTGTGTCTATGTTTTCAGCCTAGATGGAGTGATCTAGATATCAATCAGCATGTTAACAATGTGAAGTACATTGGTTGGATTCTGGAGGTAGTTTTCCGTTCTTGTAGTCTTATCAACTCCAATTTGCTCTCTCTCTCTCTCTCTCTCTCTCTCTACTGGCACACTTCTTGTGCCACCAGTTAGGATTCTTACCAATCATAAATCTGGGAAGCCAAATCAAATTACAGGTGGATTTATCAGTGGGAATCATCATCTGACTAGAATCAGGCCTTTTTCAGGTTGAGTACTGATACTCAACACAAACTTTACAAAAGAACCCTACTCTTCAGTCTGTCAGTGAAACTCGATCCAATCAACTGTCTGCAGAGTAAGGGTGTGCACTTGTGAGAGAATTTAGGTATGGAGTGTCATTACTAGGTTCATGAAAATGACTGATATGGCAGTTGAAGTCTAAGATAATATTCTATTAGCTGTAGTGGTTATTGGCATCTGATGCCTCGTAGGTATCAATATTTGTGAGCCGGTGAGGAACGCAATGTAGTGGCTTTAAAAATGAAATGAGATATAATTTAGTGGTATTACTACTAATATGCAGTACTCTGTTCTTGGAGATAAAAAGCTGTTTTATAGTTTTGTTTGTCATGCATTGGGTTGATCAGATCAGGGCTCTTAACCAAAAGGTTGTGCTTTGATTGTTGCAGAGTGCTCCACAGGCAATCTTGGAGAGTCACGAGCTTTTTGCTATGACTTTGGAGTATAGGAGGGAGTGTGGTAAGGACAGTGTGCTCCAGTCCCTGACTGCCGTATCTGATGCTGATGTTGGCAATCTAGCTCACAGCGGACATATTGAGTGCAAGCATTTGCTTCGGCTTGAAGATGGTGCTGAAATTGTGAGGGGCAGGACTGAGTGGAGGCCCAAATCTGTGAACAACTTTGATATGCTGAATCAGGTGCCTGCAGAAAACACCTAAGATTTTGAATGGTTAATGTTTGGAGTTGCATCAGGCTCCTTGCTGTGTTTAAAATGGTTCTTCTGGCCTCTGGGGAGTTTTGCTTGTGTTTGTCCAATCTACATGTCTTTTTATATATACCTTCTAATTTGTGTTACTTTGGTAGGTAAGGGGGAAAGTACCATTAAATCTCATTCTCAGTGTAATTAGCTCCTCCGCTACTCTATTCCATATTTCATTTCATTTCTGGTTGCTCTACTGCTAGCCTGTCTTTAGTATTTGATTGTTTGATCAAAATGGCTAGGCATGTATATTATTCTTATTATTATTCTTTTCTCTTGACCCTTTTAAGGATGCAAAATTCCTTGTGAACACAGCAGAATAATTATTTTATGTAATAGCCGGTAGGAAAAAATGAGTTGTCCGTCTAATACAACTGTGATTGTATGCTCCAGCTTGTATTTACGCCAGCATCCCACATGGGAATTATTGGGTGCACTAAGTCCCTTCTCCTTTAAGCATGTTATTATATAATTACATATTATCCTTTAATGGGTGAGTCTCGGATGTGTGGGGGGCCTGTACATGTGCTATCCTACGTATTTGTCTAGTCCTCATTTTGTTTGGACTCTATGGCTCGCGATTCGTGTCTTTGGAACTTCACAGTTTTTAAGGTTGTAATTCTTTGCCGCTTGGTACGTGCATAATTTGTTGAGTTCTAGTTGTATTTTGTATTTTATAATATTTTGTGTGTTTTATTGTTTCAATTGTTGAATTTTCAGCGACATGGGGACGCGGAGACCAGGGGTTGAGCCAGGTGTTCTTGGATTTAGGCGTATGTGTGTGTTTGTTGTTCTTATTTCTACTTGGTATTAAAAAAATTGTTGAATTTTCAACGAGCATAATTTTGTATTTTTCTTTTAAAATATATTTATTTTAAAGGTGTAAAATTTCTTCCAGTCGACTGATCTTCAGATATTTGAGAATAAGGGTTGTTTGATTGTGTTTTGGTTTTTATTTGTTGATAACTATTCTTAAAAAACTGTTTTTAAGAAGAAAATTTAAAAAAATCTGTTTGGTAATCATATTTTTAAAAACTGTTTTAGAGAAGAAAAAATAAATAAACTTGTTTGATAAATTTGTTTTTAGAATATGTTTTGAAAACTAAAAAATATAAAACTTGTTTGATACAAATTTTTTAAAAGGAATGCTTAGCAAAATGTTAATCCATTGGATTAATAATCCAAAAATGAACCTAGACCAGAAGAAACACGATGATATATTGGTCTAGTTAAGACCGAATCTATGTAGGACGAGACTGGATTGACCCGAAGTACAAACATGACAATTTTATAATGATCATATAGTAATATTCAAAAGAAAATAGTTCATGTAATATAGTAAATATATCATTTACATTAGAACTTCTCATAATTTAGGACATTGCTATAAAAGAAGCACATCATATCACTTTATTAGGTATAATACAACATGTGTCTTTATGCTCAATTATAATTTAGGACACTGCTATAAAAGAAGCACATCGTATCACTTTATTAGGTATATTTTCAAATAAATGAAAATATGTGAGGACTCAAAAATAAAAATGTGTGCATGTATAAAAGGGAGGTCAAATTTTAAATAATAAATTGACAGTATGTATGTATATAGAACGGGTGGGTAACACAAAGGTTAACCCGAACCCGTCCCTAACCTGATACCGAGTCATAGAATGAGACCTTATTTTGTCTCTATTTTGTTGTGGGATAGGATAACCTAACCCTAAATAGCTTGGGACAGAATAGGCCATGAACACCCTTACAAAATAGTTAACAAAAACTAAAGAATTATTGAGAAAACGTTATGTCTTCTAAGTAAGAAAAAAAATTACTTACTTTTTGATAGATATCTTAAAAAAAAAAAATCAAACAAGATGATATATAACATTATAAATGATTGTGTTTTAGTTTTTGAAAATTATTATGCAAAATTATTTTGAAAAACTATTTTTTAAAACAAAACAAAAAAAGCAGTTAGGCAATATCAATATGAAAATAGTTTTTGAGATGATAAAATGAAAAAAAAATGTTTGATAAATTGTGGTGTACTATCTTTTGTTTTTGGTATACAAACATGTTTGATAAATTTGTTTTGAGAACTTTTTTTTAAAAACAAAAAAAACATACAATCCATTTGAGTGTATTTTAATTTATTTTCATGACTTTTTTGAAACAAATGAAAGATCTTGGATATATATTTTTAGAAAAAAAGGATACGAACACTAAAGTTAATCATATTAAAAACATGTAAATAAATTGTCTAAAATAAATATAAAATATTATTTAAGATGAGTGTAATTACAACTTAATTATTAAAGTAATTAAGATATATTGCCTTAATAAGTTATTTTTGGTTATTTTGGTTTCAAGAATGAATGATACTTATTTTGGTAAAAAATTTACCATGGAGATGGCAACACGAAATCAGGACATGGCTTCAAGTGGGGAAAGAGGCATGTATAAGACGAATGATGCATGTTTCAACTTTGCGTCTCTTTAACCTGATATTTTTTCTCACTTATTTACATGTTTGCCATTAATGAAAAGAGATTATTCTCTGTGTGTTTTCTACTTTTCTTGTTTTGGGAAGTAAAAAGATAATGTGAGAACAAAAACACCTCCGACTTGTTTTCCTTTTTTTAAGTTTTAAAAACAGTAAAACAAGAAACAATTTTGGAAAACAATTATCACAAAAGAGGTTACCAAACAAGTTTTTTATTATTTTAGTTTTTAAAAAGAGAAAACTGTTTTTAGAAATAGTAATCAAACAGGCCCTAACATTTTTACTCCAAACTCATAGATAGCCCATTTCTGTAGCTTTGATGGCTCAAGTCTTTTTCGAGCTGTCTCGTAATTTAGTAGCCATTGGCATTTTTAAATATTATAGGATTTAATTTTGGTCTATTTTATCAAATTATTAACCCAGGTATGACAATGAGAAATTTCAAGTGCTTTTAGATAAGAATATATTTCTTTCTTTCTTTCTTTGTAGATTACCCTTTTTTTTTCCTTAGTACAAATGGTCAGGGTGGGGAGATAAGAAGGGAGAAGTGGAGCGTTGCGGGTTCGAACCGGCACTCCCAATATCCTGTAGTACTTTATCACTCGGCTGCCTACTCTGAGACTTTGTAGATTACCGTTTGAGCGTGTGGAAAGATAACGTGTGTTGGTCTAAATAAAAGAAGTTGTGTGGTTTTGTTTTCTGTTATTTTGAGCGTCTGGAACGATAAATCTTTCACTTATTAGTTGAGAGATATTCCCGATTACTCAAAAAGATGTACTTTTAATTTGAAAACACTATGAGAAATCTCTTTAACATTATTATGCATGTGTGCCATTGAGTGATAATATACAACACTTGTATGAGGAATCAAAATCAAACCTTTAAAAAAACCAAAATTCAAATGAAGTTGTGTGTATAGATTTATAAATCGCTCGAGTAAAATTACTATATTATTACAGGCTTTATCTTCTGAGCCACCTCTTACCTGAATGATTCTCGTTGTAAAATATTATTCCCTCCGTCCCATTATATATGTCATACTTGGCTAAATCACACAGTTTAAGAAAAATCAATAAATGAAAGAAAGAGAACAATAAATTTACCAAATTAACCTTAGTAGAAAACATTTAATATTACGTGACATTGGCAGAAAACATTTAATATTACATTGAAAATAGAAAATGACATATATTTTTGGACAAATTTTTTTTTGTAAATGTGACACATATATTGGGATAGAGGGAGTAGTAAATTAAGGTTCCAACACCCAAAATAGTCCAAAGGGAAAATTCTTGTTGCCGATGAATAACTAAAAACAACCATTTTCGTCTATTTTTGTTTGAGAGTAAGCAGAGCACTGAATTTTAGAACCCTGTGTTTGTTCACACCTCAGTTATAGAGGGGGGAAAGTATTTTTAAGAAAAAGAAAAAATTGTTATAAAATAAACAGAAAATAAGAAGAAAAAGACGATAAAAATATGAAGTCAATGACTAGTTCTTCAGGAACTAGGATTCGTAGGCTAGTTCTTCTGGAATCAGTTTTGATATTTGCATTAGTAATCTTCTCCAAAAGTGTAACCAATGACAAACCTAATGCTCCTATTTATAGATATATTTGACTCTCAATTTATGAGCTAAATCAGGGAATAATAAATGAGAAGCAATTACATAATATTCTAAGATATGATAGATAGTCATCCATAAATACATATATTTACAATACTTCCCCTTGGATGACTATATGCTATGAATATGTCTCGTTAAAACCTTGCTAAGAAAAACCCAGTGAGATAAAAACTTAGCGAAGGAAAAAGAGTACATATTCATAATAATACACTTCCCCTCAAGAAAGAAAATCCTTTAGTTGGCCCATTCCAATGTTGTGTACGTGCTTCTTAAAAGTTGAAGTTGGAAGGGCCTTTGTGAATAGATCTGATGGGTTGTCTCTTGAACGAATTTTGCAAACATCTGCATCCATTTTCTTTTGGAGTTCAAGAGTATAGAAGGATTTTGGTGAAATGTGTTTCGTTTTATCACCCTTTATGTAGCCACCTTTAATTTGTGCAATACACGCTGCATTATCTTTGAACAATGTTGTTGGCTTGTCATCTTCTTTCATCAATCTGCATGCTCCTCTAACATAGTGAGTCATGGTTCTTAGCTATATGCACTCTCGACTTACTTCATGAATAACTAGTATTCCTGAATGATTTGATGAGGTGGCAGTGATTGTTTGCTTCACAGATCTCCAAGATATAACAGTTTCTCTATGCGTGAAGACATAACTTTTAGCGATCGGGCTTTATGAGAATCAGAAAGGTATCCAGCATCAGCATATCCTACCAACTTCGGCTTTACTCCACTTGCGTAAAATAAACCCATATCAGATGTACCACGGAGGTAACGAAGGACTTGTTTGATTCCATTCCAATGTCTTCGAGTTGGTGCCAAACTAAACCTTGCTAACAAGTTTACTGCAAATGCTATGTCAGGTCTGGTGCTATTTGCAAGGTACAAAAGTGCTCCAATGGTACTAAGATATGGTACTTCGGGACCAAGAATTTTTTCATCATCTTCCCGTGGACGGAAAGAATCTTTTTTCATATCAAGTGAACGAACGACTATTGAAGTGCTTAATGCATAAGCTTTGTCCATAAATAATTGTTTCAAAACCTTTTCAATGTAAGAAGATTGATGAACAAATATTCCAATTGTGAAATGTTCAACTTGAAAACCAAGACAAAATTTTGTCTTTCTAAAATCCTTCATTTGAAATTCACTTTTTAAGTATTCTACAGTCTTAGAGATCTCTTCTGGAGTCCCTATAATATTTAAATCATCAACATAAACTGCTACTATGGCAAGTCCATAATTCGTTTTCTTGATGAAAACACAGGGGCAAACAAGATTATTCTCATAGTTGTTTTTCAATAGATATTCACTCAAACGAATATACCACATACATCCTGGTTGCTTTAGTCCATATAAGGATCTTTGTAATTTAACAGAGTACTTCTGTCAAGGCATTGAATTGCATGCTTCAAACATCTTAAATCCTTCAGGGATTTTCATATAAATGTCATTATCCAATGACCCATATAAGTAAGTTGTCACTACGTCCATTAGACATATGTCCAGTCCTTCAGAGACTGTCAAACTAATCAAAAATCTAAAAGTGACTGTATCCATAACCGGGAAATATGTCTCTTCATAATCTATACCCGGCCTTTGTGAGAAACCTTGCGATACAAGTCGTGCCTTGTATCTCACAATTTCATTCAATTCGTTTCTTTTACGTGCAAAAACCAACTTATATCCAATGGGTTTGACATCTTCGGGTGTCTAGACTACTGGTCCAAATACTTTATGTTTGGCTAATGAGTCTAACTTAGTTTGTATCGCCTCTTTCCATTTGGCCAATCATTTCGATGTCGACATTCTTCTACAGTTTGAGGCTCATACTCATTATCATTTATTGTATCAGAAGCAACTGCATATGAGAACACATTATCAACAACAACTTTATTCCTTTCTTTCATATTTCCGGATGTTAATGAGATCTCATGATTTGCCGGTACCGGAACCACTTCTGGGATTACCTCTTTGGAAATATGGGTTTGTTGATCTATGTTCGTGTTGACCTCTTCTGGAGTGTCACTTTGCAATTCTTTTACTCCTCTTTTCTTGTGGGGAACAATATCCTTAGCCCCAATAGGCCTACCACGCTTCTGGTGTGTTTTGCATTCATTGGCTGCCATACCTGTAGGTTGTCCTTCAGGGACAACCAACTGTGCAGGAGCATTTGCAGCTGACACATGTGATTTAGTGACCTTTTGGGTGTTTGTAAAAGTATCTGGCAACTGGTTTGCAACATTTTGCAAAAACCAACTTATATCCAATGGGTTTGACATCTTCGGGTGTCTAGACTACTGGTCCAAATACTTTATGTTTGGCTAATGAGTCTAACTTAGCTTGTATCGCCTCTTTCCATTTTGGCCAATCATTTCGATGTCGACATTCTTCTACAGTTTGAGGCTCATACTCATTATCATTTATTATATCAGAAGCAACTGCATATGAGAACACATTATCAACAACAACTTTATTCCTTTCTTTCATATTTTCGGATGTTAATGAGATCTCATGATTTGCCGGTACCGGAACCACTTCTGGGATTACCTCTTTGGAAATATGGGTTTGTTGATCTATGTTCGTGTTGACCTCTTCTGGAGTGTCACTTTGCAATTCTTTTACTCCTCTTTTCTTGCGGGGAACAATATCCTTAGCCCTAATAGGCCTACCACGCTTCTGGTGTGCTTTGCATTCATTGGCTGCCATACCTGTAGCTGACACATGTGATTTAGTGACCTTTTGGGTGTTTGTAAAAGTATCTGGCAACTGGTCTACAACATTTTGCAAATGAACTATTCTTTGAACTTCAAGTTCACATTGATTTGTGTGTGTATCCAATATAGATAACGTTGGTGTGTTCCAAAAACTTCTTGCACTTGTATTCCTTTACCCTTTTCTTCCCCTAATGGGGGGAATACAGATTCATCAAATTGACAATCTAAGAATCTTGCTCTAAAAAGATCACCTGTTAAAGGTTCTAGTTATCTAATGATAGATGGAGAATCAAAACCAACATAGATTTCAAGGCGTTTTTGTGGACCCATTTTAGTGTGTTGAGTAGGTGCAATAGGTACATATACAGCACAACCAAAAATTTTAAGATGAGATATATCAGGTTGTTGACCAAAAACAAGTTGTAAAGGTGAAAACTTGTGATATGCAGATGGGTGTTCAACAAGCAGATGCAGGAAGCATGGGTCTAGCAATAAGTTGTAAACGTTTAATGAAAAATTCAGCTAAACCATTTTGAGTATGAACATGCGCAATCGGCTGTTCAACACTAATTCCTACTGACATGCAATAGTCATAAAATGCTTTTGAAGTAAATTCATCTGCATTATTTAGACGAATAGTTTTGATAGGATAGTCAGGAAAACTTGATCTTAACTTTATTATTTGAGCCAGAAATTTAGCAAAAGCAATATTTCTAGTTGAAAGCAAGCAAACATGTGACCATCGAGTAGAAGCATCAATCAAAACCATAAAATATCTAAATGATCCACAAAGTGGGTGAATTAAGCCACGTATGTCACCTTGTATTCTCTGTAAAAAGGAAGGAGACTCCAAAGGTAATTTAAACGAAGAAGGTCTAACAATTAATTTACCTTGAGCACAAAAAGTACAAAAATAATCATTGTGTAAAGGAAGTCTATGATCCTTTAATAAGTATCCATGTGCATTTTCAATGATACATCACATTAGTTGAACCAGGATGACCAAGACGATCATGCCAAAACATAACCCCGATGAGTCTTAAGATCTGGGCACTTCTGGTGCATATAATTTGAGTCTGTCATTCTTATTTTTATAAAATATAACCCCGATGAGAAATTTTGAAGTTTCTCTAAGATGGACTTTTCATTTGAAGTTTCAGAGGTAATATAGAGATATTCCGAATCTCCCTCATTTTTTATTTTAATATTATATCCATTGCGATGTATATCTTTGAAACTTAGTAGATTTCTTCGGGATCTAATAGAATACAGTGCATAATTAATGCAAAATTTTGTCCTTTTTTGGAATATAACACATGCTCTTCCAGAGCTTTCAATCATGTTTACAGTACCGGATATTGTATTAACATTAATTTCAGCTAATGTTAATTGTGCAAAATACTTCTTATCACGAAGAATAGTGTGGATTGTACCGTTGTCCACTAAACATATGTTTTCCTCTATATTATCGAGAGTATTTTGCAATATCTAGTAACATATAAAAAGTATTTTAAGGATATGGAAAGAAAATTATAACATGACATGAAACTTAATACTAATCATAAAATATATGACAAAATTCAAATAACATAAATAAGCTTTAACATATGAAAATATCCAAATAACATAAACAAATAAAACTTAAGCATAT
Organism: Calophaca sinica; assembly: GCA_037113605.1. Classification (NCBI taxonomy): domain Eukaryota; kingdom Viridiplantae; phylum Streptophyta; class Magnoliopsida; order Fabales; family Fabaceae; genus Calophaca; species Calophaca sinica. Next base: position 22,403,573 of record CM073731.1, on the reverse strand, counting down.
GATAGTTTCTAGACTCAATGATATCTCAATAGTAAATATTTCCATCCCCATCCGCTGAAGTCTATTTGTTAAGAGATTCAGAGAAGTTTGCTTCAACATTTTTTTCTTTTGCCTTTTGAGATGGCTTATAAAAATCAACCAGATGTTTTGGGGTGTGGCATAGTCGAGATCAATAGCCTTTTGGCAAACATGGTTGTTGTTTTGCACTTTCTTGCTTTCAGAAGGAATTTATGCAATTGTTTCTACAATTGTAATTTTGTGCTTCTAGACCGATTACTAGAACAATTGTAAGTTAGTTCTTCAGGGCCAATGACTTGAAATCCATATTTCAAATTTGTTGAAATCATATATTGGTACTTCAAGACCAATAGAAAAGACAATGATTTTGATTATTCATTTACATTGGTACTTTAGAACCAATCGTAAAGAAAATATTAGCATTTAGACTTCAGGACCAATAACATGCAATATCTGTGATACAATATTAGTATTGATACTTCAAGACCAATAATAGGCAATATTAGCATTGGTACTTAAGGACCAAGTATTAGCGGTGAAAAATATAAAATAAAATATCAATAACACACAATTGATGGCAATACATACTACATGGAAGAAAAGTAGTAAACATGGAGAGAGAGAGAAAAAAAAAATACTAAACATTGATACTAAATGATACTAACCATAAACATAAAGATCCGATGGAAAATAATTGGAAAAGAAAATTACTAAGTGATCCGAAGGAAACAAAAAATGGAAAAGAAAACAATGGAAGAAAAAAATAATAATGATCCCAAAGAAGAACATAAAGATCAAAAGAAGACAAATCGATTATTGATAAAAATTATAATATGGAGTCTCGGAGGAAGAACAACAAAAAAAAACTTTTTTTTTGTCAAAAGAATTATATAGTTGTGATAACAAATAAATTCTCACCTTGAAAAGAAACACACACAAAAAATTGCTACACCGGTAGAGACTTGATCGTGCTGATAACGTGTTATAAAATAAATATAAAATAAGAAGAAGAAGAAGACGACGATAGAAATATAGAGTCAATGACTAGTTCTTCAGGAACTAGGATTCGTAGGCAAGTTCTTCAGGAACCAGTTTTGATATTTGCATTAGTAATCTTTTCCAAAAGTATAACCAATGACAAATCTAATACTCCTATTTATAGATGTATTTCACTCTCAATTCAGGAGCCAAATCAGAGAATAATAAATGATGAGTAATCACATAATATTCTAAGATATGATAGATAGTCATCCATAAATACATATATTTACAACAAAAATAAATCACCCGCGTGTGGGGTGCACAATGCTTCCTGCAAAAGGAAAAGTCATTTTAGGGGGGTGCGAGCGTTGTGGGCCGGTAAATTTCACTTTCAACGTTACCCTGATTCAGTGGATCGTGAATTACAGGTTCGAAACTGCACGTGGCGCTTTTCGTTCACCGCAAATATTAATTTGAACACACACACACACACTAATGAAAAAAGCGGGGTTTGAAACTTCATGAATGTTGCAGCTGAATACTTGGCTCAACGGCATTACGTTAGGATACTTTCATTGAAGCGCTTTTCATTTTGAACTTGTAAAGTCAATTTCCATTGTTTTCAAGCCTTGAATTTTGGGATACACATAAGTATTTATTTATAGAAGTGGGTAGTTGTTTTGGGTTTTATCAAGTGTATCCTAATTTGGCTTCTAACCCTGGAGCTCCATCTTATAAAAAATGGTAAGATTATCCACATTCATTAATACATATACGATTACAAATTGGTCTTTGATTTCTTAATGGATATAGACATAGGTAAAATATAAAAATATACTATAATATTTTTATATTTTTGACTTTTTTAGAATCTAACGTATATCTATAAATACTCATAGATATTTATCAAATCCGTTTAAAACTTAAATAATAAATATCCATGCAGATATGGAGTTGGTACGAACAAGTGGCGGGGAATTACTAATCATAACTGCGCCACTTTGTTGTCATTCCTAATCTTGACTGATCTAACATGCACATATTTTTGTGAATAATATATATATATATATATATATATATATATATTGTTCCGAGCAAGGAACGAGATGGTGGCCGGAGTCACCAAGTTCGCCGTGCGCTGTTGCTGGTGACGACGGAGAACGGTGGTGGGGTACCTGCAAAAGGCACTCCGACGCTCAAGTCAGTAAAGTTCTGATGAGGTCAGTAAGATGTAATGAAAAAGTACCTTGTTCCTTCGTGGGCCCTCCTTTTATATGACCCCGTTTAGGGTTTGGGGTGAATAGACGGTGATTAGGAAGTGAGTCCTTTATCGCGTGCTTCAGTCCGTTGATCAAATCGACAACCCTAGATCGATGGTATAAAACCAACGTGAATCAGGGGACCGTTGATGTAACGGACGCACTAGATTGATAGACATCGGTCGGCCACGATCGGTCAGTGGTGTTTGGGCCACAAAGTTGATTCTGGGAGGAGTGGGCTTTGGCCCAATCTGGAATATATATATATATATATAAGGTAAATGTTAAAAAACTATTTTAAGGTATTTATCAAGGATTTGAAAATATAAAAAAAAGTTAAATAAAAAATAGTATTTTATATGTTAAATAATTTTATTTCTTATATCCTTAATAATCGTTCTTAAGATACTCATTAAGAAAGATTCAAGTCATTATATAAAACAATTGATTAATTTAAATTCAAATAAATAATCATTTTAAATGGTTCTTCAATTCCTTTGTAACGAAGGACAAAGTCCCAAACCTAAAATTTCACTATATTATTTTGTTAGTGTAGCGATAAGCTGCGGTACATCTGTCCTTCACTTTGTCATATTCATTGAATGGTAATTTTTCTCTTATTTCAATAAGTTTAATTCATGATTAAAACCATAGCCTTGACCATGAAAAGGAAGAATGAGACGCTCATATTGGATTAGATGTAGTAATATAATATTTACGATCTTTTGGGGCAAAAAAGAAAACATGTCATCTTCACAATTACACCTGTTTAAGGGACAAGAGATATGATTCTTTGTTTAGAACCACGACAATTGCAATTGGAGCGGTCATGTCCATCTCATAGAATGCGTAGATATTTTCAACCGGGAAGATTTTAGCATTGCTTTGGGAAACTTTGGGATAAGTGGGCTCTCGCAAGTAATGTGTTTTTCTTACAAATTTAAAAGTATTTGTAATGTTATCAACATAGTCTTTGGGAGAGTTATAACACGGTTTTTCTTAGGAAAAGAATTCAAGTTCGATTCTTGGAGTCGCCATTTGGGAGATATATAGTCCAATCTTGTGTATAAAAAACTCGACGTTTGCTGCTGACTCAGAGATTAGTCTCGTAGCTGGTAAAAAAGATCTAAGTTTGTGGAGATACCCTAGAACATCCACTGTGGAGCAAAAGACTTTAATTAAGTTGAGTTAAAAAAAGTACTTGTAATGTTTGCTATGAAATTTTGCATCATATTTAATGTGACCCTTAATTTTCCTATTTTGTTTTAAATTTATATTTTGATTAATTGCTTCATACAATATACTATTAGTACCTTACAATTGTCATATTATTACATAATCATTTTGCTAAGATATAATTGATGTTAATAAATTATGATTAAAGAAAAGTAAAGCAAGGCTCTTGCAAGATGTATGTATGTAGAATATGAATTTAAATCAATGAATTGAGTGATATTCACATGATAATCATATACACTAAATTTTAAATAATCAGACATTTATAGATATGTATCTTATAATTGTTATTTACATATATTTTATAAAGTATATTATAGGTTTAAATAAATTTATTTACTGAAATATCAATCAAGTTTTAAAGTTATATGAATATTTATACACTCAATCTACTTAAAAAGAATTTTTAATCCAATGACTTGATTTGTTGATTAATATTTTATAGAAAGTTATTAAGTTAAGACCCTGGGTTGGATTCATTTCTAGCTATCAATAAAAATAAGTTTTTTGTAAATTTTTATTTGTTTATAGAGAAGTTAATCAAGAGAACTTTTTCTAAAAGAAATTGAGATGCAGATGTTGATTTCAACTTATGAAAACTATTGTCTAAACAACTTATAATTATTATCAAATTATTTGGAAAATGCTTTAGAATACGAAACAGTTACCTTAAAAAAATACGAAAACGTTTTATATGCACATCACCACATGATTTCCATCAAATGGCAACTTTACAATTCCTTTTTTCTTTAATAAACTGACGCATGTGAATTCTCACATTTCATATGCTAAAGCGGTGCTCAAATTATTTTGATACGTCATTTTTACGAGTACTGCTTCTTAAAAAAATTATCCAAAATAGTTATCAATAGAGTAAGATTGAAAAGGTTTGCTCATAGAGTAAATGAACCCCATCCATGTATAATTATTGGCCAATCTTTTTAGATTACTATATAAGGTTTTTGTTTTTGGGTAATCAGATTACTATATAAGGTAACAACATGGTTATAGGACCTTTTAGGGAGTGTTTAATATAGGCATAGCTTTACAACTTTAAGCATTTATTATGATATTTGATCGGGCATACATATTTTAGAGCTAGACATGTAGTATCCCTATAATTTTAGATACCGCAAAACACACAGTTGTATTCTATCTGTCGCCACCGCTTACAAGTCCACACATTTTGTTAAACGGTCGCCATATTGTTCCATTCTACCGGTCTCTTCAAGACAAACCCTTAGTTCTAGCTCTGCCTCTAACGATAATTCAGGGAAGGCCAGATGGTATACAGAGGAGGTATCATCAGAATGACATAGGAAATTGGATATGTGATTCTCATGGGTTCTCAGGCTAAGTATTCAGGGTATTTCCACAACTTAAGCTCTTTTGAACCCGTTATAAAACTAACCCTCGAGTTGGTGGCAAGACGTCACATTACCAACTCTAGGATCACTAAGTTGGTAATCCGATACTTTGAATTTGGAGTCTATTCACTTGATCGTTGTGGCCAATAATCTTAAAATTTCACGCAATTTTATTTATTAAATTTTTGTATTTAAGTTTTTCTTTATAAATATTAAATAAATGGAGTTCTATTAAAATTAATGAATATTTATAAAGAGAGAAACATATATAAATTAAAATTTCAACATGGTATCATCATGCTAAATCTCAACGGTCCGTGGTGCTTAGCACAATTGGCAAAGTATTTCTTCTTGAATGACTTAGCCGAGTTGAACCATTATGCCTTTCAGTATTTCTTTGGAGTGCGTAGTAAGCCATTGGTAGTAAGCAAAAAAAATGCTAAATCTCAACGATCCATTTCTGTATCATTAGTATGTTGCTTTCATTAGTGATGGCCGGCATTTTCTTCATTTAGCTACGCCATGCTTACATTACAGGGAAGTCAAGCAATGACGCAAAAAATCAACATTCTTTCTCCATCTACCCGTCTGACAATTTATTTTTTCGTGGCCCTTTGGGGTTATATTTGGTTACTCATGTTAGCAAATTGCTCTATCATGTTTGTCAACACACTCCATCTCCTGAAGAGACAAATTCAGTTATTACTCGAATTCGATCATTTGCAATCGAACGATTTAGGACTAGACTTTACTTATATCCCGGTTGAACTTTGGATTAGTCAGGATCTCTTTGTCTTAGACACCGGAGTAGGATTAAAGACCTTTGCACACAAAAAATTGCTAAAGAGATTTAACATATAAAATTTTTATTAACAAAAAAAAAATTAAAATTGTTTAACTTTAAGGTTTCTCTTTTTTTTTCCTAATAAAAAAAATATAATACGCGAATTCGGCAACATTTTTTTTAAAATAATTAAGAGGGATAATATTAATTTTCAAAAGTATCTTTTTCGGATAAAATATATTTTTATTAGAGGGATAGAGAATAGAAAAACAGGTGATCTCTTATTAATTAATAAACATATTTTGGAGATTGTCATGTAAAATATTTTGTTAATATGAAAAAGAAATCAATCAATATAAATAAAAATTACGTGATAATTATAAATAAATTTTGAATTTTAATTAATGACATATCATGCTTTGTTTAGTTTATTTATTTTTCTTGCTCTCCGGATCACCATAGAATTATATTTTAAATTTGTCATTTATTTATATATATATATATATATATTTTTTTTATTTATTTCATTACTCATCATATTTTTTTATTTAAAATCTTTTTATTTTACAGCTGTCATAAAGCGTGAGATTTGTTGCCGCATTTTACTACTACTACTACTTTAGTAAATCTTTTACCTCCTTTCTTTCTTTTGTTTAATGCTTTTTCCCCTCAGTGTTTGCGGTGATTCTGTCCCTCACTTTTCGTGATTCTCTCTATTTTGTTCTCTAGCTTCCCACATTCACCTCACCTCCTAATCCTATTTCTATTTCTGCTTTTTCCATTCTCTGCCACTCCTAAATCTAATTCTCAAATTCCTAAAATTTGGCCTCGAAATTGCCCAACGAAAATCTGCCATTTTCACTTTACGTAATCTGGAGTTGTCCTCTATTGCTGATTTAGCGAAGATCCAATTTCACGGAATCCCGCTAGCACTCCGTCCGCAGTGAATGAAGCTCGGTACAGCCCGGGTGAGCTACCTTAACGGCACCCTGGTCTTATTATTGATAGCAGTCTCTAGTGCCTCAGAGTCCGCCCGCTATCGGGTTATGCCAGAGGGACAGCAATCAATTGAAGCTTCGTAGACAGCTTCGCGTCCTCGCTGCCGTAGATAACGAGATCACACTCTCGTACGACATCTACCATCTGATCAGAGTCCGTCGGAGTCACTAGCTGCTCAAGGTAGGCGCGAACCCTGGGCTCTCTCATGTGAAGCTAACATGGCTGGATGCATACTATCGACTATATATGCACCTTTTTGTCCGCAACAAAACAAGTAATAACAAAACTAAAAAAATATATTAAAATATTGTTTTAGTCCCTTATATTTATTTTAGGTTTTATTTTGGTCTCTTATGTTTTATTTGTTTCTTATTGGTCTCTTACGTTACAAAAGTTATACCAAAATGGTCATACTATTAGCAACACCGTCAAAATGATGAGTTGACACGTTGGAGGACTAAATTAAAACAAAAAAAATATAAGGGACCAAATTGACACCAAATTGGTCCTTCTCTTATGTTTTATTTGGTACCAATTTGGTCCCTTATTTTTTTTTGTTTCAATTTGGTCCCAACGTACAACTCACCGCCAACTCAAAGATTTTGACTTGTTACTAGATGACCATTTTGGTATAATTTTTGTAACGTAAGGGACCAATTCGGAACAAATAAAACATAAAGGACTAAAATAAAACCTAAAATAAACACAAGGGACTAAAAAAGTATTTTAGCCAAAAATAAATTTAATTTTAACAATTTTTTTTGCACTTTCATAATATATATATATATTAGCAATAAAGTTTATAAATATAATAATGAGTAAAGTATGAGTGGAGGATTGTAGTGTAAATTGAGGGTTCGGTGGTGATTGGACTTTTGTTGTTCTTGCAGCTATGGTTGTGTTGCGATTGCGAGTAACTCAATTAAGACGTCGCATCGCTTCGTTCATTCTCTTGAGTCGAGGAAAGTAAGTAGGCAACAATTGTGAGCTTCATGGAAGAGAAGAAGGGATCCATCTGTGATTATTCATGAAAATCCCTCACTCACTCCCTCTCCCATCCATTCCCCAAATCTAGCTAGCTTCCTATTCTCCCTCCCTCTCTCTCTCTCTCTCTCTCTCTCCACATCAACACCATTTTATCTTTCTCCCTTTCTTCACTCTTCACCACCAAACAAAATACACATTCTGCCTCTCCTCTTCTTCTTTGACTACTTCTCTCTCTTAAGTGGGTTTGCTTTTGTGTCACAGAAATCAGGTTGGTCTCATCTACTTCTTCTCACACTCTCTCTCAACTGCTGTTCTTAAAGATACTAATTTTGGTGGTCTTCCTGTTTTCAACTAACCTCGGATTTTAACTATGTATATACTATTTTTTTTTAATTTTATAATAACTGGTAAGGATCTTGTGATATACAAGCTCTTTAATAATGGTTCCTCTATTGGTTGCTCTTCCTCTATTTTTTTTTTCCTTCTATTTTCAGGCTCAGATCTCGGTTTTTCCCACTCACTTTTGCAGCTTCTGTGAATTTTTTAAATTTGTATTGATTATTAGCCTGTTAATTTCTTCCTTTGTTTGTGTTTTTGCTTTTCCCTTTTCTCTTCTTTCTTTGATTTCTTTGATTTCAGAATTTCTTAAGATGAACTTGTTCTGGCTTTGTATGCTCTACAGCGTATTTAATTGCTGTTTGTATTTGAAAAATTACCAAGATTCATCCAAATGTACTGAATTCTGCAACATCTCTTGGCACATATTCATAAAGAACTGTTAGATCTGGCTGGAATTTGTCCATATTCTTTCTTTAGTTCTCTAATTCTCTTATGTTTGTCGCTTTGTTATAATCTCTAAGTTGGCTTTATTTTGTTTTCCATTTTTGCTTTGCTGTTGTTGAATGATTACATTAACTTGGGTTTATTTTATGGTTCATTTGGAAATAATCAACTTCAAGAATTCCTAGGATTTTGAGCTTCTACATCATGAAAGATTTACCCTTTGAACTAACAATGATTAAGTTGGATGCAGGTGTTCTGGGCTAGGCTTATAGCATTGCCACCATGATAAAGCAAATTCTTAGCAAATTGCCAAAGAAGTTACCAAAATCTGACTCATCAGATTCTGCAAGGAGTGATTCTGGCAGTAGTACCAGTTTTGGAAATGTCTTTCAGTGTACAAATGTTGGAAGTACCATTTCAAGCAAATTAAATGTTGTGAAGAGGGTATCTTCTGTTGTTTTTCCTGCTAGCATGAGTGCTGGAGTGGAAGCAGTTGACCCCTCTCTATCATTCAAAGATGTTTCAAATGCACAGAAACAAAGCCTGTTTATCAGTAAGTTGAATCTTTGCTGCAAAGTTTATGATATGAGTGATCCTGATAAGAACTGTACAGAGCAAGATCTTAAGCGTCAAACGTTGTTAGAGCTTGTTGATTATGTTTCTTCTGGATCTGTAAAGTTTACAGAACCAGCAATTGCGGCATTGTGTAAAATGTGTGCAACCAATTTGTTCAGGGTTTTCCCACCTAAGTTTCGAACAAGTACTACTGGTGGAGAAACAGAAGATGATGAACCTATGTTTGATCCTGCCTGGTCTCACCTGCAGATTGTTTATGATCTGCTCCTTCAATTTATCAATTATAACTCTCTTGATGTGAAGTTGGCAAAAGGGCATGTGGATCATGCTTTTATTTTAAGATTACTTGACCTTTTTGATTCTGACGACCCTAGAGAAAGAGATTGTTTGAAAACAATTCTGCATAGAATCTATGGGAAATTTATGGTTCACAGGCCTTTTATAAGGAAATCTGTTAGTAATATCATCTACCGGTTTGTTTTCGAGACTGAGCGGCATAATGGAATTGCTGAGCTGTTGGAGATTTTTGGGAGTGTTATTAGTGGATTTGCCATACCATTGAAGGAAGAGCACAAAATATTTTTGTGGAAGGCTTTAGTTCCTTTGCACAAACCTAAATCTGTTGGTATTTATCATCAGCAGTTAACATATTGCATTGTACAGTTCATAGATAAGGATCAAAGACTGGCTAGCTCAGTGATAAAGGGACTATTGAAGTACTGGCCAGTAACAAATAGCCAAAAGGAGCTAATGTTCATGAGTGAGTTGGAAGAGGTTTTGGAAATGACTAGCATGGCTGAATTCCAGAAGGTTATGGTCCCACTGTTTCGACGGTTGGGTTGCTGTCTTAATAGTTCTCATTACCAGGTTGTTTCTTCTACACCAGTCCTCTTTTTAGTTGCTTTCTTAATTAACTAATCTGCTTTTGCCTCTGATTCTAAATTTTGTCCATTTACAACGGCATCTTTTCTTCCACCTGATTAAGAGAATACACATTTACATTCAAAGGAATTTGAAGTTGATTCAGTCATGGCTTTCAATTAATCAGCTAGTTCCATTATTCCAATACTTTCTTTTTTGCGTTTTTACTTAAAACAACAAATGGTTTTCTAATGTAATTGGTTATAGCATGTTTCTTCCTCAAACCTGAGCTTGTAGACTTACATTGATACCTTGCAATTTCTAGTTACTTATATGGCTATGGTGCTAATGTGTCTCTTTATGAAGAACATCAATCAGCTTATATTCATGTGTTTATTCAGGTGGCTGAAAGAGCTCATTTGCTATGGAACAATGAGCACATCCTTAATCTTATAACGCAAAACCGACAGGTGATTCTGCCTCTCGTGTTCTCAGCACTTGTACATAACTCCCAGAATCACTGGAACCAAGCAGTGCTGAACCTGACTCAGAACATAAAGAAGATGCTGTCTCAGATGGATGAGGATCTGGTACTTGCGTGCCAACGCAGGATTGAGGAGGAAGATTCAAGGTCAAGTGCTGCAGCTGAGAGGAGAAAAATAACATGGGAACGCCTAGAAGAAGCTGCTGCCAGTGTCCAATCTGGTGGTGGTGATGATATTTTAGTCCCAGTAAAATCTGCTACATGCTCTGTAGCATGCTAATTGCTTTTGAGTAATGAAAATGATGTAAGGGTTCTAATTACATAGTGGTGTGTTTCTTCAGTTTTAAGATGCCATTGCCAAGAGGGTATATGTATATCAATATCATCTAGTATAAACCTCTTCAAATTGTATTGTGTTGAGGGGTGTAGTGTTGGTTAGGTTCTTTCAGTTCAGTTCACAACCTGATACTAGGTGATATTTTATTTTGTTAGGAGGAACATGTTACAGGTGTGGGGGTGTTTTGTGTGTCGGTGGCTTATTCGTGCATGCAATTATATGCAGTGTCAGCTCAGCACACCCGTAACCTTCACCCTTTATTCAGTTTTCTTTACCTTCTGGCCCACACCTTAGCCCCTTTCTTCTGCCAATCTGCGACAGTGTGTACCTGAATGCGGTGTCATTGCTGGATTGCTACAACATTCATTGGCCATATGCTATGTGGATGTTTAAGCATCTATCTTCTCTCCATAATGCCAAGTGAAAGTTCACGTGTATGTTCATTCCTTGTATTCCTCTCTATTTTACCTACTCCTGTAAGGCTTTAGTGCTTCTACGGATTTTCAGGCTGGTAAAAGAAATAGTAAAACAGAAAGAAATAACAATGACATTGACTTGGATAAAAGGATGGTCTTCTCTCTCACTTTGGCTATTCTTTGGGATAAAAAAAAAGAAAAAGAAAAAGAAAAATTTACATCGTTGTTGAATCGTGTATTTGTGGATATTTTAATAAAAAAGATCACAACATACCGTTATGGTGAGAATTGATTGGAAGTTTGTTTAAAACTTTTTTTATATTGTTAGTACATAATTATTAAACTTGAAAAAAAAATGCGTGTAAAGTTAATGTATTTTTTTCTTTTTAAGCCTTTGATGGGGTACCATTGTATGGGGCTATGCCCTATGCGTAATTAGAGATTCGATAATTTTATAAAGTTCGTTTGGAGTTATTTTTAGGACAAAAATAACATCCATTTTTTAAGTTTTAGTATGTCTTAAAAGAATGTCAAAAACTATCTCAATTCCATGTATCTGTTTAATGCAGAAAACCATTTTCCTGTGTGAAAAAACATGACGAACTGGACTAATAGATGGATAATAAAAGTTGATATAAGTTTTGACCTTAGTTTAATTTATGAAACTAATGAGATATTTTGCATACTACAGCCAATCTTTAAAATTTACTCTATATTTAATGCATTTGTTATGTGAATTTCTGGAGTTCAATGTGTTCTGTTTAGTGTTTACATTGATGTGATCAGATCCTTCGTTTCTTGTTTTCTCGTATCTGGATGGACTAATCAATATTCGATTTCCCTTCCAATACTCAGCTAGATGTAAACCCTTTAACACATGGATTGTCAATTTTAGAAAGATTAATAAAATGTACAATAATTAAGATAAATCAAGAATAAAACTATATATATATACCGACAGTGACACCTACGTACTAAATTTTCAAATTAAAATCATTTTGGTTAATTATATATAATTTGTAAAGTTCGGCAATAAATTTATTTCTTTGATATTATATATGCTTTAATTTTTTAAATTTAAAAATAAAATTAATTAAAATAATTATGGTGCTATTAATTTTATGGTGTTATGGTGCAGTTTAGAAAATATAATTAAAAAACAATAGATGCAAAGAATAAAAATGTTAAAAAATTGTATGCCTTAAGTTAACAAATTGTATGTTAAAAAAAAGACACTTAACAAAGAATAAAAATGTTAAAAAAAACCGTATGCTTTCAATTTTATATATTATATTAGTCAAAAAATAGTGTTACATATATTAAATAAATGTCTTGAACTTTTCATCATAAATGGAGAAGTTTCTGACCATAGAAATGACAAATTAATGCCATTTTTATTGCAATTTTAAAAGTTATTTTTTATTTTTCAAAAGCTTATTTTTATTTTTTAAAAATAGTAAAACAAACAAAATTGAGTAATAAGAGTCTTGTAGTTCTTAAAACTTGTTTATGTTTTTTTTTGCAATTTAGAACAAGAAAATAAGAGTAATGTAGAGTTATTTCTGTTGTCAATTTTTATTTTTATTTATCGTTGCTTGACACTCTTTATTGTTGTCATTGTCATTTGTCAATATCAAACACTCTCTACTGTTATTGTTGTCATCATTCTTTAGTGTCATCGCCATCGCAGATATGTACCCTTCACCAAGGCCATTGCCCAATACCTTTCACCATCACTACTCATCTTTTTTCGATGTCGCTGCAACATGGCACCTTTCACCATTGTCGTTGTCGCTGCCTGACACTCTCCATCTGTAGTCGCTGCCCGACACTCACCATTGTTATCTCTGCCACATCTTAACAACACCATCTACCATTGTCGCCACTACAACCAAGCACCATTCACCACTGTAGTTGTCTTGTTGCACATACCAACACTACTATATATCGACTCTGGTACCCTTCGTTGTCACTGCAATGCAACCCAACACCCTTCACCACCATTGTTGTTGGTCGATTCCCTTCATCAAAGTCATTGTTCAACAACCTCCGCTACTACCACCACCAGACACCCTCTGCCATTGTCACCCTCTACCATTGTCGTTGTTTGATACTTTCCTCCTTTGCCATCGTTATTTATCGGTACCCTCCACAACTCAATGCCTCCATGTCATAAAAAACCAATGCCACATGGCACCATCCACTCCACAACACACCCTCCGCCATTACCACCACTTGTCACTACTATTGTTTGACAACTTCCATTACTGTATGTGCGATATCCTCCACCACTACCACTGTCACCACCACCTAATACCCTTTGCCACCACCATAGTCGTTGCCAACATTCTCTACTTTCATTTAAATAGTTTTGTTTATCATAATAGGTTTTTTTAGTTGAACTTTATATGGATTAATTAGTTGAATCTAAATATAGCTAGTATTCAAGCATTCAAGTGACATATATATTATTCTTCTTATTGCTGTTGTTGGTAAGGTGATGAGAATGAACTGGTGAATAGGGGTGGAGGGAGGGGTGATACGGGTATGTCATCCCCCCCCCCCAAAAAAAAAACTTTGTATTTTTTTGATATCTTTGGTTATTATGTGTGGAAGTCATTAGCTTGGTGTGTTTTTGGTCATTGACCCTGTAATAAATATTTGTCCATGTGTCTTTGGTTATTGGCTCCCCTAATAATAAATCTCTCGCTCAACCACTGTTGATGAAGTAAGGCCATCTAAAGCTAGTGAGAAATATTCATTCATTTGACAACGAAGTGCAGCTCAGTTAGTAAGACGCTTCACCTATACCCAAAAAGATGTGGGTTCGAGTCATATAGAGGGAAGTGAGGAACCACTATTGATCTCCTTTAAAAATAAAAAATAAAAATAAAAAAAAATAAAAAGAGAAATATTCATTCGGACTTGAATTGTCTACGATCAGGCTACCACACAGTCACACAATCAGGTGTGACCGTAGAATGTAGATAGGATGGTTCATAACAAACACGTATCCTCCAGATCTTAATTATCTATTTTTTTCAACGGTTGAGATCATCCCTGCAGTCACTTCTGACCATAGGGAATCCATTTCCCATTTTAAAAGGTGAGAAAATGATAGTTTATAGGTGTACCGCATCAACTGGACCGGCTTTATCTCTATGTTCTACACACACATAACCAAAACCATAATTAAGTCATAGTTTTGCTTTATTATATTTCCATCGGCATTCCAAATTAAGTCCAAGCTATCCTCCATTCAAAAATTGAAAACGAAACAAAAAGAAAAGAGTAGAATGTCAGATAAGAAACTTAGTTGATAAGAAAAAAATAAAATTGATGTTGAAAAAATTATTAAATGAATCGGACGATAGGACCCTAAGCTAACCACAAATATACCTCCCTCAGAACCTCATAAATTGCAAGAAAATAAAAAACTTGCTTTCAGGTATTCACCCCCTATATATTGTATATATCTTTTTGTGCAGACTGATTATTCTCCCTAATATAATTATTCAGTTCTTTAATTTGTAAAAATGGATGCACCTCCTGAATACCAAGAGATAACTTATGTGGAACATGTTCGCAAACGCCATGAAGAAAAAGGCTGCCTTTATGCTTGGTTTGTATAGTATTGTTGCTTTTGTTGTTATTAACTATTTTTTGTTATTATTGTTACCGCCACTTACCAAAGGTTCTAACATATAAATCATTTAATTTTCATCATTTTGTTATCTTTCTTCACGACATTAATTAATAATTTCATCATTTCTTTCATCAAGTTTATTATTGTTTTGATTAATCAATTTCATTTCTCATGTTATATTTTGTTGGCTGGTGGGGTGCTTCAATCCATTGGGATTTTCAGCTTGTTTGCCTTATGTTGCTGCTTCTGCTGCTATGAGACTTGTGAGTGCTGCTTGGATGTGTTATGTTGCCGTTGCTCCTAGAAGGATGATGATGATCCCCAATTTCATTCCTAGCTATAATAAAAATATGATATAATGGTCTCATCTCATCTATTATGTTTCTATCTATAATTATTACAAAAAAATAAAGATGTAACTTTTTTAGTATGTCACTTTTGACTTGTGGTTTTGATTTCTTTTCTTTGTAATTGTAAATATACTTTATGTGAGGCATAGGCCTAACAATCTCCTTTTTTCCTCTTGGGATATTTTTACTTGGTGTAAGTTACTCAAATGATAATAACGGTGAAACGAACAACAAACATGAACATTTTGGGTCCCTTTTTGCGTAGTGTCGGCAAAAGGGGGTGCTGACTCTTGTGCAGGGTGATGAACTGGAGCCCTCTCTGGGTCCAGATTTTAATAGGCATGGTATTCAACAGTTTCTATAAGTTGAATTTTGAATTTATATTTTATAGTGGACGATCGATGCTTATTTGTTTTTGACCCATGTAGAAGTGCTGCATTGCCATATGGTTTACACTATAAAGTTCTGGTCATTTTTTAAAAAAACTTGATCCAGAGTTTACATTTCATTGTTCTTTCTAATGTCTCCAGATGTGTCTTGATTGGTGTGTTTGGGAGTTTCCAATCTCTGTTTGGGGCTTCCAACCATAATTTTGCTTTCAACTAAAATTGGAAAAAAAAATTGTAAGTTAAGAATTTCATATTCATACTAAATTCTAAAACAAAAAAATAAAATTCATTTCAATTTTATTTTTAATTAAAATTAAATTCGTTCAAAATCAAATTTACGATATTGATCCAAACATGCATATGTTTGGTATGAGATTGAGAGTAATGTAGCAAGAGCATATTAAAACATTCTGGTACAACCTATGGTCAAGTTCCAAATTTTAGGTTAGGACAGTAGCATGAAGAAGTAACATTTCAATATAGTGTTTTAAAAACTAGACCGAACCGGCCGGTTCAACCGGTTGAACCGGAAACCAACTAGTTCAGTTGTTCGGTTTAGGCTTTTTGAACCTTAGTCTGATCGGAACCGCTCAAAAACGGGTTGATTCGAGGTTAAACTATTTTGAACCGTGAATTTGTCTGAGTTGAAACACTCGAAATGAAATTTTTTGTTACTTTTCCCCCAACTTAGTATTTATTTATTTATTAGTTATGGGGTTGAATCGGACGAATCAATTGAACCATGACCCAAAAATCTCACCGATTTAATTTTTGATTTGGTTTTTAAAACATTGCTTCAATATAGCCAGAGCATTGTGCTTTGTGGGGGCAAGGTCAACCTTTTGACAAAACCCACGGTCAACTTAAGAAACTCAGAACAATAAAACAAAATTATACCAAAAAAAAAGAAGGAAAGAGGAAAAAATATGAGATTTAGATCCTCTCATGATGAATTCAACAGAAGAGATCTCGTGTGTTAGATCCCAACCACCTAAATCTCTCTCTCTCTCTCTCTCACTCTCCTTTTTCCATGTGTTAAAGTCTCTCTCCTTCTTTTTTTTTAATCAAGGGTTGAGATTGAACATGACCCGCCTTTCACAGGAGAGGATTCTGATCAAGAAGTATGCGTTCTCCATCGATTTATGCAATATGTATTAAATAATTCTATAGATTAAAAAATGTTCAAATAAACAAACGTGTTATAATTTTTTTTATTTCTCTAAAGAATAATGCAACATTAAAATTGGTATTATGATAATTAACTAGAGACGCAGCCCTTTATTAAAGCTTATTTATTGTAAATGTAAATAGCTTAGTCATCTGGTATTATGATAATTTTTTCCATAATGATTTTTTTTTTGTTACTTTTACCCCAACTTAGTACTTATTTATTTATTTATTTATTTATTAGTCATATGGTTCAACTGTGGGGTTGAATCGGATGAATCAATTAAACAATGACACGGAGATCTCACCGATTTGATTTTCGGTTTAGTTTTTTAAAACACTGCTTCAATATAGTTTGAGCATTGTGCTTCGCAGGGTAAGTACAACCTACAGTCAACCTTTGACGAAAACTCATAGTCAACTTAAATTATGAAACTTAGGACAATAAAATAGAGTTATACAAAAAAAAAAGAAGGAAAAAGACAAAAGTATATGAGATTTGGATCCTTCCCTGTTGAATTCAATGGGAGAGATCATGTGTGTTAGATCTCAACCACCTAAGTCTCTCTCTCTCTCTTCCATGTGTTAAAGTCTCTCCCTCCTTTTTTTAATCAAGGGTTAAGATTGGACACGATCCTCTTTTCACAGGAGAGGATTCTGATCCAGAAGTATGCGTTTTCTATTGATAATATGTATTAAATGACACTATAGATTAAAAAAGGTTCAACTAAACAAACGTGTTATAATTTTTTTTATTTCTCTAAAGAATAATACAACATTAAAGTTGGTATTATGATAATTAACTAGAGACGTTGTCTTTATTAGAGCTTATATATTGTAAACAGCTTAGTCATTAGTTAGCTATAGCTAACTACCCTTTTTGTCTTTTAGCTCAATCGTCCACAATGTGGAGCCGTTCAAACTTGACACGCATAAGAGCCTAGGAGGTATAGGACCCATTGGACGAGGCAGATCTTTCAGACGGACCCCAACAGTTTTGTCTCAACGATATCATACATAGTGCACGATATATAGTGGTGGCCCAACATCAACTTTTAGGCCAGGCCTTGCTATGGGTCTTTTTCGTTTTCGTTGTGTCTCATTCAAACGAGGGATATATATCACTCATTAGTCTTACGTTATCTATCTACAGGTGAAGCTTCATGGAATCAGATTTTGTTAGATATTCACTCAATTTCAAAATAAGTGTCGTTTTAGAAAAAAAAAATTTCAAAATAAGTGTTGTTTTATCTTTTCAATGTAACATTAATTAATTTTTTCCAATCAGACTTCAAATTAATATCATGCAGACATCACTCTCAAGAATTATACCCCATCGCATTTATAACAACCGATGGTTAACAAAGATAATTTTATAAAATTGTTACTTAGTTATTCATTTATTGTCTTTCTTAATCTGTGTGGAAAAAAAAAACCTTAAACGACACTTATTTTAAAACGGAGGGAGTAGATTAGACCCATTTTCGTTGGGAAATAGAGTACTAGTTCACTCAGCCACCATGACCATCTACAGAGAATCATGAAAAACGTGCCACTAGTTGCACCTCCACCTACCGGACTATATAATTCATGACTAAGAAGCAATGAGCCACATCAGCAGCCAGTGTAGAACCAATGACTGCAAAGTTTGCCATCTTTTTTAGCAATAAAAATTGCATGTTACAAAAAACTGAGGGAAAACACAACATATAGGGATAACTGCGGCTAGTTACACCCTATTGATTCCTAGTTACACCCTCTGACAGCTTTTTAGGACACCAAAAATACCAAAACACCCTTAAGACCATTTCAAATTTTCCAAACACACCAAAACCCCTTTCTCTCTCTACCATTTCCTCTCCAAAATACACATCCCTCTTCCCTAAGCTTTCAGATTCGCACCCTGTCAGTTTTGGGTGTTTTTCATATCTGTTCATTTACATTTTCGCTATATTTTTTTTCTGCGTTTAAGGGGCATACGTGAACTCAGTGAACTCAGTTTGCGTTCGTTTAAAGTACATGTTTAGTGTATGCAAACTGAGTTCACGTACACATACTTGAACTGAGTTCAAGTATGTGTACGTGAACTCAGTTTGCGTACGTGTTAAACATATAATTTTAATGTACGCAAACTGAGTTCACGTACACATACATGAACTCAGTTTGCGTACACACTACACATGTGCTTAACGTACGCAAACTGAGTCCACGTATTCAAGTATGTGTGCATGAACTTAGTTTGCATACGTGTTAAACAGACAAAATACACATGTGAACTGAGTCCACGTACGATACCCAGATGCAGGAAAAAAATGTAAGAATCATATTTCCTAAGTGGGGAGTGAGAGATAGTGGAAGAGGGGGGGAGGGAGAGAGAGGTGAGTTTATGTTTGAAAATTAAATATGACATTAGGGGTATTTTTGGAATGAAAATAGTAAAAAAAAGTATCAAGGAGGTGTAACTAGTTTATTAGGGGGTGTAACTAGCCACAGCCATAATTGAATCTTCCAGTTCCCACCTCCCACTGCACAAGCTTTCAAGTGCAATATTTTTATTGTTTACCTTTTTCTACTTTATATTCAGACTGAGCTGAAAATTCGCTGACAACAAAATCAATTTGGGGTAGCATTTCTTTTTGGCAATGACTATAGTGATATCAAACAAACTGTCAGACAGATCCCAAAAATGTCATGTATCATCATCCTCTTCATGTTCTCTTAACAAGAAGGTAGTAAGTGTATCATTGTGTCATGCCAAAAATGTCATTCTAATGTTGGAGTAATCCACTTTTCCAATTGATGGTAGAGAATGCAACAGTATAGGAACATCCCCATCTCCACTGGATTACAAATTTTGAACTTTGGAACATTTTTTCAGCCACAGAACTGCTGCTTGTCGTGAGTTTAGAAAATGTATAAACAAGCTACTGAAGTTAAAATTGTGGTCAACAGTATTGACACAAGGTTCACTGCATTGTTGTCAAGAATACTGAGACCTGAAATCTTTTTGACTGTTGGTCCTGGCTTTCCAACAACCTACGACATGGACTGAGCAATTTCAATAATCAAATATCTAAGCATTAATATAGGAAGGTAGTATGGTACCTCTTGAACAGTCCATTGGATTTTGCATTCACATTTGTTCAAATATTATGCGGATTTGAGAGAAAGTATCCATTGTTGTTGGTGTATGAAAAATTTACCTTCTGGCGAATAGAGCAGAATCCACTAAATTGCAATGTTGCACCCAATAGAGAGTCGATGATACTTCCACCTAGTCCTGCCAAGGTGGCAACGGGTACGACCAGTAGTTGCTTAAGAACTTTATCAGGCCCACACCTCAACGTCGAAAGTTCGAGAAGAACAAACGACAGTCCGATGACACTTCCACCTGCTGCAGCTGCTAGAAGTCCTGTTTTTGTCACACCACCATTTGTACCCCTCCTCACAGGCTGATAAAACATAAAAGAATTTGTAACCACATTAGTTATTACCATAATCTCTGAAATTTAGTGGCACTTTGATAGGAATGCTGGGCAAACTAATAGGTTTAGGAAAGTTTTTGTAAGGAAGGGTAGGAAGGTAATGGCAACTAGTTAGTGGAATGAAATGATGTAACAACCTTGCTGAGTCAGCAGGTTGTGGGAGTGAGTGCTGATGCTCACATTGTGTGCGTGAGCAGCAGAGAATAAATGGGAGGGGAATGGTAGAGAGAGAATTAGGCAAGCTTTGGACTGGAATTGGGCTTGGGACAGTTTCTCTCTCTTGTTGAGAGAGAGTACTGCACTTTACCTCATCCTCTAGCTCACTTTTTTCTGCACTTTTCACCTGTAATTCTCTCTTATACAATCAATAGAACATTCCATTCCTCTCTAAAATCTGGTTCTCTTTTACTGTTACATTGCAATCCTAACATTGGTA
This sequence comes from Calophaca sinica, assembly GCA_037113605.1. Classification (NCBI taxonomy): domain Eukaryota; kingdom Viridiplantae; phylum Streptophyta; class Magnoliopsida; order Fabales; family Fabaceae; genus Calophaca; species Calophaca sinica. Next base: position 22,383,012 of record CM073731.1, on the reverse strand, counting down.
TCAAAGCTCTAGACTAACGGAGCTTGAGCCATGGTGAAGAAGACAACCATGGAAGAACGCCAAGAACGCCTCGAGCAGGGGTTTGAGGGTCTGACGTTGGAAGTACGCTCGCAAGGTGAGGCATTACGCGAGTGGATGGAGAAGATGGAGCTCCGATTGGCGAGGACGAACAAGAGGCGCCGGCGAGAGGGAAGCAGCACCGTGACTTACGACGACGATGGTGACTCGTCTACTGAAACAGAGACTTCTAGTGGCACTAGTCCGAAACCACGTCACCATTACCGTGGTCAGAGGCTGGAAATACCCGTCTTCGAGGGGGGCGAAGCATATGGTTGGTTAGTTAAGGTGGAGAGGTACTTTAAGATCAACGAAGTAGATGAAGGTGAGATGCTAGAAGCTGTCGTGATCGCTCTAGATGGTAGAGCACTGAATTGGTATCAATGGTGGGAGGAACAACACCCCGACCCAAGTTGGGACGAATTCAAACAAGCTGTTATTCGACGCTTTCAACCATCTTTGGTGAGAAATCCGTTGGGACCCATATTGAACGTGAAGCAGACGGGCACTGTCATGGAATATCGAGAGCAATTTGAGATGTTGATAGCCCCACTGAATAAGAACGAACGTAGCATGCTTGAGAGTATTTTAAGTAAGCAGGTTCTGTGATGAAATTCAATCCGAATTGAAATTGCACAACACCTGAGGGCTTAATGCTATTATGGACAGAGCGCTCCTCATTGAGGAACGAAACAAGGCACTGAGAAACGATAATGGCTCACTGAAGGAGAGGGACGAAGGCTCCAAGTGGCGACCCGGTTGGTCTGCGTCGGGTCAGGAACAGGGGAGGAACAGAGTCTTTGTTGCTAAACCGAAAATTGAAGTTGGAGGAGGCAGTGGAAGTTCCCAGGATCCTAAAACACAGCAGGGAACAGGGGAAAAGAAGCAGAGTATGGGGAGAAGGCTCACACAAGATGAATTGAGGGACCTTAGTAGGAAGGGGCTATGTTTCAAATGTGGTGAGAAGTAGGCGAGACCACATTTGTAAAATGAAACACTATAGAGTGGAGTTGATTGAAGATGATGAGGAAGAGGATGATGGAGAAGAGGAAGAAACCGAGGTTGAAGAAGTGGAGGCAGAGGTTGAGTTGAAAACTCTGTTGCTTTCTCTCAAGAGCAAAGAGGGCTTAACTTCAAACCAATCCTTCAAGGTGTGGGGCATAATTAATGGCAGGAAGGTGCTGATTTTGGTTGATTGTGGGGCCTCTAGCAATTTCATTTCTTACAGATTAGTAGAGGAGATGAATTTGGCTCTTGAGGACACACCTGAGTATACAATTGAGGTGGGGAATGGTGAGAAGATTACTCACAAAGGAGTTTGCTTGGGGCTCAAGGTGCAAGTGCAGGGAATCAATTTTACTCAGAATTTTTACCTAATGACTCTGGCAGGGACAGAAATGGTGCTTGGCATGGATTGGTTGGCTAGCTTAGGGGACATCAAAGCTAATTTTCAGAATATGGTGATCAAGTGGAAGGGTGGGGGCCAGAAATTCAGAATTAAAGGAGAACCTTCACTCAGTAGACACCAAGCGTCGCTCAAGTCTATGATGAAGGCAATTCAGAATGATAAAACAGGTTACTTGCTTCAATACTGTGAGATGCAGACCGAGATAGCTAGATCTGAGTTGCAGCCCGAAATCACTCAGATTCTGGAGGAATTTTCTGATGTTTTCTAGGAACCAACAGAGTTGCCTCCCATGAGGGAGCAGGATCATGCTATTGTTCTCAAACCAGGAGCACCAATACCAAACATCAGGCCATACAGGTATCCTCATTACCAAAAAGATGAGATAGAGAGATTTGTTAATGAGATGTTGTCTGCTGGTATCATTAGACCAAGTGTTAGTCCTTTTTCTAGTCCAGTGTTGTTGGTTAAGAAGAAGGATGGAGGATGGAGATTTTGTATTGATTATAGGGTCTTGAATAAGTACACTGTGCCGGATAAGTTCCCGATTCCTATCATAGATGAGTTACTTGATGAACTTGACAATGCTATGATATTCTCTAAGCTTGATTTGAAATCTGGGTATCATCAGATTAGGATGAGAAGTGAAGATATACACAAGACAGCTTTTAGGACCCATGAGGGTCACTATGAATACCTTGTGATGCCATTTGGGTTGACTAATGCACCTTCTACTTTTCAAGCTTTGATGAACCGTGTCTTGAAACCCATTTTGAGAAAATATGTGTTGGTTTTCTTTGATGACATTTTGGTCTATAGTAAGGATTTGGGTTGCCACATGGATCATTTGAGGACTGTTTTGAACATTTTGAGAAGCAACCAGCTTGTTGCCAATCAAAAGAAATGCTCATTTGCGCAGAATCAGATTGAATACTTAGGCCATCTCATCTCGGGCCAAGGGGTGGCAGCAGATCCTTCCAAAGTGGAGGCTATGACTAAATGGCCAACTCCTAAAGATGGGAAGGGACTTAGAGGCTTCCTGGGATTGACTGGGTACTATAGAAGATTTGTGAAAAACTATGGGAAGATAGCTTGGCCTCTTCCACAGCAGCTCAAGAAAGACAATTTTGATTGGAATGAAAGTGCTCAAGTAGCTTTTGAGAGATTAAAGGTGGCAATGACAATACTGCCAGTTCTTGCAGTGCCTGATTTCTCTAAAGAGTTCATTGTCGAGACTGATGCATCGGGAAAAGGGTTGGGGCTTGATTCGATGCAAGAAGGAAGGCTGTGGCTTACATGAGTCAAACCTTATCTAATAGAGCCCAAAACAAGTGCAGTATGAAAGAGAGTTGATGGCAATTGTGATAGCAGTCCAGAAGTGGAGACATTATCTTCTTGGAAGACATTTTGTGGTGCACACGGATCAGAGGAGCCTGAGATTTTTGACTGACCAGAGGTTGATGGGGGAAGAGCAACAGAAGTGGGTGACTAAACTGCTAGGTTTTGATTTTGAGATCAAATACAAACCTGGCATTGAGAACAAAGCAGCTGATGCTTTGTCAAGACAACTCAATTCTGATGCCTCTCTGTGCAGTACGGTGTGGGATGGTTTGGAGGAGGAGGTGCAAGCTGATGAGCAATTGAGAGTCATTGTGCAAGACCTAGTGGCCAAGGTAGGTGATCATGTGGGCTATGTGTTGAAGAATGGCAGATTATACTACCATGGCAGGTTAGTTCTCCCCAAGGATTCTCCTCGGATCCCCAAGATATTGGCAGAATTTCATGATTCTGCAATGGGTGGGCACTCTGGTATTCTAAGAACTTACAAGAGGATAGCAGGGGTGGTATATTGGGAAGGTATGAAGAAAAGGATCCAACAATATGTGCAAGCTTGCACTGTTTGTCAGAGGAACAAGTACCAGGCCCTTAGTCCTGGGGGACTGTTGCAACCACTGCCAATACCAACTCAGGTTTGGAGTGATGTGTCAATGGATTTTGTGGGTGGATTGCCTAAGTCTTTGGGTATGGATACTATCTTGGTAGTTGTTGATAGACTAACCAAGTATGCTCATTTTTTACCTTTGGCTCATCCTTATAATGCCAAAGATGTAGCTGCTGTCTTTCTGAAAGAAATAGTGAAGCTTCATGGTTTTCCAAGCTCAATTGTTTCTGACCGTGACAGAGTCTTCATTAGTGCCTTCTGGTCTGAGTTATTTGCAGTTGCAGGTACTAAATTGAAGTATAGTTCAGCCTACCATCCACAGACTGATGGGCAAACTGAGGTGGTAAATAGGTGTGTGGAAACCTATTTGAGATGCTTGACAGGGCACAAACCCAAACAATGGGTTAAGCGGCTATCTTGGGATGAGTATTGGTACAACACCAACTACCACTCCTCCATCCAGAGGACACCATTTGAGGCTCTATATAGGAGGAAACCACCTGTGTTGATAAGAGGGGATGAGAATAGCTGCTTTGTGGATGAGGTTCAGCAGTTAACTCAAGAAAGAAATGAGTTACTACGTGAATTAAGAGATCACTTGAGCAAGGCCCAGAATCGTATGAAGCAACAAGCTGACAAGCATAGGAAGGAGGTAACTTATGAGGTTGGAGAGATGGTTTATTTGAAGATTCAACCTTACAAGTTGAAACAGCTTGCCAAGAGACTGAACCAGAAGCTGAGTCCTAGGTTCTATGGTCCTTTTGAAGTGTTAGAAAGGATTGGAGCAGTTGCATACAAGTTGAAGTTACCACCCGAGAGCAGAGTCCATCCAGTGTTTCATGCTTCTCTCTTGAAGAGAGCCATTGCTGCCACTGACACAGTTCAACCACTGCACTTTACCTCATCCTCTAGCTCACTTTTTTCTGCACTTTTCACCTGTAATTCTCTCTTATACAATCAATAGAACATTCCATTCCTCTCTAAAATCTGGTTCTCTTTTACTGTTACATTGCAATCCTAACACATTTTTTTATTTGAACTTTCTCTATTCAAAGATCCACGATGTTAAGCCACTTATGAAAGCATGGTATTTTAAGGAAATGTTTTTTGTTAACTCTAGCCACTTAGCCACATGTGTTGCGCTAATGCTCATAGTATTACGAGCTTCAAGTGAAAAGTTAATGCTTGTCAACTGCTAACAAGACCGAATAAGTCATAAGAACAGAATGTGAGGAATATTATTTAAGGGAAGGTTTAAAATCTTAAATTCCACTGTGTAGTTCAAGCTTAAAAAACAAATTCAAGAATTTGTGATTCCCAGGAATGCAACTTTCCTGTATTTTTCATGGCTTGTATTTACTAAGGGTTTGGATCAGGCTGTTACATTCCCATGGAACAGGAAAGTTTTTTACAATGTTAGAAGTTATCATTGCTCACCCCTAATAACCTAGCTCTTTCAATGCTCCACCACCATCACCATCATTGTGCAGCCACTGCTCCTACTTCCATTATCACCTCCACCACTCATGGTGTCTTTGGGTTGGTATTTTGACAAAATCCTATTTTGGTCCCTTACTAACTTTTTTGCTTTCAATTTTGTCCCTCACATGTAAACTTCTAAAACTTAACCCCATACTGGCCAAAATTCCCCATAATTTAGTCCGTCAATGAACCAGCTGTTAGTGAGGAGTATGAAACAGCCACCTGTCATCATTAGAATCATATGTGGTGTCATAGTGTCCAGCTTGTATATGTCATCCAATTCAGCATTTATTCGCTAGTATAAAGCTGTTCATGGAGGGACTTATATAGGTGAATTTTAATCAGCAAGCAACTAGATTGAAAAGGATCTATCAAAGCCTGAATCGTGAGCGAAAAAATGATATGGGAAGCAAGGATACAACTCGGGACATGGGGATACAACAATTAGAAACTGTAGGACGTGACATGACAACGGTTCCACATATAAAGTTGGTATCAAAGCACAAATCTTCAACTAAAAGAGAGAATCAATGTTTAAAAAGGTTAGCATTAGTTAATAAAACACTATCATTTATCCAATGATTGCAGTACTTCCATTTGTATTTGTATAAAAACTCAAAAAAGATAAAAGTGAAATAATCACGAAATGTAGTTAGGAATGTTGATGTGTAGGTGAAAAACTTTAGCCGGGGTGTGTGTCCAACACACACACACACACACACGGTACAACAACTATTTTGATGTATCCATACTTCCTAGTTATGATGGACCAGAATCGAATTTAGGCTTAAATATGTTTTTTGGGTCCTTGAAAATCTAATGTTTTTTAAAATTAGTTCTTATTAAAATTTTATTCATTTTTAGTCCTAAGAAAATGAAAAATCACGTGCTTTTAGTCCTAGATGAGCGACTAAAAACACATAATTTTTGTTAAATGTAAGGACTAAAAACAAATAAAATTTAAATACGAATGAGTTAAAAAAAATTACTTTTCTGAGTCCACAAACATATTTAAGCCTTGAATTTTTATCAAAATGGAACAAGGTGATTTTGAAAAACATGACCAAGAATACTTGAAGTTTACAATTTGAATCAAACATATTAATTGAATATTCCGGGTACTTTTTGACAACATTCATGAGAGTGTTTCTAGCAAACCAAATACCAAACACTCTGGCTGCTACAACTGAACCTAAAGTTGTTTTCAAGTTGAACTAAATTAGAGAATGCCAAATATGAATAGAAGGATTCACTAATACAGGGCTTAAGCAAAGACATTATTTACCTTGAAGGTTGTGATTAGACGAGGCCGATCATCACTAAGAACTCCAATCTCTGAAGACCAAGTGTCTCCATTGCAGCAGGAATAATGGCCAATAACGCCACCAATGAGAGAGGTGATCAGAGGTGAGTCTTTAGAGTTCAAGCACTTATCCTGCCCTTCGGTTAATATCCATACAGCTACAATCAGAACAGAGGCAATGCCACTATTGGCCAGAACTTGCACCCTGAAAAACACAAGTAGGGGAATATATAATCAAAAGGAAGAGAAAGGCAAACCAAGTGCGATTCAATTTCACAGATAAGCTTTATATGAAAGATTATATATATGAAAAACCCATATCCCTCAATCAATTCAGTGATTCCAAACTGAACTCCAAACAAGAACTAATGCAATTATCATATAAATATCTAAATCAAAGAATCCATCCAAATCTAAGTTTATCAATGTAATCTGTAATAACAATACATAAAGGGAATATGATCTTTTGGCATAGCCCTTTTTCCTCTTAGTTTTACCCTTCATTTGGGGAAGTTATTCCAACACACTCTAATATGTAACTGCAAATACTGAATAAGCCTATGCAAGAGTGAATATATATACTATAAGATTTTTTTGGCTCATTTACTTGTTTTATAACCATGCACAAAACTCCAAGTCCGTATGCAATTAATGCTATGCCGTTTTCTTCACGTTTGAATACTAAAGACAGTCAACTACTATGAATAACAAGGCAAGGAAACACGTGACCTTAAAAAAAAGACCCAAAAGCGAAAATTTGAAGCAGGAAAAAGAGAAACAACACACAGACCAGTTTCTTTGTCCACCTTCCTTGTATTCGGGATCGATTGTCCGCTTCATATCTCCTCCCTTTTTTGTGAGGCAAGACGAAGTGAAAAAGAAAGCAAGCAGCATGGCCGCAAACCTTGACGACCCAATGAAACAAAATTGGCAAAAAAAAAAAAAAGGTTACATTTTTGGGTCTCTCGATAAACCGAAATGGAGAAGAGAACAAGGAAAACGAGTAACCTGAATCCTACAAAAATGTGAAGGGCCATAACGAAGAAGCCAGCAAGGGCTCCGGAAGTGCTGAGGGATTTTCTTCTGTGAGCTCTGATTGCGATTACGGAGGCGATGGAGATAGCAACCAAGGGTTGGATCCACTGTGAAGGAGATGAGTCCATTGAAATTTCGAAAATTGGGTCAGATTGTGATGCGATTCACGTTAATGAGTTGGAGTGTGTTGCTTTGAGAAAGTGGGGAGTGCAGGGAGGCTACTACAGCCAAACCAAACCAACCACCACGAGGGGGGAACTTGTCGTTTGATGAAATGTTGACTTGGTTATTATAGATTATTGTTAAATTTATATGTATCGTAAAAAAGTTTTATACCATCGTTCAATTATATCTCACAAAATATCTTGTGAGATTTAATTAAATAATAGTGTAAAATTTTTTTACACTCTCAGTACATATAAATTAAACTCTTATTGTTATCCTGTTATTATTATTATTGCTGCATCCCTTGATATCAAGTACAAATTTTAGATGGCAAAAGGTGATTTTGCATTAACCAATGAGGTATATATATACAAGCTGCTAAAGCAGAGAAAACTAACTAGAGTTAAGCTAAACTAGCTAAACTTAACTAACAGGTAAGTTACATAATAATAACCCTAGTTAATTTAATCTAATATCCCCCCTAAACTGAACCGTATATATCAATTAAGTTCAGTTTGGACAACAAAGAATTAAAAACCGAGGGATGTAGCGGTTTAGTATGGATGTCAGCAACTTGATTTACAGAAGAAACAGATATCAATCGAATGACACCAGCTTGGAATTTTTCCCGAACTAGATGGCAATCAATCTCTATATGATTCGTTCTTTCATGAAGTGTTGGATTTTGAGCTATAGCAATCGTAGATTTGCTGTCACAGTAAATAGGAACAGAACTATTAGGAATGCAATGCAGGTCTTGTAAGAGATATAAGAGCCATTGCACTTCACGAGTTGTGGCAGCCAATGCGCGATACTCTGCTTCAGAACTGGAGCAAGATACCGTTGCTTGTTTCTTGGATTTCCATGAAACTAAGGAAGAACCAAGAAAGATAGAAAAACCCGTGACAGACCTCCTCGAATCTGGGCATGAGGCCCAATCTGAATCACTAAAAGCAACTAGTTTGAGGTCAGAATCAACAGTGAAATATAGACCTTTGCCTGGAGAGCTTTTGAGGTAGTGTAGAACATACATGGCAGCTTCATGATGTGCCTCAGTAGGTGATGAAACAAATTGGCTAAGTCTATTGACAGCAAATGCCAAATCAGGTCGTGTATTGGTGAGGTAGATTAAGACCAATGAGCCTACGATAAGCTACCAGATCTGCATAAGGATCGCTATCAGTAGTCGAGAGTTTGAGATTGGGAATCATTGGTGTTGTGGCTGCTTTACAAGCTAAGAGGTCTGCATCATCCAAAATTTCAAGAGCATACTTGCGCTGAGAAATAGAAAGACCCTTGGCACTCCTTGCAACTTCCAATCCCAAGAAAAAATTTAAGTGAACCAATATCTTTTATGCGAAACTGTTGATCTAGATGATGTTTAACAGTGGAAATCTCAGCCATATCATTGCCTGCAAGTACAATATCATCTACATAGACAAGTAGAATGATGATTTTGGAACCAAAGTATTTCATAAACAAAGAATAATCTGACTTTGACTGCGCATGACCAAGTTGTAACAGTGCAGAAGTAAGTTTAAAATTCCATTGACGGCTGGCTTGCTTGAGTCCATAAAGAGACTTGAGCAATCTACACACTTGGTTCGGTTTTGATGTTTTAAAACCAGGAGGAATGGTCATGTAAACTTTCTCATGTAAATCACCATGTAGGAAGGCATTATTAACATCCAATTGATGTAAAACCAGTCTCACGGTTGTCATTTTAACCACTGGTGAAAATGTGTCAAGATAGTCAATGCCTTCCTGTTGGGTATAACCCTTAGCCACAAGTCGGGCTTTATACCTCTCGATGCTACCATCTGATTTATATTTCACCTTGTAAACCCACTTACATCCAACAGGATGATTTCCAGGTGGTAAATCAGTCAATTCCCAGGTTTGATTATGCTCTAAAGCAATGATTTCTTGATCCACGGCCTGCTGCCAACAAACATGTTTTGCTGCCTGTTTGTAAGAAGGAGACAAATGATCAAAATTCATGTAATTGGAGAGAGGAAAGGAATTACCTGATGATTGACTTGTGGATTGTTGAGTGTGAACTATATTACAGTGGTAGTCTTTAAGATAATTTGGAGGATGTTTGGATCGGGTAGAGACCCTAAGAGCAGGAAGAGGGACAGGAGAAATAGCAGAATGTGATGAAGAATCATCATGAGAAATAGAAACAGGGGAAGGAGAAGCAGTAGGGACAGAATCGGGTACTGCAGTAGAAACAGAATTGGGCACTGCAGTAGGAACAGAACCAGCAGCAGCATTGTTATGTGTAGGGGAAGAAACAGAAACAGGGGAAGAAATGTCAGTAGCATTTTTACAATGTGGAAGACAAATAGGAAAATTGGAAGAGGAGGTATGAGGTTCAGGAGAAGAAACAAAGGGAAAAGTATGCTCATGGAAAATGACATGTCTAGATAAAAAGATTTCTCTGTTGAGAAGATCATACAAGATGATGCCCTTAACTCCTTCTTTGTGACTTAGGTAGATGCATTTTCTAGCTCTAGGTTGAAATTTTGTTCTATGAGAGACCAAAGTGGAAGCAAAACATAAGGCACCAAATACTTTAAGGTGAGAAAAATCAGGTGGCTTTCTATAAAGAATCAAAAAAGGTGACTAGTTTTGCAATTTTACAAAAGGAAGAAAGTTGATGAGATGGACAGCATGTGACACAGCATAAGACCAAAAATAAACTGGAAGCTTGAAACATTAAGGCCCTTGACACATTCAAAATATGTTGGTGTTTTCTTTCAACTACCCCATATGTTTGGGGTGTTTCAACACAAGAAAGTTGATGAAGAATGCCTTTAGTTTGATAAAAGGACTCAAATAAGAACTCTTGACCATTGTCAGATCGGATTGATTTTATTTTTGAAGAAAATTGAGTTTCAACATAGTTTACAAATTGAATTAGACAAGATCTAGTTTCTGACTTTGCTTTCATTAGTCTAATCCAAGTAAACCTTGATTTGTCATCACCAATGGTAAGAAAATATCTATGACCAGTAATAGAAGGAGTCTCAAAAGGACCCCCAAATATCTACATGTATTATATCAAAGACAAGGTTGGAAACAGAATTGCTAAGTGGAAATGAAAGTTTCTTTTGCTTAGCAAAGTGACAAGTATCACATACAAATGGATTGAAAGGAGAAATTGCAGAATTATTTTTCTGAATATGAGTGTAACATTGTGAATATGGATGTCCTAGTCTATAATGCCATAGATTTGAATCTGAAATGCTAGTACAAGTATTATTAGCAAAATGTAAAGGTTGAGATGAAACCCGGTTGGAATGAGGAAGTTCCACTTCGTATAGTCCATTAACCACTCTAGCTTTGCCAATCATCTTCAAGGTATTCATTTCCTGTACAAGAGAATGATCATTAAAGAAGGAAACAAAAGAAGGAGAATAGTTAGTAAGCTTGGTGACGAATATGAGATTAAAAGCAAAATGAGGGACATATAGGACATCAAAAAGGGTAATGGTGTTAGTGAGATGAATTGTGCCTCTAATGTTAGCAATGGTATTTTTCCCATTAGGAAGGTTAATAGGAATTGGCTTAATTGTCCTATATGCGCTAAAAAATTGAAGTGAAGAAGTGATGTGATCTGTTGCCCCTGAATCTATGATCCAGGGTTGATAGAAACTACCTGAAGTGGTAACGGGTGAGGCATGGTGAGTGCTAATCAAGTTTGAAGAGGCAGGAGTGGAAGATTGAGATGAGGCAGCGGCAGAAGTTGTTGACAGCTGAGACATCAGACCTTGAATCTGCTCTTGAGTAAAACCAGGAATGAAAATGGATGTAGCAGCAGCAGCACAAGTAGGCTCTGAGGCAGTAGTTGCATTAACCGATTTCTTGGATTTAAATCCAGGAGGAAAATCATTTTTGATGAAGCAAGTCTCCATAGTATGATTGAGACGACCACAATGAGTGCATTGTCTCTGAAATTTCTGATTAGGAAACTCAAAATTGGAGCGAGGTTTCCCCTGGGATGTGGAACCAGTGCCAGAACCTGGTGTAGATGATACTGTCATAGCAGTAGGAGTTGGAAGAAGTGGTTGTTGAAACTAACGTTCTTGTTGAATTACCATGGAATATACCTTGGATAAAGAAGGAAGAGGTTCAAGAAGTAGAATCCGAGATTTCACTCCAGCATAATTGTCATTGAGACCTCTAAGAAAACTCAGAACAAAATCATTATCGCTATGATGTTGAACCAAAGTGACAATATTACAACAACCAGAAACAGCCGATGTGCAAGCCGAAATAGAGCGGAAATTACACAATTCATCCCAAATAATTTTCATCTTTGTGAAATAACCAGTCATAGTAAGATCTCCTTGTTTCAGAGAGTGTAATTCAGAATGTAACTGAGAAATGCGAACATAATCACCTTGCGAAAAACGATTGCAAATTTCCTGCCAAACTTGATATGCAGTATCAAGCCAGATGATGCTTGATGTAATCTCATTACTCATGGAATGATGAAGCCAAGACAGAACCAGTGTGTTGCAACGTTTCCAAGCCTTGAAGCGAGGATCATCAATAGACGGCTTCAGAATTGAACCGTCAACAAAGTCAAATTTATTCTTCATCTGCAACGCATTGGACATGGCACGCGCACAACCATGGTAATTAGAAGGCTCCAACGGAGGAGAAACCAGAACAAGTGAAGGATTCTCATTCGGATGAATGTAAAACACATCCAATGGATCTTGAAGTTGTGGTTTCGTAGAAATAGGATCGGGAATCATTGCCGCTACAGAAATCGGTGAAGTCGAAGCAGAAGAAGATGTAGACATTTCGTTAGGGTTTTAGAAAATTGCAGGTGAAGAAGGATCAAATTGAGATCGAAGATAGGAAATGCATAAAGAAATTGCTAAGAATAAGGCAAGAAGATGCGAGAACGATGCGATAAAGTGCAAAAAGATGCGAGAAAGTGAAGGAAAAGCCGAAGCGGTTATGCGAGAGATCGCAGGAAAGAGAGAGAAAACCGAAACAGCTAGAGACAGCTGGAAATGGAAGATTCCAGAGAGAACAGAGAGATGCCGAAGTTGAATTCTTCTAATACCATATTACAAAGTGTAAAATGGCAAAAGGTGATTTTGCATTAACCAATGAGGTATATATATACAAGCTGCTAAAACAGAGAAAACTAACTAGAGCTAAGCTAAACTAGCTAAACTTAACTAACAGGTAAGTTACATAATAATAACCCTAGTTAATTTAATCTAATAGTTGTTCCTCTTATAAAATAGATAGAAATTTTCTCTCTCTATCTACTCTCACCATCTCTAACCTCTCGTAATTACTACTATCAAAACAGTTTTTATCCTATTTTCTAAGAGGAACAACACCAACTGCACCTAGGGAGCCTTGCCTAAGTTTTGTCATAATATAAAATATTTTTCAAAGACTAAGGTACATTATTATTTTTTTTATAAAATTAACCCTAAGTTAATTGAGGGAATTAAAAGATCTACGAATTTCTCTCTCTCATTAATTGTAAGGATAATTTGGAAAGATAACAGTACATGTTTTGTACAAATTTAATACTAATAATTAACAAAATTCAATTTCTTAAAAGGCATTAAATAATTAAAAAAGTCCTATATTAAGTGACAGAAAGAGTATTTATTATTATTATTATTGGGGTTAATACCCCTTTTGGTCCCTGTAATTTGAGCGAAATTCGGTTTTAGTCCCTATAAAATTTTTTGGTTCGATTTAGTCCCTGTAATTTAAGATTCTTCCACTTTTAGTCCCTGCCGTCAAATTACAGGGACCAAAAGTGAAAGAATCTTAAAATTACAGGGACTAAAAGTGGAAGAATCTTAAAATTATAGGGACAAAAAGTGAAAGAAAAACTCAACGTTTTTAATAGGATTTGACGGCAGGGACTAAAAGTGGAAGAATATTAAATTACAGGGACTAAATCGAAATAAATTTTTTTACAGAAATTAAAACCGAATTTCACTTAAATTATAGGACCAAAAGGGATATTAACCCTTATTCTTATTCTTATTATTATTATTATTATTATTATTATTATTATTATTATTATTATTATTATTGCTGCCCCGCAAAAATTAAGCTTTGGTGAAAAAAACAATAATTAAGCTTATTCTTTTCAAAGATCGGCTACATAGATTAGTTTTTTCTTTTTTTTGACAGGGGCTACATAGATTCATTAGTTGATTTTATAAGGTGTCAAAAAAAAAATTAGATGATTCTATAACATCTTATAATGTTTGGTTAAGAGTGAGACGTTAAAGAACGTGAGACTTGTGGTTTTGTATTTTTTTTTTTTTGTATTTTTGCTTTTACGTTAGATTTTTTTTTGTGTGTATTAACGTTAGAATTTATTTTTTTCTTTGTTAAAGTTATATTTTACATACTTTGTTTTACTCTAGCGTCTGTTTGGATGGAGAGTTTAGAAGAGTTTTAGAGGGGAGGGTTTTAGAGGGCTAAGTCTATATGTTGATATATAGAATGTTTTTAAAAACAAATAAAAGCTGATTAAAATGTTATATGATCACCTATTATGTATTATGAAAACATTTTATCGCATTTACTTATCAACACTTCACGGCTCCTAACTCCAAGCATTCCAACTCTCCCATCCACCTGCGCTTCTCCTTCCAAGTCTACTATAAATATAAGCAGTTAAAGGACAGGTAAAATTATAAAACTAGACTATCATATTTTTGCCACCTATCATTATAAATAGGCAAATATGTCAACCCAAATAAAATTAAATCAAAATAAAAATTAAATTCACATAAAAATATTATTTTTCTTCCTATTTTTAACTTTCTCTCTCTCTCTCTCTCTTGTTTCTTCTCTCTGTGTCACGTCTTTCTCTTTCTCTCTTTCTTTATTTTTTTCTTCTCTTTCTTCTTTCTATCCCTTTTTTTTAAGGAAAATGCACTCATATCATTTCATCCTGAATAAGGAGCTCAATACAAGGTGGAATATAAAAAAAGCTATGGGGGCTAAGATATAATAGAGATGCCTTTGCTAGAGTATGAACAACTCTATTGACTTGCCTCCTTACAAAAGCTAACTTAAAGTTTGCATAAGTGGAGAGTAAGGTCTTGATTTGATCAATCAAGGTTCCTAACTCATTTACATATATTTGGGTCCCCAAGGCAACATCAACAACAACCTTACAATCAGACTCAAATAAAACACTCCCAAAACCAAGGTTGACAGCTAGTTGTATTGACCGCGAAAGAGCTAAAGCTTCACCTTCAGCAACAGTGCTATAAGAGGAAAACCAGAAAGATTGAGTAACAATAAAATGGCCATCAGAGTTACGCAAACAAATACCCACACCAGAAAGGTTTTGATTTAGAAAAGTAGCATAATCCATGTGGCACTTGAGAAAGCCTTCACAAGGTTTTTGCCAATTCACCAGATCAGTTGTAACTTGAGTAACTTGATGGACATTTGTAAGCACTCGGTTATGAATCCATTGCCAGTTCTAAGAGTGTCTTGAGCTAAAATTGATACAGCAGGTGGAGTCATTGAATTACCATCCCAAAGCTTAGTATTTCTGCACTTCCAAATACTTCAAAGCCCATCTGCAAAGATATCACATTTATTTTTTGGGAGCACATTCGACAATTTAAAAAATAGCTCTTGAAACCCCTCAACAACAATAAATTCATATTCCATGAGCTCCCAAAGATTGAGTTCTTTCCAACAGAGAATAGCATATGGGCAAGAGACCATTACATGCCAAGAATTCTCAATAGGAAAATCACACATCAAACAATTTTGCGGGCAAAACAAGTGCTTCCTCTGCAAAGCTTCTCTATTCTATTTCTTTTTTTTTGTCAACTTCTTCTTTCTATTTCTCTTTCTACCTTAAATTTTCATTTTTTTATATTTTTATATTTTAACATTATAATTTTTTTATTGTTTATAAATAATTATTTTTGTTTAAAGTCTCAATAAAAAATATTACATATTGTCAATATAATTTTATCATTTTTGATCACGTATCAAAATTTATAAATATATTTATTATATTTTTTATAGATGATTATTTTACTTTTGATTCTTAACGGGAGGAAACATTACATACTATCGGTATAAATGATTATTTTTCTTTCGGGTACAGACGGAGAAACATAAATGTTGTCGGCATAAAATAAAAATTTATAAATATCTTTATTATATATTATTTATAGATGATTATTTTACTTTTGACTCTTAACGGGAGGAAACATTACATACTATCGGTATAAATGATTATTTTTCTTTTGGGTCCAGACGGAGAAACATGAAATATTTATTTTTTAACGTCTTTATTATTTATAAACGATAATTTTGCTTCTTAGTCTCTACGGTGAAATATTACATGTTATGGGTGTAATTTTATCATCTTTTAACATATATCAAATTAATAAATGTTTTTATCATTTGTAAATGATTATTTTGTTTTTTAGTCCTTACAGGGAAACATTACATGTTGTGGGTGTAATTTTATCATGTTTGAACACATATCAAATTTTCAAATGTCTTTATCATTTATAAATAATTATTTTACCTTTTAGTCCTTACGGGAAACATTACATGTTGTCGGTGTAATTTTATTATAAATGATTATTTTGCTTTTTAGTCCCTACGGGAAAACATTACATGTTCTGGTGTAATTTTATCATCATTAAACACATATCAAATTTATAAATGTATTTATTATTTATAAATGATGATTTTGCTTATTGCTCTATACGGGGAAACATTACATGCTATCAATGTAATTTTATCGTCTTCGAACACATATCAACTTCATAAATAATTTTATTATTTATAAATGATAATTTTGCTTTTTAGCTCATACGGGGAAACATTACACATTGTTCGTGTAAGTTTAACGTCTTCGAACACATATCAATTTTATAAATATCTTTATTATTTATAAATGACAATTTTCCTTTTTAGTCTCTACGGGGAAACATTACATGTTGTCGGTGTAATTTTATCGTCTTTGAACACATATTAATATTACAATGTTACATCGTGAAGTAGGAATTGTTGAATGCTAATTATCTGTAGCCATTTTAAAATAGATAGATTTGTTAAGTATTAATAATCTTCTGTTGTATGTTTGCCACCAATTACTGGAGGATTTTTGCTTTAGATCTTTTTTACCCTTCAATAGATGTTTCAAATGAATATAGGTAACTGTGAGATACATTAAAGAGTTATTCATGTTTAACAGCAAAAGACTTCATGAAAGCAACTGATTCTTAGTTTTCTAATCTTTAGTGCTCAATTTCTGTTTTGTTATATGCAGGAGGAAGAACAAGCCTTGCAGATATTGGACAAAGAAGGTAAGTGTTTCTTGTTCGCAGCAGTATCAGGAGGTAATATTTTGAGCTTATTAGAAATTCATTAAGTTGTATTGAGTTGAACTGCTTTCTTGTATAGTAGTACAAATTTATAATGAGCAATGCTAAACTGCTTTTCAATAGTTGAATATCATTAGTTTTTTATGTCGTTGGGGATTTGAAACCTGATTCTTTGGTCTTGGTAGCAGAGGTTTGGGTACTATACAGAGGTACTTTGTTTTATATTTTTATTTTAATAATCCCCATCCTTGATGCTCTTTATTTATTAGTTGATGTAAGGTATTGTTGGGGAGCATGTCCAGCTATGCCACAATTGTGATATGTTGTGATAAGTGCCAATTTTACTTACATTTCTAGAGCTTTTTATGGCATTTATTAACTCATTTGTTTGAATTAAAAGATGTTTTCTTACCTCAAGTTAGTATTTGTAAATATTTTTATTAGAGTACTATGTTCTTAATGATGTTAGATTTCATCCAAAATTCCTTGTTAATTTCATGTAGGTTGAATTAAGGCAAAACAGAGAAAGAATCAAAGCTGTGCGATTTTCGCTTAAGCCAGGGAGTCTCGCTTAAGCGAGTATGGCTCAGATTTGCCATCTGCAGACTTACACAGATTCGCTTAAGCGAATCTGTTGCGCTGAGCGAGCCACGTTTCTTCAGCATGAAGAATGCTATGCAGCTGAGCGAAATTCTTGGAGCTAAGCGAATTCTAAAGCGGTTAAAAGCTCTGTTTTACTGAAATTGAAGGGTATAAAAGAATATCTTTCATTTTAACCCAGGGAGATACCTTTTGGAGAGAGGATCGAAGTTGGAGAAAGGAAGAGAACCTTTGGAGAACCTTTGGGGAATCAAAGGAACACTGAATTTCATCTTTCATCTCTCAATTCTCATGGTATTTTTGTATGTCTCTCATGTCAATGGGTAGCTAACTCTTTTGTAGTTGGGATTTGGATGTAATCAACCAAACTTTTATGTAATTTCTTTACAATTATATGCTGTCTCTTCTTATCAATGATAGTGATTTCATTCTATGCTTAATGCTTTATATGATTTGATCACTCATATTTAGATTTGTGAGTTAGATTGTGATTGGAAAATACTTTCTAATTCTAGATTTGAATGAAATCACCTAATGGGTTTTGTTACTAGGAATAGAGCTTGATTCATTAGTTACTTTTGAATGCTAATCTTAATGCAAGTATTCTCTTTGAATAATTAAGGAATTGTTATTTAAAGGGAAGAGCTTAGAATCTCCTTTACTAAGGAATTGGTAATCGAGTAAACTTCATTCGTAATATCATTGGTAAGGAAAATAGTCGTATATGAGTATCGAATTCATAAGTAGTGAGGTTGATGAAATCCAATCCCAACTCGTTTCCAAGACTGTTATCAATCCGCTTTACTCATTAGTGTTTATTTTCTTTAAAACTTAGAATTTGTATGTTTGAAACTCTTATTTCAAAAACATGGGATATTTTGTGAATACAAATGTACATAGATCTTTTTGGACTTAATTAGTATAAGTGTGAATTAACCGAGTATCGCACAATTCCCTATGGATACGACAACCCTACTTATCACTGTAAACTTCGGTATTTGGTACGCTTGCCAAAATCCTAACAAGTTTCTGGCACCGTTGCCGGGGAATTCTGTGTCAGATACTTTTCAAATTCACATTTATTACTTGTTAAGTTTGTTAATTTTAATTTTATTAGTGTATAGTTATAGTATATCTTCTTTTTAATAGTGTTTGGTGCTGACCCTTTGTTTAGTGTCTTTGTTCTGTCTATGCGAGGTAAAACTCCTAAAGATCAATTGTTGTTTGATCCAGAGATTGAGAAAACAACAAGGAAGAACAATAGCAAGACAAGGAAAGAGAAGTTGCTAAACAAATTACAACAACAACAAGCAGACCCTTCTACTCCTACTTATTCTGAAGTTGTGCAACAACAGGATAAAATGGATCCACCAGGGAACAACAATAACAACAATCCACCAGGCAATAACAATGCCAACAACAACAATGCTCAGAATCAGAATAATCAGAGAAGAACTCTGGGAGACTATGCTCAGCAGCAGGGTCCCAGACATTTTTCGAGCATTGCCAGACCATCAGCCAATACCATGGAAATGAAGCCAGCTTTGTTAAGTTTGATTAATTCAAATCAGTTTGCAGGCTTAGACCATGAACACCCATACACCCACCTCTCCACCTTTTATGAGTTGTG
This sequence comes from Calophaca sinica, assembly GCA_037113605.1. Taxonomy (NCBI): domain Eukaryota; kingdom Viridiplantae; phylum Streptophyta; class Magnoliopsida; order Fabales; family Fabaceae; genus Calophaca; species Calophaca sinica. The sequence continues at coordinate 22,364,016 of CM073731.1, read as the reverse complement.
TGGTACAATGGGATTTTTCAAAGATGATGAAGAAGCTGTCTATTTGAGGCTGTTTCCATTTTCATTGACAGGAAAAGCTAAGACTTGGCTTCAATCCCATCCAAATCAGAGTCTTACCACATGGGAAGATGTTGAAGAAAAGTTCTTAGCCATGTTTTTCCCACCATCTAGATATATTAGTGCAAAATCTGTTATTGCTACTTTTTCGCAGGGAGCTGATGAACCATTGTGTGAAGCATGGGAGCGATATAAAGCTTTGTTGAGAAAATGTCCTAATTATGTGGCTTTGATGATATAGCTCAGCTGCACATATTTTGCAATGGATTTAGACCTCAAATGAAGATGATTTTGGATGTGTCAGCTGGAGGTTCAATGATGTCAAAAAGCTCTGAGGAAGCAATAACTATCATTGATGCAATAGCTGCAAATGATCATCAAGCTCAACATGACAGAAGTTCCATACATAAGAGAGGAGTCATAGAGCTGGACACTCAAACTGCCATTCTAGCTCAGAACAAACTTATGACTTAACAGCTTGAAGCATTGACGAAGCAAATGTCTAAGCTTCCACAACAGTTGTAGGGTATGCAAAGCACTTCCTCTCAATAGGTTCAAAGATGTGATTTTTGTCAAGGAGATGATCCAAATGGCCATTGTTCAACCCCAGATGCAACACAAGAGGAGCAAGCAAATTACTTGGGCAATCAAGGAAGGCAAGGTAATTATTCTAACAATTACTCTCAAGGTTGGAGACCAAATCCAAATTCTAACCTTGGATGGAGACAAGATGTTGGACCTTCAAATAGACCTCCTCAACCTGATAGGATGTCTAAGATGGAAGATACTCTTACTCAGTTTATGCAAGCTTCCATGAACAATCAGAAAAATACAGAAGCTTCCATCAAGAACCTTGAAGTACAGGTAGGACAATTGGCAAAGCAGCTGGCTGGACAAAATCAAGGTAACTTTTCTGCTAATACACAGGTTAATCCAAGGGAGAAAGGTAATACCGAGCATTGTAATTCCATTACAACTAGGACAGGTACTGTGATTGGAAATGAGAGGTACTGTGATTAGAAAGGGTATTGGAGAGAATCTGGAAGTTGAAAAGAAGGTTGTTAATGAAAAAGAAAAAGAGAGTGATAAAGGAGTAGAGTTGAATAAAGAGGGTGAAGAAAATGAAAAACAAAAAGAGAGTGAACAAGAAAAAGAAGAAGAGTTGGAGAAAAAACAAAGTGAGGAGAAGAAAAGTAAGAGTCAGTTAGCTAAGGAAAAAAAATTGAAGAGTCCTCCAGTCAAACATCTTCCTTATCCTCATGCTCCAACAAGAAAGGAGAAAGAAAGACAATTTGCAAGATTTCTTGATATTTTCAAAAGAATGCAGATCAACATTCCATTTGCTGAAGCCTTGGAGCAGATGCCCGCTTATGCTAAGTTCATGAAAGAACTCTTGACTAAAAAGAGAAGATTTACAGAAGAAGAATCAATTGAACTGGAAGCTGGTTGCAGTGCAATTATTCAGAAATCATTGCCTCAGAAATCAAAGGATCTTTGGAAGCTTTACTCTTCCTGTCACTATAGGATGTTTATCTGCCGGTAAGGCACTCCTTGACTTAGGTACAAGCATCAATCTTATGCCTCTCTCTATGTTAGAAAGAATTGGTGAGGGGCAGGTAGAAATCAAACCTACAAGGATGACATTACAGTTGGCTGACAGATCAATCAAACGACCTCATGGTGTGGTGGAAGATGTGCTTGTGAAGGTAGATAAATTCATGTTTCCAGTGGACTTTGTGGTGATGGATATGGAGGAAAATAAAGAAGTTCCTCTTATTTTGGGTAGGCCTTTCATGAAAACTGCCAAAGTTTTAATTGATGTTGATGATGGCAAGTTAAAGGTGAGAGTTCAAGGAGATGAAGTCAATTTCGATGTCTTTGAAGCTATGAAACATCCCAATGGCAATGGGGAATGTTTTAGAGTAGATGTTCTTGATGAAGTGTTTTTGAAGGCAAGTAAGGAGTTGCATACTTCAAGCCCTTTGGAGAAAGCTTTAATTGATGCCTTTGATGTGCTGAATGAAGAAGAAGAAAAGGAGATTGAAAAATGCTTGAAAGATCTTGACACATGTTGAGGATTTCGGCAAGTGTACTGAATCGCACAAGTAATAAAGTGATAAGTAAGATCGTCTCCACAGGGATTGCGATTGATTATTCAACTAAACAAAGTTCGTAACTATTTTGAACGTGAACAAATTCTTTGTATTGGAATTGATGCTATTTGTAACAACTAAAATTAATAAAAAGTAATTGAATTCGAATAATTAAAAACGACTAGGGGTTGAATCCTTTTGTTTCCACCTTTATGCAATTGAATTCAAAACCAATACAATCGATACTCATGAACAATTGAAGTTTAAATCCTCTAAATTAGATTAATGAAAATTCCTTTCCTCTTAATCCCTTTGATTTAACTAATAAGCCCTAATCCCTTAGGTTCAAATTAATTAAATCAAGCATAAAGAATAAAGATTCATACAAACTCATACCAAATAGAATTATATTCATATAACCCTATAGATATGTTCAACAATCTCAATGCTAGTTAAAAACCCCAATTTTCCAATCATGAGCATAACCCAAATTCAATTTAGTAATTATCAATTATCAAAAGGTATTAAGAACAGAGATAAATGATTAATTAACATGAATAAACTTGCATAGAAATAATAGAATCCAATTACATAAGGGTTTCCACAAAATTCATCTAACCCTAGCCTAAAAGAGTTTAGTTACTCATAGAGAAAGAGAAACCAAACCAGAAAATAGAAATAATGGTAGAGAATCACTCCATTGAAAACTCAAATCCTTGTTCCCAAGCTTGAATCCTCCTTGGAGATGGTGGAGAATGAATCCCTAGCACCCCTTGACAAGCCTCCAGCGTTTTTAGGTCTTTGGAATGGTAAAGAATGATTAAAACATCAAAAATTCGTGTTTTTAACGCTAACAGCGCGACTAAAGCGCTCTGGGTGCGCTCTGTGCACAACCTGCGCACTAAGAAACAGAATGGCGTCAGATTTGGCGCTCCAGGAGCGCTCAAGCGTGCTCTGCGCGCACGGGGTGCCCTCCTGCACCCCTTTTTCCATGTTGTTTTGCATTTTTCACCTCTGTAAAGTCCGAGTTAGCTCAAAAGTTAAATCTATGGATTTTAGCTTTCCAATGGAACCGGTTTCATCTCATTTGGACACCTACAACTCCAGATATGATTAAAACATTGAACATGTGTCAGGCTGAGACAACATCACCTTATCAACTTGTAGCACAAATTACCCCAACTTAGAGATTGATTTAGGTCTCGATTCCTTCATCAAAGTTGTAGATAATTCTTCTATCTTTCCAACAAGATGAAGATCATCTCATTTGGATTAGTGTGGCTCAAGATATAGCTTTTAGAATCTTCTTTGTCTAGGCGCGTTACCAGGCCAATCCTTTGGCTATGCTACCATTCCTGTGCTTAGAGACAAAAACAATGATAGAAAACATTAATGCACAAACGTTAGAACAGGATCAAGTGAATACATTAAATCATACAATTTAAGAAAATAATTACTTTGAATTCGCTTCAATCACAACACAAATATTCAATTAAGCCCTATAAATCTACATGTGATGAAGACTTATCACAATCCCAAACTTAGCTCTTTGCTTGTCCTCAAGCAAACTCAATCAAAAACATGGGTTGGATTTCAAATAATTCCATTTCACCTAGGTGAACTTCTTATAAAAAAAATTGACAATCCATGCACAATCAATTCACCTACTCCCTTGAATTCATGACTTTCGATTATCACAACTCAAGTAACCAAAATGAATTTATTTACTCAGAGCAACAAATCAATTCCAATTACACCTTTCTAGATAATGTGTTTCACTCCACTCAAGTGTCTAAAGGGTACTGTATACACTCAATTCACACCAAATACAATCATTTACCATAGGCTTGACAAAATTCTAGGAAAGCAAATACACACAAATGCCACACACATTATGAGATCTTTTCAAAGGGTGAAATGGGGCTTAGGTAAGGGAGGATATTTCTTTGGATCTAGGCTAACTTAATTGAAGTCGAGAGATGCCTCTATTATTTCTTATCCATTCCTTGTATCACTTCACAACTTCCCCCCTAATTACCTTCAACTTTGTATACCAACAAGCCACAAGAGAACTTATTCTTTGCTTTCTTACTTTGATTTTTCTTTTCTTTTCTGCTTTTTTTTTAATTGTTATTGTTCTCCTCTGGCCTCCTCATTTTTTTCCCTAGAATGAACTACATGCACAAACGTTTGTAGCCACCCCAAACTTAAGATTGTTGCTTGCCCTCAAGCAACCCCAAACTTAATTTACAACCAAATAACCAATTTTATAGAAAACAAACTCTCAACTCCAATTAAAAGAGACAATTGGTTTTTCCGGTTATTGGCTTGTATTGAGCTTACTTCAACAAAAAAAGGGCTTAAGGCTCAAAAGGGCTAGCAAAGTATAAATTCACAAGGGTAGACAATCAAAGGCTCTAGCTGTTCAAACAAAAATAAAGATCTTAATCATTTGTGCGTGTGTTCACATGCAATGCAAAGGCAATCAAAAACTAAGTCAAGTTCTGAAGAATTCATACAAATGGTGGAGCACTCAAGAATAAATAAAATGCTATTTAGGCTCAAACACTCATTGATTTTGCTTTTGTAATGGGAAAAGATTCATGACCACTGAAATTCTCAAAAGTTACAGTTACAAGAAGTTGCTTAAAAAGGTTCATGTCAACAAAAGTTTCAGTTCCTTGATCATACACATCATGCACACAATAAGAGTACAGTTCACAAACAAATTCTCAGATGAAAAAGAATTCCATAGAGGAACAAGAGCTCAGTCATAGGGTGCATGGTATCAACTTCACACACAAACGAAAATAAATTCAACATAAAAAAAATAAATAGCAAAAGAAGGGAAAGAAAGGTAGAACCCGTGTGTTGAGCCGGTCGACTCAACCGCTAACTTGAAATGAGAAAGGTGGGCCGCCTAACGCCACCACCAATGGGTTGCGTCCCATGAAGCGCTTCTTTAACGTCACTAGCTTGACGCTTGAAGGAGTCGATTAAGGCTCCTTAAAGGAGGAAAAGAAGATTGAAGCACTACCTTCCTTGGGAAGATGCACACCTATAGCCCTGAGTGCTTGCATGGAAATCATTTCCCTTTTTTGCATTGGTCTCCTTTTTCTCCTCTTGAATTTATGTGGGTGGACATTGTCATCCCTCGCCTGTTTGGTGCGCTTTTCATAAGAATGAGTAGGTTCTACATGTGCCTTCTTTGGAATTTTGCAATTTGGGAATTGTTTCCCATGGCCCATATGCAGACTACTCTTTCCTTTTCTTCCTTTTTCCTGCACTAAAATTTTTTCCATCCTAGCATCCAACTCTTCAGATATATCCTCAATAGAATTCATTGTCACCTTCTCTAAGGGTTTGGAAGGTCGGTCTTGATCAAGATTCTCTCCAACCGGCTGCCCAACCACATCAATTCTAGAGCACTTTTTGGTGTCATCGGGATGCCTCATAGCCTCAAACACATTGAAAGTCTCTTTCTCATCTTGGAACCTCAAAATCAATTTACCTTGTTAAACATCAATCAAGGCTCTTCCTGTAGCTAGGAAAGGTCTTCCAAGAAGAAGAGGGACCTCCTTGTCTTCCTCCATGTCAAGGATCATAAAGTCTGCCGGAAAAAGGAATTTGCCAACCCTTACCAATACATCTTCCATAACTCCATAAGGGTATTTGATTGACCTATCTTCCAGCTGCAGTGTCATTTTTGTAAGCTTGACTTCACCTCCTCCCAGCCTCTTCAACATAGATAACAGCATCAAATTGATGCTAGCCAGAAAAAGGAATTTGCCAACCCTTACCAATACATCTTCCATAACTCCATAAGGGTATTTGATTGACCTATCTACCAGCTGCAGTGTCATTTTTGTAGGCTTGACTTCACCTCCTCCCAGCCTCTTCAACATAGATAACAGCATCAAATTGATGCTAGCTCCCAAATCACAAAGGGCTTTGCCAATATTTAAATTCCCAATAGTGCAGGGAATTGTGAAGCTTCCAGGATCTTTCAGCTTTGGAGGGAGCTTTCTTTGAATGATGGCACTACACTCTTCTGTCAAAGCTACAGTCTCATCTTCTTTGAATTTCTTCTTCTTAATCAACAATTCCTTCATGAATTTGGCATATAAAGGCATTTGCTCAAGAGCTTCTACGAAAGGAATGTTGATCTGGAGACGCTTGAAGACATCCATGAACTTAGAGAATTGTTCATCCTTCTCCTTTTTCTTGCTCACAGGAGGATATGGCAGCTTCTTATATGGAGGAACCACTTTGGGCTTATTTCCCACCTGTACCTGTTCAGTTATAACTATGCCTCCTTCTTCTAAGTTGGACTTATTCTCAACCTCTCTTTTTTCTTCTTTTTCTTTATTTTTACTGCTCTCATTTTCAACTCCGTCCACCTCACTTTTTTCACTCTTTTTCTTCCCCTCAACTTCAGACATTATTTTTCCACTTCTCAAAGTAATTGCACTACAGTTCTCATTTTTAGGATTATCAACTGTGCTAGCAGAAAACTTACCTTTGGTTTGCTCCGCAAGTTGCTTTGAGAGTTGCCCAATTTGACTCTCCAGATTTTTGATAGAGGCCTCTTGGTTCTTGAAATAAGACTCATGAGTCTGAAAGTTGGAATGGATATTCTGGAAGTTGGATTGAGTCATCTTCATGAATTGAGTGAGAGCTTCTTCTAATTGATTTGGCTTCTCTTGATTTTGAGGTTGTGGAGGGTTGCTTGATGATGGGCTATCTTGTTGTTTCCAAGAAAAGTTGGGATGATTCTTCCACTCAGGATTATAGGTGTCAGAATAAGGATTCCCTCCTTGCTTTTGAAAATTTTCCATGTAGTTAGCTTGCTCATTCGAAAATCCCTTAGCATCGCAACCTCCATTCTCATGAGGTCCTTGACAAAAGTCACATCTCAAGTTCCTATTCAACTGGTTCACCTGAGCGGGAATAGGGGCTCCCGTTTTCAGCGCTTTAAGCTCCTTGGTGATAGCTTCCAATTGTTGAGAGACCAATTTATTTTGAGCCAAGAGTGCATCTTGTGTTTCTAGCTCAAGGAGTCCTCTTCTACCCTGTGTTCCTCTATCATTTTGACACAACTGCTCATTGGAAGCCATTTGCTCCACTAAAGTTCTTGCTTCTTCAGTTGTTTTACTGTTAATTGTACCTCCAGCTGAGGCATCCATCATCATTCTTGTATTTGGCCTCAACCCATTACAAAACATCTGCATCTGATTAAACTCATCATACCCATGGTCGGGACATCTTTTCAGAAGAAGCTCGAATCTCTCCTAAGCCTCATACAGATTTTCGATATGGTTCTGCTGGAACCCATGAATTTCACCTCTTCTTTTGATGAACTTGGAGGGTGGAAAAAATTTGTTCATAAATTTATCCTCCAAATCATCCCAAGTAGTGATGCTTCCTGTAGGCAAAGTGTGCAGCCAATCTCTTGCTCTATCTCGTAGGGTAAAAGGAAAAAGCCTTAGTTTCTTGGCCCCTTCTGTCACTCCATTCAGCATGAAGGTGCCACAGATTTCATAGAAATTTACCAAGTGCTGATTTGGGTCTTCAATTTCATCCCCAGCGAATTGGTTTTGCTTGAGAGTGTTCAACAGGGATGGTTTGATCTCAAAAGCATTTGCTTCCTCCAGTTGGTAGGCCATGACAGCCCTTGGATTGTTCCTTCTCCCAAAATCGCCCAAGGTGCGCGGTGGTGGTGGTACGTCCCCCATTACTACTAGAGTTGTAATGAGAGAAGTAGAAGCAGAGGCTTGATTTTGTTGTTGTCTTGCTTCCCTTGCCTTCTTCCTATTAGCCTTTGCTGTCTTTTCTATTTCTGGGTCAAACAACAGCTCACCTGTTTGTTTACCTCGTATGCACAACACTAAAGGAAGAGGTAAGTAGCACTGCAACAATTATAACAATATTTTTCTTATAAACAGAAAATAAAAACAATAAAAAAAATTGTTCAAAAAGTACTCGTTTGCCGTGTTAAAAATCAATTCAACAATCCCCGACAACGGCGCCAAAAACTTATTGAGGATTTTGGCAAGTGTACCGAATCGCACAAGTAATAAAGTGATAAGTAAGATCGTCTCCACGATTGCAATTGATTATTCAACTAAACAAGTTCGTAACTATTTTAAACGTGAACAAATTCTTTGTATTGGAATTGATGCTATTTGTAACAACTAAAATTAATAAAAAGTAATTGAATTCAAATAATTAAAAACGACTAGGGGTTGAATCCTTTTGTTTCCACCTTTATGCAATTGAATTCAAAACCAATGCAATCGATACTCATGAACAATTGAAGTTTAAATCCTCTAAATTAGATTAACGAAAATTCATTTCCTCTTAATCCCTTTGATTTAACTAATAAGCCCTAATCCCTTAGGTTCAAATTAATTAAATCAAACACGAAGAATAAAGATTCATACAAACTCATATCAAATAGAATTATATTCCTATAACCCTATAGATATGTTCAACAATCTCAATGCTAGTTAAAAACCCCAATTTTCCAATCATGAGCATAACCCAAATTCAATTTAGTAATTATCAATTATCAAAAGGCATTAAGAACAGAGATAAATGATCAATTAACATGAATAAACTTGCATAGAAATAATAGAATCCAATTACATAAAGGTTTCCACAAAATTCATCTAACCCTAGCCTAAAAGAGTTTAGTTACTCATAGAGAAAGAGAAACTAAACCAGAAAATAGAAACAATGGTAGAGAACCACTCCATTGAAAGCTCAAGTCCTTGTTCCCAAGCTTGAATCCTCCTTTGAGATGGTGGAGAATGAATCCCTAGCACCCCTTGACAAGCCTCCAGCGTTTTTAGGTCTTTGGAATGGTAAAGAATGATTAAAACATCAAAAATTCGTGTTTTTAACGTTAACAGCGCGACCAGAGCGCTCCGGGTGCGCTCCGTGCGCAACCTGCGCACTAAGAAACAGAATGGCGTCAGATTTGGCGCTCCAGGAGCGCTCAAGCATGCTCTGCACGCACAGGGTGCCCTCCTGCACCCGTTTTTCCACGTTGTTTTGCATTTTTCACCTCTGTAAAGTCTGAGTTAGCTCAAGGTGTCTTCATTAAAGTTGAAGCAATGGATGTTAGCTTTCCAATGGAACCAGCTTCATCTCATTTGGACACCTACAATTCCAGATATGATTAAAACATTGAACATGTTTTAGGTTGAGACAACATCACCTTATCAACTTGTAGCACAAATTACCCCAATTTGGAGATTGATTTAGGTCTCGATTCCTTAATCAAAGTTGTAGATAATTCTTCTATATTTTCAACAAGACTAAGATCATCTCATTTGGATTAGTGTGGCTCAAGATATATCTTTTAGAATCTTCTTTGTCTAGGCGCGCTACCAGGCCAATGTTGGAACCTAAACGATTGAGAAGTTTAGACCCTCATTAATTTTGATGATAACAAAGTATTTTCAAGAGAACAATTTATCTTCTAACATATCCTTGAGTGTACAGGTATCAAAGCTTCATATATATGTACAAAACACTCAAGAAAGAAGAAGAAATTTACAAGAGAATTGAATACACTCCATTAATGTCAGCGTCCGAACTCACTCCAGCGTCTTGCTAACAGCAAGCGTTTAGTAGTGTTACTCTTTGACACGTGGAATAATCAATTGCTGCGAGCGTCCGTCCTCTGTTCTGAGCGAGCATCTGATCTCTTCAATGAAGCACGTGATGATCACGTTTCTGCTCTAAACCTCTGAATGTTCTGGAACGGAATTCGAATTTGATTTTATGCGCTCATTTTGATGTACGGGGAAGCAAAGGTGACACCTTTAGCATAAGACAAAAATCGTACATGGCAATTGTGAAAAGCAGATAGTATGAAAACGGTAATATGTACTGTTCTGATATTCTCTGGAAAGGAAGAAAATGACTACATTTCAAATTATCTCACTCAATGAAAAGGAGCAATGTTTTTACTGCAAACGGTAACATCACTGAAGACTCCTATAAATACCCCAAGGTATTCATTGAAGAAAGTTGGAAAAACTGTGAAGAAAATTCATTTTGAAAGCAATATTACTCAAGTGAGCAATCAAGTTTCGTGCCAAGTTTCTGGTCTACAAAGAACTGAACTCAGCGTCTTATACTTTCTTTTAGAAAGCTACTCTGTTTTGAGCTTAATCTTTTCATCCTCTCTGTGAGAGTTATTTTGATTGTATTCGAAAGTATATTCTCTTTTGTAAACTGTTTTTGGCCTAGTTAAGGCTTTGTTCCTCAAAGGCTCGATCGTACTGAGTCGTTTTGAGAAGTTGAGAGTATTGTCAAGTTTGTGACAGTAGAATACTCTTGAGGAAATTGTAATCAGTTGATTATAGTGAAAAATCCTTCAGGTTTGAAGGGACTAGACGTAGCTACCAGTTGGTGGTGAACTAGTATAAATATTTGTGTCTCCTCCTTTACTGCTTTACATTTATCTTTACCTTGCTCAGTAAAACAAGTTTTTATAAACGGTTTATTTCCTGCATCCGGTTAGTCTCTCTGCATTCGATAAACAAACAACTTTGAAAAATCTGTATTCTTAGTGCTTTTAACGTATAGTTTGCAAAAAGTTTTTGGACACAATTCAACCCCCCTTCTTGTGTTCACGTTCAGTTGGTATCAGAGCTCGGCCTATTGGTTGAGCACTTAACAGTGTTAAGAGAAAAGATCCTATACTGTGAACATGTCTACTAAAGATGGTCATATGAACCGTCCTCCTCTATTCGATGGAGAAAAATTTGATTACTGGAAAGATAAGATAAAAGCTTTCTTTGAGACACAACAACTTGAGTTGTGGGATATAGTTCAAAGTGGTTACATTCCTCGCACTAATCCTCGTGGTGTTGCTATAGCCAGAGAAGATTGGAATGATGAGCAGAAAAAGAGATATCAAACCAATCAAAAAGCTAGATTCATTCTTATCTGTGCTATGACAGAAAAAGAATATGATAAATGTGGCAAATTTGATACTGTCAAAGAAATTTGGGACTCACTTGTTTTATCTTACGAAGGCTCTGCCCAAGTAAGAGAAACCAAAGCTAGCATGTTGGTTCGCCAATACGAGTTGTTCAAAATGGAAGATGGTGAAAACATTGAAACTATATTTGGAAGATTCCAAACACTTGTTCACGGGTTACAGGCCCTTGGAAAAAGTTACACTACACCTGACCATATTAGAAAGATCTTAAGAAGCTTGACTAAGCAGTGGAGACCCAAGGTCACTGCTATTAAAGAAGCAAAAGATCTAAATGTCCTACGACTTGAAGATCTTATGAGTTCGTTGAAAGCTCATGAACTTGAGCTAAACGAAGAAGAACCTGTCAGAAAGGGCAAGTCTATTGCTTTGAAAGTCATTCAACATAAAGCTAGTTCTTCCAAAGCCCTTCAGGCTGAAGGAGAAGAATCAGAAGATGAAGCTTTAGAAGGAGATGTTGATACATCAGAAGATGAGCTCGCGTTTATATCCAGGAAGATACAAAGAATGTGGAAGAAGAGAAACTTCAGGAGGAAGTTTCAGAAGAAAGATACTAAGGACAAGAAGGAAAGCAAAGACAACGACAAAGCTTAAGTCATTTGCTATGAATGTAAAAAGCCTGGACATTTCAAGTCTGAATGTCCTAATCTTAAGGAGAAGCCCACAAGAAGTTCTTTCAAGAAAAAGAAGAAAAGCCTCATGGCTACATGGGAAGATCTAGACTTATCCTCATCTGAGGAATATAATGAAGAAGAAGCAAATATCACTCTCATGGCAAACATTGATCTTGACTCAGAAGAAGAAGTTGAAGAGGTAATAGTATATGATTCCTACTCTGAACTTCAACTAGCATTCAATGATCTTCTTAAGGACTCTGCCACTCTCTCTGTTGAGTATAAGAATTTGAAAAAGAAATTTTCAAAATTATCACAAGACTTTCAAGCTTTAAACAAAGAAAAATCTGTACTCAATAAAGAGAACTAGAAGCTGAAAACTGAAAATCAGCATCGATGGATAACCAGCGTCTGGCCGCTAACAAGCAACCAGAAGCTGAGAGCTCTCAAGCTGAAAGCTCTAAAGTTACAGGCAACCTTAAATGCAAATCAAATGATTATGAATATGCATTTCAAAAGTTTCTTGCAGAGAGTGTAACTCGAAGCAAGCAAGCGTCAATGATTTGGAGTGTCAGTAAAACGACAACTCATGGTCTTGGTTATATATTAGATGAACCTCCTTTAGAAAATGATTCAGCATATGATAAATCCAATAATCATAGTAAATGCTTGCATTGTACTTATTGCAATAAACCTGGTCATTTGAAAAGTGCATGTACTGTTTTTAAAACTGTGAAGGATAAGCTTCCTTCAAGAACTAACAAGAAAGGACCCAAAAAGATATGGGTACCTAAAGATAAAATATTCTATGTTGTAGACATGCTTAGCAACAAAGTCAACACACCTATCTTGGTACTTAGACAGTGGATGCTCGCGTCACATGACGGGAGAAAAGCATATGTTCCAAGAACTAAGGCCTAAAGAAGCTGGATTCCTTGGTTTTGGAGGAAACCAAAAAGGTAAAATAGTTGGAATTGGTCGCATTGGTAAAGGCTTTCTTCCCTCTATTGATAATGTGCTTTATGTTGAAGGACTTAAACATAACTTATTGAGCATAAGTCAATTATGTGACAATGGTTATGAAGTCATCTTTACAGAAACTGGATGTTTAGTAAAAAGCAAAAAAGATGGCTATATTTTCTTTACTGCTAAGAGGAAACAAAATATTTACAAAATTGATCTCTCTGAACTTGCAAAACAAGATGTCAAGTATCTCATGTCTGTTGACGAAGAACAATGGATTTGGCACAAGAGATTGGGTCATGCCAATTTGAGATTAATCTCAAAATTAAACAAGCACAGTCTTGTCAGAGGCTTACCAAATCTTAAGTATCAATCAGATGCTCTCTGTGAGGCATGTCAAAGAGAAAAACAAGTTAAAACTTATTTTCATTCAAAAAATGTTGTTTCAACCTCTAGACCACTTGATCTTTTGCATCTTGATCTTTTTGGTCTAACAAGGACAGCCTCTTTAACTAGAAAGAAATATGGGTTAATCATTGTTGATGATTTTACTAGATGGACATGGGTTAGATTCCTTGCTCACAAAGATGAATCATACAAGGTATTTACTGTATTCTGCAAAACAGTTCAAAATGAAAAAGGAATTTGTATTTCATCAATTAGAAGTGATCATGGGGGAGAATTTGAAAATGAAAACTTTCAAAAATTTTGTGATAATAATGGCATCTCCCACAATTTCTCCTCTCCTAGAACACCTCAACAAAATGGTGTTGTAGAAAGGAAAAATAGGTCCCTCCAAGAAATGGCCAGGACCATGATCAATGAAGCTAACATTGCAAAACATTTTTGGGCAGAAGCAGTAAACACAGCTTGTTACATTCAAAATAGAATTTTTATTAGACCTATTTTGAAGAAGACTCCATATGAACTGTGGAAAAGAAGAAAACCAAACATATCATATTTTCATTCATTTGGTTATACTTGTTATATTTTGATTACTAAAGATCAGCTTGGTAAGTTTGATTCAAAAGCTGACAAAGGAATCTTTTTGGGATATTCTGAAAGATCCAAAGCTTTTAGAATATACAATAAAGAAACTATGACAGTGGAAGAATCCATTCATGTCAAATTTGATGACAAAAAGCCTGACACAGCCATGTCAGAGCTAGATGAATTATTTTTAGAATTAAATATAGGTGATACTATAAATAGTGAACCTACATCTTCTTCGTCCGGTGGTGACCAGACACTAGAATCTTCATAAGCTGAAGCCAGAAAAAGCTGGAAGTACAAAACTAATCATCCTAAAGATCAAATCATAGGAAAACCTGGAGATAGAGTAAGAACCAGATCCTCTTTTAAAGAGCATGCAGATATGGAACTACTCTCACAAATGGAACCTAAAACGATTGATCAAACATTGGAAGATGAAGGTTGGATTCTGGCCATGCAAGAAGAGTTGAATCAGTTCCAAAGAAATGATGTATGGAAGCTAGTTACTCTACCAGAAGATAAGCAAGCCATTGGTACTAAATGGGTATTTAGAAACAAGCTTGATGAAGATGGAAAGGTTGTGAGAAACAAGGCCAGATTGGTTGCTCAAGGTTACTCACAGGAAGAAGGTATTGATTTTACTAAAACATTTGCACCTGTTGCAAGGTTAGAAGCTATACGCATTTTACTATCATTTGCTGCACACCATGATATAATTCTTTATCAAATGGACGTGAAAAGTGCTTTCTTGAATGGTTTTATAACTGAGGAAGTCTTTGTAAAACATCCTGGATTCGAAGACATTGAATTTCCAGAACATGTCTTCAAGCTTAAAAAGGCCATGTACGGTCCTAAGCAAACTCCCAGAGCTTGGTATGAAAGACTGAGTACATTTTTGATGAAAAATGGTTTTACCAGAGGTCTAGTAGACACTACTCTTTTTAGAAAAACATCAAACTAACACTTTATAATTGTTCAAATATATGTTGATGACATTATTTTTGGAGCTACTAATGAAAGTCTTTGCAAAGAATTTTCTAAGCTAATGCAGGCTGAATTCGAGATAAGCATGATGGGTGAACTAAAGTTCTTCCTTGGAATTCAAATCAAACAATGCAATGATGATATCTATATACATCAAAGCAAATATATCAAGGAATTGCTAAAGAGATTCAAAATGGTGGATTACAAACCTATGTGCACTCCTATGCATCCCACGTGCATTCTTGGTAAAGATGAAACTGGTAAAATGGTAGATCAGAAGATGTACAGAGGTATGATTGGATCTCTACTTTATCTTACAGCTTCAAGACCTGATATTATGTTCAACGTCTGTCTGTGTGCGAGATTTCAATCAGATCCTAGAGAATCACACTTGAGTGCTGTTAAAAGAATTTTTAGATATTTGCAAGGATCTACTAATCTTGGTTTGCTTTATAAGAAATCAAAAGATTACAAGTTAGTAGGTTTATGTGATGCTGACTTTGCTGGAGACCAAATTGAAAGAAAAAGCACAAGTGGAGGCTGCCAATTCCTTGGAGCAAATCTTGTGTCTTGGTCAAGCAAAAGGCAAAGCACGATTGCACTCTCAACAACAGAAGCTGAATATATTTCAGCAGCAAGTTGCAACTCTTAACTTCTGTGGATGAAATATCAACTTGAAGATTATCTGATAAAAGAGAGTAACATTCCTATATTTTGTGATAATACTTCTGCAATTTGTCTTACTAAAAATCCCATATCGCATTCACGAGCCAAGTACATTGAGATTAAGCATCATTTTATAAGAGACTATGTTCAGAAGGGTATTCTCGAAATAAAATTTGTAGACACTGATCATCAGTGGGCTGACATATTTACAAAACCCCTTGCTGAAGATAGATTCAATTTTATAAGAAGAAATTTAAATTTTCATCTTATAGTTGAATGATTAATCTCAGCGTCAGATGATATGCATCATCTCAGCATCTGGTATGACATAAGCATGTATACGTGTAAGCATTTTATTTGTCATGTGCATCATAACTCAGCGTCTGGTGAATCGGTTGCGTGCATCTGAGCGCACACACATGTGTCACACGTGTAAAGGACTTAAGCGTCTCATCACATCTCACTGAGTCATGATTATTTATGTTTTTCGATAAAATCTTTTTACTTGATTTTACTTTTCTTTTGGCTTCTTCATTTAATGAAAAGGGGAATCTTCATTTTCTTTTCTTTTTTGATTTAATTTATTTTGGAAATGCGAAGCGGTTTTTGAAAAAGGACTGTACCATTTTCTATCAACTTTCCCACTACTCCACATTTTTCGCTCCATCACTTCACTCTGTTTCTACTTGCAAAATTGTTTTTTTTCTCTCTCTCTCTCTCTCTCTGACTTCAAACCCTAAAACCTCCATTACCCTCTCTGCAACTGCTACCATGGCCGATAGAAAGGTTGGACAATATACTGCTGCCTACGATGTCTTCTCAGAAGCAAAACTTATGAATGAAAACATAATTGATTTTGAGAACTTCAAGATCTATGGTTTTGATTTCGAAGAAGGTTTGGAGAAACTGGGTTGGAAAAATTACTTTATCTGGGAACCAGTTGATGTGTTGAGCTATGCTATAAAGGAATTCTGGGGGAACGCCTATCTACTTTCGGGTGAAATTATTGAAGGACATATCAAAGGTTTCAAGTTACGTTTCACCATAAACTCTATCGCTCAGACCATCAAGTGCCCTTGTGAAGGAATCAGTTACCATACTAACTGGGTTGACGCTTACAGAGGTTTGGAAAACGTCAACGAAGCTCTGTTCGAAAACTATCGTGAGTTGAAGAAGAAGAACATAACTCCTACTGCCAAAGACTTGAAAAGCCACTACAGAGTACTGCACAAAATCATCGCTAAGAGCGTGATTCAGAAGGCTGGTTCAAGCGACATAGTGAACTATGAGCAAAAGTTCATTATGAGGAATTATATGGATGGAAAGAAAATCAACCTGCCAAGGTTGATTATCAATAATCTTATCAATGCTCTTGTCTTCTCAAAGAAAAGTGTTGATAAAAAAAATATTGTCAAGGTTATCCCTTATGGAGTTCTTCTTTCCATTATGATGATAAAAGATGGTATTGTGAGAAAGCTTGTTGATTCTACAAACAAAGAAGAAAAAGATAAATACTTTGGTGTTGGTGTTGTTGTTCGTCCTGAAGTTTTTGGAGTCAACAGTTTGGTTAGAATGAAGTTGATAACTGGCTCTATGATTAAGAAGGTGAAATTAGAGCAACAAGAAGGAGAAACTGCTGCGAATGTTGGAGAATTTGAAAAGAAAACCACCAGAAGCTCAAAGGCTGGTGTGAAGAGACCTGCTGAATCTCCTATAAGGGAGACAAGAAGAATGAAACAGAAGGTGGCTCTTGCACCTACTGTTGAGGAACCAGAAGATGAGGACATAATTCCCATTAGAAAGATCTTAAGAATAAGCCAACAGCTGAAAAAGATGCTTCAGCGTCTGGTCAAGGGAAGCAAGTCCCTCCTCCTCCTCCGACCGTTGTTGCCTCTAGAGGAACAAAGAGAAGGTTCGTTAAGTCTTCTGAACTTAACTCAAAGGTACTTGACTTTACTGTTGATGAGTCAGTATCTATTTTTGATTCTCATGATGTTATTCCTGCACCTCCATTGTCTGTTTCACAACCACAAATCCAAACACAAACTAAGAAAACCAGAATGAGCCTACGACAAACCTCTACCCTCATCCCCTCAAAACCGACCCAAACACCATCCAATACACTTAACCTTGACCTACCATAAATCTCCTTAAATACCTCACTTACTACATACATTTCCAAACTTCACTCTCATCCCTTCAACCTATTATTCAAAGTACCTCCCATCAATCCATTCAAACCCTACACACCTAAAATCTATACAATCACCAAAACCACTCCCACTTCACTCACCCTTACCTATAAACCTACAGACTTCAGTGGAAGGAAGAATGTTTCACGCATTAACAAACCTCGGTTTGTTAAGTATGAGTCATATCACAGCATCTACAATCACCCTTCTACTTGGCACTTGAAAACCTTCACCTCTGGAGTTGCCAGACTGGAGATTGCCTCTCCAATGAATGCTACCTTCAAGGATGGAGAAGACCGTTTCGAGATGTCATTCAAAGGGAGATTGAGACCGGAACCTGGTAGCAGGGCAATTCCTTTCTCTGTTGACCTTCCGAAGTTCCTGCCTCAAACTGAACCTCTCACACTGGAGGAGTGTGGAAGATGGATCACGGATGAAGAAGCTGCCTTCATGGCACACTGTCATGAGATGAAGAAACTTGAAGTTATCAGACAGTTCAGAGATCCTTCTTCTGTATCCATAAAGATTGTTCCAGATAGACAAATGTGGCTACCTCGGTCTATCCCTGGGAAGAGGAAAGAACTTGCTCCTGGCAAGTTGACATACATCAAAATCGGACTCAAAGAGTATGAGAAGGCTCCTAAGAAGTTTAATCTTAAAGAATTCTCAGAGCTTCCGATTGCCAAGATCACTGAGGACCATGCCAGAAGGTTTTACCTCAGTTCTCTGAAGGAAGATGAATGGAGAACCGGCTCCTCAAATTGCTGCAATGCTGAGAAAGCCACAATCCCTATAGTTGGCACTATTAGAAAAGTTACTGACACCAATCTGGGAACTGCATACTTTGATGATACGTTCAGGTGTTCAGTAATCAGGCCTCTTAACTGCATGAAGATATATGTCCAATGGGCTGCTGTGACCAAGCACTTTGACATCGGATTTACTTGGAATCAATTGTCTGAGTCTTAGAAAGACAAAGCCATGTTGCCATGCCTTGTCCCCCTAGTGCTTGAAGAAGATGACAGGGAAAATCTGCGAAGAGTATACCTGGCAGAAAATGAAGGACTCTCTTTTGCTTTTGAAGCATTGAGTGTCTTTATCAGAAGAATATGGGGAGAAGATGCTGGAAACAGGTTTGACGCCTTCACTGCTGTTGTGTTTCTGCACAGAGAAATTGTCTTCATGGATTTGCTGTATCCAGAAGATGTGAAGAATAGAAGGGAAATTCAGACAGAACCTGAGCAGAGAAAACTTGGAAATCTCATCAAATGGTTTATACCAAATGATGCATTCTTTCAAAGAGCTCAAAAGAAGAAGGAATTGAGACTGAAGCTATCTAACTAGGTGCTAGCAGAGCATCAGAAGATGAAACCCGCACCAGTATCAGAAGCTGGACCTTCTACTTCTACTTCTACTCCTGCAGTTGAGATGGTCACTATTCCCAAAGCAGAGTTTGAAGAAATGAAGGCCACAAACCTGAAAGTTACTCTGCTGGAGAATGCCCTGAAATTACTATATGAACGTCTCAACATTCCTCCACCACCTCCACTAAACCCTTGAATTTATATATATTTTTTGTGTGATATAAAATATTTTTTTGGTACTCTTGTTTATATATATAATTTTGCTCTGATTATCTGTTTATATATATCTCTATCTGACTTATATTCAAATTTTTCTAAGTCTTATTTTGACTATGATGTGCTTTATACTCTTTTTGTCTGATGACAAAAGGGGGAGTAAAAGAAAGATTTGATGAACACGTGAAAGTCTGATTGACTAATTCATCGTCCGATGTTCAAACTCCGATGGATACGCTGAAACTGAAGTATCATGCATAGCATTTCATACATAGCATTTGTGTGGTTATTTATTGCTCTAATACCTATAATGTGTTGATATTCATTGATCCAGTACTCTAATACTGATCAATAAATTTGGTACAATGAAAATCTTTTGATAAAATGAAATCAGCATCTGATATCACTTTGTTAAATGAATATATGCTCTGAGACATCTACGTATTTTTACGATCACTCAAATGAATTTGTTTATCAACAATCGCCTTAATACCTGAATTGCTTATATATATCTAAATTGTTGAATTCAGGGGGAGACCCTTGATATTATTTTGAAATTAAATTGTTCATCAACCTTGGATATTTGTCATCATCAAAAGGGGGAGATTGTTGGAACCTAAACGATTGAGAAGTTTAGACCCTCATTAATTTTGATGATAACAAAGTATTTTCAAGAGAACAATTTATCTTCTAACATATCCTTGAGTGTACATGTATCAAAGCTTCATATATATGTACAAAACACTCAAGAAAGAAGAAGAAATTTACAAGAGAATCGAATACACTCCACTAATGTCAGCGTCCGAACTCACTCCAACGTCTTGCTAATAGCAAGCGTCCAGTAGTGTTACTCTTTGACACGTGGAATAATCAATTGCTGTGAGCGTCCGTCCTCTGTTCTGAGCGAGCGTCTAATCTCTTCAATGAAGCACGTGATGATCACGTTTCTGCTCTAAACCTCAGAATGTTCTAGAACGGAATTCGAATTTGATTTTATGCACTCATTTTAATGTACGAGGAAGCAAAGGTGACACCTTTAGCATAACACAAGGCAATTGTGAAAAGCAGATAATACGAAAACGATAATATGTACTGTTCTGATATTCTCTGGAAAGGAAGAAAAGGACTACATTTCAAATTAACTCACTCAACGATGCATGCTTGCCATATTTTCTGATCTGGTTGAGAAGTGCATTGAGGTTTTCATGGACGACTTTTCTGTTTTTGGTCATTCCTTTGAATCTTGCTTGACAAATCTGAATACCATTCTAAACCGGTGTGTGGAGACCTATCTGGTTCTGAATTGGGAGAAATGTCACTTTATGGTGACAGAAGGCATTGTGTTAGGCCACAAGATCTCCTCAAGAGGTATTGAAGTTGACAAAGCCAAGATAGAAGTCATTGAGAAGCTTCCTCCACCAACAAATGTCAAAGGAATCAGAAGCTTCTTGGGACATGCAGGATTCTACAGGCGCTTCATCAAAGATTTCTCCAAGATTGCTAAACCATTGAGCAATCTCCTCAATAAGGACACTTATTTTAAATTTGATAATGCATGCCTTATTGCTTTTGAGCTTTTGAAACAAAAACTGATTTCTGCACCCATAATCACAGCTCCTGATTGGAAATTTGATTTTGAATTAATGTGTGATGCTAGTGATTATGCGGTAGGAGCAGTTCTTGGTCAGAGAAAAAATAAGGTTTTTCATGCTGTGCATTATGCAAGTAAAGTGTTGAATGAAACTCAAGTTAATTATGCAACAATCGAAAAGAATTGCTTGCAATTGTGTATGCTTTGGAAAAATTCAGTCTTATCTTATTGGTTCCAAAGTCATTGTATATCTTGATCATCTTTGCTATTAAATATTTGTTAACCAAATCTGATTCTAAGCCAAGACTTATTAGATGGATTTTGTTGCTGCAGGAATATGATTTGGAGATCAAAGATAAAAAAGGAAGTGAGAATTTAGTGGCTGATCATTTGTCTAGATTGGTGAATAATGAGGTGACCACAAAAGAATTGGAGGTCTTGGAAGAATTTCCTGATGAAAAACTTTTGTCGATGCAAGAAAGACCTTGGTTTGCAGATATGGCGAACTTTAAGGCTGCTGGTGTAATTCCTGAAGATTTTAACTGGCACTAGAAAAAGAAATTCTTTCGAGACGCCAATTATTTCGTGTGGGATGATCCTTACTTATTCAAACTTGGGGCTGATAACTTGCTAAGGAGGTGTGTAACAACAGAGGAGTCAAGGGATATTCTGTGGCACTGTCATAACTCTTCTTATGGAGGGCATTATAATGGTGAAAGGACTGCTGCAAAGATCCTTCAATCAGGTTTTTATTGGCCCACTCTATTTAAGGATGCTCATGATCATGTGCAAAGATGTGACAATTGTCAGAGGTCTGGGAGCATTTCAAGAAGACATGAAATGCCACTTCAGAATATTCTTGAAGTAGAAGTTTTTGATTGTTGGGGAATTGACTTTGTTGGACCCTTGCCATCCTCTTACTCAAATGAATACATTCTGGTGGCAGTAGACTATGTTACCAAGTGGGTTGAAGCAATGGCTGCACCCAAAGCTGATGCCAAAATTGTGATCAGATTTTTAAAGAAAAATATCTTTACCAGGTTTGGCACTCCGAGAGTTTTGATAAGTGATGGAGGATCTCACTTTTGCAATCAACAATTGAAGAAAGTCTTGGAGCATTACAGTGTAAAGCACAAGGTAGCATCTCCATATCATCCTCAAACCAATGGCCAAGCTGAGGTTTCAAACCGAGAAATTAAGAGAATCTTGGAGAAAACAGTTGCTTCTTCAAGAAAAGATTGGGCCATGAAGTTGGATGATGCCTTGTGGGCTTATAGGACAACTTTCAAAACTCCTATTGGCCTTTCTCCTTTTCAGATGGTGTACGGGAAAACATGTCATCTCCCGGTTGAATTAGAGCACAAAGCTTTTTGGGCTCTAAAGTTCTTGAATTTTGATCCTAAGGCAGCTGGTAAAAAAAGAAAATTACAACTTCATGAGCTTGAAGAAACGAGGTTACAAGCTTATGAATCCTCCAAGCATTACAAGCAAAAGGTCAAAGCCTATTGTTTAATTCCAGGTTGAAGAGGGAATTTCGGCCAGGCCAACAAGTCTTATTGTTTAATTCCAGGTTGAGATTGTTTCCTGGAAAGCTGAAATCAAAATGGTCAGGGCCGTTTATTGTCAAAGAGGTAAGACCATATGGTGCAATTGAATTGGAGGATCCATCATCAAAGAGAAGTTGGACTGTGAATGGGCAAAGGCTCAAGCTCTACTTAGGTGGTGAAGTTGAAAGGCTCACCACGGTGATTCATCTAGCTGACCCTTGAGGACACATCCAACGTCAAACTAATGACATTAAAGAAGCGCTTATTGGGAGGCAACCCAATTTTCTATCCCTTTTTAATCTTTTAGCTTGTGTGTTTTGATTTTTAGTTTGTGTTTTCTTAGTGATTTTGGTGGATGAGTTGTTTAAATCCAATGCTTTAATGTGTTAGTGTTCATTTGGTGTCATGAGTCTTGAAGTGGTTGTATGAAAATTGGAAGAAAATTTTTAAGGTTTTGGAAAGGGTGTAATTCTGTCCCATATTCGCTCAAGCCACTCAGATTCGCTTAAGCGAATTATGCAGGAAATTCAGTTGAAAATTTTTGTTTGCTATTTTCGATTAAGCGATAGTCATTTGCTCAGTGCCAGAAGCAAAGCCTGGGAAACACTTATTCTGAGCTAATTTCGCTTAAGCAAAACTCACTCGCTTAGCGCATGAAACAATTTTTTGAGAGCTCAAGTCTGAGCCATTCTCGCTTAAGCGAAACCCAGTCGCTTAGCGCAAGTCTGAATTTTTGAACAAATCACTTCTGAGTGAATCTCGCTTAAGCGAGCGAGATGGGCTAAGCGAGAGTCTTTAATTTTTGTGTCTTAAAAGAAAAAGCCCAATGCACGAACAGGGCACTCCTTCCACACTCATTTTCTCATTCACACAAACCCTTACCCATTTCTCTCACTCTCATCCGCCCCTCTTCATTTCTCTCGTCTCTCATCATCTCACATCGCACTCGTCTCTCTCAGCACCTCACGCAACCCATCATTTTCCTTTGCCTTTCATCATTCTCATCACTGTTTCAGTTTTTCAAGTAAGTAGGTTTCGTTCGTTTTGATTTTCGTTCGTTCTTTGCCTAAGTTGTGAATAATGTTGGATTGTTTTGATGGATGCTTGGATTTTTCTTGTTTCACTATGTTCATGCTTCAATGTTTGTTTGGATTCCCACAACCCACATGCATGTCTTTACAATTTCTGAAATTAGGTTGGGTTTGGGGCAAAATTGTGGAATAATTAGGGATTTATTTTCTGAAAATGGAAATTGGGAATGGTGTTGTAAGAATGTTGGTGTTTTTATTAACCAAATCAACTCAAGTGTTGGTTAAAAAGCTTTGAAATGGTGTTCTGTTGATTTTATTTGAAAAGCTTTGGTTCTGTTGGTTCTGCTTGAAAAGCTTTCATAGAAAATTTTGGCAATGTTGTTTGAAATGATGCTTCGAAAGTGTTTGTTTGAAATGGTGGCACAATGCCGAAAACTCTGAAATGTTGAATGTAGTTAAGCAAATTGTCTGGCAGCATTGTTAGCTGAAATTACAATTGGTCTGATGGGTCAAATGTTCATTGTGCTTAATGTTTGATTACAAGTTCTAATGGGAAAAGCATGGTTTGCATTGGTTCTAATTATTTCAGGATGCCTCCAAAGAAAGCAGTTCACCAAATACCACCAAGCAAGAAAAGAAAGGGCAAAGCATCCGAAGCGGCTTCTCGTGATGATGAACCAGTGGAAGAACCAATGGACCTTCCGCAAATACCTATGGAGCCACTTAACAAGCGAAGATTCATAAGCCGTTCTACACAACAAAGGCATTTGATGCTTGAGACACGAGACTTATTGTGTGAACAGAAGGTTGAGTTAGATGAGGGGGAATATGATGAATTTTTGAATGAGATCAAAAGGAGAAAGTGGGAGAAGCTGGCCACACCTGTGGAGTCAATCAATGAAGAAATTGTCAAAGAATTCTATGCCAATGCCTGGCCAGTAAAAAGGGGATCCAAGACCAGAAAATCTTGGGTGAGGACCAAGTGGGTTCCTTATGATCGAAATGCTATCAGTGATCTTTTGGGGAATCCCCTTCCTTTAAAAGAGGGAGAGAAGTGTTCATATCAAATCCAAATGGACAAGAGACATACTCTACGAGGATTGACAGCAACGGATGTGGCTAAGTTTGTGTGTCTTCCCGGTAAGACTTATGAGGTTAATGCGCAAGGCCAGCCATTGAGAATTAAAAGAGCTAATATGAGAACACTTACCCAAATTTGGACTAGCTTCATACTTTCCAACATAGTTCCTAATTCTCATCCCTCAGACATCCCAATCCTACGAGCTTTCCTCATTTATGCCATCATGAAAAAAAAGAATACGGATGTTGCTGCAATAATTTCGGCGGAAATACATAACTTTGTTCTTTTCGACCATCCTAAGAAACCATTGGGCTTCCCGGCATTGATAACTGCATTGTGTTTGGCTCGTAGTGTTGATGTCCCGAGCCATCCAAAAACCAAACTGAGGATGCCAATCAATGCCAGTTTTATCAGGAACTACTGTCTTAATCCAGCAAAGCAAGAACTTGGAGAAAGCTCTACCCAACCTGCACCTGTTAGACAGCCGCCAATGATTCCAATGACTCCCATGGAGACTCGCCTCACTACTCATCTCACTCATTTAGAGCACCAACAGGCTGCCAACCATAGGGGGTACACAAGCTTGAACGACTCCTTCTACCGGTTCATTTTGCATCAGTATCAAGGAGATTCTAACCTGTTTCCATGGCCCACACCAGATATGTTTGATGCACATGTTGCATGGCCTGGGGACAGGCCAATTTTTTCGGAGGGGGCAGAAAATGTGGAAGAAGCTGGAAATGAAGGGGAAGCTGCTGAAGCTGGAAATGAAGGGGAAGCTGCTGAAGCTGGAAATGAAGGACAAGTTGGAGATGATGGTGGAGAGGAGCTTAATGAGGAGGACTTCATGAATGACATCCTCGGAGATTGATAATTTCTCATCCCTTATCTTTTATTGCCTTTGGTAGTTGTAGTTTTTGTGTTTGTTTTGAATTTCCGTGTTGTAAATTTTGTTTGTTCCTAGAACACTTGTGGAAACTTTTGGTACTTGTTTTGGTACTTGTTTGTTGACCCAAATTTTTTGTGTGACTATGGTTTGGAAAAAATCAATTGTCAAAACTGATGCATGATGATGAATTGAGTCTGGACTGAATGACTGAAAAAGAAAAATGGTGGTATGCATGAATAGTATAGCCTTGATACATGTTGCATAGTCCAATGGTTAGTCATAGAAAGTAACATGAAACAGTCATCAATCAGGGAATACATGAGCCTTAAGCTTGTGAGTTGTGAGCATCCAGAATTAAATGCATTGAGAGTCATCACTGTTGTTCATGCTAGTTGATTTTGCTTCATTCTCTGATTGTCACTTTGTATATATGATGCATGGAAAGGATCAAGGCAATTTTTTTGTGTGATTAAACCTTTGAGTCAAAAAGCTAACCATGATGTGAATATAACCTTTGATAACCCTTTTGAACCTAAAAAGTTATGTTTTTCATGAGGACAAATTCCCTTTTGAGCTTAAAAGAAAAACCAAATCCTCACCCACACCTAATAGGATGAAGAGAGCATTTGGTATTTACTATGGACTAAATTGATTGTTATTCCATTGTATATAAGTTTGGGATTTATTTTGGTTTGCATTTGTAAAGGGGAAGCATTTGAAGGTAAATCAAGGTTAAGGTTGTTGATTATGGGCAAAAATTAAAAATCTCCTCTCTGTTTTTGAAATATCAATTTTGTACATATGCATATATCTTAAAAAAAATAGAGAAAAACAGAGAGAAAGAAAAGGAAGGAATTGTATGTAAACAAAGGAATTAGACATATTTGGTTGTTCAAGAGAATAGAGGGTTATGGTTGTTATCTTGGAAGAATGTAGTTAATATCATATGCTCTCTTAATCTTTTAAGGTGATTAGTTTTTATACAGAAAAACCAAATTCCTTTAGAGCTGTGCCACATTACAACCTTTGAAAGACCTTAGTGATCCATGCTTGATTATGTACTTTGTGACAATATTTGAGATGAAAAACAACTTTGATTTTGTGTGGATGCAGTGTATGGATGAGAGAAACACTCACCTTGGTCATGTTATTGAGTGAAACACTTTGATATGAGGAAAATATGTTATTCTCTGATTGATTGACTACAAATTGTGAATTCATTGACTGCTAATAGGATTGTACATTTGTATCTTGGTTATGGATTTCATTTTAAGACATCATTCAAAAATTTTGATACTGATCACCCAAAGAATGAAACTTTCTGTGCAGTTGATTGTTTTCAAACCATGTCCTCTTTTGTGTAAATAGTTTGGGTCATGATAACTCTATTTTGATGTGTTGACTTTTGCTTGAGGACAAGCAAAATGCTAAGTTGGGGGGGAGTTGATAAGTGCCAATTTTACTTATATTTCTAGAGCTTTTTATGGCATTTATTAACTCATGTGTTTGAATTAAAAGATGTTTTCTTACCTCAAGTTAGTGTTTGTAAATATTTTTATTAGAGTACTATGTTCTTAATGATGTTAGATTTCATCCAAAATTCCTTGTTAATTTCATGTAGGTTGAATTAAGGCAAAACAGAGAAAGAATCAAAGTTATGCGATTTTCGCTTAAGTCAGAGAGTCTCGCTTAAGCGAGTATGGCTCAGATTTGCCATCTGTAGACTTACACAGATTCGCTTAAGCAAATTTGTTGCGTTGAGCGAGCCACGTTTCTTTAGCATGAAGAATGCTATGCAGCTGAGCGAAATTCTTGGAGCTAAGCGAATTCTAAAGCGGTTAAAAGCTCTGTTTTACTGAAATTGAAGGGTATAAAAGGATATCTTTCATTTTAACCCAGGGAGATACCTTTTGGAGAGAGGATCGAAGTTGGAGAAAGGAAGAGAACCTTCGGAGAACCTTTGGGGAATCAAAGGAACACTGAATTTCATCTTTTATCTCTCAATTCTCATGGTATTTTTGTATGGCTCTCATGTCAATGGGTAGCTAACTCTTTTGTAGTTGGGATTTGGATGTAATCAACCAAACTTTTATGTAATTTCTTTACAATTATATGCTATTTCTTCTTATCAATGATAGTGATTTCATTCTATGCTTAATGCTTTATATGATTTGATCACTCATATTTAGATTTGTGAGTTAGATTGTGATTGGAAAATACTTTCTAATTCTAGATTTGAATGAAATCACCTAAGGGGTTTTGTTACTAGGAATAGAGCTTGATTCATTAGTTACTTTTTTGAATGCTAATCTTAATGCAAGTATTCTCTTTGAATAATCAAGGAATTGTTATTTAAAGGGAAGAGCTTAGAATCTCCTTTACTAAGGAATTGGTAATCGAGTAAACTTCATTCGTAATATCATTGGTAAGGAAAATAGTCCTATATGAGTATCGAATTCATAAGTAGTGAGGTTGATGAAATCGAATCCCAACTCGTTTCCAAGACTGTTATCAATCCGCTTTACTCATTAGTGTTTATTTTCTTTAAAACTTAGAATTTGTATGTTTGAAACTCTTATTTCAAAAACATGGGATATTTTGTGAATACAAATGTACATAGATCTTTTTGGACTTAATTAGTATAAGTGTGAATTAACCGAGTATCGCACAATTCCCTATGGATACGACAACCCTACTTATCACTGTAAACTTCAGTATTTTAGTACGCTTGCCAAAATCCTAACCTTTTGACAAGCGTATTTTGCTGTTGTGTAACAATTGTGAAAGACTCCTCCTACCTTTTGATATGATGCTGTGTTTGGTTGGTGTAGTACCCTAATTTTGTCCGGCTTTTTTTATTTTATTTTGTTTTAACTTTTTATTTTATTTTATTTTTTTAGTAGTAGTAATAAATATAAATAATATTTTGGTTTTATAATAAGAAAAGAAAGAAAGAAAAAGAAAAGAATAAATAAAAGAAGAAGAAAAAGAAAAATGGATTTTTTTTTATTTGAGAAGGGGTGTGTAGGAAATAAAATTTGGTGGTGCAAACAGGAACTAAGTCAAACCGACGCCTTGACCCCAACAGCCCACGCCTCCATTTTTGTTTTTACTCGCATACCCCCTCTTTTCTCTATTCCTAACCCCCAGCACATCATTTTCTTGGGCGCTGCTTCACGCACCCCTCTTCCTTCTGTCGCGCGCCCCCAGCCTATGATTTCCTTCCCATGCGGCCCAGTCACGCTGCAGCCCATCCTCCTTTCCTTTTAACCTAAAAACATTAACCCTAAAAACACTAACCCTAAAAATCCTCCTCCTTCAAAGGCCACAAGGCCCCCCACCTCAATCTCTCGATCCTTCCTCTCTTCTTCCCCTCCGCCCACCCGACCAACATCACCCTCAACCTTATCCTCTCCTTTCTCCCATACCCTAGTTTCATTCTTCCCCACGTAGCCGCGGTGCTACCCTACCCCCCATCCATCTCATCTTCATCCTCTTCATCTCCTTCCCATCCTTTCCTTCTTCTTTCTAGCCCCACCAGAACTAAACCGCCAAACTACCGCTACCACCACACCCTAATCCTCATCTTGACTTTTCCTCATCTTACCCTAACCTAACCCTAACGCCGCACATACAAACCCTATATCTCTTCTCTCCCTCCTTCCATAACCCTAGCCCTAAAATCCCTCAGGACCTACACTCAAGATTCACCCCTATCTCTGTCAAAACGCACCAAGGTCCCACATCTACGCAAGAAATAAGGGGAGTTCCAGCTCTTACCCTCTTTCTTTTTATTTTTATTATTATTATTTAAATATTTGTACTAATCTGGTTGAGTTTTTCTCGCAGGCATTTTGGCTATAAAAGCCACGCAAAGGCAAGCCAAAAAAGGAAAAAGGGGGGAGAGCAAAACTCAGGGAGAGCCAGAGGGAGAACCCAGAAGCAAGAAGAAAGCCGAGAGCCAGAGAGAACACGCAGAGAGAGTCCAAATTTTCTTTTTTCCTTAAACACTATTAGGATTTTAGAGTTTTGAATTTACCCTCTCTCTTTCCCTGGATCAAAGTGGTGAAATTCAGGTTCTTGTTCTTTTGTTCATCTCTTCTTCCTTTTCTCTATAAACGTTTAAGCATCTGATGTGTACTTTTTTAAAAAATTGAACCTTTGTTGCAATCATTTGTGGTTACTGTTATTGTTGAGATTGTAGTTGTTATTGCTGATTATTGTTGTTCTTACGTTCGCGTGGCTGCTGTTGTTTGTTGTTGTGATGGTTGTTGGATTTTGAAACAAGATTAGGGTTAGGGTTTGGCATTCCAATGCTGCCAAACCCTAAATAGGGGTTAATTTGCAAAATAGATAATTAATAGGGATTAAAGCGCAAATAAATCTTAGGCGAGGAATCAATCTGCAAATAAATTATAAAAAGGGATTGAAACGTAAACACATAGTAAAAGGACTTGAAAGCAAATAAATTAAAAGATTTTCCTTTCTTTAAATGTTCTGCTCATCGTGTTTTTAGGGTTTGGCCTTCCAACGGGACCAAACTCTAAAAAGGGACCAATTTGCAATTATCATATTAATGAGAGGCATAAAAGTAAAAATAGAATTTTCTGAATTGAGTTTCCTCATTTAAAATTTTTTTCAAATAAATAAGTTAATAATTTGGAGAATTAAATTTTTTATCTTTAGTTTATACATTTGCCTTATTTAAAAAAGATTAAATAATAATAAATGCAATAAAAAATATGCTTTCTCTTTTTTGGTTCTTTTTTCTTATTATCTAAAAAATATATATTTTGATAAAGGGAATTATTTTCTTCAAAAGGCAAACAATCTTCATAAACAATTAATCGGTACTGCTTTTTTAACAGCGTGAGGGTGCTAATCCTTCTTTGCGCATAACCAACTCTCGAATCCGAATCTGGTACAAAGACCCTTCTTTTCTCAAAAAATATTTCGAAAATAGGTTTTCCAATGTTTTCCTATAAAAATAAAATATTGGTGGCGGCTCCATTTAAATTTTAGTGTGGTTGTCACAGCTGGCGACTCCACTGGGGACATTAGAGAGTTAGGCCTTATAATTGTGTGAATTTGTTTGCCTTACATGATTTATTTCCCTTGTATTTTATTTTTTTTTACTCCTATTTGGTTATTGTATATTTTGCTCATATGCTTGTATATTTGAACCCTAAGGTAGAAGACATTTGTAAATATTATGTGTTTATTTATTTTGCAGCGGGTAGAATTTTAGGTCATTGCTCCTTTCACACACTTTACTTTGCACCCTTATTTGCACACACTATGAGTGGGAGCCCTATACCCGGGCCCGAGTGAACATTAAGGAGAGGTTGCGTAGTGAGTGCTCTGCTGGACGTACGACCAGTAGGTTCCTACGAAAGCCTCACCTAGAGTTTGGCTCCATTTGAGAAAAAACTATCCTTTAATAGTATACCTATTATCGGTGGTAACATTTTCAAATGGGACCCTTGGCTCTAGGGACCTTTTAGTTAGTACTTTAATCCACCCAAAGAAAGGCACTTAATGTAAACCATAGATCCTTTAAGAATTACCAACCTTGGTCACAAAAGGAGCATACCCTCCCTTATTATCTTTTTCTTTTGCTTTTTTTATTTCAAAAAAAAATCACAAAAATAAACTTTTTTTTTACAAAAGTCTCTTTTAGATTCCCAATCAACTATTTTGAAAATAGATACTTAGGCTTTTTTTAAAAGAGAGGTGTAATAATAATAGTAATAACGGTAACAAATTTTCTAAAAAATAAACTTAATGCGTACTAAAGATATATTTATTAAAACGACTATATTCTCAAATAGGAAGTAATTTTGCAACTTTATTTTTTTTTTTACTTTTAAAAAAAAAATCATATTCATTCATTCATGCATACGCCGTAACACTAATTTCACATACGTTCAGGCTTATCGGAAATTTCAAAAATCTTTGGAACAAATGTCTTTGATGAGCGCAGTTACAGGGTTAGAGAGGAGAAAAACTTTGAAATTCAAGATCGAACCGCCCCGCTTGATGCATCTAAAAACTTTGGTTGATTTCATAGCTGAAAAGTGGATACAGTTGGATCGGATTAGCTTTGTGGGGAAATTTGGGAATATATTGGATCTGATAAATGTGGATGTACAAGTGGGAGCCCTAACGGCACTAGCCCAGTTTTATGACCCTCCTCTGAGATGTTTCACGTTCCGGAATTTCCAAATGGCACCGACTTTAGAAGAATATCAGAAAATCTTGGGGATCCCCGGAAGGACTAAAGGCCCGTACCGTCACGCAAAACATACTCCATCTATAGGTACCATTTCCCTTGCTTTGGGTATTTCTGAATCAGATTTGAACGCTGCATTAAGGGTAGAAGAAGATCTCGAAGGTTACTCCAGGAGCTTTCTAGAAGGAAAAGCTAAGGACCTTCATGCCGAAGGAAAATTAAGGGAATCCATCGATGTAGTAGCCCTGATTATTTATGGAGTGGTCTTGTTTCCTCATGTGGACCATTTTGTGGACGAAACCGCCATTGACGCCTTCCTAGCATTTAAAACCCAAGGTATGGATCCCACTACCGCCGTTCTTGCAGACTTATACTATGAGCTCCACACACGCCATGAGAAAGGAGGAGGACGAATTCGTTGTTGTGTCCCCATCTTGTACCTATGGTTGAAAAGTCACTTGGTAAAAAGGGGACATCCCTTCGGTCCTAAGAGCAATGCGGAATGGGCTGCTTACTTGATGAGTCTTAGTGAAGAATCTGTGATATGGTATTCCAGAGAACAAGAGATTAAAGAGGTGATCTATCGGTGCGGAGGAATCCCCAACGTACTCTCATTGGAACTATAGGCTGCATCAACTACAATCCTACTCAGCCCAAATACAACTCGGTGCACCCATGCTAGGAGAACCTGTCGAAGAAGAGCTAGCCACTTTCATTATACATGATCGGGGCTCCTCGGATTTGGCATTGTTCACAAAAATGTGCCGAGCTTGGAGGAAAGTAATCAGGAAACCACTAGGGCGCAAGAGCACTCATACGGATGAAAAGTACCGCCAATGGGTTGCAAATGAGAGTTCAGCAAGTCAAGTTACCTTTTCAAACTTGTTTTTAGTCCCAGAATGCCACCTCCACCTCCTGCAGAGAATGAAGAAGTGGAAGAATTGAAGCTGGCCTTAGAAAAGGTGAAAGAGGATAAGAAACTTCTTCAGGAGAATCAAGAGGGCATATCAAGATATAGAAATCCTCTAGATGAATATGATGTAAAAATGGACTTCTAGAGGAGACCCAAAAGAGAGTCAAGGATGAAAGGGTAAGCGGGTCTCGGACTCAAGGTTGTCTCAAAGCAAAGAAATCAACAATTGGACTTAGTGAAAAAGGAATTAAGTTTGGTTCTCTGCGAAAAAGGGATTTGAGGAAAATGTGGATTGATTCTCGGAAGGCTAGTAAGGCTTTACAAGAACGGGTTGAAAGCTTGACACAACAGCTTGAAAAATACCATGCGGTTGCACGAGGCCCAACTCAAGCGTAAAGGAAAATTGCGGAAGAAAAGTTCATAGGCTATCATATAGATCTCGAGGAAGAACGTGAGAAGCGTCCTCGATACTGAGGAAAATTGATGATCAGCGGAAGTCATTACTTGGTTTGATCGAGAAACCCTGATCGATGGATCGTTGCTCTAAATTAGTCTGGCTCGCAAACAGAGGTATCCAAGATCTGCCAGAACTCTTGGAAGAAGCAGAATCCGCAATAGGTTTCCGACCTTTGCCAAAGAAAGTGATGAACTTCATAGAATACTGCAAGAGCTTAGTGGAGGAGTTGGAGAAGCAGATCCGACGTGACCGTTAAAGACCCTATCCCCTTAGTTTTTTGTCGTTATTTGAATTCTCGCAATTTCAATTTTCATCTCAATTTTGTAAGCCTTCAGAGCAACTTGAATCGTGGTATTTTCTTTTGATAGGAGTATTTATCCTTGCAATACGCAGCAATCCGAAGAGACATTTACAAAGTTTTTGCGATTCTCCGATAAGCCAATAAAACAAATTAAATAAATAAATAAACGTGCATGGCATACATAATATGAGCATAACATAAACATAAATAAATAAACGTGCATGGCATACATAACATGAGCATAACATAAATAACTCCTCCATACTCATTTTGTCCTTCTGAAATTCAGAAATAAACACGAAGAACCTGCATCCTTACAGAACAAGGTCGCAAGCCAGGCTCATGGATGCCTTAGAACAAAATCAGCAGGCCATGCAACAGAGTCAAGAGGCTATGCGGGGAGAACTTGATCAGATGAATGCACGAATGGGCCAGATGTTCGATCTGTTGATGGCCTTAAATGCCAAGTTGACCCCAGAGGCAGAACGAATTGTCGAACACCACATGCATAATGGGCCGGAGGAGAACCGGCCGGAAGAGAACGAAATACCTATCCATAGTTCACAAGGCGGACACCTCCGAATGATGGAACCCAGATTGAACACAAGTGCTCAGAATTCCGCACCTATCTTCACTCCTCAGGAGGATGCTCGAGCCAAGGAGAGATTTCAGATGATGGAGGAAAGGTTAAAGGCCATTGAAGGGGCAGACCACATTGGCTTCGAAGCTTCGGACATGTGTTTGATCCTTGATGTGGTTATACCTCCAAAGTTCAAGGTACCCGAGTTCGATAAGTACAAAGGGGAGACATGTCCCAAGAGCCACCTGGTCATGTATTGCCGAAAGATGGCTTCCTATTCCCACGATGACAAGCTCCTAATTCATTTCTTCCAAGAAAGCTTGACCGGGGCACCCTCGCGGTGGTACATGCAGTTAGAGCGTACTAAAATTCGCTCATGGAAAGACTTGGCAAATGCATTCGTCCAGCGGTACAAGTACAATATGGATATGGCCCCCAGTCGTAACCAGTTGCAAAATATGAAGAAGAAAGACGCTGAGAGCTATAAGGAATACGCCCAGAGATGGAGGAGCATGGCTGCTCAAGTAGAGCCCCCTATTGGATAAAGAGATGATTGATACATTCATCGACACGCTTGAGCCTCCATTCTATGATAAAATGATTGGAAGCATGTTCTCAAGCTTTTCTGATTTGATTGTAATAGGAGAACGCGTGGAAAGCGGGTTGCCGCAGTGGAAAGATCCATAACGACACTTCATCATCCAAAACGCGAAGTCCTTCGTCAAGAAGAAGAAAGAGGAGAGACAAACGTGGTAAGTAGTTCCCCTACATCGTTGCGGCAACTACCACGTCGGCGTTTCCCATTTTCGGTAATCAAGGAGGTCAGAATTTTAATCAGCCAAGAGCTCAGAATTCCCAAGGAAGGAACCCGATCCAGTTCGACAAAATCCCTATGAGTTACAAAGATGTTTACCAGCACTTGCTCAAAAACTCATTAGTGGTTCCTTGTCCGCAGAAACCCATGGAACCACCATTTCCAAAATGGTATAATCCAGATGCCACCTGCGAATACCACGCCGGGGCGGCAGGCCACTCCATAGAAGATTGCCGAGCTCTGAAAATTAAAGTCCAAAGCCTGATAAATGCAAAATGGTTGAGCTTCCAGGATGACAGCCCTAACGTAGGGAGTAATCCGTTGCCTAACCACGGAAACACATCAGTGAATATGATAGAGGCTGAATATGGGAGAAGGATAATAAGGGATGTTGCTGAAGTAGAAATCCCGATGGGTGAAGTATTCAAAGAAACTCCGCAGTTCTGGCCTGATTGAGAAGGTAAGAGTCGACAAAGAAACCCCTTACAATGAAGACATCCAGGTCCACCGAGGAGTGCGAAGAGTTTAGGGTCATCCTCCAAAATTACTCGATACGAACGTGGTCCAAATATCTCTCAAAAGGAAGTAGAGGTATCCATGGTCCAAGATTCAGAACCATGATCCCAAAACCTTTGGTGATTCAATTCGCTAAGAGTGTATCTCCTACAAGCTAATGCCCCTAAAGCCATCATTATTCAAGTACCGCCTCCTTTTCCGCACAAGGACGACAAAGCGATCCCTTGGATATATGATGCAAAAGTCCGAGTCGGGCGGAATGATAGGCGAGAATGTCCTCCGACGGTCACCAATATTGTGGGAATAGGAGGGATGACATGAAGTGGGCGAGTCTATGCCCCAGGATAAAGAGCGTGGGAGGACCGTAGAAGAACCGTAAAAGGAATTGGTGGAAGAAACCGCAAAAGCCGATTGAAGTTAAAAACAAAGGAAAAGAGGTTGTGATCGAGGAAAGCGACACTGGGAAGGAAGGTAAGAAAGAAATTCCCCATGAGGAAGTTCTTTGAATTTCTTAAGCTCATTCAACAAAGCGAGTACGAGGTAATAGACCGATTGAATCGCACGCCAAAGAAGAGTGTCCCTACTCGCCTTATTGACGCACTCTGAGAGCCATAGGAAGATGCTAATGAAAGTTCTGAATGAAGCCCATGTATCTCAGAATATTACGTTAAATCAGTTTGGTGATCTGGTTGGCAACATCACTGCATGTAATTATTTGTACTTCAATGATGAGGAGATACCCGCAGAAGGGAGAGGACACAACAAAGCACTGCATATTTCGGTTCAGTGCAAGGAGCATCTCGTGGCCAAGGTCCTCATAGATAATGGGTCCTCCCTAAATGTGATGCCTAAATCTACTTTGGATAAATTACCCATCGACAAAACTCATATGAAACCTAGCTCTGTGCTTGTAAGGGCCTTCGACGGGTCCAAGAGTGAAGTAATGGGGGAGATCGAGCTGCCAATCCAGATCGGGCCATTCACCTTCATTATTAACTTCCAGGTAATGGACATCCGGCCCAGCTATAGTTGTTTGCTGGGAAGACCTTGGATTCACTCAGCGGGAGTAGTACCGTCTACCTTGCACCAAAAATTGAAGTTTGTCGTGGATGATAAATTGGTCATCGTGTCAGGAGAACAAGATTTGCTGGTGAGTAAGCCGACGTCAACACGCTACATTGAAGCTACAGAGGAAGCCCTGGGAACTGCGTTTCAAGCGTTGGAAATTGTTGATAGCGCTTATGTAGGGATCACCACTAAGAAACCCTGTCTATCCAATGCTGCACTAATGGTGGGCAGTGTCATGCTAAAAGGGGGATACCAGCCAGGAAAAGGACTGGGGAAGAATCAAGAAGGTATGACCTCAATCCCAGGAGTTCTCGAGAACAAGGATCGGCACGGCCTTGGGTACGTACCCACTAAAAGAGACAAGGAAAGGATGATCAAAGAAAAGAAAGAAAAGAGAAAGGCCCGTCTTGAGAATCGGGAACCCGAGCTGGGAAAAATCTCCATTTGTGATCTTCGCCAAAGCTTCCGAAGCGCGGGATGGATTTATTCAGATCAAGTATCTGCCGTGGGGGACGATCTTGTTGTTTCTGACGAAAGTTGGGTCCGCCCATGCTCTTCAATGCCTTGCAATTGGGAAGTGGTGGAAAATCCTAGGATCCTCAATGCATTTTCAATGTAATTCATCTAATGTTTACCTCTCCGCTCAGCCCGAGGCGGCAGAAGAAATATTAAAGGGCCCCATATGTTTTCTTTTAGCATATTTCGAACATTAATAAAACGTATTTTGATTTTATCCCAAGTATTTTCACTCGCTCTTTTTCTCTTCTTTCCTTTACTCTCCCCTTATTGCTAACCTTGATAATGCAGGTTCACCAAAATACTTCGAAAACAATTGTCTTTGAAGTTCCGCCAGGACTTTGATGGTTCGATTAATCGTACCAATGGAGATTGTGAAGAAGATTACCGACGAAGACTTCTCACGTAATTGATGAGACTTATAGAGGAATCCAGGAAGATTGAGCCTTACGAAGCACCCATCGAACTAATCAACTGGGAACAGAGGAAAACAGAAAGAAGTCAAGATTGGCCTCACCATGTCACCAGGAGTAAAGGCTGAATTAATCCAACTCCTTCGGGATTATAAAGATGTTTTTGCTTGGTCCTATCAGGATATGCCAGGATTGGATACCGATATCGTCAAACACAAATTACCACTTAAGCCTGATTGCCCTCCCGTCAAACAGAAATTGAGACGTATGAGACCAGATATGTCCTTGAAGATTAGGGAAGAAGTTAAGAAACAATTTGACGCCGGATTTCTAGCCGTGGCTAAGTATCCCCAATGGGTTGCCAATATCGTCCCTGTTCCGAAGAAAGGTGGAAAGGTTCGAATGTGTGTTGACTAATGAGACCTTAATAGAGCGAGTCCCAAAGACGATTTTCCTTGCCACATATCGACGCCCTAGTAGATAACACGGCTCATCACGCATTTTCTCTCTCATGGATGGTTTCTCCGGGTATAACCAGATAAAAATGGCCAGGGAGGACATGGAAAAGACCACGTTCATCACAGCTTGGGGCACCTTTTGCTACAAAGTGATGCCTTTCGGTTTAAAAAATGCCGGGGCAACTTATCAAAGGGCAATGGTAACTTTGTTCCATGATATGATACACAAAGAGATAGAAGTCTACGTGGACGACATGATCGCTAAGTCGCAAACTGAAGAGGGTCATGTAACCAATATGCGGAAACTCTTTGAGCGATTGAGAAAGTTCCGTTTAAGGCTCAACCCCGCCAAATGTAACTTCGGTGTCAAGTCAGGAAGATTGTTGGGATTCATTGTAAGTCAGAAAGGAATCGAAGTGGACCCAGAAAAAGTAAAAGCCATTTTAGAAATGCCAGCTCCTCGTACAGAAAAGGAAGTTCGCGGTTTCCTGGGAAGGTGAATTATATCTCTCGGTTTATATCACAACTCACCGACACTTGTGAACCGATTTTTAAGTTGTTACGCAAAGACCAAGCCGGAATGGAATGAGAAGTGCCAAGAGGCTTTTGATAAAATCAAACAAGACTTGCGAGAGCCACCCGTGTTAGTACCTCCAGCTCGAGCGGACCCACGATCCTTTACTTGACAATATTACGGGTCTATGGGATGTATGCTTGGTCAAAGACGACGAGATCCAAAAAGAACATGCCATTTACTACTTAAGTAAGAAGTTTGCAAGTTATGAAGCTAATTACTCGGTGTTGGAACGCATTTGTTGCGCCCTTGCTTGGGCCGCCGTCTAAGACAAGACATGCTTTCTCATACGACTTGGTTGGTGTCAAAAATGGATCCGATCAAGTATGTATTTGAGAAGCTCGCTCACCGGAAGAATTGCCGGTGGCAAATGCTATTATCCGAATATGATATTCAGTATATCTCTCAGAAGGCTATCAAGGGTAGTGCGCTCGCTGAATACTTAGCCCACCAACCTATGGACAACCATTCACCGGTCCCCTATGAATTTCCCGATGAGAATATAATGTCCGCCGAAAAAGAAGAACCAAGAGGCGAGGAATGGACAATGATGTTTGATGGAGCCTCTAACGCATTGGGGCACGGAATCGGGGCAATACTGATTTCTCCAGAAAACCTGCACATCCCTGTTACTGCGCGCCTGTGTTTCAATTGCACCAATAATATCGCAGAATATGAGGCTTGTGTCATGGGAATTCGGGTTGCCATAGAAACTAAAGTCAAGGCTCTGAAGGTCTACGGAGATTCCATCCTGGTTATTAACCAGTTAAATGGAGAATGGGAAACTCGGGATTCCAAATTAATCCCTTACCACGAGTACATCCAGGGACTCGTCGAATCATTCGACAGAATCACTTTCCATCACATTCCGCGAGAGAGTAATCAGTTAGCTGATGCACTAGCCACATTGTCATCCATGTTCCGGATAAACAATGATAAAGAAACGCCTCTCATCATGATGGAGAGCCGTGCAAGCCCCGCTTATTGCCAGCTGATAGAGGATGAACCAGATGGAAAGCCATGGTACCATGACATTAAGTGCTACCTCAAGAACAAGGAATATCCTTTGGGCACCTCGAAAAATGACAAAAGAACTTTGAGGAGGCTCGCTATGAGTTTCTTTCTGAATGGTGACGTACTCTACAAAAGAAATCACGACATGGTACTCCTCTGGTGTGTAAATTCAACATAAGCAAAACGAATTATCGATGACGTCCACGAAGGTTCCTTCGGGACCCATGCCAATGGGTACGCAATGGCTAAAAAGATCCTCAGAGCTGGATATTATTGGCTTTCAATGGAAGGTGATTGCATCAAACATGTGAGGAAATGTCATAAGTGTCAGACTTATGCTGATAATATTCATGTGCCTCCAACTTCCTTAAACGTCCTCAATGCACCTTGGCCTTTTTCCATGTGGGGTTTGGATGTCATAGGAATGATTGAGCCGAAAGCCTCTAATGGACACCGCTTCATCCTCGTGGCCATTGATTACTTCACAAAATGGGTCGAAGCAGTCTCCTATGCCAATGTGACTCGCAATATAGTTGTCAAATTTATCAAAAAAGAAATAATTTGTCGATATGGTTTGCCAAGGAAGATCATCACAGACAATGGGACCAACCTAAACAATAAAATGATGAAAGAGTTGTGTGATGACTTCAAAATCCAGCACCACAATTCCTCCCCCTATCGCCCTAAGATGAATGGGCGGTAGAAGCGACTAACAAGAATATCAAAAAGATTGTCCAAAAATGGTGCTAACTTACAAGGATTGGCATGAGATGCTTCCTTTTGCTTTACACGGATACCGAACTTCCGTACGCATTTCCACAGGGGCAACCCCGTTCTCCCTAGTATACGGAATGGAAGCAGTGTTACCCATAGAAGTAGAGATCCCTTCTCTAAGGGTAGTCATGGAAACCAAGCTCGAAGAAGCCGAATGGGTCCAGGCCCGTTATGACCAGCTGAATCTCATCGAAGGGAAAAGGTTGGAGGCAATATGTCACGGACAATTATATCAAAAGAGGCTCAAAAGAGCATATGAAAAGAAGGTGCATCGTCGAGAATTTACAGAAGGGGAATTGGTTTTGAAAAAGATTCTACCTATTCAGAAAGACCAACGCGGAAAATGGACCCCAAATTACGAAGGTCCATATCTGGTGAAAAAGGCATTCTCAGGAGGAGGCCTCGTCCTCGCAGATATGGAGGGGCATGATCTACCGCTACCAGTGAATTCAGATGCGGTCAAAAAATACTATGTCTAGGAGGACGCCCCACATCAACAAAAAAAAAGGAGCTCGCTAGGTTGAAAACCCGAAAGGGCGGCCTAGGCAAAAATTAGAGCGACCCGGTAGGTCGAAAACCCGAAAGGGCGACCTAGGCAAAAGGTAGGGTCCAATAAAAATGCTAAATTGAAAACCTGCAAAGGCAATTTAGGGTAACATGCTAGGTCGAAAACTCGCAAAGAGCGGCCTAAGCAAAATCCAAACCAAGTACATCAAGGGTAGTTGAAACTAGAACCTAGCCCGCAGGAGTAAAAACAGGCAAGAGCAGAACAAATGCAATTTTATGAGGGTGATCAAGAATGCCGTCAGGGTCTGGATTGCGGAAGAGC
Source organism: Calophaca sinica (assembly GCA_037113605.1). Lineage (NCBI taxonomy): Eukaryota > Viridiplantae > Streptophyta > Magnoliopsida > Fabales > Fabaceae > Calophaca > Calophaca sinica. Next base: position 22,323,260 of record CM073731.1, on the reverse strand, counting down.
AGCACAATTTGTTTTCAAAAGGATTATTAGTGGATTTAACCTTGCTTACCAGTTCCTATCTAGCAGAAATAAATTTGCCCCACTTGTAAGATTTCCCCCAATAATGGAAATTCATTCTTATCCACATCGCCTATTAAATGCTATTGGCACAATAGGATGCTTATTCCTATCTCTCCCAAACTCAACTTGGGATTTTATCAACCTGCGTTGTCTTTCTAAAAGAGATTCATGCTAAAAATAAACATTTCTGAAAGGATCCAGGGGATCTAGCATCTTCCCGTCAAGGAAAGGAATTTAACAGGACGTACCACCAAAGTGCAGAATCGTCAACGCCGTGCACATTACAAAGGGCCAAGCTGACTAGTTCCGAAGTCGCCAGTAGAAAGGACCTCTGGCTAATTATCAAGAAGGGTTTGGAAAGGCGTCGGAAATACAACGCTCCCCCATAATAACACAACATTCATGCATAACATGACATTCGCTGCATTCATGCATGATCAATACAAGGAAATAGCGCTTGCATTATCTAAAGAGTCATTACTTGTATTACTAAAATCAACCACAGACTCATTTCGCTTTTGCTGGGGGTCTGACCCAAAACTTGTGACGAGTGGCGTAGAAACTCACACGCAGACCTTCCCTAAGTAGAGAAGTAGTCTAAATCAACTTTGTAAGAGCTAGGAACCAAGCCTACGCCTTACCGAAAATTCACCAGGAAACCGAACCTGGAATCTTCTACCAATTTTGTAAGAGCTAGTCATAACTAGGCCTTACCAAGAATTCACCAGGAAACCGAACCTGGAATCTCTCACCAATTTTGTAAGAGCTAGTCATAACTAGGCCTTACCAAGAATTCATCAGGAAACCGAACCTGGAACCTCTCACCAATTTTGTAAGAGCTAGTCATAACTAGGCCTTACCGAGAATTCACCAGGAAACCGAACCTGGAATCTCTCACCAATCTTGTAAGAGCTAGGAATCAGACCTATGCCTTTCTGAGAATTCGCTAGGAATCAAACCTAGAATCTCTCACCAATTTTGTAAGAGCTAGGAACCGAACCTATGCCTTACTGAGAACTCGCTAGGAATCGAACCTAGAATCTCTCGCCAATTGTAAAAGTTAGGAGCTAAACCTATGTCGTACCGGGAATTCACTAGGAATCAGACCTAGAATCCCAAAAGCAAAGTCTGAGCGAACCCCGCAATCCCACACCAACAGGGTCGGGAGCCAACCTCGCAATTTCAAGCCACTTATTGCGGACAAAATCAGAGTCCTTTATCCTTAATTACCTTTTACAACGAATGCACGAAGATCTTCGAGTAAAACGTAATTAAGGAGGGGCAGCTGTAGTAGCCTAATTTTGTCCTTTTTTTTTTTATTTTGTTTTAACTTTTTATTTTATTTTATTTTTTTAGTAGTAGTAATAAATATAAATAATATTTTGGTTTTATAATAAGAAAAGAAAGAAAGAAAAAGAAAAGAATAAATAAAAGAAGAAGAAAAAGAAAAATGGATTTTTTTTTATTTGAGAAGGGGTGTGTAGGAAATAAAATTTGGTGGTGCAAACAGGAACTAAGTCAAACCGACGCAGCCTTGACCCCAACAGCCCAGGCCTCCATTTTTGTTTTTACTCGCATACCCCTCTTTTCTCTATTCCTAACCCCCAAAGACATCATTTTCTTGGCCGCTTCACGCACCCTCTTCCTTCCTCGTCGCCTCACCTATGATTTCCTTCCCATGCGGCCCAGTCACGCTGCAGCCCATCCTCCTTTCCTTTTAACCTAAAAAACATTAACCCTAAAAACACTAACCCTAAAAATCCTCCCTCCTTCAGCGCGCGGCGCTCCCCCACCTCAATCTCTCGATCCTTCCTCTCTTCTTCCCATCATCCCACGCCAACATCACCCTCAACCTTATCCTCTCCTTTCTCCCATACCCTAGTTTCATTCTTCCCCACGTAGCCGCGGCGCTACCCCACCCCCCCTCCCTCTCATCTTCATCCTGTTCATCTCCTTCCCATCCTTTCCTTCTTCTTTCTAGCCCCAGCCGCAACCAAACCGCCAAACGGCCGCTACCACCACACCCTAATCCTCATCTTGACTTTTCCCTCATCTTACCCTAACCTAACCCTAACGCCGCACATACAAACCCTATATCTCTTCTCTCCCTCCTTCCATAACCCTAGCCCTAAAATCCCTCAGAACCTACACTCAAGATTCACCCCTATCTCTCACAAACGCACCAAGGTCCCAGATCTACGCAAGAAATAAGGGGAGTTCCAGCTCTTACCCTCTTTCTTTTTATTTTTATTATTATTATTTAAATATTTGTACTAATCTGGTTGAGTTTTTCTCGCAGGCATTTTGGCTATAAAAGCCACGCAAAGGCAAGCCAAAAAAAGAAAAAGGGGGGAGAGCAAAACTCGTGGAGAGCTGTAGGAGAACCTGTAAGAAGAAAGCCGAGAGCCAGAGAGAACACGCAGAGAGAGTCCAAATTTTCTTTCTTCCTTAAACACTATTAGGATTTTAGAGTTTTGAATTTACCCTCTCTCTTTCCCTGGATCAAAGTGGTGAAATTCAGGTTCTTGTTCTTTTGTTCATCTCTTCTTCCTTTTCTCTGTAAACGTTTAAGCATCTGATGTGTACTTTTTTAAAAAATTGAACCTTTGTTGCAATCATTTGTGGTTACTGTTATTGTTGAGATTGTAGTTGTTATTGCTGATTATTGTTGTTCTTACGTTCGCGTGGCTGCTGCTGTTTGTTGTTGTGATGGTTGTTGGATTTTGAAACAAGATTAGGGTTAGGGTTTGGCCTTCCAATGGGGCCAAACCCTAAATAGGGGTTAATTTGCAAAATAGATAATTAATAGGGATTAAACTGCAAATAAATCTTAGGCAGGAATCAATCTGCAAATAAATTATAAAAAGGGATTGAAACGTAAACACATAGTAAAAAAGGACTTGAAAGCAAATAAATTAAAAGATTTTCCTTTCTTTAAATGTTCTGCTCATACGTGTTTTAGGGTTTGGCCTTCCAACGGGACCAAACTCTAAAAAGGGACCAATTTGCAATTATCATATTAATGAGAGGCATAAAAGTAAAAATAGAATTTTCTGAATTGAGTTTCCTCATTTAAATTTTTTTTCAAATAAATAAGTTAATAATTTGGAGAATTAAATTTTTTATCTTTAGTTTATACATTTGCCTTTATTTAAAAAGATTAAATAATAATAAATGAAAAAGAAATTATGGTTTCTCTTTTTTGGTTCTTTTTTCTTATTATCTAAAATATATATATTTTGATAAAGGGAATTATTTTCTTCAAAAGGCAAACAATCTTCATAAACAATTAACGGGTACCGTTTTTTTTAACGGGCGCGTGAGGGTGTTAATCCTTCTTTGCGCGTAACCAACTCCCGAATCCGAATCTGGTACAAAGACCCTTCTTTTCTCAAAAAATATTTCGAAAATAGGTTTTCCAATGTTTTCCTATAAAAATAAAATATTGGTGGCAGCTCCATTTAAATTTTAGTGTGGTTGTCACAGTTGGCCTTAACAAATGGGTGTTCCATCTTCTCCAATTATCATATTATTTTCCCTCTGTTCTTACTTATTACATCTACTTAGTTGTGGGCTACTTCATCATTAAGTATTTGTCAAGTTTTATGTATAGTTTTAAGAGTCTGTTTTTAGTTTTTAATTGCTTGAGCCTTGTGCTATGGCCAAATGTGTGCTTATATGTAAGCTTTGTGCCGAATCAGTTTCAAACTTACTTTCGCACATGATCCAGATGCTTGAAATGTTTTATATTTGACTCTCATTATTTCGAGCTTTGTGTTGTATTGTTATATTAAAAAAATCAGAATTAATTGACTCTCATTATTTGGTTGGTTTATTATTGCTTTTTTATATATTTTTAGAGGTCTTGATAATTTAGTAACTAAAATTTAATCAGTAACCAATAATTTTTTTTTGACTCTTTGTGGCGGTTCAAAACCGCCCCTGTATTTTTTTTACTTTTTTTGTTACATTGCGGTGGTCCTAAACCACCTGTGACAACCACCCTGAAATTTAAATGGAGCCGCCACCTATGTTTATTAAGGAAAACCATAGGAAAACCCTTTTCACATTATTACAAAAAAAGAAAGGTCTTTTGCCAAAGATGAGTTCGGGAGTTAATTACGCGTAGGGAAGATATTAGCACCCCTACAACGCCCATAAAAAAATGGTACCCTTTAATCTTTTGAAAGAATTTGTTTGCCTTTAAAAATTAATTCCCTTATCGAAATTTATTTATTTATTTTTATTCTTAAAGAAAACAAAGGAAGAAGCCGCAAAATAACCTAATCGTACGAGTGGCATTTTGGAGCTTCTTGCCAAAGTCTTATTTAAAGAGAAAAATCAAGGAATAAATAATAGAAGTCCTATTAGCTACCGATTGTTATTAACAAAACTTGGTGAACCTATTTTAACGAAAGGAGATGTAACCTGATTAACGGCCTAGGAATCTAACTCTTTTATTTTTATATTATGGTTATAACTTAAAAAGGAAGTAAATTGCAGAAAAGGCCCTCACTTTGTTTATTATTATTATTTTTTATAACACAGAAATGAATAAAAAGAATGAAACGTTAAAAAAAAACTCAGTTCCAGAAGATCAAAGGAAATTATATTAACTTATTTAAATTGCTTTTTTAAAGACATAAAATAAAGAAAATAATTCCATAAATCCCCTTTCTTGCTTTTATCCCCCTGGTTAATCTATTATTTGCAAAGGGGTCCTCACTTAGGGTTTGGCCTCATTGGAAGGCCAAACCCTCGCCCTAATTTCAGTGCATGACCAGAGGACGAAGCAACGACCCAAACAACCACAACTTTAATGAAATAAGATGAAGTAAGGAAAGGTGAAGAACAATGCCAAAGAAACAAATCAACAATCCTTTGATTTAAGTGTCTATTACATGGTCATCTAGAGAACAGAAACATCAAATAGACAGATAAAAAGAGAGAAGATGAAACCTGGGTACAAGCTTTCCAGAAAATTGTACAGAACGATAATGGGGGAAACAAAAAAAACTAGAACTAAGAGAAAGTGTTTATTTTTTGTTCTGGGGGGCCTCACGGGTTCATGGCCACGGCTTCTTTCTTCTGTCTCTCCCTCTTTTCGTTCGTTTCCTCTGTTTCAATGCTCTCCAGCCTTCTCTCTCATGGTTTTGAGGAGCTTTTATAGCCCCTTGACATCCTTCAAAAGAAACGAAAATAAATCAGAATCATAGAAAGGAATAAAAGCCTAAAAGAAATATTAAGAAAGAAATGAAATACTCCCTGATTTATGGTGGATCTACACGCTCCTTTCCTTTCTCGAACAGATCTTCAAAGTTCTCATTACTGTGATATGGCTTGGTTATGAGAGATCTACTGGATTAGGTGTGAGATTGAAAAAATAATGGAAGGAAATCGCTTGATTGAGAGAGATTAGGGGAGCGTATGACCGTGGCTAGGTTTAAAAGAGTGAGGGAGAGATTACGGTTTGGAGAAGAAAGAGGGATGAAGATGGAATGAAGAAAAGGGGGTGAGAATGGTGGAGGGAAGAGAGGATTAGGGTTCTGGGGGAGAAGGAAGAAGAACGTGAGGAGAAAGAGGAGGAGGCGGAAATGAAGGGTTGCGGCTGGAGAGTGAGAGGATGAGGGTTTGGGGGATGGAGCGGCGCTGTGGAATGAGGGTGAACGAAAGCTTGAGGTTTTTTAGGTTATAAGGTGATGGTTTGGGCTTATGGGCCGCGTGTGAAAGAATGTGGGTTAGGGGGTGTGCGAACACAATGGGTGTGCAGGTAGCAGGCATGAGAAAAAAACGCTTGGGAAGCCTGGTTAGGACAATGGGGGGTGCGCGTGGAAGAGGGTTGGGCGTTGGACTGGACCTGGGGCACGAGTAACTGGGCTGAGCGCATGGAATGGGGTTCACTTTGCTAGTGGTACCCCTAGTTTCATCATCTTGCACCCCTCTTTCCTTTTTATTCATTTTTCTTCCATTTTTCTCTTTTTTCTTTCTTTCTTTTTAATCTCTTTTATTCTTTATTATAAAACCAAAAATATTATTTTTATTTTATTACAAATTTAAAAAGTTAAAATAAATAATAAAAAATAAAATAAAATAAAATAAAATAAAATAAAAGGCCGAACAAAATTAGGGTACTACACCACCCCTACTTTTTTTTTTAATTTTTGTGAACATTTTGCAGCGGTTCTTAACCGCCGCTAATAGCCTTAGGAAACCTGTGGCGGTTATTCCAGTGGTTGGTTATAACCGCCGCGAAATGACGTCCCGAGACAGGGGTATTTCGCGGCGGTTAAAACTGTCGCAGAATGTCTTCAGAACTGTCGTTGTTGACTAGAATCGTTGTAGTGATAGAGCTTTACCAGGGAACGCAATGAGAAGAATGGCTGTCGAAGGAAGGTGGTGGTGGTGGTTCTTCGTGAGAGTGACAGTGAAAGGGTTTCTAGAAGAAGAGGGAGAATGAAATATTTTCTCCATCCCGCGAATAAAAAGGTAGAAAACAAAGTTTTGAAACAATGTTTTCTTTGTTGGTGTAAAATGTTATAAAATTTAAATTTTAAACATTTTACTCCGGTTTTTTAACCAATCGGTGTATAGTGTTTAGAAAAAATCAAGAGTCAATTGCAAAATTGTCATCGCGTTAACATTTGACACCAGTTGTATAAATAACAGGTGTAAAATGTTACGTGTAAATTGTCTAACTCACATATTAATTGTAAAATTGACACCGCGTTCATATTTTACACTTATTATATAACAAACCGATGTAATATCGTTAATTCATATACGTTTCGTGTACTAGTGTACCCTTGTTGCGTGAGCTAGTTTAAGCAGTAATTGGAATGTTTGTAATTTTTGTGGCATTATCTATTTCTATAGAAAAATGCTATCGAGTGACCTAAGGGCACTGGTTAAGGAAACAAATATAGAAATATTTTATTGAAAATTGTGTATTCAATTCCTTGAAAGTTAACACTCTTCTTTACGTGTTTCCCCTTTAATTTTCCTCAGTCTAATTTGATGTAAAAAGTATTTATTTTTTGGCTTAAATATGTTTTTAGTCCCGCAAATATAGAGTATTTTGATTTCAGTTCCTGCAAAATTTTTTGTTTATTTTTTGTCCCTGCAATTTTGATTTTAATCATTCTAACCAAAATTCATAGCAAAATCCGTAGAAACACTTTATTTTCCTGTCAAATTTCTTATGAATTTTGATCTGAATAAGTAAAAACAATTATTTCGACCAAAATTCATAGCAAAATCTATAAAAAAACACTTCATTTTCCTACAAAATTTTCTATGAATTTTGGTCAAAATGATCAAAATCAAAATAAAATATCTTGTTAGGACCAAAAACAATACTGGGACTAAAATCAAAATATTATATATTTGTAAGACTAAAAACATATTAAAATCTTATTTTTTATTCAAATTACACAGTTGGTGACAAGGATGTGTTCCGAGAGAGTATACTAACCGTACTGTCTATATTTATACTCCTCGCCACATTTTCTTTCCAACTACGACATTATGAATCCAAGGTATTTAATTTCTTGTTTAATCAAGTTTCTTATACTAGCTTTGATTGATTAATATCAATATTAAAGCAACGGATTATTAAAAAACCAGTACTGCTATATATCACGAACTATTTTTCTCCTGAATACCACGAATGACGTGGATATTGTTTTTTAAAAGCTATTAAAGATAAAAAAGAAAGGAAAAATAAAAATAAGCTGCCGCTCACATTTTCGCCGCGTTATCGTCTTGAACACTACCTGCAAAACGTAAAATAGAAATCCCACCCAAACCTGTTATAGAGGCCACTGCCGGCATGATTTTCTTTTTAAGAAAAATAAAAGTGAGATTCACTTAACAGACAACCAAAGCCCAATTTGAATAATTTATCATTTATTCACAAGATATCTTCTGTTTGTCTCCCGATCATAAAATCATAAAAATTTAGAAGCAGCAGTTGCAGATTCAAGACAAAGGTCGTGATTGTAGAAGACGAGAGAAAAGAGAGGTCAATTCCAATGGTTTGGATCAGGAGAGAGAAACCGAACTATTCATTACCACGTCATTTGTGTGCCGCTGACGATGGTTATTCTCGCGATATTAAACATTTTCCTTAAAAAAACAGGGGTATATATAGGCAGCGTGTGTTAACGGGGTTTTCCATCACCAAAATTTTCATATAGCACGTACTACATGACAATTGAGACTGCTACATTTTCCGGTAGGGGACCCTGTCATTTAATCAAACAATTAATACGCAAAACAATGATGCTCTTAACCTATTCGCTTTCGATCCATTTCAATGAACTGTGCTGTCTAACTTTGATTAGACCATATGGAAAAACCATAAAATTTGTAAAGCTAAGTACTAGTAGTTGCTAATTAACTATTGCTATAGCAATTTCTGTGTGCTATTATATCTGATATAAAACCACGTTCAAAATGGTTTTTTTTTTCCTTTTGTTGGTTTATGATCAAACACTAAAATGGTACTGATCGATATAATAGGATGGAATGTGGATGTTATGAACAAAAAAAAAATAGGCTGAGTCGCAGACTAGGTCGTTCTCTTTAAGACGTCTGCTGAATTGTGCGAAGATATCTGACCAAATCGTTTAAGGATAAAGCAAATTTTCAAGAGATATGATCATCCTACACTAAGAAGAACCACAAAATATACACCCACTATTTCTCAATTGCTCGGGAACTAAAAAAGGAAAACTCAATTTTCAACTCTCACTATTTTTTTTTTCCACGTTCAGATCCTCTAAGTGTACATGGTCTTACAGCTTTAAAAATATAAAACTGTTGCTGCCAAATTAATTACTCCTTCCGTTACTTTTTATAAGCCCATTTTAGAAAAAAATTTGTTAACTAATTATAAGTCCCTTTTCAAATTACAAGATATATTAATTATTATTATTTTCAAAAATACCCCTAATTAATTGTATAGTGTTTAAAAATCAAAGACATATATTAATTAATTAATTAATAGTATAATTGAAGGATAAATTTAGAAAAACATACACATTATAGACAATTTAATTATGCTAACTACTTTTCTTAATATATATATATTTTTTTGTCTAAAACGACTTATAAAAAGTAACGGATGAAGTAACAAATAATGTGTCAAATGGTGATTAAACCATTAAAGGAGAATAATTTTCTTCCAACGGCTAAAACAAGAGAACGGCTAAATAATTATACAAAATCAAAGTAATTGAATGTGCAAAATTAATACATCAACGTAGTTAATAGAATTTTTTTTTCTAAATCATTCAATGTCGCTGTAGAATCAATTGTATGGAGGATAGTTTCACGTCTCATCATTCAAGATTACTTCAACATTATTAAGTGAATTTTAGTGGTGAGACCCATACACTTTAAGAACAACATGGTGGAGATCTTGATCCAACGTGACGATGAGGACAAGTTCCAAAACGGAGTGGTGTGTTCAAAATGGAAATCTGAGACACATTAAAATTCGTCAAATACTGGTAGACCCACTCCACCATTGTAGTACGTACTAGTAATTAACCCGGCAACTAGATAGGTAAGCATTGAATAATGTTCCTTTTTTTCTTCCTTCCTTATTGGCAGGAGTTGGTATTGAAAAGGCTGTATTGCCAGTTTTTCAATTCTTTATTTTATGTTTTCTTACAGTTTATTTCGGTAATTTTATTCAGAACAATGATATTTTCAGATCTTCACACATTTCTATTTTTTTCTTATCACATTACTTGTCATACATCTCAATTGTTTCTTTCCATTTCTAAAATGTCTCTCTCTCTCTCTATGCTCTGAAATAGAGCGCGCGCACTGTTGCGAGTCCCACATCGGGTGGTTAACGAGTCTGGCCGTTGCTTATATAGCTGGGTAGACCACCCCCTCACAAGCTGGTTTTGAGGGGACCATTCGGATGCCTGAATTATAACATGGTATCAGAGCCACGTGCTGCCCGATGGTGTGGATAGTGCCGCTAGCCTTCGCTTGTGGTGACGAGCCCAGGCTCGAGGGGGCGTGTTGCGAGTCCCACATCGGGTGGTTAACGAGCCTGACCGTTGCTTATATAGCTGGGTAGACCACCCCCTCACAAGCCGATTTTGAGGGGACTATTCGGATGCCTGAATTATAACACGCACACCAATAAGGGGTGAAAAAAAAGTATTTACCCTTCCTTAGGTGATAATAAGAATCTTGGTGTGCAACATTACAACGTATCTGTGCTTCTAAAGTAGGGATGGCGAAGCGGATCAACTTGCCCCACCCTATCGCGAGCCCGCAAAAAAGGGGCTAGTCGGGCCAGCTCGCGGAGGGTTGGTGGGTTGAAAAATTGAGTTTAGCCCGTCCAAAAACAAAATATTATAAAAAATGACATTTGGGTTAAAAAGTGGCCGGTTGGCTCGCACAAGCCTGTCTCAAAACATGCCAAAATGACAGGTTGGCCCGCCACAATTCGCCTGAAATATATAAAAAAAATTGCATTGACCTGACGGGTTGGCCCATCCTGTTTCGCTCGTCACCCGTTAAGTTGACGGGTTATGCGGGGGTGGTGATGGGTTGGCGGGCCCAACCCGTATTGTCACCCATATTCTAAAAGTCTCACTCAAAAAAGTATAAATATTGTACACACATATAAGAGAGAAAAATCTATATGTCATGCAGAGAAATTATTTATTCCAACCTAGAAATAGAATAATTTCAAAAGAGTTATTATATTTTAAAAAAATTTCCTTACATCTTTTTTCATTTCCCATCACATTTCTCACTTTTACTATTTTTATCTCTTTTTATTTCTCTCATCTCTTAATCTCTCTTATACCTCTCATGAGAGGTGGGAAGCATCATTTTCCATTACAAAAAGGTTTAATATTAGAATTTTAGAAACATGTTTGCATATAAATATTTTGGCTTTATTGCACTTACTTTTGGTTAGTGCTTAAGCGACTTTGGTTCCCCCAAACGCTAACTCTAAGGTTAGAACACAAAACCAAAAGGCTTATTCTGGACCAACAGTGATGCCACTAATATGATTTATTTTATATAAAAAAGGAGAAAATGTTATATGTAGAGTATTTTCATTCAGTATAAGAAAATATTATACATTTTTTTGCCAACAATAATTATTATTAATTATTATTATTTTGTATTGTTGTCTCTAATTTTCTTATATTTTGAGTTAATATATGTTTTGATAGATGAAATATTATTTATTTTGAAAATGAAAATAATTAAATATATTGGATTTTATTTATTCTGCAATTAAAGTTTTAATTGTGGTGATTTAAAAAAATATTTTTATAATAATTTAGCAGATTCCTCCCAAAACTTAATGACTGTGTACTAATAATTATATTTTAATTAATATGGTATTAATTTTATATTTTAGGGTCCCACGTAGGTGGCTCAATAATAGAGCCGAGAGACATGAAGGAGTTGCAAACAGGAGGTGCATGACTCAGATCTTTGTCACTAACAAAATCTCCCTCCCCTCTAACAAACTAACCACTAACATTTGTTTTTCAAAAAAAAAAAAATTATATTTTAGGAAACAGTACTGCGTGGTGTATTTTATGGTATTACTATGATATTATTTTCTTAATACATTATTGAAATATTAATAAATTTATATATTAATAAATTGATACTATAAATTATTATAAAATTTATCATTTTAATACTTTATATATTATTTTATTAACATATTAATAATATTTCATATATTAATATCATTTATTATTTTATTATCATGTCTATTTATTAGTATATATTGTTAATACATTAACAATATATTGATAAAATAATATATAAAGTATTAAAAAAATATTTTACAAAAATATATAGTATTAAAATATCACATAAAAGTTTCTCCTAAATTTTATCGATATAATATGTCTATTTAGATATTTACTAATATATATTTATGCTTATTTGCCTCAACAATTAGAATTTTAATTAGAACATAAATAAAATCTTATATATTTAATTATTTTTATTTTCAAAATCCACAAAATTTCATCAGTCACAACATATATCAACTCAAAATAATAATAAAAATACGTACAACTATACAAAATAATAGCAATTATTAGTAATCATCATTAGCAAAAACAATGTATAATATTTTCCCGTACTTTGTTAAAATACTCTACATATAATATTTTTTTCGTGTTTATAGCCTTATACTAAACAAGTGAGATAGTATAGTGGCAGTGTTGTTGGTCCAAAGTAAAAAATATTCCCATTTTGTTACTGGGTTACAAAATTGTATTCCTAAGTATAAGAGATTTACAGGAAAGAAATAACTTCTCAATTCTCATATTCCTATAGTTTTGCTCCCATCAAAAGGGTTGGGAAATTTTTTTTCATGGGAATGAAATCTACGTGTAATTATCCATATACTCACTCTTACGTTAATTCCCATAAATGTTATAAATGTTAGGCAAACACATTTTTTTCACAAATACTCGGAAATAGGATTCTCATCATTATAATCCTGAGAAAGTTATTCCTGAAAATAAGTTTACAAGACTTGAAACAAACGCCCCATTGGAGTTAACGTTTGGTCTCATGTTCTAGTCCTACCATGTGTGCAATTGGCACGTCGACACATTGTGGTCATGTCAGTTCCACGTGTACTCATCATGTCAGCACTTCATGATCATGTCAACAATTCTTGTTACTTATTGAATGTTTAGACAACGTATGAACCAAAGTTGGATAATTTGAAAGATATAGGGACCAAATTCCTAGGATTAAAATGTTGGGACCAAGCTAATCATTATACAAAGGACCAAAAACATAATTAAACCAAATAATTTATAAGTAGATAATGTACAATATTGGCAACCCCTTCTAATTATAGCCTAATTGTATAAAGCTCTCACTTGACTCGTGAAATCGTGTGTCAACCTTGAGTTTTTTACATGTGTACAACAAGTAAATTTATGCTAGGACTTAAATATATTTTTAGTCCCTATAAAATGAGTGAATTTTGATTTTTGTCCCTATAAAAAAATTCTTTAGCTTTTATACCTATAAAATATGAAATCACTATTTTTAGTCAAATGTCATTTGATATCAATTAATTTTCTAATTATGTATCGAATGGAAGACTACGTGGTCATCCCAGATGGCACACATTAATTATTGTGGTGTCATGTTTTAATACGTGATCAGTCTCCATTTTTTTTTACAGTAACTCCCCTAAGCCCTAAAATAAATTATATTTACCTACCCTAAAATAAATGCTAGGGGTCCAACAACGATTATTATAGAATTTAGATGGGTGAAAAACTATAAAAAAAGTATTTTTCAAAGACCAGAATTAAAATTTGCTCATTTACAAAGACCAAAAGCAACAATTTTAAGTTTTGAAGGGGTGAAAACCAAAGAAAAATTTTACAATGAGGAAAACAAAAAATTTCTCATTTTATAAGGATAAAAAACATATTTAACTCTTTATACTATTTTACACAGTTTGATAAGCTTAAGAATTTGAGTAGATTAATGAATTGCAAAGTTATATGTACCTAGAACCAAGGGCATATCTATGGGGCAAGCGTGGTCCTTGGCCTTGGCCTCTCCTTTCAGGACTTCCAATATACCCAAAGTTTAACTACAAGAAATTTGGCTACGTGATAGACAAAATCACTCACTAAAAGTGAAAATCCGTAGGTAAATGTCTGTGATTGACGTTAATCGCCGAACTGGTGGACCATTAACTTTAAGGGGACATCTGGTGATGGTTATTGGCTTATTGGTATTGGATTTACTTCTGGTCTGCTAAAATAAATTTTACATAAGTTTATAGTCTAAATGTTTTGTGCTAACTTTTTTAGGTTTACCATTTTTACCTTATAATACTGTGGGTAAAGAATTCCAGAAAAGTTTGATACAAAATTTATTATTTAATGAATTTTGTGCACGATTTTGAATCCGTTACAACCTATAATTAAAAAGATATCGTACGTTTTAACCCATAAAGTTTGTTACACACACATTAATTTCATTCTTTTTTCATCTCCAAAGCGTAGCTCAAGTGGTTGAGCTGAGACATTTGAAGGAGTTAGAGAATGATGTCTCAGGTTCAAACCCTTGCTACTAACATAACTCACTAACAACTAATATTTGCCTATAAAAAAAATTTCATTCTTTTTTAAGGATACATTAATTTCATTCTAAAACATAATGAAATTCACCTTCTTATGATAAAAAATAGGGGGAAAATGCATATAGACCAAACGGACGTTGTCTCATTTGCATTAAAGCCGGCCCAAATTCCTAAATTTTTCAAAGCTTAGAATTTAATTTGTATGCAACGTTGGTGTAACATTTTGTTACGCATGTATCCAATGATGTGTTGCCACATTATTTAATTAGTATGATAAATTATGTGTTTTTAAACTCATTTAACTTAATGAGGAACATATTATTAGATGGCAGTGTAAAATATTTTTACACCAACGATATATAGAGATTAAATTCTTTAGTTTATGAATTTAATTTATATACATAATCAATGTAGAGATGTTTTACACATGCATCTAATGTGTTGTCATATCATTTAATAAGTATAAAAAGTCTTGTATGAGGTGTAAACATATTATTGGATGACTGTGTAAAATATTTTTACACTGAGTGTATATAAACTAAACTCAATAATAAAAAGAGTTTAATTTCTTTGCACTGTCGGTGTAAAAATATTTTTCACAGTCATCTAATAATATGTTGTCATATCATATAATGAGTTTAAAAATATATAATTTGTCATACTCATTAAATGATATGTCATTGAATGTATGTGTAAAATATTTTTATACTGTGCATACATACAAATTAAATCCTTAGAAAAATATTTAATCTAAAATATTAATAAAGGCAATACCCAGTTTTGGTTTCCACATTTTTTTCATCTTTACCCTTGATAACTATTAATAAAGAATAAAGGTAATACCTAGTTTTTGTTTCCACAATTTTTTCCATCTTTAGCCTCGGACTCTACGTAAAATAATTGTAATATTGAAATTCAATAATCTTTTTATCAGTAATTTGCCCATGGTTTGAATTGACAAGAATCTTTTTAATATTAGAATGAAATAAAATAATGGTTTTGTAAAAAAAAAAAAAGAACAAAATAATAGTTTCTTTATTTAACTATTAGATAATTAAGAACTCTTCTATTTAATAAGTTTATCTAACAATATAAATATGCAGAAAAATAAGTAAGATCGTGATGCTGCTAAAAATAATAATTACTCTTACTCACTTTAGAGGAATCTATCCATCACATTTAGGTACAGTAATGCATGTCACAAGTTCTTAACCTCAATTGGTATCTTTTTTTATAAAAAAAAATTAAAATGAAAACTGACATAGCAAACTAAGATCAAGTGTGTTTATGTAATAAAAATAACAATCAAGTGTGTTTATCTCCTAGAACAATCCCTGCATACAGGATCTAAACTTAACGTGATTTTTATATGAAAAGTCTTTTTAAACTAATTGAAATAATTTATAAAATTTATTATAATTTTATTTGAAGTTCATATTTTGAATTCTGAGATACAAAATCACTTGTTGTATAAAAGAGATTGATATATTTAAATTGGAAAAGAAAATATATTGGAAAAGCATACTTAACAGTAAAAAGTATTTTGGTGGCTTTGAAAAATGTTCCAATAAGTTTTTGCAAATATGTCAAAATTTTGAGAAAAAAATAAATTTATAACCATTTTAAAAGTTTACTTTTTTTTTGTTATAGTTGCTTTTTAACTTGATTATATATCTTCTATGAGTTAGGATATGTTTCATTCAAATGAGAGGATGTGAGAGATTTAATTTGATTTTGTGTTTGGTTGAGAGGAGGAGAGGGAAGTCTTTGCTTGTTTGGTTCAAGAGGGGAGGAGAAAGATTTTAATGGAGTTGAGATATTAATTTATTTATATATCCTTATAGTTTTTATATTATATTATATTATATATAAGGATATTTAAGTAATTTTATTTCAAATGATTTAATCTCCCCTCCCATTCCCTCAAAAAATCCCAAATATTAGAGGTAGGGGTGTTCAAATCCAAACAAATCCAAAGAAAAACCACAATCCGATCCAAAAAAATCGAAAACCACAAAAAACCGTTATTTTTTGATTTGTTTGGGCCACTTTTTTCATCAACTGTGCAG
Source organism: Calophaca sinica (assembly GCA_037113605.1). NCBI lineage: Eukaryota > Viridiplantae > Streptophyta > Magnoliopsida > Fabales > Fabaceae > Calophaca > Calophaca sinica. The sequence continues at coordinate 22,307,003 of CM073731.1, read as the reverse complement.
TTCGGTTCGGTTCGGTTTGTGGTTGGCGTACCTAGAACCGAACCAATCCATGCCGAACCGCATATTGTTAAAAAAGTAAATTAAAATAGAATTTGAAGTAAATTCATTCTTTAAATATTTACCAAACTGAAACCTAACCAAACCAAAGTAAATCTACTCTTTAAATATTTAGCAAAAAAATTAATTCTTTAAAAAAATTAACTCTAAATATGTTATTTAAAGTCATATAAATAATTAATTTGTAATGCTAGGCAAAAAGTAAAAACCGAATCTTTCGATTCAATCCAAACCGCATTTAATCGGATCGGATTGGTACAGATTTTTTTAAGGAAGTCATCTAAATTAAATCGAACCGTACGTTGTTTTAAACTTTGGACCAGATGATTTTTTACTTCAAAACCGCACCGCGAACAACCCTAATTGGAGGGGAGCTAAAATTGAGTTAGAAGGGATTTTGCTCCCCTCCCTTCCCCTCTCACCTTAAAAAAATTGAATCAAACGTACAAAATTTAAAATAATATCTTCCCTCTCCTCTATTTTCCTCCTACCAAACTCTACCTTAATTAATTAGTAGAACTCAAAAAAAAATAGCTGTTTAAAAAGAAGGTTAAGCTAAGCCATCCCTATCAAAGTTTACGGCGAGGTCTCAGCGACAATTACTTCTCGATCGCGTTCTTGTGTTTCTCGCAAATCCACAAATTAAACTAGCTGACGACCTAATACGTCTCTGAATAGTCCACAGCAGATGCCCAACTCAAGGAACAAGAGCCATCTGATCTGCGTTGTTTGCAATATTGACACCGACGCTATATTAATGTCAAGTGGGTGACCATACTATGTATTATAATAGATTTAGGATTAAACGAAATCGACCAAACTTTTGGACGACAAAGACCTAGTTACGTTTCTTTCGGAATATAGCATGTGTGAGGGCTGAGGCAATTTCATGAAACCTCATACGGTGTGGTTTGGTCTTGGTCCGATTGAATTAAATACTTAACACCGCCTGTATATTATTACCGGTGGCAGTGGGTCATGACTTGCTTACGCTTCATTTTGTTATTGGACTGAGTAGCAAGTAGTTATGCTTAATTAACTCCACTACTACAAGTACTGTTAAGGAAAGACATGAGAGTGGATATTGGTTGCGTTAGAATGTGCAGCTGTGCGAAAAGAATATACAATTTTGGAAGTGACAGCGATGACTTAGCCAATAAAAAGTTTACCGAAAATGATTTTGAGTCATTCCATGTTTTTCCCCTAATAATAGTCACAAAGATAGGCTAACTGTCAACAACCTAATGCAAGTTTGAGTTTGCGGTAAGAACTTACTGTAAAAATCTAAATCTAACGTTAATTTTTTTTTTGAAGCGCCCAATGTACAAATTATATTTTATCACTTTAATCAATTTTTTTTATAAATAAAAGTTTAGGTGAGTTGGGTCCCACGGGTAAGAGAAAACCTCAACGTTCTTTAAGCGCTTGCAGATGTACTTACATATTACCCACTAACGAGGTCCTCATATTGGCAACAGGATTAGAACTCACGTCCTTGTGAAATATGAGCTGAATCCTTACTAGATCAACCTCCGTTGGCTAATCAATCTGAGAACAAAAACTACAGTAAATTATTGTAAAAAAAAAAACTACAATAAATTATAATAACCAATCTAAAATTAAATCTAAGGTTTAATTACTCGGTATGTCCCTCAGCTATTTGAGAATTTCTAAATAGGTCTCTGAACTAAAAAAATTGTAATTGGGTCTCTGAACTTTTAAATAATTTGTAATTAGCTCTTTTTTTTTTTGGTCAATGGCGTATCATTTCATTCATAAGGGCAAAAGCCTTAAAACGTTACACCAAGTGGCAAGTGCAAACGACAGCCCACTAGATGGGCACAATACAAGAATCATACAAACTCTAAATTAAATCCTTAAGCACATGAGTTGCTCCTAACTATAAGAGTAGTCCCTAAGCTACCACACCACAGGTTAACCTACGCAATACTATGCCAAACCATAAACATAGCACCACAAGCTTAGGATGCCATTGCGAATGGTCCAGTGGTTTGGCAGGTGGTCGATTTGTCCTTCCAATCTGGAATCCTCCATGCCACTCTACTTTGACAATCAAGCATGGTCTTGCTCCTCCCTGGTAGATATAATTCTTTCTCACAACAAGCATTGGATCAGAGCCCACAACAAGTGTATTACCACTTCCTTCTGGATCATTTTGTCCACTGCTTGATACCTTTGGCAGTATGCTCCAGATGCAGCTCATTATGGCATTGCATGTTTGTGTACCGAGCAGGGAGGGGGCAGAAGGCAGTGAGCTCACAAGTAAGTGTATGTTGCATTGTATTTCAATTGGAATTTGATTCTTACTGTGATGGTTTGGAATCTCTGATTCCTCAACCAACCCAATACATTTTAGGATTATAACCAGGGTACTCCTAATGACCAAGCTCAAAAGGGGGTTCACATCTGGCTTTACAAAAGTATACTCAGAAGCATGATACCTGATATATGCCTCCTTTTGTGTAGAGGGCACTGAGATGACATCCCCAAACAGAAAAGGCTTCCTCTCCAGCCTCCTAGTCCTCAAGCTCCTATAGGGCAGGTTTTCAGTCCCCTTGACATTTTGTGGCATACAGGCTGGGAGTCAACAACACATCACCCATGGCTATCTCTCTGTTGGAGCAAGACAACTCAGTGGCGGCCCAATCTTTTACCTTACGACCCAAAGGATCAGCCGTCATCGCAGGGTTGTTCACTAATGGTGTTGGAGGGGGGAGAACTGGAGAAGAGATGATTGAAACAAGGCTGGGGGAGAGCTGATTGAAAACCCAATCATTACAGCTGAGAAGTAGATTGAATGGAGGAATCCAGTGGCTTGGGCAACTGAACAGATCGTGACCTCTCTATCCCTGGTTTGCAGCGGATCTCAAGGGGAGTTAGGGTTCCCAGAAAGAGAGCTCTATGTAGGCTATTGGTAGGGGTTTTGAGTGTGGGGTAGGAAGAAACGAAACGGAGGTACCACAGTGGGCCAATCAGTGGTGGAGGTTCCGATGGGGGAAGGGTCCCATCATCGTGGGTGAGGTGGGGGGCGACAACACCCGGTAGAGAGTCATGGTAGGTCACCGCCCCCTTGTGCGAGGGGGGAGGGTTTGGCGGTGGTCGTGGATCCGATCCCGGCGAACCTGAGCAGAAGACGAGTCGGTTTCATGCTGAGAGGGAGATCGAGGGAGGAGGACCGAAAACGGAAAGGGGACGCGTGCTAGGTCACCGGCTAAGCGGCGCCGTTGCGCCAACAGATCCTAGATGAGATCTAAGGCCAAACCCTAGTAGAGCTTCTAGGGACCACTTGGGGTTGTTATACAAATTAAAATAAGATATGGAAAAATCAACGTCCTTACAAATATTTTAAATAATTAAATTGTAATCGATCGAGTCCCTAAACGCTGAGACCTACAAATTATTTGGAAGTTCATGACCATAATTAAATTAAAATTATTTAAAATTTCATATACCTAATTACGAATTATTTAAGAGTTTTAAGATGCAGGGGCCCAATTACAAAAAGTTGACAAGTTTTGAGACCCAATTACAAATTTTTTAATTTAGAGACCTATTTAAAAAAATTCAAATAGTTCAGGAGCCTAGATAGTAATTAAACCTAAAATTTAACTCCTTTAAACTAGTTTTTAAAATATTCTACCATTATTTTTCCAAACAAGGCATTACTTGTCTCGGATTAAAGCCAAGGCCCAATAATCTAGGCTGCCACCTGCCAGTATCGCAACACTAGTGGATTGCTGTTATGAGTCCCACATTGAGTAAATAAGAAAGCTCAATGTGGTACTTAAGCCAATAGATTCTCCTACCTAATGGACTAGTCTTTTGGGTTGGGTTCTCCTCATGGGCTTAAGTCATAACAATTGATGCTTTCATTGAGAGTTGGGCTACGGAAAGGGCTACCTATAGGCTAGATTAAGGTACACCACCGAATACTGATAGATGAGTGAAAAGCCACCAAAAGGGAAAGGGCTACTACCGGGTTAGTGTCGATAGATTGAAAGCCACCGTGGATGTCGGCTCTTAAAGGGAGTGGCAATGTTATGAGTCTCACATTGAGTAAATAAGAAAGCTCAATGTGGTATTTAAGCCAAGAGACTCTCCCACCTAATAGACTAGTCTTTTGGATTGGGCTCTCCTCATGGGCTTAAGTCATAACAATTGCTCCCGGTCAGCTTCATTCCATTACCTTGCTAGAGGCTCGAGAATGGCAGTATTCCATCCATCCAAACTTAATCCCTTTTATATAAGTTTTGGATAACCTTCACGTTTGGATAAGTTCTTCTCAATTAAATTTGTTTTTCCAATATAACTTTCTTCAAAGTTATTTTCAAAACTCAAAAGCTATTTTTTTAAATTTTTTTCACATCATAAGTGTCGTCCAACTGTCTTCATGCAGACACATATTTTCTTCTGTGAAAGTAAGTCATCAAACGCAACTCCCTTATATAGGACACAAGAGCACCAGACACTTGTAAAAACTTAAGCATATGCACAAGAATTTCGCTCAACTGAGCATGATGCCTTTAGCCTTACCCTAGTGTTTTATACTAAATTCCCTCAAGACAAAAAATGTCTGCACACTCAATTGAACTTGGTCAAATATTTTACCAACAATTGTTTCATCACAAGTGTCTTTCATCAAAATTATTGAAGGGTCATACTTACAATTGTTTGGGTTCCAACGACACCCTATAAGATGTCACCATCAGAAATAGCTTAATTGAAGAAACAATTGAAAGAAATGCTAGTGAATTTGATTGAGCATTTCACCTTGGAGAGCTCCAATTCTGTTTGGGAAGAAGAAAGATCTATAGATTATAGGCAACTGAATAGAGTAACAATCAAGAGTAAGTATATTTACCCAGAATTTATGATCTTATAGATCAGTTAAAAGGAGCAACAATTTTCTCTAAGATTTATTTGAGATATAGTTATCATCAAATATGGGTTAAAAATAAGGATCTACCAAAAACTACATTCATAATTCTTTATAAATAATATGAATATTTGAATATGCCCTTTGGAATGACAAATACTCAAGTAATGTTCATGAGTTACATGAATAAGGATTTTTCGGCCCTTTTTAGATAAGTTTGTTGTCTTGTTTATCGATGATATTCTTATGTATTCCACTAACTAAGAGAAACTTAAAATGCTTCTCCATATTATAAAGGACATATAACTTTACGCAAAGTTTATCTAAGTGTGAATTATGGAATGAAGAAGTTCAATTTCTAGGGTGTGTGATTAAGATGGAATTGCAGTGTAGATTCTGCAAAACTTGAAGTCATTTTAGAGCATTTGTGTGAGCATTTGACAAACATGATTTTGAATTAAATGGATTTTGTAAAATTGATTGGATTAAAATAGAGTTTGCAGTGAAGCAATTTGTGTTTATATTTTTATTCTAAAAGGAAGATTGATTGGAGGTGGCAATGGATAATTGACCCTAAGGATACTCGTAAAAAGGAAAATGCTAAAGTGCATGAACCACGTTGTGCACGAAATCGACGAATGTATACGTGGCTTATGGAGATAGTTGTAACAATTTCATAACCACCCTACCCATGTATGGTTACCAGTTCCTAAATATTGGTTGTTTGTCCTTTCTTGCAAATTTCGTACAAATTTTGTTCGTACCAAATAGAATGCTACCGTAAAAATTACCCACAATAGAGTAATTACCTACTTAAGTGTATGAGCACGTGTAAATTACTCACAAAAATTAATGTGTGTGGGTATACCTTAGTACCTAACTCGCCACCTACTGCAAGTTTATAATCTTGTTGTTTTAGAATTTTATTATAACATTTAATCAATGTTTGAGCATAATACTATGTATTGTATGTAATAACCTTATTATGTTGTATTTTAACTTACTCAAACAATTTTGTTTGTAGTGTCTTATAATTAGATCTGAAAGATTTTTAAATAGTTTTTTAGTAGAATTTTTATTCAATATTATTTATGAATTTATGATTTTATAATAATTAATTAAAATGTGAGTAATGAGTACAAATATGAGTTTTTAGATAACATCGAGTAAACATATGAATACTAAAGTTGCTACTCATGTTGGTATAGGTTTGGGTCTGGGTTCGAGCATTTTTTTTAATACGGATATAAGAACTGTTCTGAAAAGAACTTATAGATTTCATCCTTCACGGTGGTGGAAGATGGAAAGATATGGCAGTCCCGATGGTGCTCCAATGTTCTGAAAAGAACTTACAAATTTCGTCCTTCACGGTGGTGGAAGATGGAAAGATATGGCAGTCCCGATGATGCTCCGAACTCCGGTGGAAGACGTCAATGGTGGCCACCTGAAAACACTCCAACGCTCAAGTCAGTCTATGAGAGAGGTGGGTGAAAGCATTAAATGATGCATACCTGAATAGGCCATGGGAGTTAGCTTATATAGCTAGGTCCTGAATGTTGGCTTCAATGAAAAGCTATGTAAATTGGGCCCAAGTTAAGTCGGAGCCCATTAAATTGTTTTTGGGCCTTTTACAGGTCCGGAACATAAGCCCCCCAAGTCGGTTGCTCATGTAATGTGGAGCCGACTTGTGAGCATGGTAATTTTTGTTAAGCTGTTAACCTGCATAGGTTAGTCAAAATATACAAGATGCACGACATAAGTGCGTGTACAAAGTTGCCATTTTGAATTGGCATGGTGTCGAAGTCGAAAAAACTTGACAATTTATTTTGATTTGCCTAAGTGCGGGGCAAATTACCGAGATTTGTTCCTAGTCGAGCTAAAAAGCATCTAGGGATTTGATCTTGTCGGGGCGCGAGGCCAAATGCATGAGATTCGCCCTTGCTTAAGTTGAAACGCTCGGCGGGGAATCTGACACCAGGCGCGAGGCCGATTTCAAAGGGAGAGGATTTGCCCCAGTCTGGCATGAGGCCGATGTGCTGGAATCCGACACCTGGCGCGAGGCCAGTGTCAAAGGGATAGGATTCGACGCGAGGCTGATATAAAAATGGGGAAGGATTCACCCGACAGTCTGGCATAAGGCCGGCGTGCTGAAATTCGACACCTGGCGCGAGATCGATGTTAAAAGAGAAGGATTCGGCGCGAGGCTGGTATCAAAAGGGGAAGGATTCGCTCGACAGTCTGGCGCGAGGCCGACGTGCTGGAATCCGAAACTTGGCGCGAGGCCGATGTCAAAAAAGAAGGATTCAGCGCGAGGCCGGTATCAAAAGGGGAAGGATTCACTTGACAGTCTGGTGCGAGGCCGACGTGCTGGAATTCGACACCTGGTGCGAGACCGATGTCAAAAGAGAAGGATTCACTTGATAGTCTGGCGCGAGGCTGATGTTATAAAAGGCTGATGTCGGAGGAGGAATTTCGATCTTGCTGATGCTGGAGTGTCAGATTCTCTCTCAACCAAGCGTAGGAGCTCAGAAGAGGAATTCTGATTTGGTTGATGATGGGGCACCAGATTCTCTCAGCTCAGAGGAGGAATTTCGATCTCATTGATGATGAAGCACTAGATTTTCTCGCGGCCAAGCGTAGGAACTCGGAGGAGGAATTCCAATCTCGCTGAATCTGAGTAGTTATGTGAAGCTGTTTCACTTTGTCGATTTGGACGTTACCTAGTTCCTGCGTAGAGGAACATGTACAAATTCCGATTGAAAAATCGTTAGTAATTATAGCGATTATAAAAATTGTCTATCATAGGTAATAGACTTTCGATCTATCCGAAGTATTGGACTTCGGTTTCTTGGTAGTTGCTGGAAGGTCGCAACATAGTTTTGCTGCATATAGAGAATGGGTGAAGGCCGCAATTGTAGAACACCCATTAATAGAAATGGTACTCTTACCACTACGACTGAAATGGAAGAAAAGTTTATTTCTTGGGGTTCTAGCGGGCTCCATCGCATATTTCCCTGTATAATGAAAGTACAGAAAAACTCCAAGCAGATATATGATTATAAAAGTGACAAGTATTGAGTTTGTTGGAATGAAAACCATCTCGATCATGATGTGATTATGCTCTTTATTTGAGCTAATCTCTTGAAGTAAAGTGAACACGCTAGTGGATGTCACCATTGGCCACTGGCCTTTAATTGTCATATACTGGCATATTTCCAGCAATGTTTAACAACATTTAAACTTTCACAGCTAGTCAGAATTTTTAATAAGCAAGCGTGCAGAAGTCAGAAGTGTGTTGAAGTCATAATTTATGCTCATATAGACACAAATTTGAGGCCTCTCCTGAGCATGGCTTTCCCATGTCAGATATGAGCGATGTCTGATTCTAAAGTGTGCTCACATAAGCTATATAGATGCTCATATTTAGGCATGCTTGTATAAGCTATGTAATTGCACATATTCAGATCCATACTTGCATGGCTATAAGTCGGAGAAACTCCAATTTTCATTTTCTCTACAGCTAGTTGATTATGCTTTAAAATCAATGAGAAAGAGCACCAATAATGCCTTAAAATCAAAGAGACTATGTAAGCAAGGATTCTGAGAACATCATCCAATATGAGGACTCTCAATTGAGGACTCCTAGTTAAATTGGTGAAGTCATATGGTTCTAGAGACCAAACAGTGGTGGAGGGTTCAGGCTTTGCTAGTTCTAGCATGCTGAAATCTTTCCACAAATAGATGGGTTAGTGAAAGAAATAAAATATATGTTTAAACCTGTTATAAATAAAAGAGGTTTAAGCGTTAGGTTGATCAAACCATTTTCTTGCCACATGACCTGTTGAGGTTAGAAATCTGTGGAAAACAAACGCTAGTGTGTCTCGGAGGAGTGCCACCATAGGAGAAGGCGACGGTCGAGGCCGAAGCGACAAGAATCGATGCCTTTCCTTGTGTACTTCCTCTTTGTAGCTGGTTTGAGTCATTGTTTACTGTGACGTCGATGTCAGAATCCGAATTCGCTCAAAGATCGAAATCCTGCATCCGTACAAGGCAAAAGACAAGTCATCAAGTGTGTCAGTAATTATAGACAATTTATGATGGTGTTTCCTCTATGGGAAATTTCGGTTCGTATGATGGCCCTTGCAAAGAGTTCTCTCAAAATTCATGGTTGCAAAGAGTAAAGCATTGCAAACGAGAAGAATAAAAAATAGTTCAGTGCCTTGTCATGATTAAGGACGACAGATAACCCCTGTATTATGCTCTTGCGTGTCTATTTACGCTAGATAGCCCCTACAAATGTTTTTTGCACACAGAATATGTTTTTAGCAGTAAATCAACTTTACTTTTCGAAGAAAGTTATACTTTGAAATTGCAAACACCATATAGCCCAGGAAGCTTCAGCGAAGTTTGTTCAAACCCCAGAAGATATTCCCTGCATGAGCTGTTAGGATTGACTGAAAGGAGAATGTCAGAATTGCAAAATTCAGAGGTATTAGGAAAGAGAATCAGTGCTAATGCTAATTAAAAGCATCCCTATCAAGAGGGATTGCCAACAAAATTATGCAATAAGAGTTCTTTTAAAACCCCAAGCACTATGAATTAAGTGCCACTAGAAGTTGACAATTGCATCCTGATTCAATCAAAATGAGCTTTCTAATGTTACCAAATCCAAAGAAAGCCTAGTCATAATATCGTAGTCATTCAATATATGTGGGATTAAAGATAATGGTAAAGGGAGAGCATCCCAAATTGGCCACGGTATATGGCACTACCGACATTAAATACTGGAGTATTCAAATGGGGGATATGGTGTACATCACGTATAATAAGCAGTAAAAGCTACAATGAGAGCGCTTAATCAAACCATTTGAAAAGTTTAATATGAGCTCGAAAATTGGCATGATTCAATTTAAGCTTCTGCGGTTCAAGTTACCGACCACTCATTTTTATTCATGTTAGCAATTTGCTTACCCAGGCTGACGATGATGTCGGCGATAGAATCAAAGTATTTGCATGCCACCATGAGGTCGGATTAGAGCCTAAGGATGGTGCCAGGACATTGGTGTTTTCAGGATTCAGGATGCCAACACTTCGGGATGCTTGTGGACATCGGCGAAGTCGCCGACGCAATGATCATTGACCTATGTCAAATGACTTCGGCGTTTAAAGCCGTTAAGTATGCGCTCTGTTTGAGGCCGGATTTCGGAAACGGTCTCGCAACTTCAGTCATCACTCACGAGTCAACTTCGGAGGTTGAACTTGCGAGACCAATATCCAAATTCGTTCGATGCTTCATCAGCTGTCTCCGCCTTCTTAGACATCGATGCTCGACTTCATAATGAACAAACATTAGTTGGAAATAAAGGAAGGGTTTGAATCTTACCAGAAGTTCATTTAGGCGTATCTGCCATGTAACCCTTTCCTGCAACTTTAGTTAACTTTAGTACTGAATTACTTTCAACCAATATATGCGAGGCTATAGATCACAGTAAAGGGGAAATCAATCCAAGACGACAATGGCATATAGCTTTGTAAGCATTGGATATCAGAGTATTTATCCAGCGAACATGTTGTGTATGCTCTTATGAAATTATCAACCAACTCTAATCCACCTGCAGGCGGCTTAGGATAGAATAACAATTTCTAAAGCTATACATAATAGTCAATAACAACTACAATGATGATGCCATGACATATTGGATGTTTGATCAACTTACTTCAAAGAGCTTAGTGTTAGTTGCTCAAATAAAGCATGATATGCTCGGATGCGGCGTAATATGTACTATATGTGCATCAATATGTACAGTTATGTCTACTTTAGCAAGGGGAGATTTGATTATACATGCAAGCATGAAGAATAGGTTATGGAATCAAAACCATTTAGTCTAGGTAACTCTCTAGGATTGTGAGTTTTCTATGTACACATATCCATATTGAGTGTGTTCAAACTGAAATTCGATGAGCAGAATTCTTAACATAGCAAAATTGCTTTGTTATGCCGACTTATAACGGTGCCAAGTGGGCGCAAGATGAAGGCCCATTCACCTGTAAAGTCTTTCAATGCAAGCAATGTGTATCATATTCAATATTAGATGTATGAAAAATAGCAAGAACCTGGAACCATTCATTGATGGTGAGTCTGGTATTCTTGTAATGCGGCGATTGAATCAATGTATTGGAGTGCCACCATGAGGTCGTAACAGGGCCTTGGGACAGCTCCAGGACATCGGTGTCAGTACTCACCACAAACAACAGATTAATTAAATGATAATAAGAGATACCAAAGCTCATGTTACAATTTGATGTTGGCTGAGTATGGAGCTGAAGCTCTACAGAAGCGAACGCGTTCGATTGCAAGTGGTCAACAAGAGAAACAACAAAACAAGCATCATGTGAGGTGTTTAACTCAAATTAGAGCAACCCTGACCAAGATAGACTTGAGCTGGCTTGAGATTTGACTCAATCAAATATTGTCAGTGTGATGATGGCGACAAGTCCGTCCCCAGTGACCACTTCGAATCGAATGCAGTAGCCGGCGAGGGCCATGGCCGGAGTATCGGCGTAGATGCATTCTTGATGTGAACGAACATCGGCGTTCTTGGTTGTTATCTGTCCTGGTACTCATTCACTGAGCAAACAGATCAGATAGTAGAAATTGAGAGGTTCGAACCTTACCTGAGATTGCCAGCGGCGTCGAGAAGAAGCCATAGCCGAACTCGGTTTTAGGTTGATTCAAATCAAAATAGAATGGAGCAATGTTTGTTGTCATGCTTCGATTCAGACTGTGACCAGCTTGGTTAGGGATGGACTTCGGATCCGAGGGCAGTGTTGGACTCGAACCCTTCGTACGAGCAAGAGCTCTGGAGGAACAGAAGTAAATCCGCAAAGGTTTCATCGCTGAACTCAGATTCGAAGTGTGTTACCGTAGATCCAAATCGGAGATGACAAGGAAGAGGGTTTGCACTCCGAATTCGTGGTGTACGATTTCCAGACTCAACACCCAGCGTCAGCGACGACGTCGCCGACGACAACGCGAGTTTTCCGACGTATGAGGATGAAGGGTCAGATCTGGCAGAGAGTGTCATTTTGATGATGCAACGCGAACCTCCGGACACAGATGTGCACGCACTAGAACCAGTTCAAGACGGCGAAACCCTTATAGGAAAGCACCGACGCCGGCGCACGTCTCCGTGTAACGCGGTTCACCTGAGCGTTTGAGTCAGTGGTTTGCGAGAAGAGCCACTTCAAGAGGCACGACGATGAGGGGAAGTAGCGTGGTGATGCGACACAGCTTCCCTTGGATCGCTCCTTGTCCAATTCGGGCCTGGTCCCGATTCAGATTCAAGATATGCTGTAGAGATACAAGACCGTGTGTGGCACTGGAAGAGGTTCTCGTCGTCTCGCGATTTGCCATTCGGAAAGAACCATTCAAACCGATCTGAGCAGATCCGATTTTCAGAAAAAATCTCTTCTCCGATCCACTGTGGGTGTGAAGTGAGAATCGAGATCCAAAAAATGGCTCTCACTGTGGTCGCCAATATTCTGAAAAGAACTTATAGATTTCGTCCTTCACGGTGGTGGAAGATAGAAATATATGGCAATCCCGATGGTGCTTCGAACTTCGGTGGAAGACGTCGGTGGTGGCCACCTGAAAACACTCCAATGCTCAAGTTAGTCTATGAGAGAGGTGGGTGAAAGCATTAAATGATGCATACCTGAATAGGTCGTGGGATTTAGCTTATATAGCTAGGTCCTGAGTGTTGGCTTTTATGAGAAGCTATGTAAATTGAGCCCAAGTTAAGTCGGAGCCCATTAAATTATTTTTGAGCCTTTTACATGTCGGAACAAGATCGAGTACTATAGACCTTACACATTGTCATTCCCCCCGCCCCCCTTTTTTTTTGGTACATACACATTGTCATTCCTAATTCCTAAATTTAATATAAAATTTAGTGTAAATTTTTTAACTGAATACACACAAGGTTTGTTTTTATCGCTTGTTAATCGAAGTAAGATTCGGCAGCAAAATTAGTTCTAATACAAAATAACTAACCAGGTCAAAAATGGGTTTTCGTGGCATATATGTATCAAGGTTAACGCCAGTTCAAGCATGGAGTCTTTCTCTAAAATGGTAATCATGCATGGCACCACATCCACTGTTCGACGCCATCACGGCGACCGTAAAACTGTAAATCCGTGTACTGTATAACAATTTCTTAAAAAAAAAATTAAAAAAAAAATACACCAACCAGTCAGCAGTTTACGCACAGTACTGGTTGCATTGCATTAGCTTAGCACACTGGACCTCATGTCACGTTACTGCTACGTACTAGTAATGTGGAGTGTGGAACGGTTGGGTTTAAGTTTGCTGAGACGCTATCGCTTAACGGGTTCCACAAATGACCATGATACCCCTTTCACTAACACAACGCAGGCACAGGTGTCAACCTATGTTGTACGGGTACGAGATATGGTACTAAGTACGGGTACGAATACATTTGTAAAAATATGATATGTTTACATATTTTACACATAGTACGGAGTACAAGTATGGATATGGGTACGCACCCAGTACGAATACGACTTTAATTTTTGGAGTACCCGTGCTTTACTGGTGTCAACTATACAGAGCGAGTGCAATAGGGGAGCGCGTAGGTATCCGCAAACCCCCCTCACCTTCCTCGTGTCGGTCTTTCCCGCGGCTATTAAATGAGGGGGTCCTCTAACTAAAAGCACACAACAACTATACTGCGCCTTAACGAAGACACCAACTCAGTCTGTGGAATAGGAAAAAAAGAGAAGGCCCGGCCATTAATGCTCACCCTCAACCACCTATCCAACAAGTAGAAGCAGTTGTGGTGATGCTTCATTGATCTCAATCAAACTCTCACCACATTGATTCCACTCTTTATTCTCTCTCTCTCTCTCTCCCTCACACTATTCTTTTTCTTTTATTTTCTCTCTCTGTGCATTTGAAATTAAGGATTGATAGGCGCTGAGGAGGAGGGTGCAATGTGGAACTCGGCGGAGAACGCGTTCGCCAGATCGGCGTCGTTTAGGGAGGAAGGGGAAGACGAGGAGGCGCTGCGGTGGGCGGCGCTGGAGAGGCTTCCCACGTACAAGCGAGCGCGCAGGGGAATCTTTCAGAACCTCGTCGGCGACAAGAAAGAAATCGACGTCGGCGACCTCCAGGCGCAGGAACAACGGCTTCTTCTGGAAAGGCTTGTTGACTTCATGGACAACGATCCTGAGAAATTCTTCCAACACATGAGAAGCCGATTTGACGCGTAATTTTCCTTTTCCTCTTTCACTCCCTTTCCCCCTTCGCTCTTGTGTTAGCAAAATGCATCGCAGAGTATCGGGACTCGCGATTCTAAAGCCATCACGTTAATTAGGTTTCCTCTATTTTTTCTTCTTCTTCTTCTTCTTTTCCCCTCGGCCTATCTCTCTGTGTTAGAAAGAATTATGAGTTCATGAAGTTGGAAATAACGGTATCTGTGCTTCGCTTCTTGTGTGTTTCGGTATGCATTTTTTAACAATCCTTAATGAAAAATTAGTTTGATTAAAATTGAGTTTAAAGTAAATTTATTACTATGTTCGAATGATTTTAATCTAGTACTCCTATAGATTTTTTTCAACACAAACTTTTTGGTACTTCTAGTCAAAGGTAGCTTTGAATACATAATCAATTTCAATTATTAGTAATTAAATAGCTAAACTCATTGATAGCTGGTTCGTCTTAAAATTTCACTCTTGCTTTAGCTGAAATCTGTAGGCAGCTCACGTCAAAAACAAAATGTAGATAGCTAATTTTACTGAATGTTTTTGTTTTTACTGGATGCATGGTCTCCGCAGAGTACATTTGGAATTTCCGAAGATTGAAGTTCGATTTCAAAACTTGACCGTTGAGACTTTTGTACATGTCGGAAGCAGAGCCCTGCCTACGATTCCCAATTTCATCTGTAACATGACGGAGGTGCTTTTTTTTACCCTTCGATCTGGTTCATATTTTGGACCTTGCGTTCAATTGATTTTTTGTTTCTGTTTTCTAATTTGATTTTTGTTTTGCGATTAGGCACTTTTAAGACAATTGCGGATGTACAGAAGAAAGAGAAGCAAATTAACAATTCTTGCCGACATCAGTGGGATTATCAGACCTTCAAGGTCAGTGTAGGTGCATGATAAAGGGTTTAAGCCTCAACGATACAACGATGAGTCGGATCCTGCATTCACGGACGTCGGCGATAGGACGGCACAAATTCAACATCGATATTTTTTGTTTTTTAAAATCCAAAAACGTTGGGCCGTCTGATTGTGATCGGACGGCCGAGATCTCACAAATTCAACTGTAGTCGCAGTGACTGCAGCGGATTCCATTTCCGATGAGTCCAAGTAGCATTAACCACACTTTGACATTTCATGGCATTCTTCCTTAGCCGTGGGAACGTTGATTCAGTGTTTCGCAACATAGCTCTCGTATAATAAAATAGTAGTAATTCTTTTCTTTAATCATTCAAGGGGATTTTTAATTTATTTAATCAGTACTTTAATATCTTCGAAAAAAATTAAAATTTAAAATATTTACAAATAATCAACTAAAAATTTATTAATTAAATAATTTTAAAAAAAAATAACTCAAAGTTTCAAATTTTTTAATTTATTTTATTACGAATAAAATACTTTTAAATTAATAAAACCTATCTTTTCTTAATTTATTTTTTCAATTTATGTCTCTTATATTTTATCTGTATTAAAAACCATACAATACACCACATACTTGTTACTGGGAAAGAAAAATGATAACTATTTTCACTCAACTATATCATTCAAAGAAAAAATGCATCGATAAAATCAAATTTTACTATTCAATCTCTCTTGTTTTGGTACGATGAATAAATTTATTTTAAAACATTTTTTAATGCCTACATTTCTGTATTAAATTCAAAATTGATTAATATTTTTAAAATTTTCTTTTTCTAATAATTACAATTCTTACACGTGACACCTGGTGTGTGCGTGTGTATGTTGCACGTGTTTGAAAGATTGTTGTTTTGTTATTCTTGCAGGCTAACGTTGTTATTGGGTCCACCAAGCTCTGGAAAAACAACATTGCTTTTAGCTCTTGCTGGCAGGCTAGGACCTGGTTTGCAGGTACTAAGTTTTTCAAATTTTGTTGAACAAATCAGAATGGTGTTCCTTTATGTATGGACGGCCACCTACTATGCCGATAGCATAGAAATTCTTGCCAGTCATGCTGTTTAAGCTTACAGCAATATTATCTAGTACAAATAGATTGTCAAGATGTTGACTATAAAAAGAAAGAATGTATTTCAATACATGAGTAGATTCCATATAAAATTTATTTTGAAAATAACCACTCATCCCTCACTTGTATTCAACCTATAATATTCGTTTGTATATCTTTTATGCAAAACCTTTCCTACTAAAGAAACATTTTACTTAAGCTTATACTGAGTATCACAGTTAAAATGAATCAATAGGTTGTTTGGAATTAATAAGAACAACTCTGTCAAGCCTTGATAACCAGAGATACTATTTTGGGAGCGTTGCTACACTCTGCTTGGAGTTATCTCTAGTAGTATTGGATACAAATTGATAGCATGATTGAGTAAGAAAAGCATTTGTCCCAATTAATGGGAAGGCTGAAGGCACAGACTAAACTGCACTCTCTTCCTTCTTTTACGTAAATTGCATTTGTGGATGGATGCCAAGTCTATTTGATTCACATGATAATATCTAAATAGCATAATCGACCTAGTGGCCTATACTTACTATACCGTCCTGGATTTAAATCTTTGTTCCCCCATCTAATTTATGTTCTTCCATGCCCTTCGAAGATGTCAGGGAACATTACGTACAATGGACATAGTTTGAATGAGTTTGTTCCTCAGAGAACATCAGCTTACGTCAGCCAACAAGATTGGCATGTGGCAGAGATGACCGTGAGGGAAACTCTCCAGTTTGCTGGTCGATGTCAAGGCGTTGGATTTAAATTTGGTATGCATTTTGGTAATCATGTTAACTTATACTCAATTTGCACTTTTAGATGGTACGCACTAAATTCTGAAGTCTTACCAGATATGTTGCTGGAACTTGCTAGAAGAGAGAAGAATGCTGGAATAAAACCTGATGTAGATCTTGATTTATTTATGAAGGTACAGTTTAATTCTATTTTCTCCCCTTTAATTATGGGAAAATGCTTTTCTCAAAAAAAGTTGATAAGCTTCATTCATGGACACAAATTTATCTACTCTAGATTCTTTTTGCAGTCATTAGCTCTCGGGGGACAGGAAACAAATCTTGTGGTAGAGTACATCATGAAGGTATTCCCAAAATACTGTTACTTTTGGATGCACGGCGAGTTGCCATGTGATTATGACCTGAAGTATTTGTTGACTTGGTTATTTTTTGAAATATGTTTCTCAACTTATGTAATTCTTGATGCAAAATAATTATGTTTTGTTGGATACAAGTATAAAACGCATGATTGTGTTCATTAAGTGAGAAGTCCTGCATAAGAAGAATTAGAGAAAGAATGATGGATCATAAGCTTGGACTGGACCAAAATTCGTAAGCTGTCGTACGGATCATGTTAGTTCCAATCAGTTCGAAGGAGTTTGCAAAACCCCACCCAACAAATAAACATACCACGCCAATGTCTGGCTGCCTGATTTGGATAATCTATGACTTATAGAGAATCCTATAAACAAAGTCGAGGACATACGAATAAAGAAAAAAATTCCTCCTAGCCTAAATACCATCATGTTCGTAACTTCTTTGGCATGTGATCTAAATAGATATTCATAACCTACAATTATCCGTGTTTTATATCTGATTTATATGGTTATTTCGTTGTTTAATTCTCCAAAGTACTAAAATATATATTACAAAGATATTAGGTTTGGACATATGTGGTGACACATTGGTGGGGGATGAAATGCTTAAGGGCATCTCAGGGGGACAAAAGAAGCGGCTTACAACAGGTTAATGACATGTATTGGCTTATGTACTAGCGCCTTAGATAATAGATTTGGTATATGCTAATCAGTTGATGTGTGATTTACAGGTGAATTACTAATTGGTCCAGCAAGAGTGCTGTTCATGGATGAGATATCAACAGGTCTTGACAGTTCAACTACTTATCAGATCATTAGATATCTCAAGCATTCAACACGTGCACTTGATGCAACCACAATTATATCTCTTCTTCAACCAGCTCCTGAGACCTATGAATTGTTTGATGATGTTATTCTTTTGTCTGAGGGTCAGATTGTATATCAGGGACCCCGTGAAGCAGCTCTTGAATTTTTCAAACTGATGGGATTCATTTGTCCTGAGCGAAAAAATGTAGCAGACTTCTTACAAGAAGTGAGTAGCAGTGATATCGGAATGAATATTTCTATTACATTTAATTTTGGTAAACGTTTAACTGTTCAGACTTCAAATTCTTATCAACAGGTCACATCCAAGAAGGACCAACAGCAGTACTGGTCCGTTCTCGACCGCCCATACCGGTACATACCTGTTGGGAAATTTGCCCAAGCATTTTCCTTGTATCGTGAGGGAAAGATTTTGTCCGAGGAACTAAATATTCCTTTCGATAGACGCTATAATCATCCAGCCGCCTTGGCAACTTGTTCTTATGGCGCGAAAAAGCTCGAACTTCTCAAGATTAATTTCCAGTGGCAGAAGCTTCTTATGAAACGGAATGCATTTATTTATATTTTTAAATTTGTTCAGGTAATCCTACCAGTATAAAATCTATGGTAAAAGCATTAAAGAGTTTATTGTTTATATATTTTGATGTTTTTAAATAATTCTAGTGAAATTAGACTCGAGAAAAAGCAATAATTATTGTAATAAATTAGAATAAATTTGTTCTTCAATCCATTATGAAAAATTATTCTAGTTTTCTCAGAATCTTCTTTTTTATGTGTTTGCATGCACTCATGTCTCTTTCTTTTGATTTTTTTTTTTTTTTGGTTTGACTTTTTATGATGGATGTAAATAGGTAAGGTTTATGTAGCTGATCTTGACCTTTATTTACTATTTTCAGCTGCTTTTGGTTGCTTTAATTACAACGAGTGTTTTCTTCCGAACAACAATGCACCATAATACAATTGATGACGGAGGCTTATATCTTGGAGCACTGTATTTTTCTATGGTTATTATTCTTTTCAATGGTTTTACTGAGGTGTCAATGTTAGTTGCAAAGCTTCCGGTTCTTTACAAGCACAGAGACTTGCACTTCTATCCCAGCTGGGCATATACACTCCCTTCTTGGTTCCTTAGTATCCCAACTTCCCTCATGGAGGCTGGATGCTGGGTAGTGGTCTCATACTATACAAGTGGATATGATCCTGCACTTACTAGGTAATAACTTTTATGTTGACAGTGTTTTCATGTATTTTAAGAGTTTCTCTAGAGTGACTATTTTGTGTACTTTTGATCTGCAGATTTCTTCGACAGTTCTTGCTTTATTTCTTTCTGCACCAGATGTCTATAGGTCTGTTTCGTTTGATAGGATCCTTGGGTCGGAATATGATAGTAGCAAATACCTTTGGATCATTTGCCATGTTGGTTGTAATGGCTCTTGGCGGATATATAATTTCGAAAGGTCAAACAGAAATTGCAATCTCTGCATGTTTCTAAATTCGATTTGGTAAACTAATTTTTCTGACTTTTAACTTATTTTGGGGCAGACCGTATACCGAGTTGGTGGATATGGGGTTTTTGGGTTTCTCCTTTGATGTATGCACAAAATTCAGCTTCTGTGAATGAGTTCCTTGGACATTCCTGGGACAAGGTATAATCCCTGTCGTGATTCTGATTATGTGTTTCTTTCACTGCCATTTTAACTATTTTCTAGTTCAGAAATGCAGATGATAATGTTGTGAGGTGATGCTATCTGCTCAATATGAATTCTCTTCAGCAATTTTCTTACTGCATCTAAAATGTACTCATCTCATTGTTTAATCTTGTTTACAGAAAGTGGGAGACCATACCACCTATCCATTGGGCAAGGCAGTGTTAAAAGAGCGGAGTTTGTATTCAGAGAGCTATTGGTATTGGATTGGTCTTGGTGCATTGGTTGGATACACAATTTTTTTCAACATTCTATTTACGATCTTCTTAGCTTACCTTAATCGTAAGACTCGATATTCTGTATATAATACCTCTAATTGTCCAATGTCGTGGTGCCTTCTGGTGCTTCATAGACCAAAATAACTTTGTTTAGAGGACAGTTTTTATAATATCTTGTGCTCCCAATATTTGCTTCAGCTTTGGGAAGACAACAAGCTGTAGTCTCAAAGGATGAGCTGCAAGAAAGAGAAAAAAGAAGAAAAGGTGAAAGTGTTGTTATTGAGCTGAGAGAGTACTTGAAGCATTCGGCATCAAGTGGTTTGTAAATTATAAATTGTATATTATATATATTATTACTTGACCATATGTATTTAGCTGGTGCGTGATATTTTGTCCAACTGTCGTATCTTCCCAGGAAAGCATTTTAAGCAAAGAGGAATGGTTCTCCCATTTCAACCACTTTCCATGGCTTTCAGCAATATCAATTACTATGTGGATGTCCCTTTGGTACGTGAACAGATCACTTTTATTTTTTATAAGTTAATCTGGTAGACTCAATGCTTTTTGGTTCAATTATTGCTTCAGGAATTGAAACAACAAGGGATATCAGAAGACAGGCTGCAGCTGCTTGTTAATGTTACTGGAGCTTTTAGGCCTGGGGTGTTGACAGCATTGGTTGGAGTAAGTGGTGCTGGGAAAACCACGCTGATGGATGTATTAGCTGGAAGAAAAACTGGTGGTGTCATAGAAGGGAGTGTATATATATCTGGTCATCCCAAAAGACAAGACACTTTTGCAAGAATATCTGGTTACTGTGAGCAGACTGATGTTCATTCCCCTTGCTTGACTGTCTGGGAATCCTTAATGTTTTCTGCTTGGCTTCGATTATCTTCAGATGTTGACTTAGAGACACAAAAGGTGTGAGACATAGTGTGGCCTTTCTGTGTCGTATAAGGACTGTCATGGAATACTTTTAAATATATTTTTTAATCAAAAATAACTTTTAGAGAGTTTTGATTGCCAGGCCTTTGTCGAGGAGATAATGGAGCTTGTGGAGCTCACTCCACTAAGTGGAGCACTAGTGGGTCTACCTGGAATTGATGGTCTGTCAACAGAACAACGAAAAAGATTGACTATAGCAGTGGAACTAGTTGCCAACCCTTCTATAGTCTTCATGGATGAGCCCACATCTGGATTGGATGCCCGGGCTGCAGCCATTGTGATGAGAACTGTGAGGAATATAGTAAATACTGGGCGAACGATTGTGTGCACGATCCATCAGCCTAGCATAGACATATTTGAATCCTTTGATGAGGTATATATTTTCTTTGAGAGGGCTTTTCAAGCATTCCATTTAAAAATGGGTATTTGGAGTTGTACCTGTTAGTAGGCAACATCGCCATGGAGCAGCTAACTTTTATGTTGATACTGCTATATATGTTGTCATATCATAATTTCTTTCTATTTTGTTCTTTTGTGTATGTACCAATAGCCGTTGCTGTCATATATATAGTTTCTATTATCCTGTCTCTAATTCAAATTGATTGATGGTTTCTGAGAGAGCATCATATATTATCTTTCTATTTGAACTTCTCTCTAACACTTAATATCTTCTCACAAGTCTGACAAAATCCCAACTTCTTTTACAGCTTCTGTCTATGAAGCGGGGAGGGGAGCTCATATATGCTGGTCCACTTGGCCCAAAATCTAGTGAATTAATCAGTTATTTCGAGGTCAGCTGATGCATGCTTAGGTCTCCTGAATGTGCTATATGGTTTAATGATGATGAAGCAATCCTCAATTATTTGTAATATTTATATCTATGTAGGCAATCGAAGGAGTTCCAAAGATCAGGTCTGGATATAACCCTGCTACATGGATGCTTGAGGTTACGTCTTCAGCAGAAGAAAACCGTCTGGGAGTCGACTTTGCAGAAATCTACCGAAGATCAAGTTTATATCAGTATGTGTGGTATCTTTCTGTAATTTTTGTATGCAAATTTTTTAAATATTTTGATATACCATCTTTTTCTTCAGATATAACCAACAGTTGGTCGAAAGCTTGAGCATGCCAAGTAGTAACTCAAAAGAATTGCATTTTCCAAGCAAGTATTGTCGGTCATCTTTTGAGCAGTTCCTAACTTGTCTCTGGAAGCAAAATTTATCTTACTGGCGTAACCCGCAGTACACTGCTGTTCGCTTCTTCTACACTGTCATAATCTCATTGATGCTTGGGACAATATGCTGGAAATTTGGAGCTAAAAGGTCCTTTTCTCTTTTTTTTTTTTGTTTTCATTGATTGATATTCAATTTCAAATAACACCTTGTTTCAAATCTGAGAAGCCATAAGCTGACCATTTTTTCCTGCTAAAAGTAGGTAGTTATGATGGATCCCATATATTTGTAAACATAAAGAAACCTCTGCAAGACACTAGCAATTGACAGAATAATCAATCTTCATGTTCAATAAGTTTAGTCAGAACACAGCGAAGATTAATTTACTCATTTAAGTTATAAATTAACATGGGATTAAAAAATTATCTGAATAACAAAAAGGTAGGCCATAATACAGAAGTCGACAAAAATGTTGTTCAAGATGTCTGGAGGTTCATGGATATGTATAGAATCAAGTTGGGCTACGATGTGCTAATATAGTTTATTTATACTTCCGGTCTGATGTATATATTTTTTTTTTTTTTTTTTACCATCAAACCTTATGTAACACCTACATTTGTATTTTTAAAGGGAGACGCAGCAAGATCTTTTTAATGCCATGGGATCTATGTATTCAGCGATCCTCTTCATTGGCATAACAAATGGCACAGCTGTTCAACCTGTTGTTTCTGTGGAAAGATTTGTTTCCTATAGAGAAAGAGCTGCAGGGATGTACTCGGCTTTATGTTTTGCATTTGCTCAGGTATTTTTTCAAATACAATGCTTGGAAACTGCAGTTTTCCGTAAGTTTACTAATGTGTTATCCTACATTGTGCAGGTTGTGATTGAGTTTCCTTACGTGTTTGCACAGTCTATTGTATACTCTTCAATATTCTATTCCATGGCTTCCTTTGTCTGGACTGTTGATAGGTTCATTTGGTACTTATTCTTCATGTATTTTACTATGTTATATTTTACCTTCTATGGGATGATGACTACGGCTATCACACCGAATCATAACGTTGCTGCCATCATTGCTGCTCCATTTTATATGTTGTGGAACCTTTTCAGCGGTTTTATGATTCCTCATAAGGTATGGAAACTGATGCCTCATTGCTTCCATTTAGAGTTTGGATTAATTTGGGTCGCTCTCAAGAGTCCTTGTTACAAAAAATGCTAAAGCGTGAAATACGTTAAGGAACTGATTTTTATAAAAGTAGCCCAGTTTCGAGAATTAAAAAAAAAAAAAAAAAAAACTCCCAATTTGGTCCTTGAAAAATTCTCAAAACGTCAAATCGAAAGATTAATAATATCAAATTGGTTCTCAAATGTTAATTTTGTCGTCGAGTGTCATCAATTTGATCCCAATGAACAATATCTTTTTTGACTACCTTGATGTCAAAAGTTATCATCTAGTATTATATTGATGTAATATTCATAGACTAAAATGAGGGTTTATTCAATTGATAACTTTAATTTGTTGATTTCAGTGATTCTTTGAGAGTTTTATTTAATTAATGTGTTAAAGTTTAGTTAATTAATTAGCCATACAATCTAGATGCCTCGGTCTTAGATATCGTTCCACTGGAAAACAGAACATCACTTAATTTCACATTTCAACTAGACATCATAACTCCAGAGAATATTCAAGTGTGTGCTGCTTTTTGTTTTATTGTCTTAGTACTACTTGGGATCCATTGCAGACCAGACCGACTGATTCTTTGATATTCTCTTAACACTTTGATTGGCATGTTATTTGTAATATCTAGAGCGGAAATACATCAAATTGTGCTGGTATACTCAGTTATCTGTCATCTGATAACTTATTTTTTCTCCTTGAATTTCTCAGAGAATCCCTATTTGGTGGAGATGGTACTACTGGGCAAACCCCGTAGCCTGGAGTTTGTATGGTCTCCTAATTTCACAGTATGGTGGTGATAATAATTTGGTGAAGCTATCTGATGGAAGTTCAAAGGCCGTAAGGCGAGTACTCAAAGACGTATTTGGGTACAGGCATGATTTCTTGTGCGTTTGTGCTGCCATGGTAGCTGGCTTCTGCATATTTTTTGCATTTATATTTGCCTTTGCTATTAAGTCCTTCAATTTCCAAAGGAGATGAGGGATGGACTTGCTAGCCGGTAGAGATATCGTACTCGATTGTACGTTAGTTTTTCAATACCTCATAAAATAAGCGTGACGTCTGTATAGCGATATGATTATAGCAGAGATCTAGTATGCTTTTAGGGTTTGTAAACCAATAACAACACATTATCAAAATTATTTTGTTTTACATGATTCAGGGGAAGGTTTGTTGTAAAGTGATTTATTATTTATTATTTGTTTGTAGGGCTTCCTGTTAGATATAAAGTCAGATTACCTCATCTTTGGTTTAGTGACAGATTTTAGGCAAAAGTGTAAACAAGTTTTTCTGCAGCTATATATATATATATATATATCATGTTCTTTACTTATTCATATATTGTCATCTGACTCTCATATGAGATGTAAGATGGATAACATGCAGCAAACATTTTCCTTTTTCTAATCTTGTGGGAAAAAGAAACTACTGTGAAAACTAAAATAGAACTTGTTGGTGATATTTTGGTGGGAATGCTGCAACTACTAAGAACAAACAACAAAAATTGATAAGTTCAAATAATATAAGATGTTGTAAAATAAAGAACAAAGAAAAAGATGAATAATCATTGCGCAAGACTCCAAGGTGTGTATAAACACTAGGTTTTAGGTTCGATTCGCCCCCACCAATCCCTTTAGATTGGATGCAAATGGTTGAACAGCGAATCCCCTTCAGGATACAATAGAGTTCCCTTGATATGGTTTGCACACCCACACCAAGTATATCGTCAATGACAGTTTTACAAAACAATAGTTCCCTAACTTCAATTTGCGCATAAGAGAAGAGAGGAAATGATTTGGAATAGATGAAGCGGTGCTGATTTTCTTGGTCATTTGTGCATGTAGGATTGTTCTATTTATAGAGCAACTCATAACACTTGATAAGAAGAAGCAATTCTTCACAAAGTGTTGCATTCTTTCATGAATTGATTCAAATAAAACATTGGGGCTGCTACCTCTGTTATTGCTGAGTTGTGGGGATTGATTTTGGGTCTTAAGTTGGCTAGTGATTTAGTTATTTCAGACTTTATAATTGAGATGGATTCTTCGATTATTGTTAACATGGTTTTGATGAGATTTTCTAATTGCT
The DNA here is from genome assembly GCA_037113605.1 of Calophaca sinica. Classification (NCBI taxonomy): domain Eukaryota; kingdom Viridiplantae; phylum Streptophyta; class Magnoliopsida; order Fabales; family Fabaceae; genus Calophaca; species Calophaca sinica. Next base: position 22,281,565 of record CM073731.1, on the reverse strand, counting down.
CAAGGTTGAAGCCTTTATTGGAGGAAGCTTTAAGGATCTTGGATTCGAAGAATGGCAGCTAGTCTATATCTCCTATATATCGTGAGGCAAATAGGGTTGCAGATGTCTTGGTAGGTTTGGCCATTTAGGAAATTTTTTTTGCACTAAGTCGATGGTTCCTCCACTTGGAATTATTCTTGAAGATGGTGTAAGGGGGTTTCTTCCCCTTGCTTGGTTCAGGGTCGGCTTGGGATCGCGTTTCTCTGCAGCCAGTGATTGCAGTCACTTCCTGCAGTCGGCGATCTCGGCCGTTCGATTGAGATCGGACGGTCCAGATTCAAGATCGGTATTTTATATTTTTTAAAAACAAAAAACGTATGGTATTTTTTAAGCCGCCCGATTGAGATTGGACGACCGAGATCGCGCGACTGCAGCTGTAGTGACTGCAGCGAATCGCGTTCTGTCAGCCTGAGCCTAAAGGTGCTAAAGCTAGGGCTTTAGCCCCCCCCCCCCTTTTTTTATATAGGCCTCCAACTTTGAAACAACACTTCTTTAATTGCTAGTGGTAGATAAGCATTTGGGTTACGCAAATGACAAAATTCAAAATTTGGTCATCGTAATTGCTAGAATCTTGAAATTAGTTAATCGGGAGAAAACAAAACAAAAAGTGTGGAGTAATTTGGTCATATGCGGTACATGTGAGGGATTTTCGAAATATGGAAGTCCAAGAGCACCCAAGAGGAAATGTGTCTCTTCATGAGATTAAAATCCTTCTCAATAGGTGTGTTCTATCATGAGAGTGTGTGTCTATATTGTTGGAACCTAAACGATTGAGATGTTTAGACCCTCATTAATTTTGATGATAACAAAGTATTCACAAGAGAACAATTTATGTTCTAACATTTCTTGAAGTGTGCAGATACTAATAATACGTATATTCTAAGCCACTCAAGCAAGAAGAAAGTAATTCTCAAGAGAAGGATTCATTCTATGTGTCAGCATCCGGCTCATCCTTGTGAGCGTCTGGAATTTCCTCTTTATACACTATGCTTATCCAATTGCTACAAGCGTCCGAACTTCCGATTCAACGAAGCGTCAGAACTTCCGATTCGAGCGGCGTCTCAACCTCACTTCTAATCACGTGTTAGTCACGTTCTTTGCTCTACCTCTCGAAGTTTCGAACGGATTTCAAAATTGATCTTGAGCGCTAAAATTGTTACGAGGTATCAAAGGTGAAACCTTTAACTACAAGACAAAAATCGTGACAAGCAAGGTAGTACAAAACGGTAACATGTACTCGGGATATTCTCTGCAAAGCAAGAAAGAGACAAGACTTTGAATTTACCTTACTCAATGGTAAGGAGCCATTTTTACCTTAACGGTTATATCCTTGGAACTCCTATATATACCTCATGGTATCCATTGAAGAAAAACGAAAATCTTTGTGAAAAAGCTTGCCAAATTCTGTGAAATATTTATCGAGAACAAGCACGCTTACGTGAGCAACCAAGTCTCGTGCTAAGTCTCTGACTACGTAATTGAACTCAAGATCCGACCACTTTCTTTAAGAAAGTTTTTCTATAGTTGAGCTTAATCTTTTATCCTCTCTGTGAGAGTTATTTTTAATCAGATTTCAACTCACTTGTAAAAGTTTGTTTTGGCCTAGTTAAAAATTTGTATCCTCAAAGGCTCGATTTGTCTTGAGTCGTTTGAGAAGTTGAGAGTATTGTCAAGTTGTGATGAGAATACTCTTGAGGAAATTGTAATCAGATTGATTATAGTGAAAATCCTTCAGGAACGAAGGGACTAGACGTAGCTATCAGTTTGGTAGTGAACTAGTATAAATTTATGTGTCTCCTGCTTTACTGCTTTCTATTCATTTTTATCTTGCTGACAAGCCAGACGGTGAATATACATCTTCATCATCCGGTGGTGACAAGACGAAGAATTCGACTCAAGCGGAAGCTGAAGCAAAAAAAAGCTGGAAGTACAAGACCAATCATCCAAAAGATCAAATCATAGGAGAACCTGGTGACAAAGTACGAACCAGATCCTCTTTCAAGGAGCATGCTGACTTTGCACTTCTCTCTGAGATGGAACCTAAGACGATTGATCAAGCCTTGGAAGATGAAGGGTGGATTCTAGCTATGCAAGATGAGTTAAATCAGTTCCAAAGGAATGATGTCTGGAAGCTAGTCTCTCTACCAGAAGATAAGCAAGCTATTGGTACTAAATGGGTATTCGTAAATAAGCTTGATGAAGGCGGTAAAGTTGTGAGAAATAAGGCAAGGTTAGTTGCTCAAGGCTACTCACAAGAAGAAGGTATTGATTTCATCAAACTTTTTACTGTTGCAAGATTAGAAGCTATTCGTATTTTACTATCATTTGCAAAGACATCATGAGATAACTTTATATCAAATGGATGTGAAAAGTGCTTTTCTAAATGGTTTTATAACTGAAGAAGTTTATGTTAAACAACCTCCTGGTTTTGAAGATATTGAATTTCTGAACATGTTTTTAAACTTAAAAAGGCACTATATGGTCTTAAGCAAGCTCCCAGAGCATGGTATGATAGACTAAGTTCCTTTTTAATGGAAAATGGATTTACAAGAGGTTTAGTTGACACTACTCTTTTCAGAAAAACCTCAAACAAGCATTTCATACTTGTTCAAATATATGTTGATGATATTATTTTTGGAGCCACTAATGAAAGTCTTTGCAAAGAATTTTCTAAGCTTATGCAGGCTGAATTTGAGATGAGCATGATGGGAGAATTGAAGTTCTTCCTTGGAATACAAATCAAGCAATGCAGTGATGGTATTTATATTCATCAAAGCAAATACATCAAAGAATTATTGAAGAAATTCAAGATGCTGGATTGCAAGCCGATGAGCACGCCTATGCATCCTACCTGCTCTCTTAGTAAAGATGAAATTGGTAAGAAGGTAGATCAGAAGCTATACAGAGGTATGATTGGTTCTCTACTTTATCTTACGGCTTCAAGACCTGATATTATGTTCAGCGTCTGCCTATGTGCTAGGTTTCAATCAGATCCTAGAGAATCACACCTAAGTGCTGTTAAAAGAATATTTAGATATTTACAAGGAACTACTAATCTTCTGTGATGCTGATTTTGTTGGAGATCGAATTGAAAGAAAAAGCACAAGTGGAGGCTGCCAATTCCTTGGAGCTAATCTTGTGTCTTGGTCAAGCAAAAGGCAAAGCACAATAGCACTCTCAACGGCAGAAGCTGAATACATCTCAGCAGCAAGTTGCAGTTCTCAACTTTTGTGGATGAAGTATCAACTTGAAGACTACTTGATAAAAGAGAGTAACATTCCTATCTTCTGTGATAATACATCTGCCATATGTCTTACTAAAAATCCTATATTGCATTCTAGAGCAAAGCACATTGAGATTAAGCATCATTTTATAAGAGACTATGTTCAGAAGGGTATTTTAGAAATAAAATTTGTAGACACTGATCATCAGTGGGCTGACATATTTACAAAACCTCTTCGAAGATAGATTCAATTTTATAAGAAGAAATTTAAACTTTCATCTTATAAAAGAATGATTAATCTCGGCGTCGATGATAAACTAAATCTCAAAGATCGATATGACATAAGCATGTATGTGCATCAAAGATCTTATCTGTCATATGCATCATAACTCATCATCCGGTAAGTCGGTTGCGTGCGTCCGAAAGCACACCCACACGTGTCACACGTGTTAAGGACTCAAGCGTCTCATCATATCTCTTGAGTCATGATTATTTACGTTTTCAATAAAATCTTTACTTTTATTTTGGCGTCCGTGATTTAATGAAAAAGCGAATCTTTATTTTCTTTTCTTTTTGATTTATTTTTATAAGAGAATACAAAGCGATATTTTGAAAAATAACTGTACCATTCTCCTTTAACTTTCCCACTACTCCACATTTTTCGCTCCACTCTGTGTTTTCTGCAAAACTGTACTCGTTTTCTTTTTCTCTCTATCTCTCTGTGTGTGTGTTTAAACCCTAAAACCTCCATCGCCTCCATCTCTCAACTGCAACCATGGCTGGAGTAACAACATCTGAATATACAGCTATATATAACACTATGACTGAAGGAAAAGTCCTGTTAGAAAATCGAGTTGATTTGGAAAACTTCAAGCTCTATGGCTTCGACTTCTTCAATGGGTTCAAGGCAATGGGCTGGGAACAGTATTTCTTCTGGAACCCGGTTGAGGTTCTGGTGACTGCGATTAAAGAACTTTGGGGTAACGTTCGGTTACATAAAGGTGGCATCTTTGAAGGAATAGTGAAAGGTTTCAAGTTTATTTTTTCCATCAAAAATATTTCTGAAGTCACTGGGTGTCCGTGTGAAAGCATCGTCTTCTATTCAGAATGGGCTGACGCATTTCATGGGATTGAGAAGGTCAACAATGATCTGTTTGAGAACTACCAGCAGCTGAAAGAATCTGGTGAAACACCTACTGCCAAGAATCTGAAAAGTCATTTCAGAGTTCTTCATAAGATAATCACCAAGAGCGTCCTGTTGAAGGCTGGCTCTAGTGACATTGTCAACTACGAGCAGAAGTTCATCATGAGACATTTCATGGCTGGAAACAAGGTGAACCTGCCAAGGTTAATCCACAACAACCTGCTCAATGCTCTAGTCAACTCAAGAAAAGGTGTTGCTGACAAGAAGAATACCTACAAGTTCATTCCGTATGGTGTCTTGCTCACCAAAATGATGCGCAAAAATCTGGTCATAAACAAGTGATCGCTTTACGGATCAAGAGAAGGCAAAGTATTTTGGTCTTTGATAATATTGTGCTTCCTGACACTTTTGGAGTCAACAGCCTGGTAAGAATGAAATTGCTTACTGGGCCCATGATGAAGAAGGTGAAAGTTGAGCAACAGGAAGAGGAAGCGGAAAAGAAAACCACCAGAAGCTCAAAGCCTGGTGAGAAAAGACCTACTGAGTCTCCTTCGAGAGAGACCACAAGAACAAAACAGAAGGTGGCTCCTGCACCTACTGTTGAAGAACCAGAAGATGAGGACCGAGTTCCCATCAGACAGGTTCTGAGAAAGAGGAGCAAGCCGGTCGAGAAGCCGCCTTATCCTGACAATGAAAGGACATTCAAAGATCCGCCTCCAAAGATCTCCGCCCCAGATAGAAGCTCAAAAGATCGGTCAGGCAATCTGAACCTGAACCAAAGGTACTGAATTCTCCTGATGAATCTGTATCTGTTGTTGCATCTGATACCATTACTGCTCCACCACTATCCTTTGCTCAACCACCACAACATCAAACCCTTACACAGAAAACCTCCATTGTCCCTAAACAACTTATCCAACCATCATCCACTACACTCAATCTTAACCTACCACAAATAGAGACTGCTTTATCCAGAAGATGTGAAGCATCAATGGCAGATTCAGACAGAATCAGAGCTCAGAAGACTCGGAAATTTCATCAAATGGGTCATACCAAATGATGCATTCTTCTTGAGAGCTCAAAGGAAGAAGGATTTGAGACTGAAGTTATCCAACTGGGTGCTAGCAGAGCATCAGAAGATGAAGTCTGCATCTGTACCAGAAGCTGGACCTTCTGCTTCTTCTTCTGCAATGGAAATGGTCACCATTCCCAAAGCAGAATTTGAAGAAATGAAGGCTACAAACTTGAAGGTTACTCAGCTAGAGACTGATCCGGCTACTCTATGAACGTCTCAATATCCCACCTCCACCTCTTCCAAACCCTTGATTTTTTTACTTGTGTGTGATATAAAATCTATTTGGTTGATACAATTATATATATATAAATATGTTTGATCTAATTATCTGCCTTTTGTTCAAATTTTTCTAAGTCTTATTTTGACTATGATGTGTTTTTACACTCTTTTTGTCTGATGACAAAAGGGGGAGTAAAAGAAAGGTATGATGAACACGAAAGAAAGGTATATTGAACACGTGAGAATCCGATTATCCACCATCCGATGGATACACGAACTAAAGTATCATGCATATCATTTCATACATAGCATTTTTGCGCTAATATTCATTGATCTAGTGCTATGATAATGTTTAATAAATTTTCGTACAATGAAATATATTTGATTAAATCAATCTATTTGGTATATAATCGACATCCGATCTCACTTTATTAAATACATGCTCGATACATTTCTTGATTTTTCGTAATCACTTAGATGAATTTGCTTACCAAAAATTGCCTTAAAACCTAAATTGTTCATATATATCTAAACTGTTAAATTCAGGGGGAGACCCTTAATGTCTTTTTGAAACTAAATTGTTCATCTACCTTAGATGTTTGTCATCATCAAAAAGGGAGAGATTGTTGGAACCTAAACGATTGAGATGTTTAGACCCTCATTAATTTTGATGATAACAAAGTATTCACAAGAGAACAATTTATGTTCTAACATTTCTTGAAGTGTGCAAATACTAATAATACGTATATTCTAAGCCACTCAAGCAAGAAGAAAGTAATTCTCAAGAGAATGATTCATTCTATGTGTCAGCATCCGGCTCATCCTTGTGAGCGTCTGGAATTTCCTCTTTATACACTATGCTTATCCAATTGCTACAAGCGTCCGAACTTCCGATTCTGAACGAGCGTCCGAACTTCCGATTCTGAGCGAGCGTCTGAACCTCACTTCTAATCACGTGTTAGTCACGTTGCTGCTCTACCTCTCAGAAGTTTCTGGAACGGATTTCAAAATTGATCTTGAGCGCTAAAATTGTTGTACGAGGTATCAAAGGTGAAACCTTTAACTACAAGACAAAAATCGTACAAGCAAGGTAGTACAAAACGGTAACATGTACTACTGGGATATTCTCTGCAAAGCAAGAAAGAGACAGCACTTTGAATTTACCTTACTCAATGGTAAGGAGCCATTTTTACCTTAACGGTTATATCCTTGGAACTCCTATATATACCTCATGGTATCCATTGAAGAAAAAAACGAAAATACTGTGAAAAAGCTTGCTGAAATTCTGCTGAAATATTTACTGAGAACAAGCACTGCTTCTGTGAGCAACCAAGTCTCGTGCTAAGTCTCTGGACTACGTAATCAACTCAAGATCCGTCCCTTTCTTTAAGAAAGTTTTTCTATAGTTGAGCTTAATCTTTTATCCTCTCTGTGAGAGTTATTTTTAATCAGATTTCAACTCACTTGTAAAAGTTTGTTTTGGCCTAGTTAAGGTCAGTATCCTCAAAGGCTCGATCAGACCGAGTCGTTTTGAGAAGTTGAGAGTATTGTCAAGTTGTGACAGTAGAATACTCTTGAGGAAATTGTAATCAGATTGATTATAGTGAAAATCCTTCAGGAACGAAGGGACTAGACGTAGCTATCAGTTTGGTAGTGAACTAGTATAAATTTCTTTGTCTCCTGCTTTACTGCTTTCTATTCATTTTTATCTTGCTGCGTTAAAAACAAGTTTTATCAAACTGCTTTTTCCAGCGTCCGGTTATACCCAGCATCCGATAAACAAATAATTTTGAAAAACTTGTGTTCTATAGTGTTTCTAACTTAAAGTTTACGAAAAGTTTGTAAACACAATTCAACTCCTCCTTCTTGTGTTCACGTTCATATACATGAAAAGATACATGCATGAAAGGTCACATTCCTTCTTTCAATACATGAAAGATTGTTTCCCCTCACCAAGTGGGAATTTCTCTATTAATAGAGACACTCTGCATGTATATTTGAGACTTGAATTTGCTAAGTCTTCACCACTTCAAATCATTTTCTTTTCTTCCCTTGTGCGCAGAGAGAGTTAAGAAAACCATTGTGTAAACTGTCATTGACGATCACTACAAAAAAAAAGTCACATAGAGACCGATTTTTCGGTCGCTATCGACTTTAGCGACCGAATTAGCGACCATAAAAAATCGGTAGCTAAACCACTAGTCGCTAACTGTTAGCGACTGATTTAGCGACCGATAATTTAGCTACCGATTTAGAGACCGAATGTAGAGACTGTTTTAGCGACCAAATATAGAGACCTTTAGCGATCGATTTTAGTGACCGGTTTAAAGACCGATTTAGCGACCGATTTTGTAAAAAAATTTACAAAATCGGTCGCTAAATCGGTCACTACTACGTGCCTTTTAAAAAAAAATAGAAATATAATTTTTTTTTGAAAAGGCAAATAAAGCTTTTATTACTGACATAGAAAAAAGCTCAAGAAGAGCCCGGATTACAACATCAGCTTACAAGATAGCAAAAGATCCAAAAGTTGAACCACCAACACATCAAAATCCAATAAAAAGGAACGAAACAAAAGTGATTGAAGTGAAGATGAAAAACCGCGTACCGAGAGGGAATAAGCCTCCAAAGCCTCCAATTCTAGGCGCCATCTTCGCTATTCTTCGAACGAGTTCGGAACCAGCGTCGATGTCAACGCCAGCGTCCCTATACGTAAGACGAGAGAGTTAAGACGAGAGAACGAGAGGCGTGTTGGCGCCACTGTCGCCATCGCTGGAGGGCGGTCGAATCATGGATGGCGAGCCAGAGAGGGTGAGACGAGAGAGACTGAGAGATTGAGAGGCTGAGAGGGTTTCAGTTCATATGTGAGTCTGTGACTAATAGAGGGTTAAGTTGAAACGCATCAAACGCAAAACACAAGGTATAGTCTAAAATAAACTTAAGAGAAGTTTAGAGACCGATATTTCGGTCACTAATTATCGGTCTCTAAATTTAAATTTTTTTATAGCGACCGATATTTCAGTCACTAATTATCAGTCTCTAAATTGGTCGCTAAAATTGGTAAATATTTTTAAAAAAATTTATAGTGAATAAAAATCCGGTTTAGAGACCGATATTTCGGTCGCTAATTATCGGTATCTAAATCGGTCGCTAAAATTGGAAAATATTTTTTAAATTTTTTTATAGCGAATAAAAATCTGGTTTAGAGACCGATATTTCGGTCACTAATTATTGGTCTATAAATCGGTCCCTAAAATTGGCAAATATTTTTTAAATTTTTTTATAGCGAATAAAAATCCGGTTTAGAGACCGATATTTCCGTCGCTAATTATCGGTCGCTAATATATTTTTTGCGACCGATTTAGTGACCACACTTTTTTGATCAATAATTCTAAGAATTCGGTATCTAAATCGGTCTCTATTGTGACCAATTTTTTTCGGTCTCTAAATCGGTTACTAAATAGCTAATTTCTAGTAGTGGATATGCTCGGTGTGGGCGTGCAAACCATATCAAGGAAACTCCATTGTATCCTGAAGGAGATTCGCTGTTCAACCATTTGCATCCTGTCATAGAGGGACTGATGGGGGCGAATCGAACCTAAAGCCTAGTGTTTACACACGCCTTGGAGTCTTACGCAATGATGATTCATCTTCTTCTTTGTTCTTTATTTTACAGCATCTTTATCTTTTTTTAAACTTATCATTTCTGTTATTAGTTCTTATTAGTTGCAACATTCCCACCACAAATATCACCAACAGTACGATGTGATATCTTCTTCAAAGAATGGATTAACAAAACAAAAAGAGCATAGGGCAAATCATGGGAACGTGAATGAGGCTAGTTTTTTTTATATATATTTTTTATTGTATTCTAAAAGTGTGGGGTTGTTGTATTCTAAGAGCATCGCTCCCAAATTGCTTATGTTTTTAAATCTCAATAGAAAAATAGAAATTATGTTTTTAAAATATAGAAATTTATACCGAAGATTAAATTTAAATAAAAATATAGTTTTAATAAAATATTGTTGTTAATTTTGAAAATGCTTTATCTCAAATTTCGTTTTCCTCTTATAAAAAAGACATGACCTAATATATTGGCAGAAATGGTGTATAAACTATTTATTCCGTAACAAAATATAAGCAAAAATATACATGTATTTTTGGACCCAAATACATGTACTTTTTTACTTATATTTTTTTGACTAAATACATGTCCTTTTTTTGTTTATATTTTTAAATCAAATACATATATATTTTTTTGCTTATATTATATTTTGTTATGGAAGGAAAATATGTGATTTAATGGAGGATGTGAAGTAAGTTGACACGAGCAGAATGTTAGGTACCAGAGTAACGGAATGGTGTCACACAGCTAAAATAAGAGACGAGAAAATAAGGAAATGAACACACAAAATTTACGTGGAAAACCCTCAACGAATAAGGGAAAAACCACGGGACAAGGCCAGAAGAATTTCACTATGTGGGAAAATATTACAAGAATACCTCTCACAAAATACCTCACAAATACTCTCACAATACTCAAATTGAGTATAAGAAATAATAAAAGGAAGAAGAGAAGAAGTGATTGGGATGAATAAAAATGAAGCTTTGGGGTTGTTTTTATAACACCCAAGAACCAAGCCAAAGACAAAACCCACCGATGTGGGACTTGACTTCAACAATTCTCCCACTTGAAGATTTTGATTGAGCCAATCATATCTTCACACCACTCTTTCTGCCTTGCCCTTCCATGTTGCTTACGTTTCTGATAGGCCATAGGAGGATCGACACCAAATAAACTTGTCAGCATTGATCGGCTTCGTCATCACATCTGCTAGGTTATCTTCGGTGTGAATCTTTTGCATATCCACAGTTCCTTCCTCTACTACTTCACGAATGTAGTGATACCGGGTATCTATATGCTTTGTCCTAGAATGAAAAGCTGGATTCCTTACAATGTGCAAGGCACTGACCGCCACAAGACACAACAATCCTCTGTCTGCACTGCAGTTCCACCATTAACCTTTGAATCCAGATAGCTTCTTTGCAAGCTTGGTAGTCGCCATGTACTCGGCTTACGTGAGTCGACAAAACTCCAACAGGCTGTAACTTGGATTACCAGCTCACCGCCCCTCCTGCAATTGTGAATACATACCCAGTAGTGGATTTCCTCTTATCAAGATCTCCTGCAAAATCTGAATCAACATAACCCCTGACAATGAATTTTGATCCTCCGTAACATAATGCAACATCTGAGGTTCCTTTGATGTATCTAAGGATCCTCTTAACAAGATTCCAATGCTCTACCTGGATTTGCCATAAACCGACTAACCGCTCCCACTGCTTGTGCAATGTCCGTGCAGTACATATCATGGCATACATAAGGCTTCCCACCACGATGCATACGGTGACTCGAGACATTTCCATCCTCTCCGCTTCATTGCTAGGACTCATACACGAGGATAATTTAAAATTGACAGAAGCGGGGTAGAAATTGGCTTACAGTCTTGCATGTTGAAACGCCGCAAGACCTTCCTTAGATAATTCTTTTGAGAAAGCCAAATCTTCCTATCATTTCTGTCTCGGTGAATTTGCATCCCTAAAATTTTGTTTGCGGGTCCCAAGTCCTTCATATCAAACTCCCTAGCCAATCGCGTGCCTTCAATTCCTGGATTCGATCTTTGTTGGGGCCTACCACCAACATGTCATCCACATACAACAAAGAAATGATGAAATCATTATCATCAAACCTCTTGTAGTAATGCATAATGGTCTGAACTCGACCGTTGTAACCAAGGCTAATAATGAAGGCACCAAATCTCTTGTCCCAACATGTCGGCAACTGCTTTAGACCGTCCAGAGATTTGGTCAACCTACAAATCAAGTTTTCTTTTCCTTGTTCTTTAAAGCCTTCTGGTTGGAGCATATAAATTTCTTCTTCAAGCTCTCCATGAAGAAAAGCGCCTTTACATCCAACTGCTCAAGATGTAAATCAAATGCAAAGACACATTGCCAACACTACCCTAATAGTAGTAAGTCGACAACCGGAGAAAATATCTCACAAAGTCTATCCCTTCTTTCTGAGCATAACCTTTGACTACAAGTCTGGCATGATACCGTTCCACTTGATCATTGCCGTCTCGTTTAATTTTGAACACCCATTTGTTCCCGATGGCTTTCCGACCCTTTGGAAGTTCAATAGGTTCCCAAGTCTTATTTCTATGTAGGGCTTCCATTTCTTCCTGCATTCTTTGTCATCCATTGAGAAGCATCTGAACTGTTCAACGCTTCTTGAAGAGCTGATGGTTCACCTTCTTCGGTCAAAAGACAGTATGCATCATGGCAGGCCATAACATAGTCTGAGTGCCATGATGGTGTCGTTATCTGACGTGTTGATCGTCGAACTCCTTCATCATTGACCTCATCTGGTTCTTGTTCTATGTGCTCTGGTTCTGCTTCAGAAGAATCATTTTCTTGAGTCTTTCTCTCCAACTGCACTATAGCAGTCTCCTTGGAAGTGCTGTCATTTTTCTGCTCACTTTGCAGTTCATTTTCTGCAAAGACTACATCTCTGCTAACAATAAGCTTGCGGGTAATGGGGTCCCACAAGCGATACCCCTTGACATTGTCAGCATAACCCAAGAATATACATTTTCTGGATTTTGGATCCAATTTTGTTCTTTCTTGGGAGTTGTACATTACGTACGCAGGACATCCAAACACATGTAAAGAAGAATAATCTACTGGCTTTCCTTTCCACATCTCCATTGGTGACTTCAAACCAATCGCTGTTGATGGCGATCGATTTATCACGTAACAAGCAGTTTTGACTGCTTCTGCCCAAAAAGATTTGGCCAATCCCGATGTTCTCAGCATAGCTCTTGTTCTTTCTAGGAGAGTCCTGTTCATCCGTTCTGCTACACCATTCTGCTGAGGTGTATGTGCAACAGTGAATTGTCTCGTAATACCCTCTTGCTTGCAGAATGATAGAAAGTTACCATCTACATATTCTCCTCCATTATGCGTCCTCAAGCACTTGATTTTCTTCCCGGTTCAAGCTTTACTTGTGCTTTGAACTCCTTGAATACTGGAAACACATCTCCCTTCTTCTTGATTGGGTACACCCACAATCTCCTGGAGTAGTCATCAATGAATGATACAAAATACTTTGCTCCCCCCATGGATGTTTCCGGCGACTCCCACACATCAGAATGTATCAAGTCTAGTATGCGTTTGCTTGGTAGCTACTTTTGCAAATTTCAATCTATCTTTGCTTACTTGTCACACGATTATCACGAGAAAGATAAAGTTACCGTCTTGAGCCCGGGTAAGAGATTGCGTTCCGTAAGAACTTTCAAGCCACGTTCTGACATATGGCCTAGCCTGCGATGCCACATCATCGTTGATTCTTCATGGCTCGCTGATGCAACTGATGCATCCGCCTCTTGCAACGTATCTCCCAAAAGCATGTATAGATTGCTTGTGATCTTTTCTGCTTTCATCACCACAAGGTTGCCCTTCACTACTTTCAAGACTCCACCTTCAATATGGATCTTGCACCCGAGGTCATCCAATTGCTAGTGGACAATAGATTCCTTTTCAAGCCATTCACATGTCGTACCCCTTGTATCTTACGAACAGTACCATCTTGCATCTTTATTCTGACAGTACCGATTCCAACAATTTCTAAGGCGTGATCATTTCCCATAAACACGGATCCTACCGAGACAGGCTCATAAGTACAAAACCAATCACGGTGTGAAGTCATGTGCCATGTCGCACCTGAGTCCACTATCCAAACATCATTGAGTTTCCTTCCACCTTTAGGACTTGCTGCTCCACTATACAGGATTTCTCCATCATCTGAGGTACTTGCAACACAACCTTGAGAGGTTGATGCTCCTGAGGTCTTCTCTCCATTCTTCTTATTCCAACACTCCTTCTTCAAGTGCCCTCTCATGCCACAGTTATAGCATTTGAGATTCTTTCTTCTTCGAGATTTTGATCTACCATGATCTTGGCTCCCACTGGGGCCACGTTCCGTTGATCTGCCTCTCGTCATCGATAAAGTTTCTGCTTGCTTCGAACTTTCTGACCTTTCCTCCTTATTCTTGCGCCTGGATTCTTCTTCAAGAATTGCACCGGCAACATCATCAAAGTGAAGAGTGTCAGCAACATTATTGTTTGTAATGTTGATGATGAGTTGATCATCTGAATCTGGTAAACTCAAGTAAAAGTTACGCACGTTCATTTTACGCTATTTTGAAATCGATGTTGTGGTGAGCAAATAGCGTGTTCAGGTGTTAATGTGATCCGTCACCAATGTGGTTTCACTCATTCGAAGAGTGTAGAGTTTCCTCTTCAAGAATATTCTTGTGTGAAGTGACTTAACCTCGTACAATTTGCTAAGTACATCCCAAATCTCGCTTGCGGTCTTCTTTTCGCAACACTTGACAAAAGCCGAATCCGCCATTGCTAGGTGCAAATTGGCAACAAAGATTGCCATCCTTCTCTTTCCACTTTTCATCACCATATCTGCAGTGCGCCTTGATTGCTTCCAAGCAATTATCCTTCCTCAAAATCGCCGCCACCTTCAATTTCCACGGGAAGAAGTTACTCCGTTGAATTTCTCTATCTCAAATTTTCTTTGCCATGGTTGTACACGAACCAAACCGGATTACACTATTTCACCGTGAATAGTATAGTATACATGAAACGATGTTATGCATTATCCGTATACCGTAACAAATCCAAAGATATGTTAACAATTCAGAAAAGTATACAACCACACGTATGAATAGTAAATCAGATATGGGAATATTATCATTATCGAATAGTGACTCGTAGGCCGTAAATAGTACACCAGGTAAGTTCCTAGGAAAGAGAGGTGGGTCACCAATGGACACGCTTAAATACCAAGTCTTTCCTTAGCCGTAACTTTTCCTAGACATGCACTTCTACACTACCACACTATTTCCAAAGAACAATTCTTTTCTCGATGTGGAAGATCGCACAATCCGCAACCACAGAGCATACTAAGAACCGACACCTTCCTAGAGTGGCGCAATGGAATAGTATCACCAACCTTGGAGCTCGATACCACCGTTAGGTACCAGAGTAACTAATGGTGTCACACAGCTAGAATAAGAGACGAGAAAATAAGGAAATGAACACACAAAATTTACGTGGAAAACCCTCAACGAATAAGGGAAAAACCACGGGACAAGGCCAGAAGAATTTCACTATGTGGGAAAATATTACAAGAATACCTCTCACAAAATACCTCACAAATACTCTCATAATACTCAAATTGAGTATAAGAAATAATAAAAGGAAGAAGAGAAGAAGTGATTGGGATGAATAAAAATGAAGCTTTGGGGTTGTTTTTATAACACCCAAGAACCAAGCCAAAGACAAAACCCACTTACGTGGGACTTGACTTCAACACAGAAGGGACAGAGAGAGTTTCTTGGACACAGTTCCACTATAGACAGACAGCACCTGATATCTCTCTCTCTCTCTCTCTCTCTTTCTCAACTTCCATAAAGATCCTAGCAGGTTATGTAACTAAATATTATACAGAGAACTAAAAGGCAGAGTGAGTGGATTACTCTTTTAGTAGTGAATAATCACATTGCAAGTACGAATGAATTCAATCACAAACACCTACAAGAGCATGCCCAGCCACCTCAACCAATTAGTTCCACTGGACTTCAACACTGCGCAGCTCACCATACCCGATTCCCATAAATGGACCCTACCCACAGAGACCAAGGTTGTCGAACCCCATGAATTCGGATCCGTACCCCTCATAAACCTCTCTGACCCCAATGCAAAATCGCTCGTGCGAGATGCATGTGAAAAATGGGGCGTGTTCCATGTCATTAACCATGGCGTTCCCATGAACCTCTTGAATGAAGTTGAACTTCAAACTCGTCGATTATTTTCCTTACCAGCTAACCGGAAACTTTGCGTGCTCCGGTCACCGGACGGCATCACCGGCTACGGGCAGCCTCGCATTTCAATGTTCTTTCCAAAGCTCATGTGGTCTGAAGGTTTTTTAATAATGGGATCTCCGATGGAGCATGCCACCCAACTTTGGCCGCATCAACGCAACCAGCAAACTAATTTCTGGTATGTATTGTATATGTTCATGCATGACCGACCGATGCGATTAGTTTATTTTAACTGTTATTTGAAGTTAACAGCCAGCTAGTATATATTAATATAGCTAGTATTTAGCCTATAGTTTTTTTTTCTTTTTTGACTTTTCTTCTCTTTAAAAGGAAAAATTGGGTCAAAACTTTTTTTAAAAATAATCTCTTCATTAAAGATAACTTATTTTCACGAAGAAAATTTAGAAAAAAATACATTTTATAATGAAAACTGATTTTTAAGAGTTTTTTTTATCTCTTATGGCCGTCAACAACACTCAGTTTGTTTAAGAATTGAGGGAAGAAAAAGAAATAAGAGGTTTATCACTAATTTTATTAGTAATATGGATAAAAATAACCCTTCAACCCCTCGAAAGTCTTCTCATAGTTTATTATTTAAAAGTTCCCTCAAATTAAGAGGGTTTTTTGAGAAAAATAAACTCTCATGTAAGGTAGAAAAGTTATTCTTCCTTCTCTTGTTTTTTTCTTCTCTTTATTCCTATCTTTCCCCTTAAATCCCTCCCCTCCCCACGCGAATCTCAAACGTATCTCTTAGTTTATTATTTAAAATTTCCCTCAAATTAAGAGGGTTTTTGGAGAAAAATAAACTCTCATGTAAGGTAGAAAAGCTATTCTCCCTTCTCTTGTTTCCTATCTTTCCCCTTAAATCCCTCCCCTCCCCACTCGACTCTCAAACATAGCCTCATATATAGTCATGGTTATTACACTTTATAAACAGTTCGAGATATTCTCTCTATCAAGATCCTTTGCACACTCATTTTTCTTTTACTTTATTACAAAAATGTTTTACTCCCATCGTTTGCAGTGTATTGAAGAGAGAAATATAAAAGAGAAAAGAAGAAATATGATGATGGTGTAACGAAAAAAAAAATTAAGATTTTGAATAGCAAAAGAATGTGTGTCAAAAGGGAATACAAAGAGTACCTCGATATACAATTATAGAGAGAAAAGAGAGCCGATGACAAGGTCAACTCTGATGCTAATAAATAAATGTATTCATCACCAGACTACAAAATGACTACTTCCTAGAGATACCTTCCAATGAATTCACTCACCACTCATAAAAGAGGCAACGGCCATTATTTACTCTTGACATAACTTTGATATGTTTCATTACTTCAGTCAGATTATGTTTTCTAAATGAAAAAATACACTCATTTCTGAGCTTCCAAACCCCCCATGGTACTTAACATACCCCTTCTTAACTCTAACTAGAGCTCTAACATAATAGAATAAAGAAAATAAATAGGGCAAATCTAGAGACATAATCCGAACTCGGATAGACCACCTAAACATAGCATACCAAAACCGTGTAGGGTAAAAAGTGTTTAAAATGAGTTTAAAAAAATCAGAATTATGTTCATTGCCATTAAAATATGGTATCGTAAGCGAAAAATAAATGTGAAAATATAATAGCTCAACATGTTACAGTGCATTTCTCAAAAAAAAAAAATACAGTGCATCTATGTGAAGAAGTGCCGTACGTCAATGATGGTTTATGATGACAATACAAAATGCTCGTCGTTTTG
Source organism: Calophaca sinica (assembly GCA_037113605.1). NCBI lineage: Eukaryota > Viridiplantae > Streptophyta > Magnoliopsida > Fabales > Fabaceae > Calophaca > Calophaca sinica. Next base: position 22,264,161 of record CM073731.1, on the reverse strand, counting down.
TTTGTAGCATAGTCCCATGATAGTCATAGAAACCTGATAATGCATGCCTCGTTAGTTTCTGTGGGGAATCTGATGATGCGATGTGATGGTGGGGTTCAATTCGAAAACGGGGATTTTTTTGCATGGGATCTGCAACGTCTCGTTCTCTATGTGGTGGTGTAGCTGAGAGAGAAGGGCATTACGTTACGCGTGCTTGCACCAAACATACCTCGTGTTAAAATTAACATGCACCGCCAATACCATGCATTGTCTTTCACGTAACTTAGCCCTGCTATGCTACCTTGGTCCAAACTATGCATAGGCCCTGCATGCGTCGCATTTGTCATTACCCTCAATTGACCTGTATTTTCTGTGTTTTTTATTATTTAGCTTAGAACAACGACAATTTGTTTTCATATAATTTATTAAGTATAAGTTAAACAATTTAAAGTCACATTTTTTCATTATGTATTTATTAAACTGTGATTTATAGTCTTAGTGCATGTTAGTTTCAACATTGGCAACAACTGTTTATAAGTAAAATTACTTTTCCATGCTAAATAGAATTTGACTTTTGTTCACGCGTGGAACGTAAGGAATACCTCGAAAGGAAGTTGATGAAGATGACTTCATCGGTCTTAGAGTCTGTCGTGGTGTGGTGTCGTCAGTGGGGGTGCCTACAAAGGACACTTTTATACGAAAGTCAGGTCCCACAACATATTCGAGTGTCATTAGGGTATTTGTGTCACCTTGTGAGTGAATGTCCTTATATAGCTACAATTTGGGCCTTGTAACGAGACTCATTTGGGCCTAGATGGATCATCAATCTGAGGAAAGGTCGATCGACCAACCCAGGTACGTAGGACCCGAGAGTGAATACTTATCTACTCGGGCCTATGCTTACCTCGTGATTGTGAATATCTTATTATCCCGAATTCTATTATAGTATCGTATGATCATATTTCTGAGTTCCTATGCCCCCGGTCGATTCGGTATGACAAACAATCATTCGAGCATTGAGCCTACAAGGCAAAAACGATCCAAAAACTAGGTTGGTTGATCCAGCACGGTACAACTTTATATTTGGTTTATTGTTTGAATTCGTTAGCCAAACCAAGTTTGACTTCAAACATTGACCGACACGGAAGTAACATGGTAGTTACTTTTGTTTTTCATGTTTGCCGTTAGGGAGATTTTATTTACCATATGTATCTGCTATATTAAATTATAAGATTCATAATTTTTTTGGTAATTATATATTTAAAATTTCTTTATATTAAAGAAATCTTTATCTCTATAATATTAATTTAACCATAGGAAAAAATCCAAAACATTTCACATTTTTTTATTTATTTTAAAATATGATATACATTTCGGTGCAGTAATGTAATGGAGGAGTACCAGAAAGAAATGAAGAGATTGACCGAAAAGATAGTGGAATTGATGCTTGAATCACTGTGCTTGACCGTAGAAGATGTCAAGTGGTTGAAGCCCAAAATGGGCTGCGACAAAGCCCAATCTCTTCTTCAACTGAACTCATACCCACCGTGTCCAGATCCAGACCGAGCCATGGGCTTGGGCCCGCACACGGACACATCACTGCTCACGGTTCTATATCAAGGCACTTGCAACGGTTTACAAGTCCAACGAGATGGGATTGAGTGGGTGCCGGTACAGGCTATTCTCGGTGCACTCGTGGTCAATGTTGGAGACTTGATGCAAATACTCACCAATTGCCGATTCAAAAGCAATATGCATCGAGCAGTCGTGCGCAAGACTCACCGGATCTCAATTGCATACTTCTATGGCCCACCAAGTGATGTGAAGATATCACCGTTGATTAGTTTGACCGATCATGATCATCCACCACTCTATTGCCCAGTCACTTGGAAGGAATACCTTTACTACAAATCAATACATTTCAACAATGCACTAGAGCTTATTAAGAACTAGATGTTTTGCCACGAATATGTTAATTAATAAAGGTGTGAAATTAAGCACGTTAGATATCATAATAATAATAATAATGTAGTTGATGTTGAGAGATTAAATAAATTAAAAAATAAAATTGCTCGCAGAGTAATGTATATTTTTTAGCAAATTGTAATGTGTGTAGGCTACTAATACTCCATATAATAGAGAAATGTTGGTGTGAACACCAATATGCGAAAGCTTTTTCGACAACTTTTTAATGGTTAATGCAGTTCATACACGTGGTTAATGAAGTGTTAGATTTGGTTAATAGATATATCAGATGTTATAACTCATTACTTCATAGCTAAATAACATTTTTGGTCCTTTAACTTTATTTTAGTTTTTGTTTTGGTCCCTTAACTATTATATTTTTCATTTTGGTCCCTTAAGTTGTAAAAATACGACACTTTCGTCCCTTCTGTCTGTGATCCCTTTATTTTGTGTGTATAGGTCATTGAAACTCTTTTTTTTCCCTCCAAAATTACAGACGGAAGGGACGAATTTGGCGTAACTTTCGTAACTTAAGGGACTAAAACGAAAACTAAAATAAAGTTAAGGGACGTAAATGAGAAAAAAATAGTTAGGGGACTAAAGTGTCGTACTTTTGTAACTTAAGGGGCCAAAATGAAAAATATAATAGTTAAGGGACCAAAACGAAAACTAAAATAAAGTTAAGGAATCAAAAGTGTTATTTAGCCTTACTTCATTAACCACTAATTTGAACGTTATTAACCAATGATTTGGGAGTCATAAGGTGGTTGGCTTGGTTTGGAGGAAAAGGTGTAGGAGTTGGGAGACATAAGGTGTGTGGGTTCAAACCCATCTCAAGCCACTAATCTAACATTTACTAACAATTACTAACATTTGCCTATCAAAAAAAAAATTAACCAATGATTTTCACGTGTTCAACTACATGTAGATTTGAACACCTAGAAATCATGGTTATTCACGTTCAAATTGGTGGCTAATGAAGTTCAGTAGATAGTTAATGAGTTGCAACACCTGATATATCCATTAACCAAATTCAACACTTCATTAACCATATGTGTGAATTGCGTTAACCATTTAAAAAGTTGTCAAAAAAATTGTTCCAAATTTGTTGTTCAAATAATGGGACCGCCGTATAATAATAGGTAGTAGTGACATCTTGTGGTTTCTTTGATGTTTTTTCTCCCCTTGAGCATTGAGCTTTAAATGAAATGTCATCTATTTCTCTAGATTGTTTTGTCCTTAAATTGCATTTGAAGATTGACTCTTCACTAGATAATATTGCTTGTACTATTTGAGTGGTTGATTTTTTACCCCTTGAGTTGGTTTTGAAGACTGGTCTTTTCATCCTACGGTGGATTTGGCCACTTGTTGTAATAAGAGAAAATAAAATTAGTTGATATTATTTCGTGAAAGAAAAATGAGTTATTATGCATGTGAATTTATTCTTTTAAAGTGTAATACATCAAGACACTCTTCGAAACAATTTTTATCATTGATTTGATCCATTTTTTTAAAAAAGCAAACATATTTTTAAAAAAGTGATCAATTTATGAAGTGTGTTGAGTGTTGACTGTTTCTAAACTAAAACAATCGTAAAGAATGCCTTATTAGCATTCCACTGTTTTAAGTTATTGAAATATTTGAAACTTGTGTGCTTGTCTGATACTTCTTCCAGTTTCGAATATATGCGACAACAAAAATTCGCGTTAATTAAAATAACAAATAATTTTATTTAATTTTTTTTGTATAATAAAAAAATAATTAGTGTGTCTATTATTCGGAGACGATGATCTTGAAGAATGTGGTTTGACAAACAAACTTAAATCCCAATCTAGTTTTATGTCTATTATTAACATGTCTTAACTACTCTATGTAATCAAAAGCCCTTCCTCTCTTTTTCCACGACATTCGTTTGTAATGTCTCTTTTTCCCTGTTGGTGGATGTTTGGTGGATTACTAAAATGACAAAACTTAGGTAAGGTTCGTTAGGTGTGATTTGTGTTGTTCTTCTCACAAAATAGATAAATTTATCTCTCTCTATCTACTCTCACTATCTTTAACCTCTCATAACTGTCGCTATCAAAACAGTTTTTATCCTATTTTGTGAGAGAAACAACATCAACCACACCTAACAAACTTTGCCTAAATTTTGTCCTCACTAAAAACATGCTCAGGCTCAGTGCAAGACAAGAAAAATGCTAAAAACATGCGCATGATCACACTTTCATAAGAGAAGAAAATATGTGTCATGTTTAGTTTCCCTGCTTGCTTGCTAATGAGACAGGTAAATGCACAAAAGAGAGCACGTCGAAGCCCTTTCAAGACTTCATAATCTCGTGCATAACCCTCGGCACGACATATGAAACAAGACAACGAGTAGCACACAGATGTAGCTGAAGCAGCTAGCGAACTATGGCTTCAAAGAGCTCCCGGTAGACTTCGTAATTTACAAGAAAAATTGTGTTTGGAGTCAATGGCAAATGCAGATTTTGGTGATGAAGTAACGGTGGGTTGTGTCAGTTTCAATTTTATTGCAAGTTAGCAATACACTCTATATCATACTCTTTCTAACATTACTACAACAACAACAAAAATCATTTTTCCAACACACATATGTTCCACCAAATTTACGTGAGACTTATATTATTTAGTAAGATTCATTTAAATTCTAACCAATAGAAAAATGAGTTGGAAAGAATATATCGCTGGCACTCATTTAAACTATTTGATCACATCTCATTGAAGCTGGTGCATTAATTCTCTCTTTTAAAATCTTGTGGGTAAACTTATAAGCTGTAAAAATTAAAAATTATGACAAAAATCAATTTAATTAATAAAATGTAAAAATACAAATGTTCAAAACTTCTAACTTTTTCCGTTAAAAAATTAACTTTAAAAATCTCAAAATTTAATCTAATTGATAGAAAGATATTTTAATAATAATTTGTAAATATCTCATCTAAAATTAATTTATAAAATTTACAGTGATCAAAGAAATTTTTTATTGAATAAAAGATAATCAAAATAAATTTAAATTAATATAAAAACTTATATGTATCACCACATGGTATAAAAGTACAATTTTATTAAAAAAAATTAATATATATGATTTCGTGAAAAAAGTAAAAATTCTCTCTCTTAAAGAACTACTACTCAAATTTTTTATGCATGAAAAGATTATGATAGGTATATATAATTACTTTTTCTATAACCACCCAGAGGTATACATTCATTCTGCGCGGTTAACTTATTATGGTACTGACAACGTTAGCCTTTAAGTAATATTTTTGCGGGAACAAATAGGATTGGGGGACTTTGGATAGAATATGTAAGAGAATATTTCCCATGCAAAATTACCAAACAAGTTAACACTGAATTTTTCTTTTTTGAGGTTTACCACATTCATTCATTCTATATTCTATACATTTTCTAAACCAAAGTGTTAAGGAAATGGCATGACTTGCATGAACAAGCCAGTGAGAGGGTGCAAAAAAAAACAAAACAAAACAAAACAAAACAAAACAAAACTTGCCATTACTGTTGTGTATATAGGACCTATGTGAGGAAATAGGAACAAAAAGGACATATACAAAAGATACCTACCCTACTTGCATTGTCAACAGTAACACTTCCATATCTTGAAATGCTTGTCATGACTAACTGAAGCTACCAACCCTGTAACATCTGATACTGCCAAAGCAGATACAAGCTTGTCATGTGCATGCAGATTCATTGTCTTGTTCTCAATAAAGTCCCACAGCACAATAGTCTGAATTCCATATCAAAAACACTCAGAGTCAAAAACGTGTATTATTATTATTATTATTATTATTATTATTATTTGATGTAATAATTATATGACAATAGATAACATGCTAACCTCATAGCAACCAATGACCACCACAGGATAGAAGGGATGGAAAGCACAGGTTTTGAATTTGTCCCAAGTCACAGATGCATTCAATTCGTGACTACATTCCCCATTGCTACCAGATCCAACTTCCCAGATTCTAACCAGATCATCACTAACAGATGCCAGAAAATTTCCAGAAGGAGCCCAGTACACAGAATGAACAAGGTTCTTATGGCCCTAAAAATAAATCACCATTGTATGAATTACATGAATTAAACATGCAGGGGTGGGGGGGATGTCAAGATGTATGCAACTGTATGAACAAGCCTCCAAATCTTCTTCAACTAGGTAGGGTTTATTACATGAATTAAACAGCACCATTGTATTCTTTCTGTCCTAAACCAATTTTTCAGCAAGGTCATATTAGTGTCTTTCTTGGTCTAAATGGCCTCCAATGTCCAAACCAGAAAAAAGGCGTTCAACTCGCAATTACGGAAAATAGTTCAAGTGTTATCTGTGGCCAAAAGTCAAAGGATTGATCATAAAAATTTCTAATAATTTTGTGCAGATATTAATTTTGACACACCAAAGAAATCAAGCATCCACAAAAATCAAGTGAACTTTATCACTATATGGTATTTCTTTGTTGTGACTTGAGATTATTGGTGATTTGGTTCTAGTCACACAAACAGCCTCTCCATTTGGAAGGACGAGATTGCAGTTGCATACATCTTGACATCCCCCCCACCCCAAAAAAGACTCAAAAATGGGAGGCAGTGCACAGTGCACCTCTGTCTCTCAGCTCTAAAACACCTGCTATTTTCCCCCAGTTATAATAGCAGATATCCATTATCACAAATTGAGTAATAGTCTGTTTAAAATTTTAACCAACGCATTCCTCTATTTCAAAGGATGGAGAAAGTATCTCCTCATTTCAGTCTCATAACATAAGAAACACACTTTTGCAGTGAGATTATAAAAATTTTGCTACTTAGTTGCATAACTGATGTTTCAGTGCCATAGATTAAAAACTTCGATGCTAGAAGTGTACCTACTATTTACTGTTTATGCACATTAAAGCTAAGAAAAGGAAACCAACTGATATACATCAATTTTTCGAGGGAATAGCAAAATAATCTAATATTGGAGAATGTACATGTGAAGTTGTGAACCAAAATGTTCTCCAAGGGAAGGTTGTAAGTCTATCGTTCTCAAGATGAAAAATCAAGCATCATTTGAGGTCAATTAAAACTAAAGCAAATTCACAAATAGACCAGAAATTAAAATGTGGTGTTGGTTATACATGTAAATAAGGATAATACAAACACTAAGCTCACAGCTGACCTGCAATTTAAGTCTGCAAGTCATAGTTTCTACATCCAGGATGGATATTAGATTATCTGCTGCTACTGCAAGAAGCTTTCCAAAACAAGGTTGAAATCTCGTCTGAGTTGCACCACCCTGATAAAGTATTGGAAAAGTTAAAGTTATTTGAGATCAAAATATAATAGTATGTTGGGATCTGTTTGAGATTTCATACCTTGTAAACCCCAGCACATTCACCTTTTCTAATATTCCAATATTTTATCTCCTTATTATCACAAGAGCAAATAAGGTTGTTTATCGTTGGGTGAAAGTCTAGTGACATCACAGTTGTTGTATGTCCTGTGAATGTCCGAAGAGAATAACCAGGCTGCAAAGTGTAATTAAAATTTCATCAATATGATAAAAATAAAAAGCAATGGTCATTTATTAAACTGATATAAGAAAAATCAGTTGTGATGCACCCTGAGACTAAGGAAATGATAAATTATAAGAATTTAATGGGAAGCTGATCCAACAAGTTTTTCATATCAATTTCATTAATAATAATAGGCTATAGTCCAACAGAGGAAGAGGGGGTCGTAAAAGAATTAGAAGGCAAACGACAGAATGGGGTGTAAATGTGGTTTATAAAATAAGACATCTAAGGAGTGAGATTAGACAAGAGTTATAGTTTAAAGGATTTAGTGATTTCACAACATAGATTTTACATCATACAAATAAAATCGTTATTAATTTCTCAATCTGTTATTTAAATCCAAATTGGTTGAACTTTACTTTAAAATTGAATTTGAATGTGATTTGTGAAAATCTTGACTTACATTATCAGCATCCCAAACCCTTACAGTTTTGTCAGCTGAGGATGTAGCAACACGCAACATGCTTGGACAAACTCTAACATCAGTTATCCATTGAGTGTGCTCCTCAAGTGTAGATTTCAGGTTAAACGATTCTGTGCACCACAGAGAAGCCTGCACCACAAAGCAGACAAATTAATTTCACCATATATTGACAAATTCAAGTCAATAAACAAAAGTTTCCTGGGCAAACCCTAAATGTAACATTTATACTGAAATGGAGATCACTTCATAATCAAAGTTAGATCAACCTGGAACACACCTTTTTATCATGACCACCAGTAACAAACAATTTTCCATCCGAGGAGAAGTGACAACAGTCGACTTTAAATGAGCTTGCCTTTATATGCTTGATCTCCTTAAATGAGAAACCTATTAAATAGAAGACCATTTAAATTTGAAACCTTATGCCTTTTCATATTGTCATATGAAAAATCCATTTCATTATGCCTATTGAATTGGGATACTTTTGGAAGGAAGAAAGGGAGGACAGACAATTCATCTATCGGATTTATCGTACCTTTGTCAACTCTTCCTTTATGGTCTGCATCAGCAGGAGATGAGAATGGCTCAATATTGTCACCCATGATGTGGTCCATATCAGCCTGCCAAATAACAATTACCTTGCTGTCAAGTAGTTTTTTCATGATTTCCAGATAATTCCATGCTCAAGAAACCTTACATGTACACTATATTAATGGAATGACAATCACAAATATGAGCAGAACCCATGGGCGCTGATATATTTACTCTTAAAAGTCAAGATTTTTTTATTTTCTAGGGGGGCCATGACCATGATGCATGCTAACATTTACAAAGAAAATCTAGTTTTTCAGGGCCTTTTGCAGTGCAAATAAAGAACATTTTGATTCTGACAGACGAGAAACAGGAGTTTTCAACAAAAAAATGGTGCAATATCAATATGGCACAAACATGATCTGAAAAGATGTATATTTCAAATCAGGTAATGTATACAAGTAGTAATCTTAAATTGCTTGTAGAAGAGTCTGACCAATTGATTCTGTGTTGATGTAAGTGAGCTCAAATAATAAGTATCAAATATAGGCTTAGAGGAAGGAACATTATGTTGCAGAGTTGGCCATGATGTTTGCACAGATGGAGTTGAAGGTGAACCGGTAGATGGAGATGACTCTGACTTTCGCTTTCGCTCGAGTTGACTTTTGGAAGCCTTAAATTCACAAACACACAGATTGAAAAACCTAGATATAAATTGCAGCCCCTAAATATTACTCAAAGGCATCATAGTGAAAACCTGGTCATTTCCTTTTAGGGAACTGAACACACTTCCATCTACTGTTGTGCTTTCATCTAGCCGCGGGAGACTGTGAGACTTCTGGCTTGAAAGTGAATGCTGTGAATATTGTTGAAGCTGCTGAATACTCTTTTCATGCTGCAAAAGACAATTTAATGATATGCAATGAATACTGAGGAAGCCCAAAGGCAACAATTTCTGATGAAATACATTCAAAGTGGTGGAAAACTTAATCCAATTCACGTATAGGGCTAGGTGACACCTTAAGGAATATATCTGAGTCCGAATGAGGCAAGATAGGAAACCCAAATTGTGCAGGTGTTACAATATTAGGAATTGAATCACCTACAGAATTTGATTGGCCATCTTTCCTGGGACCCATATTTTGATTATTAAGAAGCACTCTCAATCTTTGGCTCTCAAAATCATTGTCAGATGGATTAACTAAAATCTCGTGTGCCTGAAGCATAAGTTGCTGCCATTGTGAAAATTGATCGAAAGATTGTGAAGACTGCGTCAAATTATTCTGCTGGAGAAGTCCTGCGCGAAGCTGATCCATTCCCTAAAATAATTGAGATCTAATCAGAAATATGATTGCTTGCGCATTGGAAAGAATATTGATGCACCTAGATTACCTAGATGAATATTAGAAAAAATCAGGATGAGGAAGATAGCCTATAGTCTTGTTATTTTGTTACTTCCTCAACGATGAATTTTAAAGCACAAATCAAGAAAAAAAATTATGTTCATGATTACTTGTGTAGACGCTGGAAGTTGCTGGTTCTGATTCTGAAATTTTTGTGGAATGCCCTGTAAAATGCTAGGTGCACTGACCAATGTTTGTCTGCAAACATAATTTGACAACTTGCAAATTCAGCCCAATATGAGACAAGCATCATGAACAAGATGACATGAATAATCAATATTCTCATCAAAGACAAATGATTGGTAGGTACCCTGAAGCCTGTCCACCAGTTACTGCTTTAACTGCATTCAACAATGAGGCGCGATCCATGCTTAGAAGCTGGCCGACATTATTAGCTTCCTTTTGCTGCATATTAAATAGTATAAACAATGTAATATTTTGATGCTAATCATATAAAAACAATAGGGCCATATTATAATCTCAAACAGACTTAATACCTTAATGGTCACATCAACTAAAGCATTTGCCTGAAGGGGAGGCTTCAACCTGTTCTCATATATATTAGTTGCCATAGTATTAGAAGCTGCCCAGTTCTGCCTCATCAAAGGATCATTGCTTATAGGACAGCTAGCACTGCCACTAACAACTGGAGTTCCACCCTCGTGTTGGTGCTGCTGAGCAGGGCTCTGATCTAAGAACTGGATTTTCTCTAGCCCTCGCTGCCTCCACATTTCTCGAGCCTTAATTTGTTGGATCTGTCATTTTAAAATTTATACTAAGCTAATGGTCCTAAACATATAGAAATAAGGCCTAGGCACAGATACATAGCATCCATCTAGTCCTGATTTTGACAGTGACACGGTATCATGACGGATGTCAAAGTTTAAAATCTTAATCATCTTAAGACCACAGAAAATGATAACACGTTGTAATGAAAATAATGCCTAGTAAATAATAACACTAAACCATGGACTGTTACACCAAAATGGCCATATATATAGTACTCTTCTATCCAAATAGGCACAGTGTAGAAAAAGAAAGAGAATAAGAGGAATACATGCTTAACCTCGGTTTCCATTTTCCAATACTAGAAGCAGGAAGATAACAATGAGCACAATGTATACAAAGAAGTAATCATAAAAATGAACAAGTAAGAAGGATACAAAGTAATTAATCCAGGAAAAGAAAAGAAAAAACAATTGGGTCTATGAAAAGGAAAAAAAGGCACCTTAAGGTAAGATACTGCTTCTTCTGAGCTTGACAGATCATTCCATGCCATAAACAAGTCCCAGAAGACAGACAACCACTCAAAGAGAAAACCATCAGGTGCGTCTATAGCTGGAGCATATGGCCAAAATTAAAAGTCAAATTCAATAAATTAGAAGAACATTTGATTTTGCATATACCAAATTCCTTTCCCCTAACCATAAGAATGCTCATATCATTATCTTACCAATATCCTTTGAAACTTTTCCTTCAGCATGAAATGTTCTTGCAGTTGCATGTAATTGTTTCTTCATGAGATAATCATAGATATATGCATCTAACCTGTTCCCCAACCCCAAAAAATGATAAACAGAACTAATTAGATATGGAGATAAAAAGTATAATAAATAATCAAAGTGATAGCAATTAGCAACTAGCAATACTGAA